>CM077670.1:79910833-80596250 GCA_039707655.1 Elymus sibiricus | reverse complement strand
TTCCGTAAGTGCGTGTTTATAATGGCTTGTGATATTTAATAAGTATATGGTCTTAGGACTTTCAACATCTTTTTAACCATGTTTATCATTAAATTTCAATAAAATGATAATTTGGCTAATTATATTATTTTTTGGTTTTCTTTCGGTACAAAATCAACAAATTCTAGGATACAGTTGCAATTTCTGGCGAACGTTCGCGGAAGGGTTGACATTTGCGAACGTTTGAGATAGCAAGTTTTGTTGTATCGGGCTGCTAATTTCTTCAGAAACGCATGGTAATTTCTGGAAATAAAAGAAATTGTGTGGTAAAAAGGGCAGAATTTGCCATCTCCTAACATGTAAAGTTGCCAAAAAAACGTTCGCTTATCATGTCCTCCCAGTTGACGTTCGCCAGTTATCATTCCATAACTAATCAAGGCCACGTCGCTCCTGGGTACCGAGGATATTGAGAGAGGTCCTCCTCAGCGCCTTTGGCGCCGGCTGCCAAACTGGTGTAACGTTATGCGCGTTGTGGACTGGCCCAACTACGCATGGCTAACCGATTGACCGTTGACTTCTAAACAAACAAGAATCTGAGAAAAAAACATAAATTTGAAAAAATGAAAAAAATCATGAATTTGAAAAATATTTGTGAATTGGAAAAAGGTTGTAAATTTTTTAAAGTTCAGTAACTCGAAAAAGAAATCATAAATTTGAAAAAAAAATCACAAATTTGAAAAACTTCAGAAAATATGAAAACAAGTTCACAAATTTGGAAAAAGTTCATAAAATTTGATAAAGATTTGCGAATTTTAAAAACTTGTAAATTTTAAAAATTATGCAAATTTGAAAAAGAAAACGTTCATGGAAATTAAAATAAAAAATATAAAGAAAAATAAAAAACAAAAAGACAAGAAAATATGAAAAAAAAACATACAAAACGGGTAATAAATGGACCCCAAAAAACAAAGGAAAACCTGGCCCAGAAAAAATCGCCAGAAATCGCACTGCCCTACAGTCCTAAGTGTGCTGACCCGTTCGGTCATGGGGGTGCGCGCCCCATATGCTTTGGCCTTTTATTTTGCGCCTGAAGCGCCAAATATGATTTGGCGGACAAACTAGATCAACTAATTGGAGGTTATCCCTCGCGGGGGACTTTCATAGGTCACTTTTGGTGCCTTTAGAGCACGCCAAGTGGTGCGTTCAAGTCGTCGCCACATGTCATGTGCTGGACGCTCCCTCTGGATTCCTTTTATTTTTTTTGTACACGTTGTGGGGTTTTAGGTATTTTTTTGGGGGGGTGGGGGTCGGCTTTTGCTTGGTTTTTCCTAGGTTTTGGAGAGAGAGAAAATCACACTTTTACATTTTGTGTTTTTTTTTGCTTCCACGAGAAGCACATATTTTTTTCGTGTAAGCACAGATTTGCTTCCGCAAGAAGCACAGTTGTGCTTCTCGAAAAAAACTGTGCTACAAGAAACACGGATTTGCTTCTTATGGAAGCACATAATTACTTTCGAAAAAAGAAAAAAAAATGTGCTTCCACAAGAAGCACAAATTTGCTTCTCGTGGTGGCACATATTTGCTTCCATGAGAAGCACAGTGTGCTTATTGAAAAGGGAAAAACATTATGCTTTCAAGAGAAGCACATATTAGCTTCCTGTGGAGGCACAGATTTGCTTCCGCACACAGTGAAAAGGGAGAAAATATGTGCTTCCACGGGAAATACAAATTTGTTTCTCGTGGAGACGCGGATTTGCTTCTGCGAGAAGCATAGTTGTGCTTCTCGAAAAAAAAAAGTGGGGCAAAAAATCGTGCTTTTTATTTCGGGTTTTTTTTCTTCTTGGTTTTTTCTGAAAAAAGGGTTGGTCAAAACCTATTAACATAAGATCTTGTTTCGAAAATCTCGACGCAAGAAATCTAACAGTGAAAATGGTTCGGGATTTGAACGCAAGGTTTAAAAGATAAAATATTTAAATAAACGAATCTACGAAAAAAAAGAAAAACTCTCAGGTTGCGACAAGTGGCGCACATACAGTATGCCACTTGTCAGCGTCTAAGAAGGTGGAAAGTGATCTTGCAAGGGCGCCCCTTAAGATTTTGTTATAGCAAGCAACACGGCTCGCATTGCTGCAACACGCATTGCATTGCTCGCTCGCTCGCCCTGCTGCGGTTGCTCGTTCGCGTCTCCCGGGAGTGCGCTTGTTTTTCTATCGTTTCTTCTTGTTTTGTTTTTTTTCAGTTTGAAAAATGTACATGAATACAAAAACAAAAACAGTGTTAATTCGAAATAATATTCACGCATATTAAAAAAACGTTCGGGGTGTCACAGAAAGTTCATGAATTCAAAAATTGTGGCGAACTAAAAAAGGTGTTCGTGAATTACAAAAAGTTTGCAAATTCTAAAAATATTCACATGTATACAAAAAAGGTCGTGATTTTCCTGAAAGTGGCAAACAATTCTATACTAATATACGATGAACATTTTATTTATATAAAATGAATTTTCGTAATATAGGTGAAAAAATTTACACACTGAATTTTTTAAATATGGTGAACATTTTTACAAAATACACACTGAACAATTATTTAATATATGATGAACATTCTATTTATAGATAGTGAACATTTTTACAAAATACAAACCAAACAATTATTTAGTATATGATGGACATTCTATTTATATACAGTGAATTTTAATAAATATACGGTGAAATTCAATTATACCTTCAACATTTTTGAATTATGGTGAGCATTTTTACAAAATATATTGAACAGTTATTAAAAATACGAGGAATATCTTATTAATATACACTAAACTTTTTTAATATACGGTGAACTATTTTCATAAATTTTTCAATACCGAATTTTTTTTGAAAAGGCGAACAAATTTTGAATTTTTGAATATTTTTGTAATTTACAAAAGAATAAAGAGAAGGAAAAAATAAAAATAAAGGAAAAAGAACACAAAAAAGAAAATAAAGCAGGAAAACCCAGAAAAAAAAAGGGTTCAGAAACCTTCTAGAAGGTTCCCAAAACCGGTCGCCACCATCGCTTCGCTCGGTCCTAACGGTTCGTTTTATCGCTTCAGTCGATTAATAAAGGGTCGGCCCGTGTAGGTTCGCAAGTGGGCGACACGAAGCATAGAGGTTGCAACGGGCAATATATAGCAATGATGACTGCCTTCGAGAGCTATATCTTGCTTATAGCGAGACGGTAGGAGCTCTCGCCTAAAGTGTTTACCGTAACGGGCCGGCCCACTAAGGTATACTTAAAAGATATAGAGTAGAGAAAAAGTGAGCGTGCGGGGTTCAATCCCAGGATCGTCCTATAGGATGCTCTTTGCGTCAAGTTGCTGGGGCTTCGCACAGAGCGTCCAACTGGCGGGCTTTATGGGCCATTTTCTGTTTCGACTATAGCGACAGGATGCGATCGAGTACTGGCTCCAAAAAAAAAGTTGCCCTTGCGGGGTATCAAACCCAAGATCTCATCTAGAGCAAGAAGACGATACAACCAGCTGAGCCAGCGAGCCTTAGTGATTATAAGACAAGACAAACAATTAAGAGCCGAACCCCAGCGCAGATTCGTAATTTTTTTGAAATTACGAACACAATTTTTTCTAAGGCAGCACAAATCATTAAATGCTGAAGAACATTTTCTGAAAATCGTGAATACTTTTCTGAAACGGGAACATATTTTGTAATTCCAAAACAAAATTTGGAAAAGCGAACATTTTTTTAAACTCCTAACAAAATGGAAACGTCAACATTTTTAAAATTTTGTAAACAATTTTTGTAAACAGGAAAATGTTTTGAAGTTTTGAATAATTTTCAAATAACATTCCGAACCATTTTTGAAAAACACAAACAAAATTAGAAAACCCGAACATTTTTTGAAATTTGCAAACAATTTTTGAAATTCCTGCAAAATTGGAAACATGATAATTTTTTAAAATTTTTGAACTAATTTTGAAAGCAGGAAAAGTTGTGAACATTTTGAAGAAAAACATAACGAACAAAATTTGAAAAATGATCATTTTTTGAAAATTGTGAACAATTTTTGAAACATGAACATTTTTTGAACTCCTGGAAAAATAGATATTTTGCGAACAATTTTTGAAACGTGAACATTTTCTAAAATTTGTGAACAACTGTTTATAATGGGAACATTTTTTAAAATTCTGACATTTCTTGAAAAGTACAAACATTTTCTGAAAATCCTGGACATTTTTCGGATTTATGAACAAAACAATAAAACACAACGATTTTTTAAAAAATTTAAAAAAATTGAAGAAATGAAAATACAATTTAAAATGAAAAATTAAAATGAAAGGAAAGTAAAGAAAAAAAAGAAATAGAAATAAAAAAATAAACAGAAAAGGGAAAATGGAGAGAAAAAAACAGGATAAATGAGAAAAAGGAAAACGAGAAAAAACAGAACAAGGAAAAAACCGGTTCAGTAACCTTCTATAATTTTCCCAAAATCAGAAAAACCCGGCTGGGAACCTCTAGAAGGTTCCCAAAACCGGGGACGTTGAAACGCTTAAACGGGCCGGCCCAGTTGAACGATCGCTCGATCTCCCCTGTGCGAAACCTGACAGCTTGACGCAACGTGCGTCCAATAGGAAATTCCCAATCCCAGGATCTCCTGGTTACAGTTGCTAGCCACCTACTCATTGCCGGCTTCGTGTTAAGTTAATAGGACACGACCAAGTTGAAGAAAAAGAGCCGCTTTTCCATTGGTTTTTCGGGTTCTTTTTTTCAGTAGTTTTTTCATGTTTCTTTCTCAGTTTTTACTAGGCTTTCTTTCTTTTATTTCTTTTTTCTTTCTTTCTCTTTGATTTTCTATATTGCTTTTTTGTTTTTCACTGGCATTCTTCTTTTCTTTCTTTTCTCTTCAGTTTTGTTTGTTTCTTTTCTTGTTTTCATCTGTTTTCTATTTTTTCTCTCTCGGATCTTCACTATTTTTCTATACACATTTTAGGTATATATCTAATACTTTTTTCTAATAAATGTTTAATCTTTTTTGAAATAAATGATTAACATTTATTGAATACATGGTCAACATTTTTTCTATACATATTTACATTTTTCAAAAACTAGTTTATATTTTATTAATACGTGGTCAACATTTTTTCTATAGATGTTTATTATTTTTCAAATGCTTGATTACCAATTTGCAAATACCAGATTAACATTTTTGTGGCACCCCGGCTCAGAGGAACCGGAACACCCCGTATTCTAGGCCAGAGATCAAGTCTTCTGGAATACGGCACTGCTTGGCATAGAACAAATCAGCTCTTTATTACAAATAATACGGGGTACAAGGGTCTGATATAAAAAAGAATTACATCGGCATGGCGATACTACGCCTGCTAAGGTAGCTCTATGCTAGCAGCGGAACAACTCGTAGCAGAATAAATTCTAGCAGCGGAACAACGACGACGGTGATGAACTCCACTCCGCATGGACTCTGGCTGGGACGCATCCTAGAGCGCAACCTCGGGATCCTCGACAAACAATCAATCACGGCATCACCTGCAATCTGGCATGACACGCCAGGTGAGTACTTTGAATGTACTCGCAAGCTCACAGCAACCAAAGCAATCAAGACAAATAACAGCATGGCATTTACAGGTTAATCATCCATGATGAATATGATACTACTAGAACAACATGAGCATGGCATGTATCAACATGAGAGTGAGCATGGCGTGTACAAGTTACTCATGATATGAACAGGATGATACTAGCACTAGCATGCAAGAGGGGTCGACGTTTAAGGTCTCATGGACCAACTTACTCTGCTCGGAGGTTATCTCGTAACCACAAACTTACCATCATGATCATCACACGATCACCTCAGGATCAACCAAGCTCGGTATCAACTATACCCTCGTGATCATCACATGACCACACGGAGCTTGATCTCTACCTGTGATCATCGCATGACCACATAAAGATCAACCAACTTCGTTCCTCATGGAACCGGGGTTGTTATTATTCAGATTATTATTACTGTTGACCCATAGTGTGACCTACTACGAACTGTATCCATGACCGAGGACGCGGCTATCGATAGATTATACACTCTGCAGAGGTTAGTACACTGTACCCACACTACGGAACTCATGGCCTCGTGCTCCCATTCCGGTGGACCAACGACATTCCGACAAAACCAATCTATTGCATGACACTCTCCCGGCCACTCCGACAAACTCCCCTTTGGGCTATGTCCTGGGTGACCCCGATGCCAACTCGTGACATCCGCCACCTCTGTGGCTGCCACCGTCGTGGCCAAACATAAACATCGTCCCAAACGGGGACCTCGGTACCATAAAACTCGGGTACTCGAGGCTTATGGCCGCCTACCTGATCAGGGTAGCGCGCGCACATAACCTTCCCTAGTAGGAGGCACCGGCAAGAGGCATGACAATAGACCGCATTAGGGCCTCCCCATCCAGGCAAGTGTGATTGCACTGGTGAGCTCGATTCGGTGGCACCATGACTCAGCCAACAGATTTGTTCAAGTTCGATTAATGTCAGGTTCAACTTGAATGATGATGAGCTGAGTCATAACAACATAATGAAATAACAATGCATATGAGCATGATAACAGTGTAACCACGGATGGGCAACATAACCATTTAACATCATTACCTTAACAATGATAAATCATTTAGTCCACGGGATGCAAATGAGCATGGCATAATGACGGTCAGGAATATAACAAGTATTTTCATATCAAACCATAATGATCCATTTGAGCATATCCTTATCACTAGCATCTGGAATGATTACAAGAATAAAACATGATAAAAATATCCTTAGCAATTAATCATATCACTTACTAGATGAAAATGAACATGGCATAAGCAATGAGCATGGATTCACAAGCATATTCGAAGCATTCACAAAATAATTAAATGAGCAAACAATTATTAAATATTCAAGTGGAAACCATGGCTACTGCAATGCCATCATGCAAGTGGCTGTGTGGCTTGCCTGGGGTTGATGGATTCACCGGGGAGAGGTGCGATGAACTCGCGGAAAGAATCGCCGAAAAAGTTTCCCTCTCGGCGGAGCTGTTTTAAGGGCAAGGGCAAAATGGTCATTTTCATAGTGTGAAAACCTCATGAAAATGATACCATCGGAACGTGCTCGACGAACTGAGATTGTGGGCTTTTGAATCACCAGAATCGGAGTTACGGTTGCCGAGTTACAGTCGTTCGTTCGTTAGGCAGAAAAAGAATAAAAATCTGTCCACTTCTGCCCTTAACGGACGAACGTTCGCAAATTAAAGGTTTCGGTGCCGGGCTGAAAAAGAGGAAGCGCATTTTCAGAAATACGCCTTCGCAGTAATGAAAGCGTATTTCTGACAGATAACGCAGCAGAGTATGCTTTCAGTTAAACGAAGACGTACTTCTCCGAAGTACGCTTCCACTTAAAATCCTGCGGGCCCGGAGTCAACGCCCCGGTGCGGCTGACCGGTGGGACCGAAGGAGAGGCGGGGCCTGCCTGGCCAGCTGGGCAGGGTCAACGTCGTCTTCCTCTCGCTAGCCCGTGGAGCAGAGGAGGGCGCGCGGCTGTTGACACCAGATTTTGGCATGGACAAAAACGTAATTAAGAAGGCCTCAAATGGAAAAGTGCTCAAAGTGAGAAAGCTCCGTATCGTCAAAAGGAGAAACTTTGATATTTGGGCCATAGCCATCCGACCTCATCTCTAAGGCCGAAGTTGTGTTCGAAGTACTGTGATTTTGTATTCAGAACACTATTCGGTTGATTACGCCCTCAAGATGATCTCATATGAGAAAACTTTCTACATGAATTGTCTTCGTCTCGTCGAATCGGTCGATTTTCATATAAAATCGTCTCAATCCGAGTTCGTATGCAAAAGTTAGAGCTATCTGAATGCAGCCATGTCAAGAGGCGAAATAAGACGCGGGAGACCAGACACGTCTTGGCGAGTGTCTGATGCAATGCGTGAGCAATTAGCCATTCAATATGGCCTCGAATAGAAAAACATTCAACATGAAAGTTGTTCGTAACGTTGAAACGGTCAACTTTGCTTTTGGGCACATTTTCATCCGAGGTCGTTTACTGCCACAAAAAAGACCCGCAAGGTACAGCCAGAAAGCTTGCCGGGATGGAAACCTTGCCGGGAAATCTTGCCGGGATGGAAACCTTGCCGGGATAGAAACCTTGCCGGGGAAATCTTGCCGGGATGGAAACCTTGCCGGGGTGTGAAAGCTTGCCGGGGAAACCTTGCCGGGGTGGAAACTGTCAAATCCGACCAGAAGCTGAAGATGGGCTCAAATAATTATCTAGATGGCCTCGGATGAAAAAGTGTTCAACATGAAAGTTGTTCGTAACGTCGAAACGGTCAACTTTGATTTTGGAGTCATCATCATCCGACATAGTATACGACCTGCAGAAACGCTACAAGAGTCGGACGGTCCAGTCAGCTACATAACCGAGTCCGACTCGAAATTAAAGATGACCCCGTGGAGTATTCAAGATGGCCTTATTTGGAAAAGTGATCAACATACGGATTATTGGCCTCGTCGAAGCGCACAAAATTCGTGTTTGAACCATCTCCATCGGAGGTCATGTGCAGATTCCACGGCCCACGCAAGGAGCAAGACAAAAGATTGGACCAGATTCGGGCTGAATCCGAGCGGGACCAGAACTAGGACTCTAGGACGTGAATTGATGTAATTTTCTTGTAAGAAAAGCCTAGATGAATCCTTTGCTTGTACGGGAAGTCCCGCCGCCTCTTATATATGTTGGGGGTGACGGCCGATTGAAGAACACACAATCGAACAAACACATCTACTACTTTTTCGTGTTCATCTATCTCCTACCCTTGTATCTTTCTTCTCGTTCTTCGTTCGTTCTTCTCTTGAAGGCCAGCGATCCACGAGGCCCTAGGGGCGATCAGGTCAACCTAGGGCAGCCCATAGCCGCCGCGTGCCCTGACGGGGTCCCTCCCGGGCGTGTGGGGTTTCGGGTCTACAAAAGCGTCTGCCGGCTGTCCTGCGTATCGCGCTGCCGGTCGGACCTCCTTCGACGTGAGCTGCGGTGCATCACCCCCGGCGTCGAGGGTACACGGTGACGTGTTCGTGTGTCAACACACATTTTGGCGACTCCGCTGGGGACGAAGCAAACGGTCTCCAGCCCGTTCTTGCTACGAGGAGCGCATCAAGAGGCGGCAATCTACGAAGCTGACATGTATCATCAATCTTTTTACGTGGATGCAAATAGCCCTTGCGTCGGTGTGGGCAGGCATACTTTATCGGCTAGTTCTGGTTATCTCCCATATAGCTATGAGCAGAAGCCGATTCAGGACCACCCTACCTACACACGGCAAGCATGTCCGAGTTCTAATGCATCGGCTGCCCCAGATTATAGGCCGATGAATAACATTGAGTACTCGGTTGATCAACATGGGACACTTCATAGGCTAGAGGATGTCTCACGGTTTTATCCATCGGCTGCTGACTCGGAATTCATGAGGTCATCCCTAAGCAGGCCGATGGGTGAGAGAATCGGCTTAGCTTCCACAAGCTGTTTAGCCGGTTACTCCCAGCCGACTTATAATACGCCTTATGTGACCACTGAATCGGCAACTCATGTGACTGACGATATTCGCAATTCGGCTTACCTTCAGGGTGATGGCCGGATTAGTGAAGATTCCGCAGGAGCACATAGACCGGATTATAATACTATGGCGTACCATACTTTCTCTGCACAAGTGCAAAATTCCGAGTTACAACACCCTGCACAAGTACAAAATTCCGAGTTACAATACCCTACACAAGTGCAAAATTCCGAGTTACAATGTCCTGCACAAATGCAAAATTTCGGCAACACCTCATTGCCGAAAGAATCTACAAATATTATGGAGCAATCCCTTCCAGAAGCTCACGTGGCTGCACTAAAAAAGAGTTTAGCTCAAAATAAAAGGATCAGTGCTCTTTGTCTTGAGCAACATGAAAAGGGGTTGGTTCCTGATTATGAGGCAATAAGAGCTAGAGTTTTACAAGAAGACAAAGTGTTGCCAATTGATCGAATTGGCGAGAGGAAATATGATTCTACAACAGTGCATACATCTTCACCTGTCAATGCAGCATATTATGTACTCCCTGTACAAACTTTCGGCAACAGTTCAATGCCGAAAGAGTCTAAAAGAGCCGGGGGCAATTTCAACATGTAATGGCTGACGCCGGTGATTTTACTACACCAACTCTTGAGGAATTACCTGTAGAATATCGACAGGCTTATGAGGCACTCAAGAAGAAGCGTGAGGAGGAAGATTTGCAGATGTTTTACGCGACTCTTAAGAAAGATCCAACGTCTACTCCTTACCGCAACAAGCATGTCAAGCCCTCTGCGTTAGAAAGACAAGAAGGCGAAGCTCTGCAAGCCAATCAGGATAAAGTTAACTCGGTTACTACGATTGAGCCGACTAACGAAGCCGAGTCATGTAACTCGGTAAACGCCGAGTCCAATAAGCAGAGGGAGGACAACTCGGGTAGCACAACTGACTCCGCAGAAGCTGAACTAAACAGTTCAGGCAATAGCAAGTCGGGCATACATGCTGAGTCCATTGAGCCGACAGAAGAAAGGGTACTCACCGAGTTACCAACTTGGAAAGAGAACCCACCGAGTTACAGCCAACTCGGAACAAATGCACACCGAGTCACTTATAACTCGGAGATGGCAGAGGAAGACTTCATCGACGATGAGTTCCGAGTCAAAGCTGATAAGCATCAGAGTTACAATGAAAACCCAAGGATATCCGAGTTACAACTAACTCGGTTGGGGACTCAGGACGACCGAGTTATAGATAACTCGGGACTGCTCAACTCAATGACTCGGAACAACCGAGTTACAGATAACTCGGGACTGCTCAACCCAATGACTCGGATCGACCGAGTTACAGCTAACTCGGGATTGCTCGCTGAAGATGAGGCGTTGGAGGATTATCCAGAAGTGGAGCAAAGTATTGTTCCAGTTGTGCAACCATTGTATCGCCCAAACGTCTTCACAGAGGTACACCTAGCAGACAGTTTACTAAAATTCCAATTCGGTCAAAATCATATTGTTGATGCACCCATTAGCAAGATTCTAATTAATTTTGAAAGACCAATTGAGATGAGTAATCTGTTTGTAACAAATAAACTTGTCACTAATAATGCTGGTCAATATATGGTACCATTCATAGAGACTAAGAGTGACAATTTATCGCAACCAAAGTTGTTCCCATCATGTCGGATAAACTTTATATTCATATGGACAGCTTTGTTTATTTCATGCCTGGCTAACATTTGGTCTCAGATGAGACGTATATTCTGTAATTATTTTGATTACAGATATATAAAGCCAGGTTCAAAGTCCTTCAAGATAACCGATTCAAGAGCATTAGAAAAGGAGGATAAAAATCGATGCATAGCGGAGTCGGATGACATCAAGTCGGCACCACTCGGAACCGAGTTGGATGACATCAAGTCGACACTACTCGGAACCGAGTCGGATAACAACGAGCCGGCACCACTCGGTTTCTTGACTCCAAAGCCAGTATTCCAATATCGGCTAAGGGATGGGCAATGTACCTCCAGTCCGGGCATATGTGATAACACTGTTGGTACCTCGCCGACTAATCCAATCATCATAGAAGATCACCATAGCGAGTCGGCAAGACAAGAGCGAATGCAGAATTCGTTCGTAGAGAAAATCAGGGATTGCAACATGCTTCATCAAGCTACACAATCGGCCGTCGAAGGACGATTGGAAATTGTTGGAGCACAGGTTGATGGCCAACCGGTTAACAGTAATATTGATCATATGTTAGCCCGGCTGCAAGCTGATTCATCCCGAGATGGACGGATACACGCTGAAGGTGATGGGGCCAATTTGTTGCACAAAGAAATCATTCAATCAGGCAATCCTGAAGGCGAGTGTTCCATCAACGTTACAATGAAGACGCCAAGCACTGGGGGGCAACAAGCAAATCCTAAGATCGATGCAATGAAAACCAAAGGAGATAAAGGCCGAAATAAGCACAAGGGTAAAAAATCGAAAGTCACTTTTGCACAATTATTAGATAAATATCAAAAGAAGAGTGAAGAGAAAAGTGCTTATCGGCCAAGTAATTCAAAAGCATCAAGATCACCCCCTAGGCGCAAATCTGAGGATCGGTATTGGCAAAGTGAGAATTTTAGTGCAACATATTCATATCCTTATTTTGGGCCGCCAATGCCAATGTCGTGGATGCCTCCCTATGCTCACGAAAATACATATCCACCATGGGACAGGTATGATACAAGCGCACATTCTCCATCTCATTATAAACCATCTCACCAATATTATGCAGCTCCAAGAAGACCAACATTCAGTGAGCAGTCATGTGTTCAAGACCGTTTCAATAAAAAAGAATCGGTCCGGAGCTCAAGAAAGAGGATAGAGGTGGCCAAGCAAGTATATCGAGTTAAAAAAGATGGTCGCAAGAGTGCTAATTCAGATTTGATCTTAAAAGATAAAGAGCCAATTAAAGAGTTAAAATTGGCTACAAAAGGCAAAGAAGTGAACCAATCAATTGTTAAAAATCAAAGTGCCAAATCTGAAGAAAAGAAGCTGGATGTGCCCAAGGCCAGGAAGAACTTGCCAGTGCGTAAACCAAAGTCACAACCGGGGTGCCCACTTGGCTTGTCATATTGGCAAGAGAAGAAGCTCAAGCAACTCAGGGCCGAAGAACTGGAGAAAAGGAACATGACGTGGGTCCCCAAGGGAAGCCCGCAAGGCGAGAGCGGCGTGTCGGCTCCTATTGTGAAGCCGGCAGGAACAAAGGAAGACAAGCGTGAAGCCGACAGGCGAAGCCGGCAGTTTTCATCTCACTATAGGAGACTGCAGGATCTGCGTCATCCATGTTCTTCAACCGTGCCATCAAAGCCGGCGTCCAGGAATTTATCCCCTGCCGAAACGTCTGAATTATTTCAGCTATTCATACTTTGGTGGACGAGTCCTCTATGTCCTTTGAGATAAGGACGCATGGCCGATATTTTCATATCGCCCTGAGGATTCATTATATTAGCGAAAGCCGGCATCTGGCTAACGACGTTTATCATGGTGTATCTCATTCCTATAGCCGATGCTCAGTTTTTGCCAATACCGGCGAGGCCGGCTTAGTTATTGAGTCGGCCACTAATCAAGGGTCTCGTGCAGAAATATATGCCGACTCCTATTGTTGGTTATTTACAGGATCCGGAGTAAGTCAAACAGCCGATGGGCCGACTCACGGAGTTGACTCGGCCGACTCACTTTTTGAGTCTACCCATGTTACGGCCGACTCCAGAGTTGACTCGGCCACTGACGGATCTAGTGCGAGTCGGGTTGCCGGCTGGAAGAAATCTATTTCTCTTATTTATAGTATCCAAGTCAGGAGATGGACGCTGTTCGGCGAGAAGCTTCAAGGTATACTTTGATCGACAATGAGTTGAGTTGCCGAACTGATGATGGTATTTCTTGGAGGCGTATGGACATGATCATTCGATGGCCGGCTTAACAGTCTTTATCGCCGAACAATTTATGATATCCCCACAGAGTACCTGGATGAAAGCCAGGTGAGGATTGCTATGGGAAGCATGCATGGAGGCGTTTGTGACATCCAATTGTTCTCAAACGGCAAATATCTGAAGAGGCTATACCCAAATGGCAACAAGCCTGAGCGCATATCGCCGATAGCAAATTATCGCCCTAAGCACATATAAATGGCCGACGGAGTGTTGATATCGTCCTTAGAACAAGCATGGTGCAAATTATTTTTCGGCATGCAAGCTTTGCCGAAAAACAGGGGGGCATGTGTTGACACCAGATTTTGGCATGGACAAAAACGTAATTAAGAAGGCCTCAAATGGAAAAGTGCTCAAAGTGAGAAAGCTCCGTATCGTCAAAAGGAGAAACTTTGATATTTGGGCCATAGCCATCCGACCTCATCTCTAAGGCCGAAGTTGTGTTCGAAGTACTGTGATTTTGTATCCAGAACACTATTCGGTTGATTACGCCATCAAGATGATCTCATATGAGAAAACTTTCTACATGAATTGTCTTCGTCTCGTCGAATCGGTTGATTTTCATATAAAAATCGTCTCAATCCGAGTTCGTATGCAAAAGTTAGAGCTATCTGAATGCAGCCATGTCAAGAGGCGAAATAAGACGCGGGAGACCAGACACGTCTTGGCGAGTGTCTGATGCAATGCGTGAGCAATTAGCCATTCAAGATGGCCTCGAATCGAAAAACGTTCAACATGAAAGTTGTTCGTAACGTCGAAACGGTCAACTTTGCTTTTGGGCACATTTTCATCCGAGGTCGTTTACTGCTACAAAAAAGACCCACAAGGTACAGCCAGAAAGCTTGTCGGGATGGAAACCTTGCCGGGGAAATCTTGCCGGGATGGAAACCTTGCCGGGATAGAAACCTTGCCGGGGAAATCTTGCCGGGATGGAAACCTTGCCGGGGTGTGAAAGCTTGCCGGGGAAACCTTGCCGGGGTGGAAACTGTCAAATCCGACCAGAAGCTGAAGATGGGCTCAAATAATTATCTAGATGGCCTCGGATGAAAAAGTGTTCAACATGAAAGTTGTTCGTAACGTCGAAACGGTCAACTTTGCTTTTGGAGTCATCATCATCCGACATAGTATACGACCTGCAGAGACGCTACAAGAGTCGGACGGTCCAGTCAGCTACATAACCGAGTCCGACTCGAAATTAAAGATGACCCCGTGGAGTATTCAAGATGGCCTTATTTGGAAAAGTGATCAACATACGGATTATTGGCCTCGTCGAAGCGCACAAAATTCGTGTTTGAACCATCTCCATCGGAGGTCATGTGCAGATTCCACGGCCCACGCAAGGAGCAAGACAGAAGATTGGACCAGATTCGGGCTGAATCCGAGCGGGACCAGAACTAGGACTCTAGGACGTGAATTGATGTAATTTTCTTGTAAGGAAATCCTAGATGAATCCTTTGCTTGTACGGGAAGTCCAGCCGCCTCTTATATATGTTGGGGGTGACGGCCGATTGAAGAACACACAATCGAACAAACACATCTACTACTTTTTCGTGTTCATCTATCTCCTACCCTTGTATCTTTCTTCTCGTTCTTCGTTCGTTCTTCTCTTGAAGGCCAGCTATCCACGAGGCCCTAGGGGCGATCAGGTCGACCTAGGGCAGCCCATAGCCGCCGCGTGCCCTGACGGGGTCCCTCCCGGGCATGTGGGGTTTCGGGTCTACAAAAGCGTCTGCCGGCTGTCCTGCGTATCGCGCTGCCGGTCGGACCTCCTTCGACGTGAGCTGCGGTGCATCACCCCCGGCGTCGAGGGTACACGGTGACGTGTTCGTGTGTCAACAGCGGCGCCGGCGCTCGCACGGGCGGATCCGGCCACCTCCGGCGGCGCTGGAGACACCGGCGAGCTCAGCGAGGAGCGCCGCATCCGTCCCCGCACCGCACAGACGCCGGGAAGCTACGGAACGGTGGCGGCTTGGCTCACGGCGGACGGCGGCTCGGCCATGATGGGCACGGGCACTACGGTGGTCCGGCGAGCGAGGGGGAAGTCGGGGAAGCTCCGGAAGGCTCCGGGGGTTCCTCTGGTGGTGGCTAGGAGGGAAGGAGAGGCTTGGGCACCTCGAATTTGAGCGAACTCCGGCGATGCCCGTGGCGGCCTTGAGGAGCAAGGAGAGCTCCTTGAGCTCGGTTGAGAGGTCGGGGACGCTACTGGGAGGGAGGAGAGGAGGTTGGCGAGGTCGAGGGAGCTCGGGGTGGGCTTATATAGCCGGATAGAAGATGCCGAGCCAGATGCCGCCGCGAACGCGTGGTCGATGCCCTGACGCGGCCGCGTACGCGTGCGCACGCGCGCGGGGGGGGGGGGGTTGATGGCGACTAGAGGGAGCTAGTGGAGGTGCGGACGCGGGATGGAGGACTTCCGGTCGGCCACTCGGCCACTGTGCTCATGCGGCCGGGGCTACCGTGGTGCGAGGAGAGCGAAGGAGGAGGGGGCGAGGGCTGGGGAGCGAGCGCGTGGCCACTGCGGGGCTCGGGGACAAGCTAGGATGCGCGGAACCGGCTGGGAGAAGAGTGCCCGAGGCAAGACGACGAACAGAGCGCGCCCAACGCTTGCCAATAGCGTGGTCACCGCGTAGCATAGTGAGGAGAGGGCACGATGGCCTGCCAAAAGATGTCTACCGTGTAGTCCATCCAGAGTAGGGACTCCATGAGTTGATGGATCGAAGAAAACCACTGTGAGATGATGGGAGTGATCGACTGAAGTTTGCTGTAGCAAACTAGAGCATGAAGTAGTGATCAAACGGGGTGGGATAAGAGCTAACCAGGATGTCACAGAGGTTTAGGGTAGGAAGGACTACAGTCCTGTGGAGTAGGCCTAGCTAGTACTTCCTTTACAAAGCTTCTCTTTGGACAGAAACTTTGGAAATTTGCTGAGGAAGTTTTACTAGGCAAATGAAGCTGAGTTTTGGCATGTGGCAATTATTTGGATATGAGAGAGTGCCCAAAATTTTTTAGGGCAATCAAGAAAAGATAAATGGCACTTCCTTCACAAAGTGCCATACTGGACAAAATAGGAAATGAATATTCCTGAATTATTTTTGAACTAGGCAAGGATGGATTTTGACATATTTGTGGAAGATATGATCCAAAGAATTTATGAGAATTTTGTGGGAATTTTGGGAAAGACAGAAATATAGGTTGCTTCACAACCTAGAGAAAACATGGTTATTCCTTTAATAGAAAAAGGAATATTCCCAAGGAATAAAAATTTGGGGTTGGCTAAGATGGAAATGACAGGGCCTTGGGAAAGATTTGAGAATGACAAGCCACTAGGAGTGGCAGGAGAGAAGATCTTCACAGGTTTCAAGACCACATAGCCACGGAAAAAGAACTCCAAATAAAAATTCGAAGAAATCCAAAAGAAGAAGAAAGAGCCAAAAATCGGGGTGTTACAAACCTACCCCCCTTACGATAAATCTCGTCCTCGAGATTTGGTTGCTCAGGGAACAAGTATGAATATTCTGACTTAAGGAAACCGTTTCCAACTCGGGTGTCCTTTTCCTTTATAAATTGTTCCCACTGAATTGCATCTGACGGACTGCCTTGCTCTGGGGTGGTTTGCTTCACCATTCCCCACATTCTAATAGGTCTTCCTTCATATGTTCATCCTTGCTCTGACTCCCATTCTTTTATGTCTGCTGGCTCAACTGATATATTACCATGACTGGAATTTCCATAAGTCCAGGAGGAATTTCCCCATTGACGTGTCATTCTTCCATCCAGCACTGATAGTATTCAATGGAGTTATGAACAAATTTCCTCGGTGAACACAAAACATTTAATCATTGCATCGGGTTACTCAAGTAGATGCATGTCCTCCTGAGTTCAAAACAATTCTCAGAATTATAACCGCTCTCTTGGCGGAATCTGACTGCTTGTAAGTGGTTCTGAATTATCTTGACTGGCTCCTTTGTCTCAGATCCGTACCGATGATTTAACTGTCACCTTGATATGAGGTCCTTACAAATAGAGTAGACCCCTTGGGTGTGTTTTCATGGTGATCAATACGGAATCAGACTGTCTTGGGTATCCGTACCATGTTGTTCATGCAATAATTATCATACCTGTATTGCCGGTCTTGCTCCTTCATTATGGTTCTCTTTTTCTGAAACTCTTGTCGAAAGAACTTGGCCTTAATTCTTCATGTGCTGTCAGGTGCAATATTCTGGCAGGCATACCTTATCCTTATTCTATGACAGTGCCACAACTTTTAACTGGCAAGTTTATCGCCTCACAAGCTCTAACCGTAGGGCAATGATCATCCGAACCTTTGCATGAAATTAGCAAATAAATCAGTAGCCACCAGAACGGTCTTTACAACTCAGATCTGGGACATTACTGAAATAACTCAACCATGGCTCACGACGGCTGAAAAGCAGCTCAGAGCATGAGGCAGTGTTGATAAGAAGAATGTAGCAGTTCCCTAAGATGGCTGAAGAACAACTCAGAGCATACGGTCACTGCTACCAAAAGAAACTCAACAGCTACCCGAGACGGCCAAAAAGCAGCTCAGAACACGGGTCAGTTGTTGAAAAGAGAAATATAAAGTCGGCATCCACCCTGGACGGCCGAAAGCAGCTCAGAACATAGGCATGGTGCCGTTACCAGGAAAAGTAAGCAAGGGTTCATCAGGATCATATACCAGGTTCACAGTTACTTGTATAGAGCTCACTGTTGTGGTCAATCATACATGACAGTGACAGAGGTTAATGATATCACTTTGTCGGTTGAGAGGAAGCTGGCCTTGATATCCACTGTCAGGATTGTTGTCCCAACATTGTCTTGCTTCATAGCTTGTCAGACATTGCATCACACTGAGGTGTATACTGGCTTCCTTCCTCTTCATGTGGTTGTCGGATTTTCACCGTGCTTGCATCATCGTACGAGTGACTTGCATGACCTTGGCAGCATGCTCACAATATATATATGGAAGCATGTGTATCTGGGCATTTGATTCCCAAGGCAGATACTTGTGTGTTGACTGATTCTTGCTTCTGACAAACTATTGCGGATCTAATTCTTGGGATGCATTGCCATATGCTGCCAACTCACTGTGTAATATCTTGTACCAATGTTGATGACTGTTTGTAGTGCCGTACTGACGAAGACTGGATAGCTTGTGTTGGAAGCTATCTTAGAGTAGCGTGCTGAAGAAGACTGAATAGCTTATGCTCGAAGCTTTTGCCGGGATAGCGTTCTGAAGAAGACTGGGTACCGTGCTTCAGAAGCTTTTCCTCTGGTTGCTTACTTCAGAAGATTTGGGGCCTTATGCCGGAAGTTTTCTGCGGTAGCTTACCGAAGAAGACTGAGTGTCTTACACTGGAAATTATCCACATATCGTACTGAGGAAGACTGCGGAACCTTGCATCGTAAGTTTCCCTGGTAGCGTGTGGAGGAAGTCTGGGTTTCTTACTTCAGAAGCTTCTCACTATAGTGTGCGGACTGAATGCCATATATATATTATATTGGAGAGTACGTTGTAGGTAGTATCTATTATATTGGAGAGTACGTACGTGTAGTATGTAGTATGTAAGAATGTTTGGGTAGTATATATACTATTTTTTAGGTAGTATGTACCATATTTTGAGCATACTCCTTTTTACGTACAAATATGTACGTATTTCACAAATATGATAAAAACATGGGCTTACATGCAATTTTTTCACATAACTCGTTTTGGAGTATCTTAGATATAGTATATGAACATATTAAAAATGATAAAGTAGTATATATACTACCACATGGTAGTATATGAGATATGGGTGTAACTACACCCGGTAGTAGGATGCATTTTCCCTATATATATATATATATATATATATATATATATATATATATATATATATATATATATATATATATATATCCTTGATATTCCTTTGACTGGAAATGTACTGTTGTCTTGCACACACATTGTCTTCCAGCTGGTCCATTACGATTGTGATGGTTGCACACTGATGTAGCCTTGATGCTGATAGTCATTTCAGAATATCATTTGTATTCAAACCAGATATTCTCAATATAATACAGTCCACTGATAAATACATACTGTTTAGCTGCGCTTCAAAATATTTGAAATCCTCACTGATTCTTCGAGTCCGGTGTCGGTTGATAAGCAACTTTCATAAGGGGAAATAAGGTAACACCGAAGGCCCAAAGAAAGAAGCAAAAGAAATGACTCAAATAAAAGCACACAAAGCATCAAGATTTACATACAAGCAACATCACATTTTACAGCTATTCACCTCACTGTGCATGCCTACTTAAGCACACAATTCTCGAGGAAACTCCGGTACTACGAGCTAATATGCTGTGGCGATGTGCACGAAAGTGGATCAGCGTGTGGAGAGGTTGGTGTAAACAGAGCTACACCAAACGCTGGCTTAACCCAGATTGCATCTAGACGGGCTCGGTGGTGAGGATGGACTCGGTGATCAGGTAGCGAGACACGGATGTCACGGCCACATCATCACCAAGCGTACGGACGGAAACCGTACTCGTCCAGGGAATGGGTGTGACAGAGTAGGATAGTGGTGGAAAGCAGGGTCTGCTGGCATTGCCCTTTTCTGGTAACAAAGACTAGTAAGGGTTGCCAAAGCGGCGGGTTGGCTGGCAAGATCCGGGATAGAAACATGTCTATCACCGAAACGATAGGTGTGACTGAAGATAATATATTGGTGTGATACCTGTGCATCAATCCTGCAAGTGATCGACGCCACAAGGTACTTTGGCATCACTCTGCTGGGACAGAGATGACACCAAACACCAACAAGCAAGTATGCAAAACTGGAGGGTGCAGGTAGTGGATCGAGACCGATGTCACCTACACTCACAAGATCAATCGTTAGTGACAATATAATAAGTCTATATGCATGCGATGCAGCAAACAAATGCAACAATCAAGTGCAACAAGCTGACTAGACTCGATACTACCGGTTTCTAACGCTCGCGCTGACTAGGGCGTCCTACAGCCAGACCTGCTCTGATACCAATCTCTGTGGCACCCCGGCTCAGAGGAACCGGAACACCCCGTATTCTAGCCCAGAGATCAAGTCTTCTGGAATACGGCACTGCTTGGCATAGAACAAATCAGCTCTTTATTACAAATAATACGGGGTACAAGGGTCCGATATAACAAAGAATTACATCGGCATGGCAATATTACGCCTGCTAAGGTACCTCTATGCTAGCAGTGGAACAACTCATAGCAGAATAAATTCTAGCAGCGGAACAATGACGACGGTGATGAACTCCACTCCGCGGGGACTCTGGCTGGGACGCATCCTAGAGCGCAACCTCGGGATCCTCGACAAACATCAATCACGGCATCACCTGCAATCTGGCATAACATGCCAGGTGAGTACTTTGAATGTACTCGCAAGCTCACAGCAAGCAAAGCAATCAAGACAAACAACAGCATGGCATTTACAGGTTAATCATCCATGATGAATATGATACTACTAGAACAACATGAGCATGTCATGTATCAACATGAGAGTGAGCATGGCATGTACAAGTTACTCATGATATGAACAAGATGATACTAGCACTAGCATGCAAGAGGGGTCGACGTTTAAGGTCTCATGAACCAACTTACTCTGCTCGGAGGTTATCTCGTAACCACAAACTTACCATCATGATCATCACACGATCACCTCAGGATCAACCAAGCTCGGTATCAACTATACCATCGTGATCATCACATGACCACACGGAGCTTGATCTCTACCTGTGCATCGCATGACCACATAAAGATCAACCAACTTCGTTCCTCATGGAACCGGGGTTGTTATTATTCAGATTATTATTACTGTTGACCCATAGTGTGACCTACTACGAACTGTGTCCATGACCGAGGACACGGCTATCGATAGATTATACACTTTGCAGAGGTTAGTACACTGTACCCACACTACGGAACTCATGGCCTCGTGCTCCCATTCCGGTGGACCAACGACATTCCGACAAAACCAATCTATTGCATGACACTCTCCTGGCCACTCCGACAAACTCCCCTTTGGGCTATGTCCTGGGTGACCCCGATGCCAACTCGTGACATCCGCCACCTCTGTGGCTGCCACCGTCGTGTCCAAACATAAACATCGTCCGAAACGGGGACCTCGGTACCATAAAACTCGGGTACTCAAGGCTTATGGCTGCCTACCTGATCAGGGTAGCGCGCGCACATAATCTTCCCTAGTAGGAGGCACCGGCGAGAAACATGACAATAGACCGCATTAGGGCCTCCCCATCCAGGCAAGTGTGGTTGCACTGGTGAGCTCGATTCGGTGGCACCATGACTCAGCCAACAGATTTGTTCAAGTTCGATTAATGTCAGGTTCAACTTGAATGATGATTAGCTGAGTCATAACAACATAATGAAATAACAATGCATATGAGCATGATAACAGTGTAACCACGGATGGGCAACATAACCATTTAACATCATTACCTTAACAATGATAAATCATTTAGTCCACGGGATGCAAATGAGCATGGCATAATGACGGTCATGAATATAACAAGTATTTTCATATCAAACCATAATGATCCATTTGAGCATATCATTATCACTAGCATCTGGAATGATTACAAGAATAAAACATGATAAAAATATCCTTAGCAATTAATCATATCACTTACTAGATGAAAATGAACATGGCATAAGCAATGAGCATGGACTCACAAGCATATTCGAAGCATTCACAAAATAATTAAATGAGCAAACAATTATTAAATATTCAAGTGGAAACCATGGCTACCGCAATGCCATCATGCAAGTGGTTGTGTGGCTTGCCTGGGGTTGATGGATTCACCGGGGAGAGGTGCGATGAACTCGCGGAAAGAATCGCCGAAAAAGTTTCCCTCTCGGCGGAGCTGTTTTAAGGGCAAGGGCAAAATGGTCATTTTCACAGTGTGACAACCTCATGAAAATGATACCATCGGAACGGGCTCAACGAACTGAGATCGTGGGCTTTTGAATCACCTGAATCGGAGTTACGGTTGCCGAGTTACGGCCGTTCGTTCGTTAGGCAGAAAAAGAATAAAAATATGTCCACTTCTGCCCTTAACGGACAAACGTCCGCAAATTAAAGGTTTCGGCGCCGGGCTGAAAAAGAGGAAGCGCATTTTCAGAAATACGCCTTCACAGTAATGAAAGCGTATTTCTAACAGACAACGCAGCAGAGTACGCTTTCAGTTAAACGAAGACGTACTTCTCCGAAGTACGCTTCCACTTAAAATCCTGCAGGCCCGGAGTCAACGCCCCGGTGCGGCTGACCGGTGGGACCGAAGGAGAGGCGAGGCCCGCCTGGCCAGCTGGGCGGGGTCAACGTCGTCTTCCTCTCGCTTGCCCGTGGAGCAGAGGAGGGCGCGCGACGCCGGCGCTCGCACGGGCGGCTCCGGCCACCTCCGGCGGCGCTGGAGACACCGACGAGCTCAGCGTGGAGCGCAACATCCGTCCCCGCACCGCACGGACGCCGGGAAGCTACAGAATGGCGGCGGCTTGGCTCACGGCGGACGGCGGCTCGACCATGATGGGCACGGGCACTACGGTGGTCCGGCGAGCGAGGGGGAAGTCGGGGAAGCTCCGGAAGGCTCCGGGGGTTCCTCTGGTGGTGGCTAGGAGGGAAGGAGAGGCTTGGGCGGCTCGAATTTGAGCGAACTCCGGCGATGCCCGTGGCGGCCGTGAGGAGCAAGGAGAGCTCCTTGAGCTCGGTTGAGAGGTCGGGGACGCTACTAGGAGGGAGGAGAGGAGGTTGGCGAGGTCGAGGGAGCTCGGGGTGGGCTTATATAGCCGGAGAGAAGATGCTGAGTCGGATGCCCCCGCGGACGCGCGGTCGATGCCCTGACGCGGCCGCGTACGCGTGCGCACGCGCGCGGGGGGTGGGGGGTTGATGGCGACTAGAGGGAGCTAGTGGAGGTGCAGACGCGGGATGGAGGACTTCCGGTCAACCACTCGGCCACTGTGCTCACGCGGTCGGGGCTGCCGTGGCGTGAGGAGAGCGAAGGAGGTGGGGGCGAGGGCTGGGGAGCGAGCGCGTAGCCACTGCGGGGCTCGAGGACACGCTAGGACGCGCGGAACCGGCTGGGAGAAGAGTGCCCGAGGCAAGACGACGAACAGAGCGCACCCAACGCTTGCCAACAACGTGGTCACCGCGTGGCATGGCGAGGATCGGGCACGATGGCCTGCCAAAAGATGTCTACCATGTAGTCCATCCAGAGTAGGGACTCCATGAGTTGATGGATCGAAGAAAACCACTGTGAGATGATGGGAGTGATCGACTGAAGTTTGCTGTAGCAAACTAGAGCATGAAGTAGTGATCAAACGGGATGGGATAAGAGCTAACCAGGATGTCACAGAGGTTTAGGGTAGGAAGGACTACAGTCCTGTGGAGTATGAAAGGATTTGGACCAAAATTTCACATAGTTGCTTCACAACTACATAATCTGGCCCAGAAACTATATCATGAAGTAACACTCACATGGATCATAGGATTGGGCTGAAAATTGGTGGAGGATGATTATTTAGGCATATGAAGGCACTGCAAAAATTTCAAACCATTTGGATACATAAAAATGGTACTTCCTTCACAATGCTTTCTACTGGACAGAAACTTGAGGGAATTTTGTGGAGAAAATGGCTTGACAAATTGATGTGAATTTTGGTATGCTCAAATTATATAGGGATATTTAGGTCCTGGATTAATTTCAAATTTTATGAAGCAATATAAAATAGAGTTGCTTCACAAACTGAAATTGTGACCAGAAACCAAGATTTGAAGGTGTGCTCACATAGATTGTTGGATGGTTATGAAATTTGGTTTAGAGTAATGATTTGATCATATGGATGATCTCTTAAAATTTCAACTCATTTGGATAAGCCTAGCTACTATTTCCTTTACAAAGCTTCTCTCTGGACAGAAACTTTGCAAATTTGCTGAGGAAGTTTTACTGGGCAAATGAAGCTGAGTTTTGGCATGTGGCAATTATTTGGATATGAGAGAGTGCCCAAATTGTTTGAGGGCAATCAAGAAAAGATAAATGGCACTTCCTTCACAAAGTGCCATACTGGACAGAATAGGAAATGAATATTCCTGAATTATTTTTGAACTAGGCAAGGATGGATTTTGACATATTTGTGGAAGATATGATCCAAAGAATTTATGAGAATTTTGTGGGAATTTTGGAAAAGACAGAAATATAGGTTGCTTCACAACCTAGAGCAAACAGGGTTATTCCTTTAATAGAAAAAGGAATATTTCCAAGGAATAAAAATTTGGGGTTGGCTAAGATGGAAATGACAGGGCCTTGGGAAAGATTTGAGAATGACAAGCCACTAGGAAGTAGCAGGAGAGAAGATCTTCACAGGTTTCAAGACCACATAGCCACGGAAAAAGAACTCCAAATAAAAATTCGAAGAAATCCAAAAGAAGAAGAAAGAGCCAAAAATCGGGGTGTTACAATTTTTTAGTACACGGTCAACATTTTTTCTATACACATTTAGTTTTTGTTAAATGGTTGATTAACATTTTTCAAATACAAATTTCATATTTTTTAATACATGATCAACATTTTTTATACACATTTAAAAAAATTAAATACTTGATTAACATTTTTTAAAAGCTTGGATTAACATTTCAAAATACACGATCAATGTTTTTCACACACATTGTATATTTGTATACATGGGAATCATTTTCTCTATGCACATTTAAGAATTTTCAAATGCTTGGTTAACATTTTTCTAAATGTTTTATGTAAAGTGTTTTTTGTAATATATTTATTTTGAATATCTGGAAGTATAAACCAAATTTAAAAAATGAAAGGAGAAAAAAAAGTTAAAAAACAAAAAAACGAGGTTGTGGCCTCCAGCGCACCTGGGCCGACCCATCTCGCGCTCTGCTGGACGCGAGGGTTCCCTAGGTCTCACTACAAGCGAGACATAGGGGCGTCCGACTGCCCTACCAAGAGCAAGAGGTAGAGGAAAAGGTGTGGCGTATGCAGTGCTTGGTAGGTTGGGCATAGATTATCCCAATCGAAGCCACTACATAAAAAGTTTCCCCACGAACCGCTTTGCTTCTGCCTTTTGACGATAGAGTAGCGACAATTCATACCTTCTAGCAATCTCTGCCTCTCTCCGTCTGCTGCTCCAGCGACTGGAGGAGGGGGTGGGATCCTGCTTATCTTCCAGTTGGTCCATAGATTTAGGGTCTCGTCTTCGCCTAGTAGCACAGTTTGGTGAGGTTGGTGCTTCGTCCAATAAGATGGCTTCCATCTCTCCTTACCATGACGCCATTCTCTCCGGCGACCCCGTTGAGCCGATGGTCTCGTTTTCTCGCCATTCGTTCGGAGCTGTGATCTTTATGTTTCCTATGTCTGGTGGCTGTTGCCTTTCAAGGCGGCGCCGACAAGTGGGACATGTTGGTGATGGTTCAAGGTTGGTGGCACGATGGCGTCGGATATGGCGTTCTTCCCTGGCAACGACGACGAGATTCGTCAAATCTGAATCCAGTTCGGCATGGGGAACATCGTCGACCGACATGCCACATCGCCAAGTGCCTGTTATGCAGGTCTAGTTTTCGTCTCTCAATGCCTTAAAGGCTATGGCGCTGGTCTAGATTTTGGTCTGTTCGTGTTCCATCTCTTCCTTCTGTGTGCATCTCGGCGGCGTTGGTGGTCGACGGTGGTTTCACATCTGGTTGTTTGCAGGGACCCCAAGAGACTTATTTGTAATATTCTTTTATTTGGGTTTTTTGAAAAAAAATCATGGGCACTTGTCATGTCCCGATCTTTTTGATATTTTTTGCATGTATGTGTAGTTCTACTTCTTTTATTGATTGATATAATGTGTGCGGTTAATAAAAAGATTATCCGAGTCGGTTGGTTTGCCCGAAGCCTAGAATTAACTGAGGATAGACTACAGTCGCTTTTCAGCAAACAACGATTTTTTTGTCTCTCTCAAAAGCAAACAACAATTGCATTAAAAGTATTATCCTTGTCGGTTTGAATTGACAACATACTGAGATAATTACTTAAGGTGGTTTATCATTTTAAGCACACAATAATAATTAGGAATGATTCCATTTATGCCCCTAACTAGATCCAACTATTCACATTTAGTCCTAATTCTCGAGGCTGTTCAAATTTACCCTTCTTTCATCTGGTGCCCTTCCATGTCGTTTCCGTCGAGTCTAAAGGCTTTGACCGTATACGGGATGTTTTCTGGACAATTTTACCCCTCTCTCCATATGTCTCTTACATGTGGGACCCGCTCAAAGAAAAAAAACTCTCTCTTCCCTCTCTATCTCACTTACAAGGGACCCAACCCCAAAAAACTCTCAATTTCTCCATCCCTCTTTGTCTCTCTCACCAGACTCACCTGATGCCCTCTAGCAAGTCCGTGATAAGCAGGCATGGCAGCGACGCTCGACTACTCGGAGTTAGCGGATAACCCAGCCTCTCCTTTGAATCCCAACCCCTCTCTCGTCTGGATCCCAACCTCTATCTCGTCTTGTACACCGAGAGTGCTGACGGTGCTCAGTTCACACCGACGGTGTTGTCTTTCCTCGCTCACGTGGCCAACCCACCCTCCTCGCCTTGAAACCTTGTCCTAGGTATCAACCATGCATATCCACCCGAAAGACTTTGACGGAAGCATCGAAATCGTTGCCTTGGAGCCCGTTCGGAATCTCTCTACTCCACCTAATCCTCTTCAACATTTCTGACTCCGCAGAGCCCGTGGAGTTCGGTTTTAGCCACTCCGTGAAAAATGAACTGCATGATGTTCTGCTCCGCTCTTTTGACTCCGCGGAGCCCTTGCAATTCGGCGCCACTCCGTCCGCTCCGGGAGCGCACTTGAGGAGCAGAGAGGATCCGAGCAGAGTCTTGGTCTCCTCCTTCGGCGACGCTCTACCATGCTCGATCTCCTCTGCTATGCCTCTGCTATGCCACCCACACACTCTCCCTTGGCTTTCTTGTTGACCCATGATGCTTCTACACCCACTGGATCCCTCACACTCGAGCCTTTCCTCCCCTAGCCATCGTCCTCGTGAACACTCGCACCACTGTCCGTTCCCCTGCCACTTTTGAGTGTGTCCTCTCGTCTCTAGTGAGCCCTCGGCCATTCTCGCCTTTTCCTCAAGCTTCCCCATGCCCGTAGGTCCTCCATGCCTACCGTCACCGCTCGCCGCTGCGAGAGCTTGATACGTCTCCAGCGTATCTATAATTTTTCATTGTTCCATGCTATTATAGTATCAATCTTGGATGTATATTATGCAATTATATGCCATTATATATCATTTTTTTGGGACTAACCTATTAACCCAGTGCCAGTTGCTGTTTTTTGCTTATTTTTGTCTTTTCAGAAAATCATTATCAAAAAGTGACCAAACGAGAAAAAAAACTTTCGATTAATTTTTTCTGGACCAGAAGAGACCCACGAAGTTTCGGGAGAAGACCAGAGGAGCCACGAGGAAGCGACAAGCTCGGGAGGCGCGCCCTGGGGGTAGGGCGCGCCCCAGGCTTGTGGGCCCCTCATATCCCCTCCTGACCTAATTCCAGCGCTATAAATTCCCAAATATTCCCAATATACCAGAGAGACAGAAGAGAAAACCTTTCCGCCGCTGTAAGCCTCTGTTGTTCCACGATCCCATCTGGAGGCCTTTTTCGGAACTCTGCCAGAGGGGGAACCGATCACGGAGAGCTTATTCATCAACCTTGCTGCCCTTCCGATGATGTGTGAGTAGTTTACCACAGACCTACGGGTCCATAACTAGTAGCTAGATGGCTTCTTCTCTCTCTTTGATCTTCAATACCATGTTCTCCTCGATGTTCTTGGAGTTCTATCTGATGTAATCTTCTTTTGCGGTGTGTTTGTTGGGATCCGATGAATTGTGAGTTTATGATCAGATTATTCATGAGAAATATTTGAGTCTTCTCTGAACTCTTTTATGCATGATTATTATAGCTTTGTATTTCTCTCCAATCTATCGATTTGGTTTGACCGACTAGATTGGTTTATCTTGCAATGGGAGAGGTGCTTTGTGATGGGTTCAAACTTGCGGTGCTCAATTCCAGTGACAGAAAGGGACATGACACGTATTTGTATTGTTGCCATTAAGGATAAAAAGATGGGGTTTAATCATATTGCTTGAGTTTACTTTGTCTACATCATGTCATCTTGCTTAAGGTGTTACTCTGTTTCATACTTAATACCCTAGATGCATGCTGGATAGCGGTCGATGGGTGGAGTAATAGTAGTAGATGCAGACATGAGTCGGTCTACTTGTCTTGGACGTGATGCCTATATACATGATCATTGCCATGAATCCGTCATAATTATTTGCTTTTCTATCAATTGCCCAACAATAATTTGTTTACCCACCGTATGCTATGTGTTCGAGAGAGAAGCCTCTAGTGAAAACTATGGCCCTCGGGTCTACTTTTATCATATATTAAAACCAAAAATACCTTGCTGTAATTTATTTACTTTTATTTTATTTAGTATTTTAGTTTATCTATCTATCACTATCAGAATTAATCCTTGCAAATAACCGCTAAGAGGATTGACAACCCTCTTATTTGCGTTGGGTGCAAGTGTTTGCTTTTGTGTGTGCAGGTGCTGCTAAAGGGATCTTGCGTGGTTCTCCTACTGGATTGATAACCTTGGTTCTTAACTGAGGGAAATACTTATCTCAACTATACTGCATCATTCTCTCCTCTTCGGGAAATACCAACGCAGTCTACAAGTAGCAGGAAGAATTTCTGGCGCCGTTGCCGGGGAGACATCACCAAAATTTATCAAGTACCTTCGCACAAACTATCATGCACTTGCATTTATTTTATTTGCCTTTTTATTTGCATTTGCCTCTCGTTTTCATCTCCCCCACTTCTATTTTTTTTACAAAAACACAAAAATATTTTCGTTTGCTTGTTTGCTACGTTGCTTGCTTTGTCATCATGACTAGTATCACCATCCCTCCTTTGTCTCCGGACTTTGAAGTTCTTTACTTCAAACAAAAACAAGGAGAAAATTTAAAAGATGCTTGGTATAGGATAATGGAATCCTATCGTGTTTGCACCGTGAAAGGAGATATGAAAATTTTGTTACGAAACTTTTACGTAGGGCTAACTATGCCAAATAGACAACTCTTGGATTTTGCTACTAGAGGAAATTTCATTGATAGTGATCCTAGTACTGCTTATGAATTAATAGAAGGAATAGTGGGAACACCACCCTTGCCAAAAGGATCTAATTATACCCAAAAAGGGATTCAAATTTTGGAAAAACTAGGAGACATACAAAAAAAAATTGGTTGAGTTACAAGAGTCTAATGAGCCTCTTAAAAATGTTAGTGGAAATCTCAATCGTATGAATAATCTTCTCACCATTTGCAACAAGAGGCTAGACACTTTAGATAATAGAATTGCCTTATTTTCTGAAAGCAATGCGAAGCGCAAAGAGCCTCCTGGTTCGAGAGCAACCCAGCTAAATTAGCGAAAACGAAGGATGACAACACTTAAAACTATGCATTATGCCTAGCTAGGGGCATAAAACAATAGCGCTTGTTGGGAGGCAACCCAATGAATAAAATAATTTTTTGTTTTACCTTATGTTTTTGTGTGTTTACACAATTATAGCCTCTGTTATGATTGTGTTTTTATCTTTTAATTAGTGTTTGTGTCAAGTAATGCCTTTGGGATGATTTGGATGATAGTATAATTGATGCTGTTTGGAAAACATAAAGTTTTGCGTCCAGTATTTGATTTTTGATTCTGTACTGGTGCATCAGAAAAATCTGAAATTTTTACACAGTATTCGTACTTGAATTTTTTACGTCTTCCTAATTTTTCATAATTTTTGGAGTTACATAAGTATATCTTCTAAATAGATCTTTACAGACTGTTCTGTTTTAGAGAGATTCTGTTTTTGTTGCATAGTTTGCTTATTTTGATGAATCTATGAATCGTATCGGGGGGTATGAGTCATGGAGAAGTTGGATTACAATAGCATTATGCCAATATTAAATATGAATCAATTTACAACAGTATCTAAAGTTTAAGATTTATTTGTTATACTAACGGATCTCACGAGGTTTCTGTTGAGTTTTGTGTGCTGAAGTTTTCAAGTTTTGGGCGAGACTACGATGGATAAAGGAATAAGGAGCGGCAATAGCCTAAGCTTGGGGATGCCCAAGGCACCCCAAGGTAATATTCAAGGAAGACTCAATCGTCTAAGCTTGGGGATGCCCCGGATGGCATCCCCTCTTTCGTCTACAATCTATCGGTAACTCATTTGGAGCTATATTTTTATTCATCACATGACATGTGTTTTACTTGGAGCGTCTTGTGATATAGTTTGTTTGCTTTTGTTTACTTTTTAGTTTGTCACAATCATCTTTGCTAAATACACCTTTTTGAGAGGGACACACATTATTCGTGATTTGTTAGAATACTCTATGTGCTTCACTTATATCTTTTGAGCAAGGCAGTTGCTCTAGTGCTTCACTTATATCTTTTAGAGCACGGCGGTGGTTATATTTTAAAGAAATAGTTGCACTCTCATGCTTCACTTATATCTTTTTGAGAGTCTAATGAATAGCAATGGTAATATGCACGGGTTATGAATTTGGTCATAATATGATAGGTATTCAAGAGGAATATAATAAAAACTTTCATGTAGATCACTGAATATGACAAGTTTGATTCCTTGCAATAGTTTTGCGATATTAAGATGGTAATATGTGGGAGGTGCTAGTAGATAATTGTGGTTTAGTAAGAATATTGGTGTTAAGGTTTGTGATTCCCGAAGCATGCACGTATGATCTGTCGTTATGCTAATAAGTTGGAGCATGATTTATTCTTGATTGTCTACCTTATGAGTGGCGGTCGGGGACGAGCGATGGTCTTTTCCTACCAATCTATCCCCCTAGGGGCATGCGTAGTAGTACTTTGCTTCGAGGGCTAATAAACTTTCGCAATAAGTATGTGAGTTCTTTATGACTAATGTGAGTCTATGGATTATACGCACTCTCACCTTTCCACAATTTGCTAGCCTCTTCGGTACCGTGCATTGCCCTTTCTCACATCGAGAGTTGGTGTAAACTTCGCCGGTGCATCCAAACCCCGTGATATGATACGCTCTATCACACATAAGCCTCCTTATATCTTCCTCAAAACAGCCACCATACCTATCTATTATGGCATTTTCATAGCCATTCCGAGATATATTGCCATACAACTTCCACCATTCTATTTATATGACACACATCATCATTGTCATATTGCTTTGCATGATCATATAGCTGACATAGTATTTGTGACTCAGCCACCGTTCATCATTTTTATACATGTTACGCTAGTATCATTGCACATCCTCGTACACCGCCAGAGGCATTCATATAGAGTCATATTTTGTTCTAGTTTCAAGTTGTAATTTTCTTTTGAGTTGTAAGTAAATAGAAGTATGATGATCATCATTATTAGAGCATTGTCCCAGTGAAGAAATAGAAAAAAAAGAAAAAAGAAAGCCAAAAAGAGCCCACGAAAAAAAGAAAAAAGGAAAGAAAAAAAGAGAAAAAAAATGAGAGAAAAAGAGAGAAGGGGCAGTGTTACTATCCTTTGCCATACTTGTGCTTCAAAGTAGCACCATGTTTTTCATATAGAGAGTCTCCTATTTAGTCACTTTCATATACTAGTGGGAATTTTTCATTATAGAACTTGGCTTGTATATTCCGATGATGGGCTTCCTCAAATGCCCGAGGTCTTCATGAGCAAGCAAGTTGGATGCACACCCACTAAGTTTTCATGTTGAGCTTTCATACACTTATAGCTCTTAGTGCATCCCTTGCATGGCAATCCCTACTCCTCGAATTGACATCAATTGATGGGCATCTCCATAGCCCGTTGATTAGCCTCGTCGATGTGAGACTATCTTTTTATTTTTGACTTCCTTTTATTAATCTCTATCACCATATTCTATTCCACCCATAGTGCTATATCCATGGCTTGCGCTCATGTATTGCGTGGGGGTTGAAAAAGCTGAAGCGCGTTAAAAAGTATGAACCAATTGCTCGGCTTGTCATCGGGGTAGTGCATGATAAATATTTTGTGTTAAGAAGATGGAGCATGACAGGATTATATGATTTTGTAGGGATAACTTTATTTAGCATTTTTATTTTGAAAGGCATGATTGTTTATTAGTATGCCTGAGTATTGATGTCTTTATATCAAATTATAGACTATTGCTTTGAATCACTCGGATCTTATTATTCATACTGTAAGAGAGATTACTTGATGAAACATGTTAGGTAGCATTCCACATCAAAAATTCGGTTTTTATCATTTACCTACTCGAGGACGAGCAGGAATTAAGCTTGGGGATGCTTGATACGTCTCCAACGTATCTATAATTTTTGATTGTTCCATGCTATTATAGTATCAATATTTGATGTTTTATATGAAATTATATGCCATTATATATCATTTTTTGGGACTAATCTTTTAATCCAGTGGCCAATGCCAGTTACTGTTTTCTGCTTATTTTTGCTTTTTCAGAAAATCATTATCAAAAAGAGTCCAAACGAGAAAAAAAACTTTGGATTAATTTTTTTTGGACCAGAAGAGAGCCACGAAGCTTCAAGAGAAGACCAGAAGAGCCACGAGGAGGCGACAAGCCTGGAGGGCGTGCCCAGGGGGGTAGGCGCGCCCCCAGGCTTGTGGGCCCCTCGTAGCCCCTCCTGACCTAATTCCAGTGCTATAAATTCTAAAATATTCCCAATATACCAGAGAGACAGAAGAGAAAACCTTTCCGCCGCCGCAAGCCGCTGTTCTTCCGTGATCCCATCTGGAGGCCTTTTTTGGTACTCTGCCGGAGGGGGAATCGATTACGGAGGGCTTCTTCATCAACCTTGCTGCCCTTCCGATGATGTGTGAGTAGTTTACCACAGACCTACGGGTCCATAGCTAGTAGCTATATGGCTTCTTCTCTCTCTTTGATCTTCAATACCATGTTCTCCTCGATGTTCTTGGAGTTCTATCCGATGTAATCTTCTTTTGCGGTGTGTTTGTTGGGATCCGATGAATTGTGAGTTTATGATCAGATTATTCATGAGAAATATTTGAGTCTTCTCTGAACTCTTTTATGCATGATTATTATAGCTTTGTATTTCTCTCCGATCTATCGATTTGGTTTGGCCAACTAGATTGGTTTATCTTGCAATGGGAGAGGTGCTTTGTGATGGGTTCAAACTTGCGGTGCTCAATCCCAGTGACAGAAAGGGACATGACACGTATTTGTATTGTTGCCATTAAGGATAAAAAGATGGTGTTTAATCATATTGCTTGAGTTTACTTTGTCTACATCATGTCATCTTGCTTAAGGCGTTACTCTGTTTCATACTTAATACCCTAGATGCATGCTGGATAGCGGTCGATGGGTGGAGTAATAGTAGTAGATGCAGGAAGGAGTCGGTCTACTTGTCTTGGACGTGATGCCTATATACATGATCATTTTCATGAATCCGTCATAATTATTTGCTTTTCTATCAATTGCCCAACAATAATTTGTTTACCCACCGTATGCTATGTGTTCGAGAGAGAAGCCTCTAGTGAAAACTATGGCGCCCGGGTCTACTTTTATCATATATTAAAACCAAAAATACCTTGCTGCAATTTATTTACTTTTATTTTATTTAGTATTTTATTTTATCTATCTATCACTATCAGAATTAATCCTTGCAAATAACCGCTAAGAGGATTGACAACCCTCTTATTTGCGTTGGGTGCAAGTGTTTGCTTTTGTGTGTGCAGGTGCTGCTAAAGGGATTTTGCATGGTTCTCCTACTGGATTGATAACCTTGGTTCTTAACTGAGGGAAATAATTATCTCTACTATACTGCATCATCCTCTCCTCTTCGGGGAAATACCAACGCAGTCTACAAGTAACAGAGCTCACTATTGTCATGGTCTTTGAATGCCCCAGAGTCAATTGATGTGCTTGTTGAACCCATCGTAGTTGCAGCGAACTCATGCGCCCCTCATAGGTCACAGCCCCCTACATGTGTGCTCCCTCGACATCTCCTGCATCACCAGTGTGCTTGCTGGAGTTCAAACTTTGTTCTGTAGATTGAATGGTGGGCCCGGACATGGTAATTATATTAAGGCTAAACCTCTGTTAGTTCTTAACCACCTATTTTTCAGACGCTAACGATGGGTCCACCCCTCGAATAATTTAGTAAGTAACATTTAACAACATAATAAAACAATGTCATTTGGGCCCTTGAGAAAATGAGAGTTGTCCTTTTTTCCGGTTGGGTCTCACGTGTAAGTGAGATAGAGAGAGAGGGAGGGCGGGGGAGGGGGGTTCTTCGCGCAGGTCCCGTGTGTAGACGGTCAAAGCCCTTTAACTGGAGGAAAACGACACAAAAGGGCATTCCCGAAAGGGTACCGGATGGATAGGGGTAGATTTGAACAACCTCAAGAATTATGGGTAAATGTGAATAGTGGGTTCGAGGTAGGGGCAGAAATGAAATTTTCCTAATAACTATTGTTATTGCCGATTATTTTCTTACAGTTTGTTTTTCTCTTAAACTGCGATGGTCGTTATGATGGTGTCGGCTGAACTGATTTCGGTGAAAACCGACTCCCTAAACCAACTTTAAAGCTAAGATTTGTACTAGGCAAGAGCCATTTCTACTTGGCAGCAACTAGCTGATGCTACACAACATCTTCTTAGAGATAGTTGTTGCCATCTACCAATGCAAGATTTGTGGTGCATTGAATTATGCCAACCATCATTTTACCCCAATGCCGGGGGTCCAGCTCTTATATAAGTTCTTTACCGTGGGAAATGAGCAAGAACTTAAGGGACATGAGAGCTAGAGCTAGAGTGGGAGTTACATGTACGTCATTCGTTTTCCATGGAACGTAGCCAGTTAACCACAATATATGTGAGAATAGGAGGAATTGGGAATTTTTATATGTTGACGATACCGATTTCTCTGGTGGATGTAAATCACCCTAGTACTAGCTTCTAGAGGAGCTGTACAAAAGCAACTCTTAAGGCATCTCGCAGTGAGCTATTTCGTAGTATTGTTGGTATACAAGCTAGCGCTAGCTCTCAAAGCCCCAGAGAAAGGCAACATAGAAGTTTATTAGAACAGAGACATGACACAACGTCGTTCACCTATCGTCCTTGCGGAGGTTGATAAGCGCGAATTGGAGGATGACAAACCGACAATCCAACATTAGGGTCAGAAGCAATGACTTATGTTTACACATGTGCAGTCTTGGTTGCATCTTTGCTTAAATTTATTCCTCGCTAACTCAAGTTTCTCCTAGTGAAGAGTTTGGAAGGACAACATTTATCAAAAGAATCAACACATCCAATGTGTTCTCTGTGTTATAATGAAGTCAGATGGTGGGGACATCGCTACCCAACACAACTACTAGTCTATCTAAATTGCATTGCTACAAGCCTACAACCGCGTCAGCCACGCCTACTGTGATAATTGTTGTTTACATAAACTATTACAATGTTTCGCCATGTTCTTACGTCAATGAAAACTCCAATGAGAAGGCGTTGTCGTTCTACACGGCAAGGGTGCAAAATGGCTACCCTTTAGGGTCCTTTTTTTTATCCTTGAACTAAATATTAAAAATATTAAAAGTTATATCACATTTGAGTTTAGAATTTAGTTCATTTTATTAAACTAAGAAGGGTGAGGATACCCTGAAAATCACAAATATCACAAATTTACATCTCTACTGAATGACAACCGAACATGTTGAGCACATTAGTGGTCAATCCATGCATGGCTAAGAGCAGTCCTAGCAGAGTCGTCATATCGGGCCGATCGGAATATTAATTGCCGATATGGCGATTTTCTTCCGAAATGATACTCTAGCAGACAAGTCATATGCCACCCGGTCAGCATAATTTATGGAGTGTGCGCCCTATTCAGCCTGTCAACCTCCATATTTGGACTTTGGAGGTTGTGGGCGTTGGGGAAAACATCAGGTGATACCAGTCCTTAAATGATACCAACTTGCAAAACTCACATTCAAACATGTCAAAAAAATTTGAAAAAAATCATGGATGTCCACAACACATATGTCGACACTCGCTAAAAAATTCAGATCAAATTCAAAATAGAGAAGGAGAAACAAAAAAGACAAATCCATCATGAATAGTGTCAAAAGAAGACAAAAGCAAGAATGACACTATTCACATCCAAATTTGTGTTTTTTGTTTCTCTTTGTGTATTTCGAATTTTGATCTGAATTTTTTAGGGGTTGTCGATATATGTGTTGTGAACATCCATGATTTTTTTCAGAATCTTTTGACATGTTTGAATTTGAGTTTTGTAATTTGGTATCATGGTATCATGTAAGAACTGGTATCACCGGATATTTTCCCGTGGGCGTTGGTTTGGAGAGCGTGCCATCCGCTCGTGCTGTAGGGAAGTTTCAGCCCGACCTATTTCCCCCGAGTGCATCCCAATCAATGGCGCTGACGTCTGTATGGCTGCAGCTTCCGCCCCTCCAATGTCGCAACCATTTTTCCAGTGAGAAGAGCAGCAATTAATGGTCGATGTCATGTTTCGCACCGGTTTCCCACACACGTGCGGAAAATCCTCCCCACCTCCCCATTTCCTGCCGGAGCGTGCCCATTTGTGGTTATGTAAACCCTCACCGGCCCCCTTTGGTGACGCCACCACATTCACCCTCTTGCCCATCCTCTATGTCGGCACACTCACCCCCATCGACCACTTCATCGGCGGCCACCTTTGCCCCCCCCCATTTTTTTTCTTTTCTTATTTGTTTATCATTTTAAAAATTGTTCAAAAATTGTTCATTTTTAAAAATGGTTAGAATTTCAAAAAATTATATTTTCAAAAAATGTTTGGAATTCGAAAAATGATCACAATTTTAAAGATGTTTCAAAAACTATATTTTTTAATTGTTCACATTTTGCAGAAAAATGATTAGAATTTAAAAAATTGTTCACTTTTCCAAAAATATTTTGAATTAAAAAAATTCTTCATGTATTTAAAAAAATGTTTACAAATTTGTAAATAATGATTGCGTTTTCAGAAAATGTTCAAATTCCCCTTAAAAACAGAAAATGTTCAAATTGTTTTGAAAAAATGTTTGTGTTTCCGAAAAATGTTTACCTTTTTCAAAAAATGTTCGCAATTTTTTTATAAAATGGTCATATTTAAAACAAATCATGTTTATCTGAAAATACGAATGAAAAAACGGCCGCTACAGCAGACGACTCGCTATAGTAGTTTATTTTTTTTAATTATGCTAAGCTTTATTGATCAATGTTCAGGGGTATATATGAGGGGTCCGGCAAAAAACCAAGCCGCATGTGGTGACCCTGATCAAGCGAAAGCGCATAGTTAGCAAGGCTATGAGCCTCATAATTCGACTCTCTACCTTAAAAAAAAACAAATCTCAAAATTCTTGATTCTATCAACTATCTCCCTAACTATAGGACTCGCTACAATAGCTGATTGGCTACAATAGCCGAGTCGCTACAGTGCGCCATGGGCTAGCCTAGTTGGGGCGCTCGTATGTGCTGCTAGTTGAGGCCAATTGTTTGCCGCAAAGAGTAGCACATGCGAGCTCTCCAATATGGCCGCAAATCATATGTGCTGCTCATTGCGGCGGCAGATTGCCCACCCCACGCACACTGCAAGCGAGGCAAGCGCTCTGGTGGGCCGGCCCATTTTAGCGTAGCCTAGTGCACTGTTTCTACCGGTTTTGGGAAAGTACCAGAAGAAGGTTCCTGAACCAGTTTTTCTTTTTTCTGATGATTTTTCTACCGCTCTCCAATATCTGAGGTGTACTACTCCTTACTTTTTTTTTTTGAAAAGGTCGGGTTATTTATTTTTGGCGACAACAGTATTCCCAACGTGCGATAAAACAAGGTAAACGTTTGGTGCCGGCTGGCCGGCTAAAATTTGGGCCGGCCGCCTCACACGCACATGTCGGCCCCACCACCGCTTTATTTCCTCCACCCTTATCTCTACATGAAAATGACCTGGACCACTCATTCATCGTCTCCTACCTCCCGATCCCCTTTTTCCTCGGCCTCTTCTCTTCCCATGGCAACAAGGAACAAGCCATCTTCCGTCTCCCATCAATCCACACACCCGTGGTGCTACAGCCCCCATCAAGGTGCAGCCACCGGTTGCGTTGTGAGAAGAGGGGCCCTGGGTGTGCGCCCACGACGGAGGTGCTCAGACCGCGTCGGGCGCCCGTGCTGCGACGAACAGCGGGGGAGGTGCTGGACTTCCAGCGGCTGTGCTGCAACGAGTTCTCCGGTGGCGAACAGCAGCGTCTACAAAAAGGCTGTAACCGGCTAAGTGGGGTGCTGGAACCAGCAAGATTTTTAGGGGGGTGACCACGACGGCGGCTGCAACCCGGTGAGCGGACGGTGATGCTGGAACCAGCAGCTGGTTTTGCTACAACCGGCTTAGCATGAGCTGGAACCAGCATCTCGTTTTGCTGCAACCGAGAGCGGAGCTGGGAACCAGCAGCTGTTTTTGCTACAAGCGTCAGTATACGGAGTTGCAACCGGCTATGGAGAAGCTGGAACCAGCTGCGAGCAGGTGTGTTGGTGGTTGTTGGCTGCGATGGAGGAGGCATTGCCGGCTCGCCGCTGCACTTTTTGCGTCCAGGGGCTGGACCAATGCTACAAGCAGTGATTTTAATTGCTGGAACCGGCGACGATTTGTGCTGGGACCGGCGACGATATTTGCTGGATCCAGGATGGTGAGTGGCTTTTTTGCTGCATCCGCTGACGTTTTTTACTTCGACCGTTGATGGATTTTGGTGCGACGGGCACCTACAGATGATGGAGACGACGGGAGGAACGGGGTGCTACTGACGGCATTCACCGGTGCTAGAGACGACACGCGGCCTCGCCGCCGCGAGCAGCCTCATCGGTGAGGCGCCGGTCGTCGACCCCGTGCTGCAATGGGACGCGGGCAGGGCCACGACGGCGCCGCCCACGACGACGGAAACTTGTTGCCTCGCGCCGCCGCAAACCAGCGCTGCATCGACGGGTTTTGGGGTGAAGCGAGGGGAGAGCGACCTGCTGCTACTGCTCGTCGCGCTCGGCGTGCTGCGAATCGGCTGGGGCAGCATGAACAGAGAACGGTTGGAGGATTTTTTTTTTTTCGTAGGGGAAGAAGAAACGGGTGAGGAAGAAGACGTGGGGAGAAAGATCAGACGGTTGTGCGTAATAAAATCCTAGGGCTAGCACGTGACCGGCCCAAAGCTAGCGCCGGTCATTGCCCATAAAACAACCTAAAATGCTCGTGTTTGGTATAGTCTCGCATCAGTCAGCGGCTACTTTACTCTGACAGATCAGATCTCACTACTACGAGTGATCAACACTTTGCATCTAATCTAAAAGGAGAGAAATAGCTATGGAACTTAGACACGTCTGAACTTGTGCACCGCACCGCCTACGGCGATGACCCGACTGACGCAGCCCAGGACCAAAACCGGTAAAGTCTAGTCGGCAAGTTTGACGTCTGACGCGACCCAGCATGCACACACCTCCTCCAGGATGGCAACAGCAAAGTCGAGTAGCCCCCCTTTCCCGACGTCCCTCTCGTGGAATTTCCGCGTGATCACCAGCGTCGTCCGTCCGGCCGGCCGGAGCCGAACGAAAATCTAACGAGAAGTCGGAAGGCGACGTCGCCTTCTTATCTCGCCTGTCTGCCCGCCTTATCACGGCCACAATAAAAGCAGGGGTACCGGTCAAAGTCTATCGCTGCCACGCCGCCGCCGTCAGGACAAAAACAAAAAGAGCCGCGGTCGATGGCGCTGGGGATGCGATCTTGTTGTAGGGGGCATGGCATCCAAAACACAAGTTGGCTATGGGGCCGTGGATGGAACGGTGCAGAAGGGACTGGCAATTCACTCTCAATCTACACTTTCGAGAGGACGTGAAAGCCATAGAAAAAAGGGCACTTTTATTCCGGTTTTTAATCATTTTGTAGCTGCTGAAGTATGTGGTGCCGCCAATTTTCTTTTTTTCTTATATCCAGGAGATATTCAATTTTGACATTTTGCTCTGCTCGTAAAAATGCAAGCAAGAGATAGGCTGTGAAATTCCCCATAACTGATAATAATAAGACATATAATAAATTTAACATGGTACCTGCCGGGTAAGCCGCTATTTAGAACATGGGTGGCTTATTCTTTGAGAGTCGTTCATGAACCCGCAAAAGGTCAATGCCAGTTCCACCATCAGCAAGCGGCTTAATTCTGCGGAGAGATTGCGTTTCATTCCAACAATAGTAAATTAAAGATTCAAAGCGCTTTGATCAACTCCCTCCATGAATAAAATGAGCATACTAGCCCCTTCCTAGAGTTCTCTCTCCAGGAGTTAGGCCTTTGTTACCGAGGTAAGAATAAATAGAATAATGATCAACGGAAAAAAGAAAAAAAATCACTATATTAATGTATTTATCGCTTTAATTGATTATTTTTATTTCGTTGAAAATTCGGACCAACTATGGGGAGTAATAGGCATTTCCAATAAGTTCATTGAACTAAGCTCAGAACCTTTTTTTAGACGGAAAACACATTTAAAATGACATTGCATGCTGGACGGTCTAATTGAGCCTAGCTCCTCGCCCTTCGCCCCTGCCCCTCAACTCAAACCTCCTCATCTCCAGACGAACCGACAAGAGAAAGACAGATACCTTTTTCTAATAGATTTTTAGAAAAGATCATGTTTCCTATGGTAACCGCGGGTTAGTGAGTTATGGATAACAGACAAAACGTGCTGCAAGATTTTCTTTGGAGTCCTCTAGATGTCATTATAGATTGAGTAAATCCGATAGGGAGTCTGTGGGCTCCCTATGGAATTTCAATATGGCATCCATCGTATCCTTTTATCATTTAGCGCAATGAGGAGGGTACCATCTTCTTTGATGAACACTACGGTCTTTTTCAGGTCTTGACTTGTCGCATCGTTTTAGCTGTAGCGGTCGATGTGGAAGAAGAAGAAATGAATGGATTTTCCTTTTGAAAAAATGTAGAATAATACACCTACCGAGACGAAACTACAACTATATGTGGCAGTCCCACGAAGTGTTGTTTAACAAACATCACCCTTCCTTTGAAATGCTTCCTTTTTTGTTGTTGATAGCTTACCAAGCTTGTTGCCTTGTCTTTCAAATGCTTCCTTAATTGTATCATTAGAGGACAAATTGTGTGAGGCATGAAGATTCAGCTTAATAATCCACAAAACCATGAAATCATATGGGATAGGAGAACAAACTCGAGTTATGCCGAATCAATCTAAACCATGCCAAAAATAGACCAATTGGATGAGAAAAAGTTAGAACCTATGTTGTACCTTATAATTAATGACACACTAATTTTTGGAAGTGGGGCTCCGGGGACCCAAAGGTTCGAACACTGGGGTGAGCTTGTTCTACCTCTCCGTCCCCTACCACGGCTAAGCTACGGCGAAGCTACGGCGGGAGCGCGCTAGCGAGGAGCGGACCGTGGACTCAGCGGATTTACCCAGGTTCGGGCCACCTCGCGGTGTAAAACCCTACTCCTGCTTGGTTTTGATTGTAATGGACCAGGGTGTAGGGGAACGCAGCAGAAAACAAAAAATTTCCGACCTACGCACCAGCCCAGGACCACTATGGAGACTGCATACAAGGTTTGATCTTTTTCGTTACCGACTCGTAGCGCAGCGGAAGTAGAGTCGATGACGATCGGCGGTGCAGATCCCCGCAGCTAGGATTTACAACCTCCCAACCGTGAGGATGTACTCCCACATCCGCCCCTCGGACAGCCCTCCGGGAGGCGGTTGGACAGTCCCTCGGACGGTGTCGCGGACAGCCCTTCGGGAGGACCTTCGAAACTCGGACGGTCACTCGGACAGCCCTTCGGGAGGACCCTCGAAACTCGGACAGTCACTCGGACAGCCCTTCGGGAGGCACTCTCGAACTAAGACCGAAACTACGATCTCTCTACAGAGTTGCACACATACGGCGTCATCTATCCGGCAGGGCTTCGCCGTCCAGAACTAGTTCCCATCGGAACCCAGACAGCCTTTCGGCTCTACGAAAACTCTTTTCGTGGGAGGGAGAGAGAGAGCCAGACGAGCATGGCATGTGTATGAGAGCAAGCATGAGGTTTGGGCAGCCCCCTCACCTCCTATTTATAGGAAAACCAAAGGGTAAAGTTGCCATTCCAAAAACCCAAAAATGCCCATGAAGGAACACTTCCACAAGGGCATAATAGGGAATTAATGGAGCAAGTGGGGCTCCATGGAGGAGCCCACAATGTGGCGGCCAACCTCTCTTGGGGGGCCCCCCAAAGGGGGTTTCTTAGCCCCCAAGCCTTCTAGAAGCCTTTTGGAAAAATATCCCAAAAGGTGACTTTCCATAAAGTAAACCAAAAAGCACTTTTACTATTCACGAAGACATTTTTCCGCGTCCGATAAATCCCAAATTATTTCTGTGTGCCTAGAACAATTCCAGTACCCACTAAAACAATTTTGAACGCATTCCGAAACAATTCCGGAACAATGTTTTTCTTCAACGAAAAGCAACCAAATCGGTTCCGGCAGCTCCGGAACATTTTCGGTTTTTATCCCGAAAAATTCCCAGAAGTTTCCAGAACACTTCTGGCATCCTCCAAGAATTTCCAGGCGTGTGCCGAAACCAATTTGACTTAATGGTATCCCCTGAAACAACTTTTCAGTTTTACCGGAACTATTCCGGTGTCCTCTCCGGAACGTTTCCGTTTCGTCCGAAACTTTTCGGTGATTTTCTCTCAGACTCCTTGTCTAGTATTCAGCAGATAGATGACCCTTAAGCGTGTGACACTATAGGTTCGGTGAAGTATAGACATGACTAGAACTCTTTCCGATCAATGATCAACATCGGAGCCGTGGACACCATATTGACCCCTATACCCACACGAATGAATATTCGAGTGAACCTCCAGTTGCCGAGTGCTATTCCTGTTGCTTCGCGATATGTTACAAATACCCGAGGTGAGAAACATCGGCATCCCCGTGGATCAACACTTGTCCACAATGCCAGTTACCTCGTTGCCGGTTTTGTTCTTTTTTCTCGTTTCCGTGTTCCGGCATCCCTGTGATCAAATCACACTTGTGTCTGGCCAGACGATGATGGATACCGTAACACCGAGAGGGCCCAGAGATATCTCTCCATCGTCAGAGGAGCAAATCCCAATCTTGAGCTATCAAGTTACTTGACACACTTTTCCATGAACTCGTAAGCCGCCGTAATAGCCACCCATTTACGGATGACGTTTAACAAACCCCAAAGTTCATGAAGCAAGCATGAAGAAACTCGACACTCTCATGGTCTAAGGAATTATGCAAACGTTAACTTCTCTATGTTATTAACCATTAACTTGTGACGAATGAATCTCATAGCATAACATCAATCGGGTCGATTCAACACAAGTGTTCTCCTAACATTGTGCCCTCAAAGTTGCTGGCATAGTCATGCCCATGATCAGGAAAACAGAACCATCATGCAACACTTGAGCTAGTCTTAGAGGCCAGACTAGGAATACATTTTACCGTTTATTATTCCACACGTGCATATGAGTCTTCCTTCGAGCCTCGTGGTTATTGCAGACTCGAGAACCATAGCAGTTATAGCATGGAACATATACATAATTATGATCATGGAGATAAATAATAACATTTATTATTGCCTCTAGGTCATATCTCCTACAGACTCCCACTTGCACTAGAGTCAATAATCTAGTCAATGCTAATGCACATTACACCTGTGGCATATCGGTGTAAAAAATGCTTCGCATGTGGTATAGCCTGATGTTCAACGGATCTGACAACTTCAGCTCTGTGTGTATCTTTGCATATCCTCGCGTTTTCATGCTTTCACAAAATTCATATTTTGTGTGGACTTGGCTTTGTATATATGTGAATCACTGGTCAAACCTTGATTCCTCAGACTGAGCTATGGAGCAACTATCTTCAATAGTGTTCCATTGACCAAAGCCATCTTGGAACCATACTAAGTTCATGAAGTAACTATATGATTCAACATCTTCTTTGTCGCTTTGAAAGCGGCAACATACTTAGCCTTTGTTATAGAATTCGCCACAGTAACCTGTTTGGAACAATTTCCAACTACTGTGCCACCATATTATGTGTTACACAAAACCCTTTACTTAAATCGAAAATCGCATGGAGCATTGATGAAGACTGTATCGAAGTAATTACTTACAACAAGCACTTCATAATCTCTGCTTGCGAGAAAACATGTCATCAGTGCTACTTTAGTACTCAATGACATTTTTCACTGTTGTCCCATGATCAGTACTTTGATCACTTTGGTATCTATACTCGCAACTGCTTTGGGAGTATCGAACATATCTGGTTGTTTTACATACCATGGAATACATGATTAATCCAAACACAAAAGTGTGTGGAATCTCCATCATGTATTTTGCTCATCAGTGTTTTGGGACACCGAGTCTTGCAGAACTCTTTCCATGTGACTTCGGCAAGAATCACTTCTTGGCGTTCTTATGCTAAACTGTTTCAGCATCTTGTCAATATGTATTTTTGGCTTAGCCTATTAGGCAATTCTATCTCGCAGATAAATATGCCTAATATCAAGGCTATTTAGCCCAAGCACTTCATCGAAAACTATTTTCAATCAAGTCCTAATTCATGTCAAGAAATTTATATTATTTCCAATCAACAATGTGTCAAGCACACAAAGTTTTTAGAAATATTATTATGCTCCCACTTACTTTCTTGAAACCACAAGCATCTTCGTTATCCATTGATGAAATCAAACTCCTTTGACTGTTTCATCAAAATTGAAGATTCCAACTCCCTTTTGCTCTCTTCTGTCCATCGCTGGAACTCTGAAGTTTGCATACTTACTAGCATCCTCTAGATCGACAAAATACTTTGGACTGTATCACATACAAGTCCTAGGTTGCATTTCCATCAGATGGAAATCCTTTTGGCATCCATGTTTCATATCTCATGTTGAAATATGTATTAATTGCTAGTTCAACCCGAACCGACTTTTAGCATCGCTACGGTGAGACAATCTCATCGTAGTCAACTCCTTGAACTTGTTATTGCAACAAGTCGAGCTTTATGGATAAAACATTTTATCCACATCAGTTTACAGTTCCATAAATATTCGTTAGACTCTAAGTCTTCTGAAAGGTGTATCAAGATTTTAATCTTGAATCACTTATATGGAAAATCTCGGATTGTATTGGCATTTAGCCAATTCCGGAGTCAGGGCCCATCAACGCTTCCTTGTGTATCGTAGGTATACTGTTGTCTAACAACAATATCTCGTTTGCGCACCTGAGTGGTTTGCACGAGTTTTGCCTACGTCGTTCAGCTGCAAGTTCAATCGAAGTCCCTACATCTCATGTAGAGGCTTCCGTATCAGTCGCAGTAGGAAACTCTGAAATCACTTCCAAGGTTCCTTTCCTTTGATCTGATGACGAAGATACTGTTATCTCGTCGAGTTGCACTATCCTCCCACTCACCTTTTTGCAAGAACCATTCTCTTCAAAAGCATACCGTTTTGTGGCAAAACCCGTTGCCTCGGTATTGTGGTGGGAGAATACCCAACATCTTGGGATAACCTACAAAGTAGCTCTTGTTTGATTTGGAATAGGTTTGTAACCTTTTACACAAGCCCCATATTCCAAATGTTTAAGAAAAGATGTAACATGGTTGGGCGTACCATACCATGGTGTCATTTCAACAGACCTGATGGTGCTATTTTCAGTGTAAAAGCCGCAGTCTCTAAAGCATTACTTTAAAAGGGATAATGGCAAATTGATTTATGTCATCTTTGATCTTACCATGTCATAAATGGTTTGAATACATCTTCACGGACATTCCACTCACAGTGGTGTTCCGGGAGGTGTAAGTTATGAAACTCCTTTCACAACTCATCAGACATTCGCTAAACTTGTAACTCAGATATTCCTTTCTGCAATCTAGTTTGCAGAAACATAATCTTTCTTGTTACAATAATTTCTACTTCATGTTGAAAACCTTTCGAATGATTTCAAAAGATCCAAACTTACGTCTCATCAAGCAAATATCCATATATCTACTTGAGTCATTTTTGAAGATAGACAAATCCACTATTTTCAACAACATTTATCGGACTGCACACATCAGAATGTATGATCACCAATAAGTTCGTTGCTCGTTCCTTATGGCCTATGAACGGTATTTCAGTCACTTCACTTTTCGGAGGAAAGTTGCAAGTGTCAGATGATTCAAAATCAAACGACTTCAAAATCCATCATAATGGAATTTTTCCATGCGGGTTTCTCCAATGTGACCAAATGCAGTGCCACACTTGTGTGGTATTCTTTTAGTCTTGCGACATTTAGCGTCAGTGTTATGGATGTATCATATTACCATCAATATTCATAACATACGTTCCATCGTTGATGGAAGTATGGCCCTTATGTTATTCATAATCCTAAACAACAATTGTTCTTTTATGAACAACACCCTTGCAACAAACATTATGCAACTGGGCTAGAGTGTATAAAACTCTAAAATGATTTATGAAAGTAAATACAGAGGTAAAGTATTATTATCAATATTCATAACATACATCTCATTCATAATGAAAGTATGGCCCTTATGTTATTCATAACACCGAACATCAAAAGTTCTCTTATGAACAACCTTCTTGCAACATACCTTATGCAATGGGCTAGAGTGTGTAAAACTCTATAATGAATTATGAAAATAAATACACAAGTAATACACCGATGGAAGGTATAGTAACTTTTACTAAGTTCCCAACATGTATTTAAACCTCATTCCTGGCTAGTCTTTGTAGGCCATAGTAGTTCTTGCATCGAGTTGCAACAGAGTGCAATCGAGCGGGTATCTCTGTGATAAACTCACAATACCCAAGAATCAGTGATTAACATGTTTAATCATAATTCCCAAGAACTATTTCTTTGACTAGACTTCCATACATCAATAACTTGTATGACTTTCATACATGAGCTGGATATTCCAGTCTTCCTTTTTTTGCCTTTATACTTCTAACAGTTTTAACTTTTAGTAATTCTCCTACTCTCAAAAGAAGCACCCAACTTAAGAGTGGCGTTAGCCCCAGATTTCCTAGGTGTGAAAGTCTTACTAACACCCTTCGGACATTTCCTTCCTGTTTAAGTTGTTGTTTTATTCACCTTCATCACATGATAGGCGTTCTTTTGGATCCCTCTGTTATTAGTCAAAAGCATAGTAAACACTTTTACTAACAGTTTGCAAAACAAACATTGCTTTGGATATCCCATATCTTTTAGCCTTTGTTTGTGTCCGAAAAATGATTTTCAGTTCCATGAATATCACATAGCTATCCCAAACTTTTGAAGTCCGGGTCTCATGGAAGCAAACATATTGCACTTGACCGTAACGGAATTCTAGCTTTTGGATCGAAGGACGAGAGTCACATTTTCCATAGCTTTAGCGGGAGAATACTAAAAGCATGCGATATGACAAGGTCCTTCTCGGCACTCTTGAGGACAATCCTCACATTACGTTACCAACCGGAAAGTTTTAACCAGATATTTAACAGCTTATTCAATTTTAATTGGGAAGGTGGAAACGCGAGCCATTATTCTATAACTATTATGCAAATTTTACTTTAGACAAAGTTCATAATTAATTGCACTAAGAATTAAACAAGTTAATTCTATAGTGCGCTCCCACTCAAATCAATATCTCTCATAATTGATTTTGAGTGATTCAAGATCCGCATTTCAATTCAACGCCATTGATGTAACACCACTGATGACGAAAATCTCAACCGGTAGGCCAACTTGCCAATCACATCTCTATGTGATTCTTGTTCATCTTTCGATGCGTGTGTTCCGAGCTCATGACGGTCATGCCTGAACGTCAAGACAACCAAGTGATCTCGCTGTGAGGTCTCAACTCACCCGCCTCACACTTCTCTAATCATTCGTACCCGTGTGACACGGCGCACCCCGAAAAGATAGGTGCTGTGACGGTGCTACACTTGGGTGAACACCAACTACTTGATATTTTTGTGAGAGATCACCCTAATAAAAAGCGACTACCGCGCAATCAAGAAGGGTGCATCATAAGGGATAAACATCTCAGGCAATTCATAATAGCATGATATGGTATAGCCCTTTCTGACGGAGAAGTCTTTCATTTCTTCGTCTTCGGCATTCGCGTCGGTGTTCACCTTCGCGAAGTTTGCCACCACCTTGTCGATGCACCAGATAATATTGCTATCTCTATAGCTAATAAAATAAGTGCATTATTTAAGGTTGACACGCAGGTCATTAAAGTGACAATCATATGGCTCCAGCCATCATGCTGAATCATGACACGCAGGTCATGTTAATTTTACATCATATAGTCATCTCATACATAATCAAATTAATATGAGCACTGCTATACCACATCATATGCACATGCAAACCATCCTGCAAAACCAAGTTAGACGCCTCTAATCGGTTTATGCAAAATTTCATTTTACGTGGCTTCTAAGGTTTCGAAACAAACCGAAGCTACCTACGTTTTATCATCAAGTATGATTATTCAAGTCTCTAGATTAACATCTCGGGGTGTATGAAACACGAGATAATAAAATCTCGAGCCCCATACTAAACTTCGTCATACGCATGACCCCCGTACAGATCATATCTGCATTGCCCTTTCGTCTGCGAAATTTAATCTTTCTTTTTAACTATGGTGGAATTCAAAGAACTGTTAGCACTTCGTTGATCAATCAGGATCGCGGATTGCCAGAACTTTGAAACTCCACCATGCTGTTATCAAGATCAGAAATATGCAAATTCCAGGGAAGCAACAAGAACATCGGGTAACAGATTTCATCTGCTACCCGCACAAATAATTATCAGCAGTAGAACTCATCTACTACAAATTATATTGTGCAATACCCATACATCTCATGTATTCTAGATCGTAACCTGCATCTACGCATAGCACGGCTCATGATGCCACTGTAGGGGAACGCAGCAGAAAACAAAAAATTTCCGACCTACGCACCAGCCCAGGACCACTATGGAGACTGCATACAAGGTTTGATCTTTTTCGTTACCGACTCGTAGCGCAGCGGAAGTAGAGTCGATGACGATCGGCGGTGCAGATCCCCGCAGCTAGGATTTACAACCTCCCAACCGCGAGGATGTACTCCCACATCCGCCCCTCGGACAGCCCTCCGGGAGGCGGTCGGACAGTCCCTCGAACGGTGTCGCGCACAGCCCTTCGGGAGGACCTTGGAAACTCGGACGGTCACTCAGACAGCCCTTCGGGAGGACCCTCGAAACTCGGACAGTCACTCGGACAGCTCTTCGGGAGGCACTCTCGAACTAAGACCGAAACTATGATCTCTCTACAGAGTTGCACACATACGGTGTCATCTATCCGGCAGGGCTTCACCGTCCAGAACTAGTTCCCACCGGAACCCAGACAGCCTTTCGGCTCTACGAAAACTCTTTTCGTGGGAGGGAGAGAGAGAGCCAGACTAGCATGGCATGTGTATGAGAGCGAGCATGAGGTTTGGGCAGCCCTCTCACCTCCTATTTATAGGAAAACCAAAGGGTAAAGTTGCCATTCCAAAAACCCAAAAATGCCCATGAAGGAACACTTCCACAAGGGCATAATAGGAAATTAATGGAGCAAGTGGGGCTCCATGGAGGAGCCCACAATGTGGCCGGCCAACCTCTCTTGGGGGGGGGGCCCAAAGGGGGTTTCTTAGCCCCCAAGCCTTCTAGAAGCCTTTTGGAAAAATATCCCAAAAGGTGACTTTCCATAAAGTAAACCAAAAAGCACTTTTACTATTCACGAAGACATTTTTCTGCGTCCGATAAATCCCAAATTATTTCTGTGTGCCTAGAACAATTCCAGTACCCACTAAAACAATTTTGAACGCATTCCGAAACAATTCCGGAACAATGTTTTTCTTCAGCGAAAAGCAACCAAATCGGTTCCGGCAGCTCCGGAACATTTCCGGTTTTTATCCCGAAAAATTCCCAGAAGTTTCCAGAACACTTCTGGCATCCTCCAAGAATTTCCAGGCGTGTGCCGAAACCAATTTGACTTAATGGTATCCCCTGAAACAACTTTTCAGTTTTACCGGAACTATTCCGGTGTCCTCTCCTGAACGTTTTTGTTTCGTCCGAAACTTTTCGGTGATTTTCTCTCAGACTCCTTGTCTAGTATTCAGCAGATAGATGACCCTTAAGCGTGTGACCCTATAGGTTCGGTGAAGTATAGACATGACTAGAACTCTTTCCGATCAATGATCAACATCGGAGCCGTGGACACCCATATTGACCCCTATACCCACACGAATGAATATTCAAGTGAACCTCCAGTTGCCGAGTGCTATTCCTATCGCTTCGCGATATGTTACAAATACCCGAGGTGAGAAACATCGGCTTCCCCGTGGATCAACACTTGTCCACAATGCTAGTTACCTCGTTGCCGGTTTTGTTCTCTTTTCTCGTTTCCGTGTTCCGGCATCCCTGTGATCAAATCACACTTGTGTCTGGCCAGACGATGATGGATACCGTAACACCAAGAGGGCCCAGAGATATCTCTCCATCGTCAGAGGAGCAAATCCCAATCTTGAGCTATCAAGTTACTTGACACACTTTTCCATGAACCCGTAAGCCGCCGTAATAGCCACCCATTTACGGATGACGTTTAACAAACCCCAAAGTTCATGAAGCAAGCATGAAGAAACTCGACACTCTCATGGTCTAAGGAATTATGCAAACGTTAACTTCTCTATGTTATTAACCATTAACTTGTGATGAATGAATCTCATAGCATAACATCAATCGGGTCGATTCAACACAAGTGTTCTCCTAACATTGTGCCCTCAAAGTTGCCGGCATAGTCATGCCCATGATCAGGAAAACAGAACCATCATGCAACACTTGAGCTAGTCTTAGAGGCCAGACTAGGAATACATTTTACCGTTTATTATTCCACACGTGCATATGAGTCTTCCTTCGAGCCTCGTGGTTATTGCAGACTCGAGAACCCTAGCAGTTATAGCATGGAACATATACATAATTATGATCATGGAGATAAATAATAACATTTATTATTGCCTCTAGGGCATATCTCCTACACAGGGAGCGTTCTTGGATACAAGGTAGGAGAAGGAGTCGAATGAGCTGGGTCTCTCTCCTCCTACGATGGCAGCACTGTCCCTTTATACCTACCTTGGTCCTCTTCCCCCTCAAAACTTAGGCGGGAAGGGTTGCCACACTTGGCAGGTTTTGAAAGGGGACAAGCGCTCAGGCTATCCTGACTAAAGGTGGTCTTCGCCTGCAAAAGTATGATCCATGACGCGCCGGTGGGCTCGGTGATGACCTCTGCCTTGCGCGTCCGCCGTCTTGGTCTTTCTTCGCCGATCGGGCAACCTTCGGGGTCGCTTTGGGAAGCGAATGGCTGGCCTTGCTCCCTTAACACAAAAGAGGAAACCATCTTCATCCGCGCCTGCTGGCGCGGCCTCTGCCGCCACTCGTCGCCGCGCGCGTCATCCACGTGATGGGCTCGAGACCGCGCAGCCGAGCCGAGCAATCCTCGTCTTGAGCGCTTCTCGGGAGGAAGCCTCGGGAGGCCGCCTAGGGAGGTCGCCTCGCGAGAGAGCCTCGCGAGGCTGCTGGTGAAGATGTCGGGTCTTGCTCGTCGCTCCCTGAGGAGGGGTCCTTAAGAGGCCAAGACCTCACAAGGGGCCTTGGTGAGATGCTTGATGAAGAGGGCCTACTGGGCCCACGCCAAGCGTTGCGCCCTGGGCCAAAGGCAGACGGGCCTGGATACCCTGGGTTCCATGGGCCCGACAGTAGCCCCGGGGCCCGCGGCGCGCACGTTCCCGCCTACTAGGGGGCGAAACGGCGCGGGCCCTAACCGCCTGCGGGCCAGGCGCGACGCGTGGCGCACTATGTGGCGGGGGACGCTCCCACTTCTCCCACGATGCCTCGGTAACCGCCCGCGCTGACATAAAGCCTGCCACAGGCAACGCGCGGCCATCATTGCCTTCTTTCGCACACTGCTGCTGCTCCGATTCCCAACGCCGGAGAAGGCGGAGCGACGAGGAGAGCCCCGCGCCAAGCATAAAGAGGGGGAGAGGGGAGTCGAAGCCCTCCGCCCGTCTTCTTCTCCCTCCAGCCTTCCTTTCTTCGTCTTGCCAGAGCCGCTGCAGAGATGGCATGGGGAAGAGGGCGCGCCCGTGCTTTCGCTGCTGCATCCAAGGTCCCGCCCCGGGGGCGCGGGCGCTCCCCGGCGGCTGCCGGCGCCGGTCCCAGCGGCCATGGAAGGGGCGCTGCCCGCGGGCACGGAGGGCGCGGCGCGCGCGGCCGAGGCAGCCGTGGCGGGGCGGCCGCCCTACCTCCCCAGGCGGGGAGCCATTCGGCGGAGGGGGCGCACGAGTTCATCGTGAACATGCACCGCAGCCCCTGCACCTGGCTCCGGCTCCCGGACTCCTTCGCGGGGGCAATGGCGGGCCGCGCGTCCTTGGGCTTGTGGGTGCAGGCCGATGGCTGCTGCAACGACCCCTCCTGGGTGGCGATAGAGTTCACCCCTTCGGGCTTCATGCTCTTGAAGCAGGGGTGGAAGTCGTTCGCCCTCGCCCGCGGCCTGAAGCGGGGGTACGTCCTCCAATTTAAGTACGACGGGGCCGCCACGCTCTTGGTGAAGATCTTCGGAATCTCCGGCAGCCGTCTGGAGTGCTATGCGGAGAGCGAGGACGGCAGCTACAGCGGCTCCTCCAACGAGGACGACAGCGGCAGCGATGCCACCCCCTCCGGCAGAAGCGGAAGCAGCGACAGCTCCCCCCGCGTCAAGAGCGAGGATGAGGACTCCGACTAGGCGCGGGCGGCGACGATCCCGGAACCCCTAGGGGCGGGAACCATGCACAAGGTGACGGAGCCGCACTTGCCTGCAGTGCCTTCTTGGGGACGCGCGCGGCGTCCGTGTTGGAGTCTTGGGGGTGACGGCGTCCTGTCTAGGCCTTTTCTTTTATTCTCCTGCGCTGAATCGATGTAGCCCCGCTGGGGCGTGAAAACAATATCTTTTAAGTTTTAATTTAATGCTCTGCAATTTGGGATGCACGCGTTCCCTCCCGAAGTTCTCTCGTGAGGCCGGGTTTTTTTCCTTGTTCGCCTCAGCGCTCTACGCCGTCAGGACCCAGCCCCCGAGCGGGCCTCAGCCGCCGCTGGTATGTCCGGTCGCGATGCCGGGACAAGGCCAGGAGGTGAGGGGCACCGGGAGCTAGTGAGGGCTCCTGAGGCGCGATGCTCAGGGAGCCCCCCTTTGGTGTGCAAGCAGCTCACGCGGAAGAAAAAACGCTAGCACTCAGCGTAGTCGTGAAGGGAGAGAGCTTTGAGTGATAGCGAGGGTGTTTCGCGAGGTAATTAGACTTAGCTTTTGGCGGAGAGCGGTGTCGGGCGAGCCACAACTCATGAGGGGTGCATGCGGCTCACGAGGCCCGCTTCGCGAGGCTTGGCCTTCGAAGTCTCCTGTAACACCCCAAAAATTGGGTTATCAATTTTTGTGCTGTTATTCTTTTCCGAGCTTTCTTTTTCAAAATCTTTCTCCGGAGTTTGCTGGATGATCAGATGAATCCAGGCAATTTTCAACTTTTCAGAACCTTGCCCATGTCTTTGATGCTGGCCAAGACCTAACTGCATCATCCCAAAACCCATCTGAACCCTAATTCCAGATTTTGGAATTTAAAACCCTGCCTTTGTGATTACAAAGGAGCCATCATTTCCCATGCCCTATTGATCCTCTAAAAATTCCCAGAAACCCTCCTACACTTATAAACCCTGGATGTGCAAAAATATTGCCAAGTCATATGCAATATTCTTCATCTGGGATTAATTTCTTTTCCTGCCTTTCGGAGGAATTAAATCCAGAAGGATAGTTAGACATCTCTAAAATTCATGAGAATTTGTGGAGATGATCTTTGTGACTATCTCAAGCTCTGGTAAAAATATTGGCCAAATTTAATAAAGGAAAATCCCCTTTTTCCTTGACAAGGCCAATATTGCCTCTCTGCCAGTTTCCAAAGGAACTACCATTTTTGTAGCCAGGAAAATTCCCAATTAATTTTTGGAGCTTCTCCTGAATATATCTTCACCATTTCCATCCAAACCCCATGTTCCATAGTTCAAAATTTGAGCACATGATCCAATGCAAGTTTCTGCCTTGTCTGAAACTTTGAGAAGGAAGTGCTTGATTCCTTAATCCAATTGAGCTGAAATTTTGCAGGGTAGTTAATATTGATATATTAACACTGCAAACCAAAAATTAGCTCAATTCATCTGTCCAATCTTTTTCTATGATTTTCTCAAGTTTCTGTCCAGATTCCACCTGTGTGAAGGAAGTGCTATTTATATTTGCTGGATTGCCCTCAAAAATTTTGAGCACCCTTTTAAATCCAAATTATTGACACATACCAAAATTCATCTCTATTTGCTTAGCCAGTTTTCCTCAGAAAATTCTCAAAATTTCTGTCCAGTTGGAAGCATTGTGAAGGAAGTACCATTTTTATTTATCCAAATGGTATGAAAAAATTACAGTGCCTTCATATGCCCAAATCATCATCTTCCACCAATTTTCAGCTCAATCCAACACTCTAGGTGAGTGCTACTTCATGATCTAGATTCTGGACCAGATTCTGCGGTTGTACAGCAACTAGGTAAAATCTTGGTCCAAATCTTTCCAAATTTCACAGGGTTATAGTCCTTCCTATCCTTAGTCTCTGTGACAAACTGGTTGGCCCCTTAACCCCTTCATTTAACCCCAGCATCCACTCTAATATTGCTGCTAATTTGGATTTGTGCACCGTGCTGTCACCTCGTGGGCCATAGGAATCGTTCCTTTGCGTTTATCAGCTACTGGGGGAGTGAGCTACTCGCCAGACATGCCCGGGCTGGCCAGTGCGCGTGGGAGCACTGTGCGCACGTGGTGACCACGCAGAGAGCGCGTGCGCCGCCTGTGCACCGCGTGCACAGTGCCTCTGGACCCCTTTGGGGAGGTCCACACGGTCGCCCGGCGTGTCCCCGAGTGCCACGCCCTCTACCGCGTCGCCTGTGCGCCGATTCTTCTCGTCCGGTAGCTCGTGGCCGCGAGTGACGGCGCCGCGTCCGTCGCCGGGATGCCGCCACGTCTCGTCCGCGTAGCCACAGTCCCCCTCTCCTTCCCGAGCCTTCCCCTGCTCTATTTAGCGCGTGCCCGAGCCCTCCCTCGCCACCACAGCCCCTCTCCGAGCTCGGAGCTCCCCTACTCCTCCATTGCCGAGGACGGCCGTCGCCGTTCCACTCGGCCATCCCCTGCCCGTAGCCCTCCCCTCCCTTCCCTTCGGCGCCCTCGGCCCTCCCTGGACTCCAGTAGCCGCCACCGCCTCCCATTTTCCTCCGGGGAGCCTCGCCGGCGCCATCCTTCCCCTGCCGCGCTACGGCCATGGTGCCCGAGCCGCGGCGCCGGCGCTACAGGCCGCCCCGAGCCGCCCCAAGGCCACCCACGGGCGCGGTGTGATCTGGCGGAGCCAGTGCGCTCGCCGGCCGGTCCCCTCAGGCGGCGAGGCGACGGCCAGGCCGGTGGCCAAGCCCTCCTCTGCTCTCTGTCGCGGGCGAGAAGAAGATAGGCAGGAGGAAAGAGAAGTCAAGGAGGGCCCCGCTCGTCATTCTCTCTGGCGCTGACCGGGCGGGCCCGTTGACCGGTTTTAGTGGAGACGTATTCAGCGGAGTACGCTTTCCCATTGCGAAGACGTACTCTGGAGCGGCCGCGCGTGGAATGCGCTTTCCCTTTTCGGAGGCGTATTTCCAGAAGTGCGTTTTCAGCCCAGCCCGCCGGCCAAATCAGCTACTTTGTGAACGTTCGTCCGTTAAGGACTAAAACGGACAGGTTTTTGTCTATTTATCGCTTAGCGAACGAACGGGCATTTCTTCGCGCCCGTAACTCCGATTGAGGTGAATCCAACGCCCACGTTTTCAGTTCGTCGAGCCCGTTCCGATGATGCCATTTTCATAATGTTGTCACATATTTAAAATACCATCTTTGCCCTTCCTCGAATCCAGGCCTCTCCCGAGGGCATCGTTTCCGGCGACTCGTTTCCAGTGGATCGTCGCACTGTCACCCGGCGTATTCGTCCACCCCGAGGCAAGCCAACCTCTTATCATGAGCACTGGACTTGCATGTTGACTTTGCTTGAACCCTGTGCGTGTGTAGCTGCAGTATTTTCATATGATGTTTCTTTCTGAAATTGTGATATATGCATTGCTTGCCCTGTCATGCTAGTACCAAACTTCATAATATCTTCTGCCCTGTTAGCGATAATGTTCGTATTGGTAATATCATGTTAATATCTCATACCATGTTTGTCAATGCTATTGTGATCCTGTCATACCATTGCCATGCTATATATGTCATATATGATATGCACTTCATAAGTTTGGTAAACATGTTTATTAATGCAATCATGATATTCATGTTTATAATCCTGATGACGCGATTAAATGATGGAGATGAAAAGAACATGTATTAATAACAACAACCACCTCCATCGGCTGGATCGTGTCATAGTGCCACCGAATCGAGCTCACCAGTGCAACCACACTTGCCTTATGGGGGGCCCTAATTCGGTCTATTGTCATGCCTCTCGCCGGTGCCTCCAACTAGGGAAGGTTATGTGCGCGCGCTACCCTGGCCCGGTGGGCGGCCATAAGCCTTGAGTGCCCGAGTTGTTTGCGCGCGGTTGTCCCCGTTTGGGACGGTTTGTTCGGTTTGGCCACGACGGTGGCAGCCACAGAGGTGGCGGATGTCACGAGTTGACATCAGGGGCAACCCAGGACATAGCCCAAAGGGGAGTTTGTCGGGAGTGGCCGGGAGAGTGTCATGCAATAGATTGGTTTTGTCGGAATGTTGTTGGTCCACCCGAATGGGAGCACGAGGCCATGAGTTCCGTAGTGTGGGTACAGTGTACTAACCTCTACAGAGTGTATAATCTATCGATAGTTGCGTCCTCGGTTATGGACACAGTTCGTACTAGGTCACACTATCTGGTCTGTGTCGACATGGAGGATAAACTTGATATAATAAACTTGTTAAAGAATGTGTTATAAAGTAAATGTGGTGACTGGGACTATGAGATAGTCGCGAGAGGTCACGGAGTTGTTTCGGACATGATTATGAGATGAGATCTCGGTGAGTCATGAGCTAGCCCAGAGGGGCAGTGGCAGTGAGACTGGTAAATGAACAACATATTGCTTTAACTCGCCACGGGAGGTAATGGTAATTTACTTTCCAGCATAGTAGCATGCATGTCTGGTAAGATACAACTATGCCATGCCATGATATTCCATGTTATGCCATGATATTCCATGTTTTGCCATGATCTGCCATGATATGCTATGATATGCTGTGATATGATTTGGTATAGATGTACTTGATCCATGTTTCTTGCTAGTATCATGCCATGCCTATCCCTTGCCATGAGATAAATTTATGTATGAGCATAGGGCTTGCTTTGTCATATGTTTGTTTGGATGCTATGTATTTGGTTGTCTTGCGAGTACATTCAAAATACTCACCTGGCCTTGCATGTGGCCAGATTGCAGGAGAAGACTTGTCGTGCTAGACCGTAACCTCGCCAGTCCTGTGAGTTGTGGAGCCCAGCCCGTGATGACGTGCCGCTAAACCAAGACTTCCGCCGCCATTTAGATAGCCTTAGCGCTATGCAAACCATTGTAATCGCCATCGATGTAATACTCTATTTCATGTAAATGAAATATATTTTGTGCTTGGCATGCTGTACCATGGACCTGTCGTGCGTTAGGCATTATCCTGGGCTGACGTGCGAAGGCCCCCGGCTCCATGCGGATCGGGGTGCCACATCTCCGTCTCGCGAGGCCTTCTGGTCAGGCGACCGCCGCAGGCCGGCTCGCGAGAGGCCGCCCGCGAGGTCCCCGTGCGGCTTGCCTCCTGAGGGACTGCATGTTGACAAATTTCACAATGGGGGAGCGACGCGCGCTTGCTAGCTCGCCCGTGGCCGTTGCGTGAGGAGATAAGGCACCAAGGACCTTGGTGAGGTGACGTGCACGGGAGGAGGCCTGTGAGCCAGAGCTCAGTCGCTTGGATTTTGCGGCGCTGCAGGGATGGACCCGAGCACAAGTGCCGTGCCTAGCCCCCGCTCACGGAATCGGTCAGGGGAGGGGTCGTGAGCGCGTGGCGCTCCCGGGACGGCATCGTACGTAACACGCAATTAAATAGGCAACATAAACTTATCAGAGCATAATCAGCAAAATTCATTACTCAACCAAAAGGAGCAGGGCGAGGCTGCCGTGTCCGGCACGGGTCAGCTTGAGGTTGTTGCAGCCCGTGGGGCGCCCTCAGTCGCGTTAAACCAAATCACCTTGGCGGAAGGGTTCCGGGAGCGAAGGTGCGGGAGGCGCGGCGAGAAGGAGCATGGGCCGCCCGAGGTGATGCTTCGGACGCACCTGGCAGGACTGCGCCGGGGAGTCGTTAGACCGCCTGGTGAGGTGCGCCAAGGAAGATCGCTCCGCCGGGACCAGGGAGCTCGCGAGGCCCTGGGTGCTCGCGAGGAGCAGGGGGCTCACGAGGCCCTGGCAAGAGGGACGCCAGCCTCTGGAAGGAGGCACCGGCGTTCCTCAGGCCGAAAGGCATGCGCATGCCGCTGACGGCGGGGCCAGCGCCCTGACCGACTCGCAGTAGCTGGAAGGGGTCCTGAGGGCCGAACTTGTTGAGGCTGGTGAAGTCGACGCACATGCGCTCCTTGCCGTCTTTCTTGGGGATGATTACTGGGTTGGCGAGCCATTCGGGATGGCGCACCTCTCGGATGACCCCAGCTTCTTGGAGCTTCTGAACTTCCTTGACGATGAAATCTTGCTTTTCTGGCGCCTGGCGCTGTGCTTTTTGCTTGACGGGGCGTGCATTGGGGCACACCGCTAAGTGATGCTCGATCACCTCCCTCGGCACACCGGACAAATCAGATGCTTTACAGGCGAAAACATTCGAGTTTGCCCGAAGGAAGGTGACGAGCGCGCTTTCCTATGCGGGAGGGAGGCCAGCGCCGATGGTGAAGGCAGGGCCGGAGCCGCTGCCGTCCACCGACACCTTCTTCGTCTCGGCACGGTCCTGAGAGAACAACTGCTTCTTCTTCGCGGGCGCGGCCACAGGAGGCTCGACCGCGTCCTCGTCAGCCGGATGCGCGACAGCGGCGGCCTTGTAGGCGTGCTCCAGGGAGCAGATCGCGTCCTTCTCGTCGCAGGCGACAGTGATGATGCCGCTACAGCCAGGCATCTTGAGGACGTTGTAGGCGTGGTGGGTCGCTGCCATGAACTTGGTGAGAGCTGGGTAGCCCAAGATGGCGTTGTAAGGCAGGCCGATGTGCGCCACGTCGAAGTCGATGAGCTCAGTATGGTAGTTCTTGCGGGTGCCAAAGGTGACGGGGAGGCGCACTTGTCCCAGAGGGATGGTGGAGCCATCAGTCACTCCGGAGAAGGGCCTAGTCGGCATCAGCTGGTCATAGGGAACTTGGAGCGTATCGAAGGTATCGATGGAGATCACGTTGAGGCCGGCGCCTCCGTCGATGAGGGTCTTGGTGACCGCCACGTTGCTGATGGTGGGAGTGCACAGCATGGGGAGTGCACCTGCGGAGGCCGTGGACTTGGGGTGGTCCTTGGAGTCGAAGGTGATGGCGTACTGCGACCACTTGAGGGGCCGCGCGGCCTCAGGCCTCGGGAGGGCGACATTCACCTCGCGAGAGAGCTGCTTGAAGTGGCGGTTGGACACGGGGGCCTGAGCCCCGCCAAAAATGCAGGCGACCGCGCGAGGCTCCTGGTAGCCCCCGGCGCCCTCATCGGGCTGGTTGACGTCGTTCCTCCGGGGTGGCGGCGGCAGCGGCGGGAGAGCGGCATTGGCTTGAGGGTTCGCCTCGCGAGGCTGGTCGTGCCAGGCGGCCTCGCGAGGTTGGTCGCGCCAGCCCTGGCGGAAGTTTGCCGCTGCCGTTGCGGCCGTCCCAGCGATTGCCGCTGCGGCCACCTCCGCGTCCGGCACCGCAGCCACTGTGGTCGTCTCGGCGGCCCTGGCGCTCGTCGCGTTGCGCTGGGGCCCGCCGAGCTCGTCGCGAAGAGGAGGCGGCGGGGGAGTGCCGTGCGCCAGGTCCCCAGCGCGAGATGGCGGAGGGCGGAGCGAGTGGGAAGGCGCCGGAGCGTCCCCGACGGCGTTGACGAGCTCGGTGATACGACCAAGCCAGGCGTCATAGCCGGCGTCAGCTGGATGGTAGCGGAGCAGCTCGCGCGCCATGAGTAGCGCGGCCTGCGCGTTCGGCGGCCCACGGGGGCCGAGGGAGGAAGAAGCCATGGCTGTGTGGCCGTTCGCGTGCACGGAGGGGTGCAGGGAGGAGTCCTGCTGCTCGCGGGCAGCGGGGTCACTGGCGGCAGCAGCCTCGGCAGGACGGCGGCGGTTGCCGCGGGCCACCGGCTCCGTCTGAGCCACGCGGCCAGCCCTGCGCTCGGCGCGCTCGCGACGTGCGTCGGCCATGAGGCTGGTGGAACGGAGGGCGGAGCGGAAGAATCGTAGCGCACCCCTATCTGGCGCGCCAAATGTCGGAAGTGGGTATCAATGTGTGTTCTACCTCTCCGTCCCCTACCACGGCTAAGCTACGGCGAAGCTACGGCGGGAGCGCGCTAGCGAGGAGCGGACCGTGGACTCAGTGGATTTACCCAGGTTCTGGCCACCTCGCATTGTAAAACCCTACTCCTGCTTGGTTTTGATTGTAATGGACCAGGGAGCGTTCTCGGATACAAGGTAGGAGAAGGAGTTGAATGAGCTGGGTCTCTCTCCTCCTACGATGGCAGCATTGTCCCTTTATACCTGCCTTGGTCCTCTTCCCCCTCAAAACTTAGGCGGGAAGGGTTGCCACACTTGGCAGGTTTTAAAAGGGGACATACGCTCAGGCTATCCTGACTAAAGGTGGTCTTCGCCTGCAAAATCATGATCCATGACGCGCCGGTGGGCTCGGTGATGACCTCCGCCCTGCGCGCCCGCCGTCTTGGTCTTCCTTCGCCGATCGGGCAACCTTCGGGGTCGCTTTGGGAAGCGAACGGCTGGCCTTGCTCCCTTAACACAAAAGAGGAAACCATCTTCATCCGTGCCTGCTGACGCGGCCTCTGCCGCCGCTCGTCGCCACGCGCGTCACCCACGTGATGGGCTCGAGACCGCGCAGCCGAGCCGAGCAATCCTCGTCTTGAGCGCCTCTCGGGAGGAAGCCTCGAGAGGCCGCCTCGGGAGGTCGCCTCGCGAGAGAGCCTCGCGAGGCTGCTGATGAAGATGTCGGGTCTTGCTCGTCGCTCCCTGAGGAGGGGTCCTTAAGAGGCCAAGACCTCACGAGGGGCCTTGGTGAGATGCTTGATGAAGAGGGCCTGCTGGGCCCACGCCAAGCATTGCGCCCTGGGCCAAAGGCAGACGGGCCTGGATACCCTGGATTCCATGGGCCCGACACTAATTACCTTCTCAATTGCACAATTACTCTTATAAACTTTTACGAAATGATTTCCTTTTTTTGCAAGGAACGAAAGTATTTCCTTTACTTCTCCATGATGTTTTAATACCATCACATTATATTTTCTTAATTTACAATGTTAATTCACGATATGCAAAAAAAGAAAGTCCATTAATTCACATGGTTCTCTGGAACCCTTCCCTCGGTTGCCTATGTGAGCACATATTTCCTGAGATACACTCATACACATCACTCCTTTTTAGTGGGCATTATATATGCTAAAAACGTTCCCGCAAAAAATAATATGCTGAAAACGTGCATTGCACATACACTGTCGTTAGTAAGGACCATAGATTCCACTCTGGCCATTATCTTTCATTCTCACATCCCGGAAAATCTATGGAAATGAGCATTCCAAAGAACTTATTCTACGATCTATTTGGTCAGAGTTGGATTACATGTGTTGGTGCACGGCATCACTTTATTGTTGACTAAAGGGATTAGTTTAAATATCTTGTAGAGTCCATCTTTTGAAGGATTTTTGTGTTGCTTTGTGAAAACTGCAGACTTGTTTAGTGGTTCAGGTATGCCTGCACCGCAAGAAATCCAGTTGACCTTTGGCGACCCCTCACAGATACTTTCCTCTATCCCGCAAAAAAAAAAAAAAAAAAAAAGATACTATCCTCTGTCCCACGTATTTAGTCTGCTCCAAAGAGGACACTTTAGCTCAACATTTCCACAACTGTACAGTATGTATTTAGGCTCCACAGTTGTAGCTCCTAGATTTAGGCTCCACCGTCGTTGTGAACACAGCAGAAAAAGTGGAAAAGTTGAGCCGAAAGAAACACGGCAGAATCGTCTTCCGATCTTTATGCTGCAGCTCAGTTTCAAATGCACGCCCTCCAATGTTTCAGAAATTGTGTACGCGCGCCTCATGGTTTTGCAAGTAGTATAATGTTCATGCTTGAGACTTAAGAGCACAATCGTATTTTTTTTTCGAGAGTACGCCAAAGGCGTACCTTAGCTTTATAGAAGATAGAAAAGTATTTACAAGAGATTACAATATGGCAGCCACATCCCAAATCTGTCCACTCTCCGACACTCCCAAGATCACTGGGGACTACTCACAAAAATGTAACACTTCACTCCTGCTCGCTAGCGCCCATAGACTGCGCTCTCTGAAAAATGATCCCAACCGTGCCTATCTCATTTCTCACCTCTCCCCTGCCGAACACTCTGCCATTCCTCTGCTTCCACAAACACCAGCAGATTAGCATAACAAAGGAGTCAAAGTCCTTCCGCTTTGTCTTGGCCACTGTCTTCCGAGCCGTCGTCCACCAATCTTGCACCGAGTCATTGTCAGACGGCAGCATAGATGGATTGATGCCTGTCTTGACAAAACATAGATACCACACCTGCCTGGCGAACACACATTGCATGAGGATGTGGTCCACTGTATCCTCTTCCTGCTCGCATAGGAAACATGGTGAGCTCACGTCTTGCAGCCCATGTCTTGCTCTCCTATCCGACGATTGGAACAAAGGGTTGCGATAAAAGGGTCCATACCCACGATTGAGAGTATTGGTTCGATGAATTGTACGAATAATTTGATATTTAAACCATTTTTGTTTCAGAAATGTTGAAAATCTAACATCAGGTTTTTTTTTAAGCATGACAAATCTGACGTTCGAGATTGTCGTGAGCATAGCAATTTTCTGCTGAAAAAAATTGTCATCCTCATGACGATATAATTTGTCATCCCCGTGCGTCAGATTTGCCATGCTTAAAAATATGATGTCAGATTTGTAGTGAAATCCTTTTGTTTTGCGCTAGCACATTTGGAGGGAAAAAAAACTACGCTATGGTCCCCCACTCCAATATCGGGTAGGGCGAGGTCAATCGTGCAAAACCTCCCCACTCCGCAGAGCTACAAACTCTGTCCCGTCTCCGGCGCCCGTCAGCTTACACACACACACGGAGACGGCTTGGGAGGAAGGAAGGAAGCAGAAAGGAAGGAGAGAAAGAAGGAAACGGAAAACAACTCCTCGGCCTCCTCTCCTCTCCTCGGCCAAAGTTGTTACGCGGAGCGGACCCGAATTCAAACCCCTTTTATACGTTGCCGCTAGCCGACCGACCGACCTCTCTTCCTCCTGCTCCAGAAATTCCTTCCTTCCTTGGCTCGAGCGCCTGCCATACCCATCACTTCCTTCCTCTATGCCCAAGGAAAGTATGGCTGGCGGCTCCCACCTTTAAACTCTTTCTGATTGATTGATCCCGTATAAAATACTTGCCTTCCTCCGTGCGCGTTGCTGCCATGGAAAGTGGCGACATCACAAGCAGAGGCGGCCTTGTCTGAGACAGAGACGGAGAGAGACCGAGAGAGAGAGAGAGAGGTTTGGATCGGACGACGGATGGGAGAGGGAGGCCACGTCTTGCGAGGAAGACATTAATGGCGAGAGAGACCCAAGGCAGGTGTTAGTTTGGAGCAAGTGCTGCCGTCTCTGTTGGTCTCGGCTTCCACAAGTCTCTGTTGGTCTCGGCTTCCACAAGTTCTCGGTGTGGCGAGAAGGAGAGCGGGAGGATATGTTTGCAAGGGAGGCCGCGTCTGGAAGATAAGTTTCCGATTGGGTAAGTATATATACGATCTGATTATCTTCATTCTATTCTCCTCGTTGATTTTCCCTTGGATTCCAGTGAGTTCTTCTCTTGTTCTTGAGTTCTTGGGCGGTGAGTCGGATTTCTTCTCTCATACTATTTCCTACCTGAAGTGGGAGTTACTCTGTTCTTTCCTGGGTCAGTTTCGTGTGAAAATTTAAGAGGGGTTTACATAGCATAGGAATAGGATTACTATGATGAAGAGTAGCAACACGATCGAGGATGAAGGGTTCCATTTGAAAGCGATAAAAGACTGAATTACTTGTGATCCTCCCTTTGCTTTGCATGTTTTTGGCTTCTCTGAAGAAATTTAAGGATGCCGATGCATTTCTTGAACAATGCACTTTTCTCTCACTAGTTTTTTCTCACTTTCACTAGGTAATTGAGTATAAAATTTAATCAGCACAGTAATTAGCATCGTAAATTCGTAATTACACACCGTGATGATTTTTTGATTTGCAATATTTGCGTGTAAATTGCCATATCTCCAAGATCAAGATCCATCGTTATCTAGAAGAACGGTGCAGTAATAGTACTCAAATTAATGGCATGTCCAAAGCCTGCACAATTTCGTCTGACTCAGAAACCGGTAATTAAAGCTAGCCACACAACGATAGGCAAACACAGGCGTTGAAAATGTGGCGAGGAAATCAGTTTTCTTCAGAAATTAGGCAAAAGCAAGAAACTGACGCGTACAGTCTGAAGATGAGATATCTGTACTGCACATTCTCGTGACTAGACCAGAAATTAGGCAGAGGAGGAAGAAGAAGCTGACATGCCTAGCCGGACTAGAGACCTCACATGACATGGGGAGCACTCACTCACTGACAGGTTGATCTGCTGATTGTCTGTCTTACTGCACCTTGGGTAACCGCGCGACACACAGCACATGCAGAAATCTAATCGGGTTTTATCTTCTTCGGATCCATTTCTTTTGGTCTCTTCTTCTGATCGAATGCTTTTTGGATTCTTCTTCTTCTTCTTCTCCCTTCGCACATCCGGGCTGAGATTGGAGGGTAACGCTTGGAGCTTTTCCCATGGCAGCTTACTGACATGGAACCGAGGAGACTGGAGCGGTTAGTGTTTCTGCTCTGCTGCTGTGCGGCCATCACATGCAGTCTGCACGCGGGAGCTCAGGCCCAAACCACTCTACGACAACACTCCGAAGGCTCACCCCACAATGGAGCAGGTGAGTGAATAATCATCATCTACCACCTCATGAAAAAGCTTCAAAATGTTTTACCTTCCCAGTACATGCAAATTAAGTGTGCATCTGATGTGTTAAAAAAAAGAAGTTTGCCTGTGAGGTACTTGATCATGTTGCCTGTGTGGATCAGTGGGTAGGGTATTGTCGGAGACGGGGAATCGATCGCATAGCGACCTTTCGAGAAGAACGAGAAGAATCGATCCTCTTGATGGCTTGAGGAAGTATGAGGGAGGGTACAACATCACAAACAAGCATTACTGGAGTGTAAGTTCTCTTCTTCTTTATCTGAATACAATCTGAAGAGCCATACACCACTGCTTGCTGTAATCATAGACTGACTTGCTGACAAAATAACTACTTTCTTAATAAGAGAAATGACTGCTTTTGCAGTATCATGTTCATTCATTTTTTTTGTACAGTATACCATGTTTATAATGCATAGAAGACACCTATTTAGCCTTTTTTTTTAAATGTGCAGAAATGACTAGATACATTGATGCAGCTTATTTTAGATGGAGTTGACTGAACAAAGTGAGAGGGGGAAACCATATGCATCCATCGGGGATTAAAACTGATTGTCCTTGTGTTTACTTTTTCAGTCGACCATATTTACAGGTAGATCTGGATACATCATTGGTGCATTATGGATTATTGGTGGTATCATTTTTGCGGGCTTCCTTCTTGCCTCGAAGATTTTCTTCGCCAAAAGTAACGAAAGAGAAAGAGACGGTGTCATCGATTATTTTCTTGACAGATGCCATCTTGTGTCTGTCATACTTATCATTCTTCTTGCAGTTTTTGCCATGTAAGTTTCAGCTCAGCGGTAGTTCTATCAAATTCTCACATGATATGCAACCATTGCAAACCCAAAAATCTTTGTAGAAATGTTGTCTCATCTACTACCACGCTTTATTTGCAGAGCTGCATCGGCAATCGCGCTTCAGGGCGCTGTACGATTTCATTCTAGAGCAGAGTCCATCAAAGATATCGTCGGGAGAACAGCGCTTGAAGCGACAGCGACGATTTACAACATTACAGGAGCCATTGAGAGGATGCATAACACGTCGAAGCTATACAACATTAGTAGCCAATCCTTTGATCATCTGAACTCCACAGTAAAGGCACTGAACTCTGAAGCCGTGGAAATTCAGGCGAAGGCCGAAAAGAACATGCGCTTGGTCAGCAAAGGCATCAACACATTGTAAGAACTTTTTACATGATAAGCATGATAGATACTGCTACATTAGTAGTTCTCGAATCTTATGAAACCTCAAAATCATCATGGGAACTAATACAGCTGATAATTTTCAGAGAACTTGTCATTATTTTAACCGTGACGCTGAATCTTGCCGTGGTCCTAGTCTTGCTAGGTAAGTGATCATGGTGAAATGTTTCTCAGTGGGCATAAATTCTCTTACATATTACCTGAAAATAAAATTAACACATTGCTTCTTTATTGTAGTGGGAAGACCTCTGAGGCTACAGAAATTGTACTACATGTGAGGAACATCCTTCACACACCCAGCATAAGCTGAACAATTTTAGTTCATACTCTGATAGCAGTCATCTGTTTGCAACAGGTGCATAGGCTTGTGCTGGGTACTGACAGTCCTCTTCTGGATGTACTTCGGACTGTACTACTTCCTCGACAAGTTCGCCGGCGACACGTGCGCGGCCCTCGAGGAGTACCAGCTGAACCCCAAGAACAGCACGCTGGGCGCCATCATACCCTGCAGCGAGAAGATGTCCGGCAGCGTCATCCTGCACGATGTTGGTGCAGGCATACACGACATCATAGACCAGGTAACATTTTGGAACACACACTCTGTAATAACAAACTCTGAAGCTGCGTTCAGAAGCAGAGCAGACAGAGTCAGCATGATGCATCCAGATTGTTTGTGAATCAATCTTGGTTTCGACAGGTGAATTCGAACATTTACACGATCAAGTCGGAGTACACCGTGAAGCAGCTGGACTACATCTGCAACCCGTTCGCCGGGCCGCCGGGGTACCGGTACCGGCCGGAGAACTGCGCTTCCGGCGCCGCTACCATTGGTGACATCCCTCAGGTAAACAAACAAGCAGCTCCGCGGCAGCAAATGCTTCCAAGAACCAAAGCATCTGAAGAGGAAATCTAATTTTGACGACATGGCACTGATTGTTCTCGCGTTGTTGTTGTGAAGATCCTGCGGAGGCTGACGTGCTCGGAATTGGGCGGTGGCGCCAACTGCGCGCCGGCCGACCTCTCGTCGGCGATCGACTACGACAAGGTGCAGACCTACACGAGCTCCATCCAGAACGTGCTGGACATCTTCCCGGGCACGGAGCGGCTGGTGAGCTGCGAGCTGGTGAAGGCCGGCTTCGCGGACATCCTGGGCAACCAGTGCGCGCCGCTGCGGCGCGGCGCGCGGGAGACGTGGGCCGCGCTCGCCGCCCTGTCGACGGCCATGACACTGCTCGTGCTCGCATCGGCGGCGTGCGGCGGCGTCGGAGGGTCGCGCCACGCCGGCGACGATCGCCACTCGGTGAGGCACCTCACGTCGTCGTCCAACTCGGAGATATCGGAGACCGAGTTCACCGAGATGCACGCCAAGAAAGTGCGAGTTAAGATCGCTGGGCCGTGAGAGGGAGATCAAATTCTTTTTGCTGTGCTCTTTGCTATTTGCAGGTGATAGTTTGGGAGAGGGTATACAGCCGGCGGGAGAGACTGATCCCGGAGAGATCATCCATCACCGGTGCGCCATTGACGCGAAATGTTTGGTTTCTTTTCGTGCGTGGTCTGGAGAATCCAGCCATACACTGCAGTCTTGGTATAGGAGAGGAAAAGGAGAAATTGGTGTAATCCTGTATATAACCGGCAAAAATGATGTTGTTATTGTATAAAAACAATAATCATAGTCTGATTTTTTTCCGGCAAATGATAAATTTTATTGACTCAAATAAACCATCAAGTGGATACAAACACAATGAGGAGCCACTTGTCCCCCACGTCGCTCCGCCTGGCCAGCCACCTCTCGTGTGGAAGTCCGAGCAGCGGCTCTCGAGATCTCTTGTGTGTATGGTGGTACTTTGGTCGCTTGGCCGGCAGAGCTATCGACTCAGCTGGATCGCAACCTCGGGGCCGGTGTAGATGTCAGAGTGGCGGCTCCGGAATTCTCTTGTGTGTAGGTGCTGACCTTGGTCGCTTGGGCGGTAGGGCTATCAACTAGACTGGTGCGCGGCCTTGGGGCCGGTGTGGGAGTCGGAGCGGCAGCTCCGGAATCTGCCTTTGTGGTGTTTGAGTGTCATCTCCGACAACTTGGGTGGTGGAGTCGTTGGCTCGCTTGGTGCGCAACCTCGGGGCTGGTGCGTGCGTGTGTGTCGGTTTTAGGCCAGTTTTTCTTATTAACTGATCACAATTCTCTTCTTCTTAATGAAAAGGCAGAGCTCCTACCAGTTGCTAAAAAAACACAATGAGTACACTCAATCTTTGCATAATTAGGATGAACATAACCAACACACAAATAAACACGCCAGGAAAGAGCAAAGCCATACAAAACCACAGCTATGCCTAAGCGAGAAAAAAAGAATAGAGAAAAAACAAATCTATCCAAACAACGATCAACAAGCTACAACAACAACCATATCTGCACCAACCATCTCTTGACACCAGGTTCTTCACAACAACAAAAATAGCGTGTTATTTCGGAGTTACAACGTTGCTATAGCGTATTAAGAGAGCCGACGCTACGTTTTAGCAGATATGGTGAACTAGAGGGGGGGGGGGGGGAGGAGTGAATAGGCGGCTGACAATTTTGGTACTTCTGTACCAATTTTAGGCTTACAACAAGAATATATGTTGTCTAGATATGCAACTAGATGGACAACCTATATGTAAAGCTCAATACGGTAACCACAAGCTAGAATATAAGCACGACAATATAAGCTTGCACAAAGTAAGTGAAGGAAGAATAAACCACAAGTGGAAACGGTGATGTTGTTCCGAAGATCCCTCCTTTAGGGGGTACGTCTCCGTTGGAGGGGTGTGTAAACACGATGCACCCCAAGCACCACAATGGCTCACCCTATTCTCCTCGCGCACTCACACAAATGTAAGGTCCCACGAATCCACTAACGGTGCCCTTGAAGGCAATAGTTGAAACCTTCACAAACAAGATTGGGGTAATCTCCACAACTTAATTAGAGGCTCCCAATATCACCATGAAGCTTCACCACAAATATAATGAGACTCTGAGGTGACCTCTTCCGTCTAGGGTGCCCAAACACCCAAGAGTAATAAGATCCACAAGAGAAAGTATAGGGAAATCAAATTTGCTTCGGTGAAAGTGCATATTTGGGTCTCCTCTCTCAATACATAGCAAATCAATAAGCTTGGTTGGCTAGAGAAGGAGATCGGGCAAGATTGAGCTTAGGTTAACAATGAAGGGGAAAGGGAGGCAAGAGGTAGGTAGGTAGGAGGAAGAACCTCCTTCTTTTATAGTCCCACCAAATCTAATCGTTATTGTGCAGAAAAAGCACCGAGTGGTAGTTCCGCTCCTGAGAGCCGTACTACCGTTGTCCCACGGCAACAAGACCCTTGTTGCAAAAAAAAACATATGCGGTTCACGCAACAAGAGCCTTGTGATAAAAAAAAGTATCTACGCTCTCACCGCCGCCACATACGCCGACCGATCCCACGAGTATCGGCGACAATCGACGGTGTGCGGCACGCTCCTTGAGGCCGCCTTGCTCCGGTCCTTCCTGCCCTGGCTAGATGTCATCGAAGCAGACGCTGAGCACCCGCTCCAGCGCCGCCTGTCCCGACCTCCCCGCCTCGCTCACTTGCTTCACTGCCCCGCCGCCCGACCTCCTTCCCTCTCGTCTACCGCGCTTCCTTCTTGAGCCAGCGTCGTCCTTTGGCTCGGCCATGACGCCGCACTGAGCTCCCGAAGCCATGGTGTCGTCGGCTCCCCAACACAACTGCACCTCCCTCTCGAGCCAACACCGTCTTCCGACTCGGCCATGGCGCCGCACCGAGCTCTCGAAGCCATGGCGTCGCAGGGTCCCCAACACGACCGCGCCTCCTCCACCTCACCGGCCCTCATCGACTTCTCCTCTCCGATTCCAACTCTCGAGGGATCCAGAGGTCGCCACCCTACCCTCGCCCAGGTCGGTTGCCACTACCACCCTTTGTCGGTTTGCAACAACGGCCCAGTTGTAAACCTAGACGATAGAATAGATTGCTCTCGAGCCATTCGAACAAAATCAGATCCGACGGCCACAGAGGCGGTCGATGCGCGCAGAGAGATGAGTCGGGTGAGCCGTAGCGTTTCCGCTTCAAAATAGCACTCTCGTTAAATGTTAGACGTTTTCTGAATAGCTTGGCATTTTTTTGTATTCCGAAACTACTCTTTTCAAAATTATCCCTAGCTCTGTCCCAGTCCGTCGGGACTAGAGCTGGCTAAATGGGCCGGCACGGCACTGCACGGCCCGGCCCGTGCTAATCGTGCCAGACACGGCACGCCCACAGGGGCACGGTTAGTAAATGGGCCGTGTCGTGCTGGCACGCATGCTACGCCTCCAGGCCCAGGCACTACCCATGTGTTAATCAAGCCCGCACGCTGGCCTGTTTAGCACCTTTGGCCCACATGTAGTTTGGCCTTATGGGCTGTTTTTGGCCATTTTTTTGCCTATTAGTGTTTATAAGGCCACATATATTTACGTAATTCAGAAAAAATAAAAAATAAATGGGTCGTGCCGTGCCAGCCCGCGTGCCCAGGCACGGCCCCTGGTGCCGCGTGCCAGGCACGGCCCGTTTAGCCTGGGCCTTTCCGTGACCATGCCTGCGTGCTACCGGGCCGGCCCAGCTAGCACGGCCCGTTTGGCCAGCTTTGGTCGAGACCAATCTCCTTCCAGTCGCTATCCCCAACCAGTACCAGCCATAGCGGCGCGCGGAACCTCGTTGCGCCAGCGCTGGCCGGCTGCTGCTGCTGCTCTCTCTCTCTCCCCCCTAGTTTCCTTCCTCCGCCACCCTCCCCTCGCTCCGCGGCCCTCCTACACCGACCCCCGCAACCTCCACCGTCACCCCCTGCTGGCCCGCCACGGCGCCACGACCTCCCTTGCTTGACCGCGACGCCCACTGCTCACCCCTCCTCCCATGGATCGGCTTCGGCGACCTCAAGGAACCTGCTCGGCCGACCTCGCCTGCTCCGGCCGGCGGCCGACCTCGACGTCACCGCACCACCTGGCCATGCTCCAACGACCGAGCCACGCCCTGCTCCGTGGTCGACTTCAACCACGCCGGTACTGTCACGCCCTGTCCCTGCTGTGCTGCTTGTGTTGCTGATTTGATACTGAAATGTGCTAAGTCGTTGCGTGATTCAGTCGATTCCTTCACCTGAGCGTTTAGTGTTGCTTTGGTTTCATCAGATTTCATCACTAATTTGACGAATTCAGTTATATCGGCATGAATCACATTCGATTTTTTGACGGATTCGATCACGTCGAGGGAGTGTATCCCTTCCCTGGTACCTGTAGGCAGCTCTTCTGTTTTGTCCCCAGAAATACGTTTTTAATCGAAAATTGGGGAAAAAAAATGCTGAACACCGTATACGTACTGAACTCTACCGTATACGTAGCCGGACCCAGACTAAATAAAATATTGACTTAGTTATTGAGAAAGAAAGAAAATTAGGCCAGTAACGTGACATAGAACCAGTCTGATCTTAATAACGTGACAAAAAAAGGAAAATTAAACCAGCAACGTGACATAGAACCAGCCTGATCTTAATAACGTGAGAAAAAAGAGAAAAAAAATAAAAAGATAAGACTCGACCACGGGCGGACTCAAAGGAACAGCTGGCGTCGAACCCAAACCTCGTCTGTAGCCTGTACACCGTATATACGTAGCGAACACGCTACCGTATACGTAGTGTAGTCGAACCCGATACTGCGTATAAATACCTACCGTCGACGCCCTAACTCGGCAAAAGCTTTTCGTCGCAATCAATCGCAAATTCGCAAGAGTTTTCGCGCGAACGAGAACCTCCAGCTCTCCGCTCCGCTCGAATCGCCCCGCCGCCATGGCGCATCACCGACGCCGCAGCTGCCTGCGCCGTGTCATGACCATCGCCGCCGGTGTGTCAGCCGGCCTCCTCCTGCTCGCCGGCGGCCGGACCTACGCCGGCGTCCCGCTCTTCTCGCCGTCGTTGCTGCCCCTCGGCCTCGGCGCCGACTGCTCGCCGTCCTTCGCCCCGCCGCCCTACGCCCTCTCGCCGCCGCCGCCCTACCTCCTCTCGGAGGCCGACGCCTCGCCCCCGCAGCCGGAAGCCAACCTCCCGCGCCGCCTTCTCCCCGTCCACCGCTCGCCGCCGCCGCCCTGCCTCCCCTCGAACCCGGAGTCGGAGGCCGACCGCTCGCACGACGACGCGGATGCCGTCTTGCTCCCGGACTGGGAGGTCCTTCTCCTGGCTGACGCCGAGCCTGCTGGCACCAAGGCGACGTGCGCCTTCCGGTCGCTCCAATTCAGCAATGCGCGGCCATCGGCAGAGGAAGCAGAGGCGGGGAGCAGCACCGGCGCTTGGAGCGGCTGGAGGCTCCGCGCAGGCTCGGGCATTGGGCAGACGTAGGCGTGGCGGCCCGACCCCGGCAGCCTCCCGAGCGCGCTCGCCGGGGACGACGCCCGTGCCGTGGTGGCCTCGTTCCCGGCCATCACGTCCGTACAGCAGGTTACCCGGTGCCCTGCTCCACCGATCCATCTGAACTCTAGAAACACAGAGTTCCGTGTCACCGTGGCAGCCACGGGCGAGGATCCGATCCCCTCAATGGCAACTTATCGTCCACGGCAGAGTGAAAGTGGCTTGCTGGTGACACCGGAAAAGAACCTGATCTGTGCATGCACTATGATTCACAACGTCTCAAAGTTTCTTCGCGAATGGGTGCTGTATCATGACGCTATCGGGGTGGACCACTTCATCCTGTATGACAACGGAAGTAAGGATGACTTGGCAGATCAAGTCGCTCAGTTGAGGAATGCTGGAATCAAAATCTCTACCGTTCCTTGGCCGTGGATCAAAATGCAAGAAGCCGGCTTCTCCCATTGTGCTGCAACGCACCAGAGCTCTTGCAAGTGGATGGCCTTTATTGATGTCGACGAGTTCGTTTTTTCGCCGAACTGGGAACGATCTGAGAAACCGTCAAAATCGATGCTTGAAGCTATTGTTCCAGTTGATCCAGATGTGGGGCAAGTATATCTGCGGTGCTTTGATTTTGGCCCCTCTGGCCAAACATCACACCCACAGGAGGGTGTCATCCAAGGATACACATGCCGTCGGAAGCAGATTCTGCGGCACAAATCGCTGGTTCTTCTTGATGCTGTGGATCCTTCATTGGAGAATGCGATTCACCACTTCACACTCAAGTCTGGTTTCAAAAGCATATGGAACATGGCACATGTCAACCATTATAAATACCAGGCATGGACTGAATTCAAGCATAAGTTCAAACGACGAGTGTCCGCCTACGTGGCTGACTGGAGAGATCCGATCAACCTTCAGTCTGCTGACCGGGCCCCCGGCTTAGGAGTTGACGGAGTTGAACCGGTTGATTGGGCGCAAAGGTATTGCGACATCAAGGATAACCTACTTCAGCAATTGAGTGCAAGATGGTTCGGTAATGGATTGGGAAGTCTGGGATCTCAGGATACTTAGGCTTGGCCGTATCTGTAACCTGCGATTGTCTATGTTAGATAGATAGCCTAAACTTAGAGATGCCTATGTAATCTTAACCTCCTATCTCTATCTTCCTCTCCCTGGACTCTCTGGACTCTCTCTCTCGTATCTCCTGTAACCATCGAGTCCTAGAGATCGATGGCAAACTTGTAAGCCATGACAGGGGCTTCCTGTCCACAATCAATATAAGACCACGCGGCTCCCCTCGAGGGAGTAGGAACGCTTCCATCTGACATGGTATACAGAGCCATCCTCTTCCCATCTATCTAGCCAGAAGCTTCTTCTCTCGATCACCAGAAACCCGATCGACATGTCTTCCACCTCGGCCCCTGTCTCCCTCAACCTTGGAGCTCCACCTGCCGAGAAGTTAACCAAGGGATACTTTCTCCTGTGGAAGGCCCAGGTGATGCCTGGCCTGCGAGGAGCGCAGGTCACCGGCCTCCTGGACGGATCCGACGCCGCGCCCCGAAGACGGTGGAGCAGCAGCAAGCGGACAAGACTACAGCCGTGGTGCCCAATCCTCTCTATGCGCCATGGCTGTCGAAGGATCAACAAATCCTCAGCCATCTCCCGAACTCTCTGTCAAAAGAGATCCTCGCCCAAGTTGTGAGTAAGGAGAACACGTTTGATTTATGGACTGCAATAACTACTATGTTTGCTTCGCAGTCTCAATCTCGAATCACAAATTTGAGAATTGCCATCACCACCACAAAGAAGGGCTCCATGTCCAGCAGCTCCTACATCGCTCGGGTGAAAATTTTGGGAGATGAACTCGCTGCAGCAGGTCGGCCGGTCTCTGATCCAGAGATGGTGGACTATGTCCTTGCTGGTCTCGATCGGGACTATGATCCTGTCGTGGCAGCCATTGGTGCCGTCAAAACCTCCATCACCGTTGATGAACTCTTCGCCCAGATCGCCGCTTTTGATCAGCGGATGGAGATGCTAGGTGATTGTTCTGACGCTGGCTTCAGCACCTCCGCGAACTTGGCCTACAGGGGGCGTGGCCTGTCTCGAGGCAGAGGGCGCGCACGCGGCAACAGAGGCCATGGCCGAGGGAGACGCTCCCCTTCTGCTCCAAGCAACAGCAACAGAAGCACCCGAAGAGGACGCCCACAACAGCAGCAGCAGCGTCCACCGCACCGGGACTATCCCGAGTGCCAAATCTGCCTCAAGCATCACCGAGGCGGCGCCCGTGAGTGCTGGGATCGCTACGAGGAGGATGAGTACGAGGAGAAGGAGGCCAATGCTGTCACCGACTCATACGGCATCGACACAAACTGGTATGCAGATACCGGTGCTACACATCATATCACAGGAGAGCTGGACAAGCTGACGATCGGAGATAAATACCGTGGAGGTGATCAAGTACACACCACAAGCGGATCTGGTATGAGTCACTCATATTGGTAGTACAATTGTCAAAACCCCCATGAAAAATTTGCATTTAAACAAAGTTCTTTATGTTCCCGAAACATAAAAAAATCTTCTCTCTGTCCATAAATTCACTCTTGACAATCGTGTACTCATTGAATTTTATCCTTACTTCTTTTTGGTTAAGGACTTGGACACGAGGAGAATACTTCTTAGGGTCAAGTGCGTGGGCGGTCTCTACCCACTCATATCTTCGTCATCATCATCGTCAAATAAACAAGCTTTTGTTACCGTCAAACCATCCTCAGCAAAGTGGCATAGTAGATTAGGTCATCCCTCATCAGTTATTGTTAAACTTGTTCTTAGCAAAAATGAACTCCCTTATTCTCATGAGTCTAGTATTGAGTCAGTTTGTGATCCATGTCAGCAAGCTAAAAGTCATCAGCTGCCATATCCTATTTCTACTAGTATTTCTACTGCACCCTTACAACTTGTATTCTCAGATGTTTGGGGGCCAGCTCCTACTTCAGTTGGTAGACATTCATATTATGTAAGCTTTATTGATGACTTTAGCAAATTTACTTGGATTTATCTTCTTAAGAAACGATCTGAAGTGTTTCAAGTTTTTAAGAATTTTCAAAATCTTGTTGAACGAAAACTTAAAACTAAGATCATTGCCATGCATACTAACTGGGGAGGTGAATACAATAAACTCAACACCTTTTTCCAACAACTTGGCATCTCACATCATGTTTCGTGTCCTCATGCACATCAACAGAACAGTTCTGCCGAAAGAAAACATCGTCATGTTGTTGAAGTAGGGCTAGCCTTGCTAGCAAATGCATCCATGCCACTAAAGTTTTGGGATGAAGCTTTCTTGGCTGCCACATATCTCATTAACTTGCTTCCTAGCAAAGTCATCAAATCTGAGACTCCTATCACGCGTCTTTTTAATATCATTCCTGATTACAAATCTCTTCGTGTGTTTGGTTGTGCATGCTGGCCCAACCTTAGACCATACAATGCACGCAAACTTGCATTCCGTTCAAAGAAGTGTGTTTTTCTTGGCTATAGTCCACTTCACAAAGGAGTTAAATGCCTAGATGTTTCCAGTGGCAGGGTCTATATCTCTCGTGATGTCGTATTTGATGAGTCAATTTTCCCTTTTGAATCTCTTCATCCTAATGCCGGAGCACTTCTTAGAAAAGAAATTCTCCTCCTTCCACCCAATCTCCAAAATATTGATCATGGGGGCGACAATTCTACTGACCAAACTGATGATTCTACTAGCACCGGTATTGTGTCTCCACTTGTGCAGGCTCATGGAGAAAACGCAGAAGAAATCGGTGCAGAAAATGATTAGGATTTCGAAGAAAATGAGGCTATATTTCATGTGCTGGAAGAAGGGGAAGCAGGCGCTGAACACGAGGTAGATCTGCCGCCACCTGGGTACTCCTGTGTGTGCGCAGGAATCATCTCCGGATCGCGTTCCGGGCAGGAGCTGGCCCAACCAGCGACAATCGCCACGTCGCCAGCCACAGTGCCGAAACCGCATCCCACGCGCGGGCATGCAGCAGAGACAGCGACAGGTGCGACAGACGCGATCGGCATGGGATCCCATCCCATGCATGTGCAGGCAGGGGGACAGCCCCGGATCCTATGTGGCCGCCGAATCCGAAGCAGCCGCAGCTTCGGCCACACCGCAGGCCACCAGGTCTCGCTCGGGATCGGGTGTGCAAAGTGAATCCAGTACCTCGTCAGGATCTTCTGTGACTGGAAATTCTGCACCATCTCCTGTATTGCAAGCTACACGCCTTATTCAACCTCAACCTCAACCAGTTGTGACCTCGCGTGTTATGACTCGACTACAGAAAGGTATAAGATATCCAAAAGTTCGGACTGATGTTACTATACCGTATGGCATGTTGTGTATCGCAGGAGAACCAACAAAGCTTACAGATGCATTGGAAGATCCGAGATGGAAAAGTGCAATGGATGAAGAATATTCTGCTCTTATGAAAAACAAGACATGGCATCTTGTACCTAAACAAAGAGGTAAAAATATTATTGACTGCAAATGGGTTTACAGAATCAAAAAAAGGGCAGATGGCTTCATTGACAGGTATAAGGCACGTCTAGTTGCAAAAGGTTTTAAACAACGCTATGGCCTAGATTATGAAGATACTTTTAGTCATTTTGTTAAAGCTGCAACTATTAGACTTGTGCTAGCAATTGCAGTATCCAGAGGATGGAGCTTGAGATAGCTAGATGTTCAGAATGCGTTTTTGCATGGTGTTCTGGAAGAGGAGGTTTACATGAGACAACCACCTGGGTATGTAAACAAGAAAACACCTCATTATGTGTGCATGATTGACAAGGCGCTTTATGGCTTGAAACAAGCACCAAGAGCATGGTACTCACGTTTGAGCTCTCAGTTAATGCGACTTGGTTTTGTTGCATCCAAAGCTGACACGTCACTTTTCATTTATAACAAGGCAAACACAACTATATTTGTGCTTATATATGTTGATGATATTATAGTTGCAAGTTCCTCACAAAGTGTTACTAATGCTCTTCTGCATGATCTAAGTTCAGAATTTGCACTGAAGGATCTTGGTGATCTACACTTCTTCCTAGGCATTGAAGTTAAGAAGATTCAAGATGGCATAATACTGAATCAAGAGAAATATGCTACTGCACTTCTAACTCGTATGGGGATGAAGGATTGCAAGCCTTCACCCACACCATTGTCTTCCTCGGAGAAACTTTCAGCATTTGAGGGAGAACTACTTAAGGAAGAAGAAAGCACAAAATACAGAAGTGCTGTAGGAGCCCTACAGTACCTAACACTGACAAGGCCAGACATATCTGAAAGATCGTGGATGTCGCCTAGAGGGGGGGGGGGGGGTGAATAGGCGCTTTAAAATAATTATGGTTTAGGCTTAAACAAATGCGGAATAAAACTAGCGTTTAATTTGACAAGCACAAAACCTAAATCGACTAGGCTCACCTATGTGCACCAACAACTTATGCTAAACAAGATATACAACTATGTGATAGCAAGATATATAACAAGAAACAATATGGCTATCACAAAGTAAAGTGCATAAGTAAAGGGCTCGGGTAAGAGATAACCGAGGCACGCGGAGACGACGATGTATCCCGAAGTTCACACCCTTGCGGATGCTAATCTCCGTTTGGAGCGGTGTGGAGGCACAATGCTCCCCAAGAAGCCACTAGGGCCACCGTAATCTCCTCACGCCCTCGCACAATGCAAGATGCCGTGATTCCACTAAGGGACCCTTGAGGGCGGTCACCGAACCCGTACAAATGGCAACCCTTGGGGGCGGTCACCGAACCCGTACACTTTGGCAACCCTTGGGGGCGGTCACCGGTACCCGTCAAATTGCTCGGGGCGATCTCCACAACCTAATTGGAGACCCCGACGCTTGCCCGGAGCTTTACACCACAATGATTGAGCTCCGAGGCACCACCAACCGTCTAGGGCGCCAAAGCACCCAAGAGGAACAAGCTGTAGGGTGCTCAAACACCCAAGAGTAATAAGCTTCTCAAACTTCACTACCACGTATCACCGTGGAGAACTCAAACCGATGCACCAAATGCAATGGCAAGGGCACACGGAGTGCCCAAGTCCCTCACTCTCAAATCCCACCAAAGCAACGAAAGCTATGGAGGAATATGAGAGGAAGAACAAGAAGGAGAACACCAAGAACTCCAAGATCTAGATCCAAGGGGTTCCCCTCACATAGAGGAGAAAGTGATTGGTGGAAACGTAGATCTAGATCTCCTCTCTCTTTTCCCTCAAGAACTAGCAAGAATCATTGGAGGGATTGAGAGATAGCAAGCTCGAAGAAGGTCAACAATGGGGGAAGAACACATGCTAGAAGGATTAAGGTCCAATGGGGAAGAAGACCCCCTTTTATAGGTGGGGAAAAATCCAACCGTTATCTGCCCTCTGCCCGCAGCCAAGCGGTACTACCGCTCCTCGTAGCGGTACTACCGCTTAGGCGGTACAACCAAACACTGGCCTGAAACACACTAAGTGTACCACGGTAGTGCCGCCGGAGCGGTACTACCGCTGCCCCTGGCGGTACTACCGCTTAGGGGGTTTAGACCAGGAGAGGCAGCAGTAGTAGAGGCAGCCAGGGCGGCAGTACCGTGCGAAGCAGTACTACCGTCCTAGTACCGCTCTACTACTGCTTAAGGGAAAATGGAAACAGAAGCGTGCACTGAGGAAACCCCGCAAGCGGTAGTGGCGGCGGTAGTAAGGGCGGTACTACCGTTCTACTACCGTGCAACTACCGTGAATGGCAAACTGGCAACAGAGAGTTGCACGCTCGGGGAAACCCCAAGCGGCAGTGCCACGGAAGTACCCAGCGGTACTACCGCATAAGCGGTACTACCGTGGGCACCAGCGGTACTACCGCTTGCATGCCACTGAAAATCCACAGAAAACAGAGGATACAAATAAAACCAGAACTGCCATAACTTCTGCAAATGAGCTCCGAATTGAGCAAACTCAAGCTTATTGGATAGATGACGAATACTATCCAACAGCGACTGGTTATAATAAGAAGTGGCAGGGGAGATATGCCTAAGATATAGAGATGAGAAACCTCTATGAATGAAGAACCGGCATAAACTCCAACATCGAAAACATCATAGAAGATGCATATATGAACTCCGTTTTCGATGAACTCGAGCTTGTCATGAAGATGACCACAAGCTCAAAAACTCACAAAGAGAAACACCAAACAAGAACCAAGAAAGATGATGCAAGGATGCAATGGTTTGAGCTCTCTACGAACGAAACGATCAAGCTACTCACTTGAGAGCCCCCCTTGATAGTACGGCTATCGATCCTATAACCCAGTCTCCCAACTACCACCATGAGACCGGTTAAATAGAAAACCTATCAAGGGCAAACCTTTGCCTTGCGCATAGTCCACTTGAGCTAGATGATGACGATCTTGACCTCCTCAAGTTGGACCACCTTTCTTGATTGCGCCGGCTCGATGAAGACTAGTTGATTGCTCCCCCATACTCCACTATGGGTGAGCCACTCTTCGGCACATCTTCACAAGTCCATTGTCACCACAATGGACGGCAAGCTTCAAGCTCTTGATCTCTTCGTGATGCACCTCTTGAGCTTGCACACCGCAAACTTGATGACGATCACCACTTGATGTCATCCTCCATGGGTTGAATGAGATCTTCCTCTTGACGCAAGCCCATGGAAACATACCTAACCTCACATAGAACTCTCACGTAGACAATGGGTTAGTACACAAAGCGTACTGGACAATGCTTACCATACCATGGGATCACTTGATCCCTCTCGGTACATCTTCTACGCCTTGTGTGTTGATCAACTTGAATCACTCGTTGTACTTATTCTTGATCAACCTTGAATCTTTCCAACTCTCTTCATTACGATGATGTCTTGAAGGTAAACATGAATGTTCACACAATCTTCTTCTTCAAGACATGCTTGCAATAGGCTCAACACTCACATGACCAATCTTTGGATAAATCCTTGAATAGCACCTTGGTCAACACATATTCTTCTTCTAATAACCTTGAAACCAACAAATGGTCTTCAAGCAATGCCTATGGACAAACCCTTCAAATATAACTCAAGGCAACCATTAGTCCATAGGGATTGTCATCAATTACCAAAACCAAACATGGGGGCAGCGCATGTTCTTTCAATATCTTTTGCTGTTAACAAGGTTTGTCGGTAACTATATGCACCTACTTCTGCACACTGGACAGCTGTTAAAAGAATTGTACGATATGTAAAGCACACTGTGAGCTTAGGCCTTCGGTTCAGACGTTCTAACTCCACTCTTGTTAGTGCCTTTTCTGATGCTGACTGGGCAGGATGTAGTGATGACAGAAAGTCAACTGGAGGATTTGCAGTATTCTTTGGCTCTAATCTCATTTCTTGGAGTGCCAGGAAGCAGGCCACAGTGTCAAGATCAAGTACTGATGCTGAGTACAAGTCACTAGCAAATGCAGCTGCTGAAATTATTTGGTTGGAATCACTACTTAATGAGTTGGGAATTAAGCAACGTTGTGTTTCATGTCTATGGTGTGACAATTTAGGAGCCACCTATCTCTCTGCTAATCCAGTCTTCCATGGCAGAACTAAACATATTGAAATTGATTTTCATTTTGTACGAGAAAGAGTTGTAGAGAAGAAGTTGGACATACGATTCATTCCATCCAAGGATCAAGTAGCAGATGGATTCACTAAAGCTTTATCAATCAAGCCATTTGAGGAGTTCAAGAGAAGTAGGATAGTTAAGATTAAGGGAGGGTGTTAGATAGATAGCTTAAACTTAGAGATGCCTATGTAATCTTAACCTCCTATCTCTATCTTCCTCTCCCTGGACTCTCTCTCTCTCTCTCGTATCTCCTGTAACCATCGAGTCCTAGCGATCGATGGCAAACTTGTAAGCCACGACAGGGGCTTCCTGTCCACAATCAATATAAGACCACGCAGCTCCCCTCGAGGAAGTAGGAACGCTTCCATCTGACAGTCTAGAAGGATCTAGAGGCATTAGAGATGGAATTGTAATCTAGTTTAAACTTATCTCCTTGCCTCCCAAGATCAATCTAGAAACCAATCTGTACATCGCTTGCCACGTTCGGCACCTATAAATAAACATCAGGCGGCTTCCAATGGAGGTAGAGACGCTTCCACAATTCTCACATGGTATCACGAGTCATCTTCCTCTTTTAGCAATTCATCTAGATTGATCTGATCATGGTGAGCTCTTCCTTCAGCTGTAGCGCTTCATCGACACCGCCACCACTGTCTCTGAGGAATTCCTGTCCAGCGCTGACAAGGATGGGAAGCAGCACTGACAAATCCATTCATAAGGTTTGCAGTTTAAGTTTGCTGAAGGTATTTTTTTGGATTGGTTTCTTGTTTTTCGGCTCTTCTCTTAAAATACTTGGCCGGATGCCGTTGATAGTTAATATATCAATAACTTTAACTATTCAAGAATTATAATGGAGTATTTTCTAGGTTATCTTGATCTAGAGCTTCTATCGCCTCTTCAACAATCTATTGGCATAAACTCTTAACTTTTACCTGAAGCTGCCCGTCAAATATCTATTCCTAATAGTACATATACCTGACATTATCTGTCATGTGTACTGCATAATGTTTGGTACGCTGTCCACTTATCCAGGATTCCATGGTCTGCAGTAATAGTGGAAGTATTATCTAAGTGATATTTTCAAGGTTTGGTATCACTTCTGCTCCAGGTAGGAGATCTTTGAGCAGGACACCATGTACAAAAGGTAATAACTGAGAATTCATGGGCAATGTAAAATTTCAGCATGATATTTTCAGGCAGTAGTTACTTGAGTGTCAGACATTTTCTATGTTCTTGTTTTGTCCTTTTTGTTCAGAATTAATGATTAATCGAGTGCTGCACATTGCATGCACGCCGCAAAAAAAAAGCTTCATCTGATTTTGCTAAATGTTCTTTCTTACTGAACTAGCTTCAGGACGGATGGCAGGTTTGCTAACAATTTGATCTTTTTTGCTCATTGCAGGTTTGGTACTAATTTCTTGAAAAAATCGTGCTTTTTGCAGCACCATCCTGTTGAGCCATGAGATTTGAACCAATGAATTCAGATAACATCTACCATGTTTACGGATCACTACATGTTCCGTTGGAAGTGGAACAATGTGAGATCCCTTTTTCAGTAACCATCTGAACACACGATTCATGCTTTTCTGAATTATTCAGTGCCACGCATTGCATGTTCGCCGCAAGCTTCTAAAAAAACTTCATATTTTTGTTGCTAAATGTTCTCTCTTACTAAACTAGCTTCAGGACAAACAGCAGGTTTGCTAACCATTTGATCTCTTTTGTGCATTGCAGGTTTGCTACTTAATTCTCAAAAAAATTGTGCTTTCGCATCACCATCCTATGGAACCACGAGACCTGATCCAATGATTTCAGAGAACATTTACTATGTTTATGGATCACTACATGTTCTGCTGAAACAAGGTGAGATCCTTTTTCAGTAACCATTTCATTTGAACACGCATCATGCTTTTCCGAATATAACTGAACATCTGAAGCAGCGATGGTGTATATATTTTAAAATTGCAAGTCAGCACCTCCCCGTTTGATTGCTATGGACTTCCTTATAAGAATTACAAGGGATTTTCTTTAATACTCCAAAGGAAAGACTGAATCTCTTGAAATATCACTTTATATGTATTGATTAGCGATTGTCGTAATATGTATAGAATTAGTTCCGTTCTAAGGCCCTCATATCGTCACATTGATGAGTTAATAGAAGCATCTACTGGGAATCAAGTGTTTTTTTTTGCGGGTGTACTGGGAATCAAGTGTTACATGGCTGCAGGAGATAGGGTCTGCTAAGGCCATGTGGATAGAAGCAACTACATTATTACTCCAGGGTCTGCTAAGGTTCTATTTTAATCATACGATGAGCAAGGGGTCCGCAACATACTAACATAGTTACAAATCTGAAGCACCGTTTAGTTTGTTGGCTAGCAGTATGAATCAGAACTGGGTACTTTTATCTGTTGCGAATAATTTAAATATATTTTTAGTGATCTTTTGTGCATTTATAAAAATCTGAAGGTGGTCATGATTAGGCTGACCGGTAGGCTTTTCTTCTGTGTGAACAGAAGAAGGAAGATGGTACCTAATAGAACCAAAGTAATCGATTCTTTATGTACATTTGTAGAAATAAAACAGAATAGATATAAGACGTTTTTGCAGTTTAATAAATTGAACTGCAAAAACGTCTTATATTTGGTTACAGAGGTAGTAGTTCTGACATCATTTTGGAAATAGCATCCAGTTACTTCCCTTTTTTCTTACCATGTGCTTGCAGAGTAGTTCTGATATCATATTGGAAAAGCATTCAGGTAGTCATGCCGAGTTTTCTATGGTCCAAATAAGAGCACACTTGCCTTTGTTTTAACATACAGATTAAATGTTCATAAGTATACTATTCTGATTGGTTAGTCAATGTATAGATAATAATTTGGTGCATGCCGACTCTTATTCTCTTATCCTTTCTTAAGGAGCACTTCTAAGTATCTAAGGAAATGCCTTTCCTTCCCAAGCTTACCAACTGCATATCTCCTGGTCCTGTCGTCTGATATGTCGCAGTTAAGTTATTTGTTATCCTGTTCTATAACAATGTAAGGCTTGGGAACTGAACTGGAAATTTGCATTGATCTTGCCTTTGTTCCTGGGAGCTGAACTAGAAATTATATCCTTAGTGCATTGATCTTACCTTTATTTGATTCATATGTGTTCATCGTTTAGGATTTCCGATTGTAGTGTCTGAGAAACATATTTGTAAATTTTGAATTTGTTCGACATGAAAACACCTTTCTTTTGTGTGTTCAGATATGCAAGGGTCGCAACTCTAGAAAAGATATGTGGTTGGAGAAGGAATTAATCCATCACAGTGCTCCCTAAGAGGGCACAAGCTGCTGCTATGGTTCCTGAAACGACATCATTCTCTGCAATCCAGTACATGGGAACCTGCTCAGGATGTGCCCAGTACTCTTGGACAAACTTTGCTGAGTTTGGCGGGAAGAATCTCTGTATAAGGTTAAGAGAGATTAGAATACTTTGTCACTTTGTGCTGTTTTTGCAGAAATGGTGAATTGGGAAAAAAAATCTCAATACTTGCATCTTTTTTTTTTTTTGCATTTTCAGTTACATGTGTTGCTTGCAGTCGGTAATGCCACTCTTTCAGCTTTTGTGTTGCCTGCAATTTCTATCTGATGATTAGTCTTCAACTTTAACTATGTACCAGAATTCCCTTTCACCACACCCCAATTCTCAAGCTACCATAGAGGTCTATTTGTGTTGCTGTCTCCACGGAGAAATGATAGATGCCTAACACGCATGTGGGTTTAGACAATGTTTTTAAAAATTGCATGTTCCTCGCTGCCAAAAGGGTGTTGTTAGTTATCACTTATCAGTTGCTTATTTGACAGACTATGAATATACGATTATGATTGTAGGTAAGACCATTTCAAAGAAATCTTTGAATCAGAGGGTGGCAAATTTGATGCACTGATTGCTGTCAAATGGGCCGAGGTAATTCTTTCCTGCAGATATGCTATGGATAAACATGTTACAGTCCATTGTTTTACTGATTATGTTGTCCTCGATGATTCACATCTCAGAATTTGTAATGTAGCTGACATGATAGTATTGTACTGTATTATTTTACTAGCATGAAAAACCTTTGAATAGTTATAAAGAAATACTCACTTTTCAATCCTGGTTCAACTATGACTGCATATTGTGAAGTAACCATACCAGTAACAAACCACGACTCGAGATGAATCACTTGCGTGAGATTCCGATTCGCCGATCCAGTTCTATGGCTGGACCTGAAGCCTCGAAGGCCGTTAGCAGGGATATGCCTGTTGAGCTGCTAAGCTTTCCCTCACGATGTGACACTGTTTAGAGTCAAAGATTAGTTTTGCAGAACCAACAATCTCCTTCATCTGGGGGGTACAGTATATAATAACCCATACTGTCTAATGGCTATACTGTAATATATCTGTGATAGATTATGCATGTCTGTGCAGTGATGAACCGGATGCCTCTTTGGAGGAACCTAGTTTAACCCTTGTCCCCAAAGTGAAAAAGAAGGTTGTGTATAGCAAGTAGACTTTCTATATATGCATCCGTGAGATATGAGAATTTTCGTTTCGTGAGATATGAGCTGGTCGAAGAAATCGATGAAGGATAACTACGACTTATCAACACATATAATCAGTGACAAATTAGCTAGAGATGCTTCTCTCTTGAACTCTACTACACTCTCTCGTACAAACCCAAATCATACTTACTGCCCCATTATCAGCGTATTCTCTAGCTGTGCCTTTGATGTAACAATCAGAAATGTAATTGGTTCATCTGATCAATAAAATAACAGTTTTGCTAAAGCACATCTAGATGTGCCTTAAGTATTGAACATCTAAGTCCTATGTCATTGATTTTACCCGGAGATTCATGCGGGCATTTTCTTTCTTGTTTCTTTTATTTTTTATTATGCTTGATTGAGTCACTTAGATGTGCAATAATTAGGACACATCTAGATGTGACCTAGACTGGCCCATAAAATAACCCCTAAGGAGGCTTTCCCTTAAAAAAAAATCTTCCTCAGCTGTCTCAAAAAAAAGAAGGGACAATCACAATCCTCTTCAGCGGAAAAGAAGAAACACCGTCTCTGCATACATCACCTCGGCGGGCGCTGCCACCGATCTCCTCAAGAGTCCAAACCTCTTCTCCCGAAGCTACAATGAATAATTAGTTATATTCACACCAAAGTGCTTACTATTCTTTCAATAAAGAACATATTAATGTTTTATAGTGTTCAATATCATTAATTTTTTAATGTTATTTAGTTGCATTATTGTACATCCATATTTTTCAAACTTTTTTCTTCAAGGCCTCTATATCTTCAAAAATTTGTGACACATGTTTGTGACGATGATTTGTAAGTATTTTTCTAAAAAAAAGTTAATAAACATAAATTTATTTTAATAATTTGAGAAGCACGTCAGACCTAAGTCGGCCCAACTATCAAAGTCAATCCTCCCAAAAATTATTCATGTTTTGGTCATAATGCCCGGCCCATGACTAGTCCAGTTCGTACCTTAGCAAAGTCCATCGTATCAAAATCTTCTTCTTTAGTTGTAGTAGTAGCAGCCGCCGCGGGCCCGCGGCCGCCAGGGGATTTTTGGTCCCCTTGCAAATCCCCTTGCCTCCGACTGCCATCTTAGTGCTGTGAGGTGGGGGACCTCACAACTTTAAGAGTTCCATGTTCGTCGTAGATTATCGTATTTTGTGAGAATAAAATTACTCTCGTTTTTTTGGCGGTGCCATGAGGTTAAAGAGTTTTCTGTTCTCATATATCCGATTATTCGGATCTGATGAGTTTATGTTGGTGTGTCAAACTTTTTTTCTTGGTTTGATTCTTTGTGGAGGTGAAATCTCTCATCAACACCATGGTGAAGATATTGTGATTCGACAACCTACACTTCTAGGGGATCATCCCTGGCCCAAGTACGTTCATCGATCAAGACTTCCCATCATTTTGGATGGGCGATTCAAGGCGCTTTTAAAAACCATTATCTCTACTCCTAAAGTCTTAGTTGGTAGCCTGGTACATCGGTTTATTTTCGTCCGGTTTTATTTCGTCCCACCTCCCACCACCCCCGTACCATTGGTTTTTATCTAGGGCCAATTCCAGTTCTGCCCCTAACTCAAACCCACTACTCAGTTTTGCCCCTAGTTTTCGGGTATGCTCAGTTTTGCCCCTCCGCCGTCAGTGCCACTTATAGAAATGCCCCTCCGCTCCATTTCCGTCCAGTCAAGGCTGTTTGACCGCTAACTTACCGTAAGTTTGACATATTTGCCCCTCCGTTCTTACATGTGGGCCCTCTCTTACCTCTTCGCTTCACTCTCTCTCTCTGCTCTTTCTTCAACCTCTCGACGGCTCGATTTGGAGAGCGACCGCAACAGGATTTGGAGGCCGACGGCGGGTCGATTTGGAGGGCGACGGCATGTGCACGTCGGGCACGTCGAGCACGTCGAGCTCGTCGGTGGCTTGCGAGGTAAGTGTTGCTCGTCGGTGGATCGATCTAGGGGATTTTTGTCCCAATTAGGGTTCATCAGTTTGGGGATTTCTTGCGTTTAGGTCGATGGTGTTGGGATTGTTCAGTTTCAATCCGAGTTCTACATCCCCCATCCGTCATTCTCTGGGCTGGAGATGAGCACGATGCGGCGGTGCCCAGGGCACGGTCTCATTCCCGCTCGTCGCGTCGCCTGGGGAGGTGCAAGCACGGGAAGAAGATTCTTAGGCTGCCCCCTAGATGTAATTACCTCTCATTCCCGCTATGTCTGTCCTCTCATTTTGCTTTCATTATTTGCCAAAAAAAAATGTATAATGTAAGATTTAATTCTGCAGCTCCCTGATGAATGCGACTGGGTAGTTTGGATTGATCCCCCTCCCACAGATTGTGTTGCTCGTGCATTTGAGGAACTTCATGCTGGATTGGAGAAAAGCTGGCTAAAGGCCCATGATTTAGAGAGGAGGTTGATGTACTTAACATAGAAGAACAAGAAACTCAAGTTGAAGATCAAGAAGAGAAATGAGCTTATGCAAACATGGGGATTTCTCATAGTACTTGGCATTAGCATTTTGGCATCAGTTTTTTCTGAGTGGTTTAAGAATCCATACTAACTGGATTATGGTATGTAATGAAATGTAATGTATTGCTGTGTGAGCTATCTTAATTAGTTGTATTTGGACCAAAGCACATTGGAAATGAGTTTCATCTGGTGTAATGTGACAAGTTTCATCTGGAAATGAGTTTGCTATTTTGAGTATATTGTGTTCCATTTGGTAGCAATGTAGTAATGTGACAAAAGTTGACAGTGCAGTAGTAACGTGACAAAACTTGACAGTGCAGTAGTAATGTGACAAAATTGACAGTTAATTGGGCACATCAGCAGCTGGACCAAACATAGGACATGATCACATTGAAACATAAGAGAGTTCACAGCATTGTGCCACAACAAATTTTGACAGCATTACAACTACCACCAAATCTGGTACATGACCTTACAGTTTTGACATCCACAACAAATTTTCACAGCATTACAACTACCACCACATCTACTTGTTCTTCTTGCTCCTGGTGTTGCAAGCTGGGTTTAAAGAGAGCCTAGAACTCCTCCTGGTGCTCATAGTTTTGCTCACAGCCTTGTTTGGAGTAGAAGAACTGGTAGGATTATTGCTTCCAGTGACAGAACCTATAGTCTCCTCTTCTGCAATTTTGAACTTCTTCTTAAGTGGTGACTGTCCCCTCTCAGCTGGTCTTTTGTAGTTCTTTCTTGGGCTGCAAAGTCACAAATAAATGGGAGAAGTCAGTTACCAAACATTGAATAATTTAGGAAATAACTTCAAAAATAAACCAAAAAAAGTACCTGACTGCACTACTGACTGTTGTTGCATCTCCATCAGTAGCAGCATTTGCCACAGTTTCATTAGTAGCATTTACATCATCTCCAGCAGTTGCATTTGCATTTGCAGCATCTCCAGCACTTGCATTTGCATTTACATCATCAGTAGCAGCATCTGCCACAGTTTCATTAGTAGCAGCAGTTGCATCAGTAGCAACATCAGTTGCTTCATCATTTTTAGCCAGAGGTTCATCATCAGCATTATCAGCACCCCAATGTTCTTCCTCCCCAAATGCAGGGTCAATGGACTCTTTGCAGTGGCTGCCTTTGTGCCCAAGCTTCCCACATCTTGAACACTTATTCTTTCTTCCTCCAAGTCCTTTTCCCTCTGATTTTGCCCTAATTCTTGTCTTCCTAGGTCTACCAGGGGGCCTATTTTGCAATGGAGCACTCAATTTAAATCCTGGGTCTACAACATCCCATTGTTGCTTGCCCTCCAGAAGTGGCAGATTATCAGCATAAGTAGCATTGAATTTTGCCACGGAGAAATACTCATGAACATACTGATCAATCTCACTCACTGGACCTCTCATTGAAGTGATAAAGTACAATGCATGTATGCATGGTTGTCCTGTTATTTGCCACTTTCTACAACTACAAGTCTTTGTTTGCAAATTAACAGGATATCTCCACTCTCTTTTTTCCTTGTCAATTGCAGTAATCTCTGCCTCAAATGTGCTTCTTTTCACTATGGACATATCAAGGTCTTTTGATTTTGCATGAAGCATAATCATGATTTTGGGGATTATGATGTGCCCATTGTATGTGCCAGCTGCAATCTGCTGTCTCAAGTCAAACTTTTCCATTATGAACTGCCTAATTTTGTCAAGCAAGTCCACAATGTGTATCCCCTTCCACTTCTTAATTTTGGAATTGAATGACTCAACTAAATTGTTATTGACATAGTCAATTTTGCATATTTCATTGAACAGGGCCCTGGCCCATAGTTTGCTATGATGCTCCTCTAGGTACTCTTTCACACCAGGTTTGTTGTGCAGCTGTCTAAGATGATAATTGTGTTTTTTGATGCTATATGTCAATGAACAGGGCCACAAATTTTCATCAAAAAAAATTCCTCTAAATTTTTTGGAGAAATTAGCTGCCAAATGCCTCATGCATTCCCTGTGCTCAACTCCTGGGAATACATCTTCAACAGCAGTCTCTAGTCCTTTGCATGCATCTGTGTGGATGACAAGACCTGGTGGATGCCCTATTAGTTTTTTAAAATTTTGGAAAAACCATGTCCAGCTTTCTGTATTTTCAGACTCAAAAACTCCAAATGCTACTGGGAAGATCCAGTTGCAAGCATCCACTGCACATGCACTCACAAGTTGGCCTTTATATCTGCCATTCAGTGATGTGCCATCTACTGCAAGATAAGGCCTACATCCATCTAAAAAACCCTGCCAACATGCTTTGAAAGAAACAAACACTCTCCTAAAGCACTCTTTTTGTCTAGTTTTTCCAGCTATTTTGTACTCTACAGTGTGCTTGTCAATGTTAACTACACTTCCAGGAGATGCTTTCTCAACTTCTGCCTTGTAAGTGTACAACAATTGAAATGAGTCAGTCCACTTACCATAAATGTTGTCCACTGCCATCTGCTTTCCATAGAACACTCTCATGTATGGGACTTGCAGGCCATACTTTTTCTTCAGGTTCTTTATCAACTCTGTAGCTCCAACCTCTGAATCCTCTAAAACCCAATGCTTCACTGCATCAGCAACCCATCTGCTCTTAGCTGACTTCAGTCTTTGCCTTCTGTTTACACTTGGACAAGTATGTGCAGACTGGTTCACTTTGACCTACAATATTGAAAGTTCAATTACATGTCAGACATACTTGCTGCAACAAATAACTGAAAGATTTGCAATGTAACTACATATGCACCTACTGTTTGTACCTGAAACAATGAGCTATTTCTCATTAAGGAGGCATGCATCCTCCATCTACACCTCTTATAAGCACAATGAACAGTCAACCTGGTAGGATGATCACTCTTGTCTACTACATACTCACTCTGAGTTTTTATTGAAAATGTAGCTAGTGCATTCCTACAGTCTAAAGCACTGGAAAATATAGTTCCTTCTTTTAAAGAAGGATCATCTCTGTTGTACTGCACATCTGGCCTTCCATCATCTGAATCCTCACTATATCCCATGTCCTGGTCCTCCTCCAACTCATCTTCACCTGCCTCATCAAACATTCCTTCTGGTGGTGGAATATAATCTTCATCCCCATCATCATCTGTCTGCTTGGCCTTCTGTTTTGTAACAAACTGAGGGAAAAGCCTTTCATCCTCATCATCTATAGGCCAGTCATCAGGAAGTCCCTCCTCAATATTTGGATCAACAGAATCTCTGCTCTGAGTAGGACCTGCATAACTAGGCACTTGCTCTGATGGTGTTCCTGGTACCTGCATAGAGCTCTCTCCTGCATCTAAAGCTCTCTTCTGACTGTTGTCAAGCACTGAAGCACTTGATGAGGGCATGTACTAGGGATAGGGTAACAGGCATGACCTACGGACCCTACCCTAGGACCCCTCACGTCTCATACTGGGCCCCAGGGCCAGATCAACAACCCAGAGTTCTGCAAACTGACATTCACTCGGAGTTCGACGAACCACTCGGAAGGCAAGAGTTCACTCGACCAGCTTGTTTCACTCGGAGCACCCGAAAGTCACTCGACCAGAGAAGACCAAGAGACTCCAGGAGCGCAACGGTCGGGGCGCACGTTCGCCCGTATTAATTGTAGTCAATGCGCCCGTTACCTGGCGCCCTTAAACCCCCTCTTAACCCCTGGTAATGGCAGCATTCATGGGGAGGCTGGCAAAGACTATATGAGCCGCCCCCCAGCTCCATTCCAAGGGTTCGCAATCTATTGCAACACATACACTCAAGTAATCAAGCTCCAGAGCACCGAGACATAGGGCTATTACCTCCACCGCTGAGGGGCCTGAACTCGTAAATCCGAGTGTAACACCTGCACCGTAGCTAGGCTCTGCCCTCTCATCCGTACCCCTACACACTACTGTCAAACTTGCACCCACGACAGTTGGCGCCCACCGTGGGGCAGGCGTCTAGCGACTTCGGGCGTAGTTGCATTTTTCCTATCATCACCATGGTTTCCGGCGGCGGACTGACTCTGGGTGGCGAGATCCGTTTCGGCGTCCTCAGCTTCATCGTCGACGATTCGGCGTGGCTCCAGGAAACCCCGCTGGATGTCGAGGCGTTGCCCGTCCGCGGCGCGGCGCACTTCCGCGCGAGTACCTTCGGCGTCCGTCTTCGGCAACCGTCGACTCCTTATCAGTCGACGTCTTCGATCTCCACCAACCGTCGTCGCAAGCGCTCCGGACGCTCGCGGCTTCAGCGGTGGATCAGGCGCGCGGTGGCCCTTCAGGCTGCGGCCCCGCATATCGCGGCAATCGAGCCCGATGAGCCTGTCTTCGATCTGTTCGCCTCCGTGCACGAGCACTCGGAAAGCTTGTCCGAGTGCGAGAGCAGCGATCCCGCTGCAGAGGTGCTGATGGCCGATTCCCCGCCCAATCCGCCTGGGTACGGCCGTGGCGGTGCGGAGAACGGTGACCCGTCGCGCCCTGATCTTGGCGGCGGCAGGGACCGACACGACGACGAGTACGTCCCCCGACCTCTCACTCGACAGCAGAGGGAGGAACAGCAGCGCGGACCGAGCAGGCCCTTCAGACGCCCATCGTTGGGACGACCCCCGAGGCTCAGGCTTTCGAGGCCGTGCGCCAGGCCAACTTGGCTGAGCGCAATCGTCTGGAAGCGCTCCAGAAATCACTCGACGACCGGGCCTGCAGACAGCATCCGCCCAGTTCCAGTCGGCGACAGCGACAGTTGTTCTCGAATGACCAGCAGCAGAGTTTCCAGGTATTCCGCACTCCCGTCCAGAATCTGGCGGCGGCCACTCGGATAGCAGATTCCATTGAGCCGTCCCGATCCGAGGCGGGAGAGGGTCTTAGGCAGATCCGGGCCCTGCTCAAGGCGGCTGAGGAGCAAAATTCGGCAGTATCCCAGTCGCGTAACCGGATTCACAGCAGATCCGTAAGGGCTGGCACCGTTCAGTCGGCCCACAGCCCAGTGTCCCCAAGGAGAAACGGACACTCGCCTCCGCGGCGAAACGACCAAGACCCCCACCGAGATCAGTACTCAGGGCAGGGTCGCAGTCGGAATACGCCTCCGCGGCGTCAGGATGATCGTCGCCGCATGCAGTCGCCCCCTCCGCGGGATGGCTCGTACGCGCCCCGGCCGTATGACGCCAGGCATCCTTACGGCAACGATCGGAGGGCCAGCCCTCCCCGTCATGGTGACGGTTATCGCCAGAGAGAGCCAGTCGATTACCGCGACCCGCAGTTCAATGCGAGAGCCATTCTTGCTCAGAACCTGGTCGACAGAGGCAGAGCTCTGAGAGAGAACTTAGACAGAGATCGTCTGAGTGGGAGTGGAGCCTTCATATCTGGGCCCGAGTGTTTCAGCAGGGCCATCCGGGCTGCTGAGATCCCGCCTAACTTCAGATTGGTGGCTGGAGTAAGCAAGTTCACCGGTGAGTCCAAGCCAGAAACTTGGTTAGAGGATTACCGAGTGGCGGTGCAGATTGGTGGAGGAAATGATTATGTGACTATGAAGAATTTGCCTTTGATGCTGGAAGGGTCCACCCGTGCCTGGCTCAACCAGCTCACTCCAGGCAGCATATACTGCTGGGAAGATTTGGCCCGAGTGTTCATCAAAACATTCGAGGGCACGTGCAAACGCCCGGCTGGATTGTCTGAGTTGCAGCACTGCGTGCAGAAACCGAATGAAACATTGAGGGAGTACATCCAGCGGTGGACAACCTTGCATCACGTGGTGGAGAACGTCACAAAGCATCAAGCCGTCTGTGCTTTCAAGGCAGGAGTCGGGTATCGGGAGCTCATCCTGAAATTTGGTCGGTCAGGATCCTTGACCATGAGCCGAATGATGGAGATTGCCACTCGGTATGCAAACGGGGAAGAGGAAGAATGTCTCCGTAACGGCAAAGGGAAAACCAGCGAGCCCAACCCCGGAAACAGTAATCTCAATCGGAAGCCGAAGCGCAAGGCTGATGGTTCGACTCAGGCCGAGGCTGCCGCTCTGGCCGGTCAAGCCAAGAGCAAGGGGAAGGCTAAGGAAAAATGGATCCCGAAGAAAAAGAAAGATCAGTCGGGCCAAGATGTCCTCGATTTACCGTGTCACATCCACACCAGGAAGGATGAAGAGGGCAATCTGATATTGCCCAAGCATACCACTCGACAGTGCAGACTGTTGATTCAGCAGTTCCGAGGGGACCCGTCGAGTGAGAAGAGCCCAGAAGACGCTGATGATGGAGACAAAGATGAACCTTTTCCCAGTGTCAACGCAACCCTGATGATCTTTGCAGATGTAGAGAGCAGGAGCCGATTGAAAGTTATCAATCAAGAAGTGAACATGGCCATGCCGGCGACGACGAAGTTTCTGAACTGGTCGAAGACTCCGATCACCTTTGATCAGTCGGACCACCCCGCCTACATAGCCACCCCTGGGCGGTAGGCGCTGGTGGTAGATCCAGTCGTGGGAGGCGTCCGATTGCGCAAGGTCCTCATGGACGGTGGAAGCGGACTGAACATACTGTACGCTGATACTCTGCAAGCGATGGGCATTCCGATGTCCCGACTCAGCGAGAGCAGCATGCAGTTCCACGGGGTGATCCCCGGCAAGAAAGCAAAGTCACTCGGGCAGATCGCCCTGGACGTGGTCTTTGGAGACGACAACAACTTTCGGAAGGAAAGGCTGACCTTCGAAGTGGTCGACTTCCGCAGCGCCTACCATGCCATCCTTGGTCGGCCGGCTTACGCACGTTTCATGGCCCGTCCATGTTATGTGTATCTCAAGCTGAAGATGCCCGGCCCCAAAGATGTAATCATAGTCACTGGCAGTCGACAGCGCGCAGAAGAGTGTTTGCAGCAAGGATCCATGATAGCTGACGAGCAGATGGCCATGGTGGAACTGGAAGAGTACAAGAAAAATGTCGATCCGAGTGATCTGCTACGCTCCAAGAAGCCGGCTGCAGAATCTGCGTTTCAGTCGGCCGGTGACACGAAGCCTGTGCACATCCACCCGGAAGATCCCAATGCTACTCCCACCAACATATCAACAACACTCGACAGCAAATAGGAAGAAGCGCTCATCCAGTTCCTCCGTGAGAACTGGGACATCTTCGCATGGAAACCATCCGACATGCCAGGTGTACCCAGGGAGCTGGCTGAGCACCGTTTGCGAGTCGACCCAAAGGCGAAACCTGTGAAGGAGCATCTCCGTCGCTCTGCTACACAGAAGAGGAAGGCCATTGACGAAGAAGTTGCTCGGCTCCTGGCAGCCGAGTTCATCCGTGAGGTGTACCACTCCGAGTGGCTCACCAACGTCGTCATGGTCCCTAAGAAGGACAAGTCTCTCCGAATGTGCATTGATTTTAAGCACATCAATCGGGTCTGCCCCAAGGATCATTTCCCGCTCCCCCGCATAGATCAAATCGTAGATTCTACCGCGGGTTGTGAGCGATTGTCTTTTCTGGATGCGTACTCCGGGTACCACCAGATCCGACTGTATGGGCCAGATGAAATAAAAACAGCCTTTATCACCCTATTCGGGTGTTTCTGCTATATCACCATGCCATTCGGTCTCAAGAATGCCGGTGCCACCTTCATGCGCATGATCCAGAAGTGTTTGCAAAAACAGATCAGTCGGAACATCGAAGCATACATGGATGACATAGTGGTCAAGTCCAGAAAAGGTTTCGACCTACTGGCTGACTTAGCTGAAACTTTCGCAAATTTGCGGAAGTATGATATCAAGCTGAATCCAGCAAAGTGCACTTTCGGAGTTCCTGGGGGCAAGTTACTCGGTTTCCTCGTTTTCGAACAAGGGCTAGATGCCAATCCTGAGAAGATCGGGGCGATTGTACGAATGAAACGTCCAGAACGTCTTCATGATGTGCAGAAGCTCACGGGTTGCCTCGCAGCTCTGAGCCGATTCATCTCCCGTCTCGGTGAGAAGGCACTGCCCTGTACCGATTGATGAAGAAATCTGATTCGTTCGAGTGGACTGCTGAAGCACAAGCAGCGTTTGTTGAGCTTAAAGCCCTGCTTTCCACCCAGCTGGTGCTTGCCGCTCCGAACAGCAATGAGCCGTTGCTCTTGTACATTGCGGCCACTGGTCAAGTTGTCAGCACTGTCCTCACAGTCGAGCGAGAAGAACAGGGCAAGGCTTACAAAGTTCAGCACCCAGTTTATTACATCTCTGAAGTTCTGACTCCTTCCAAGTAGATGTATCCTCATTATCAGAAGCTCATCTATGGCATCTACCTGACTGCGAAGAAAGTAGGCCATTACTTCCAAGAGCACAATGTGTCAGTCATTAGCGACGCCCCACTGTCTAAAATCATGAACAATCGGGATGCGACTGGTTGAGTGGCGAAGTGGGCTATCGAGCTTCTGCCCCTGGACATCAAGTTCGAGGCGAAGAAGGCGATCAAGTCCCAAGCATTAGCCGATTTCCTAGCCGAGTGGACTGAATAGCAGCAACCGACTCAGAGCCACCCGGAACACTGGACCATGTTCTTTGACGGTTCCAAGATGTTGAATGGTTCAGGAGCTGGAGTTGTGTTAGTATCTCCGAAGGGCGATCGTCTCAGATATGTTCTGCAGATTCACTTCGATTCCTCCAACAATGAAGCCGAGTACGAGGCGCTCCTTTATGGTCTACGTATGGCCATCTCACTCGGCGTCCGGCGCCTGATGGTCTACGGAGACTCGGATCTGGTTGTGAACCAAGTGATGAAAGAGTGGGACATCATAAGCCCTGCTATGACAGGATACTGCAATGCAGTGAGAAAGTTGGAGAAGAAATTTGAAGGTCTGGAGCTGCATCACGTTCCCCGAGCCAAGAATCAGGAGGCAGACGATCTGGCAAAGATCGGGTCCACTCGGAAATCCATACCCAGCAATGTGTGCCTCGAGCATTTACGTTCTCCGACGGTAAAAGAAGATCCCTTCACGGAAGTGCCCCCGCAAGTGGTCAGTCTGTCTGATCCGACTGAAGTCGAGGTCCCGGCAGTCATTGATTTGGTCATGGAGGTCCTAGCAATCACACCCGAGTGGATAGTGCCTTACATTGCATACCTGCTCAGGCAGGAACTTCCAGAAGATGAAGCTGAAGCCCGCCAGATTGTTCGCAGGTCCAAAGCCTTTACGGTGATGGGCGATCAGTTATACAGAAAGAGCGTCACCGGTGTGACTCAGCGCTGCATTGCTCCGGAGGAAGGCCGACTGATCCTGGAGGAGATTCACTCGGGAACTTGTGGACACCATGCGTCCTCTCGGACAATCGTGGCTAAAGCTTACCGAGCCGGTTTCTTCTGGCCACGTGCCAATGAAGCTGCGCAGGAGATAGTCCAACATTGTGCCGGATGCCAGTTCTATGCAAACTTGTCGCACAAGCCTGCGTCTGCTCTGAAGACGATTCCACTCGTCTGGCCATTTGCGGTCTGGGGACTCGACATGGTGGGACCCCTCCGGACAGGGGCGAGTGGATTCACCCACTTGCTGGTTGCAGTCGACAAGTTCACTAAGTGGATCGAAGCCAAACCCATCAAGAAGCTAGACTCTCGTACAGCGATCAAGTTCATGAAGGAGATAGTCTTCAGATACGGCGTGCCCCACAGCATTATCACTGACAACGGTTCAATCTTCGACTCGAAAGAGTTCAGGGCGTTCTGTGCCGCTCAAGGCACCCGAGTCGACTATGCATCTGTGGCGCACCCGCAGTCGAATGGACAAGCTGAGAGAGCAAACGGACTGATTCTGCAGGGGTTAAAGCCACGACTCATGCGCGATTTGGAGCACGCAGCTGGAGCTTGGGTCACCGAGTTGCCGTCAGTTCTTTGGGGCTTGAGGACGACCCCCAATCGGTCTACCAATCGCACTCCCTTCTTCATGGTGTACGGAGCTGAAGCAGTCCTGTCAAGTGATCTGCTCCATAATTCACCCCGAGTGGAACTGTACTCTGAAGCTGAAGCAGAGCAAGCACGGCAAGACGCTGTTGATCTCTTGGAGGAGGAAAGGGAGATGGCTCTGATCCGATCGGCCACTTATCAGCAAGACCTAAGACGTTTTCACAGCAGGCACGTCAGGAGTCGGACCTTTCAGGAAGGAGATCTTGTGCTCCGAGTGGATCAGCAGCGACCTCACAAGCTTGCTCCCGCATGGGAAGGTCCCTTTATCGTGTCAAAGGTTCTGCACAACGGAGCATACCACCTGTACAACCTTCAGAAGCAAGCAGACGATCCCCGTGCTTGGAATGCGGATTTGCTGCGACGATTTTATACTTGATCATGAGATGTAATAAAAGTACTCGAGTGATATTTGGTGAATAAAAGCATGACTTTTCCAGTTCCACATTGGGTTCACTCGTATGCATTTTCTGGCTTACAACACCCAGTGGGTGTATGCCGTTCAACTTAGCTGCAAACAAGTTTTTGCCTAAGTCAAAATACTACTCCGAGTGAAGAGCATCCCTCTCACTCGGGGGCTTGGCTGCGAACCAGATTTCGCCCAAGTTAAAAATCTACTCCGAGTGAAGAGCATCCCTCTCACTCGGGGGCTTGGCTGCGAACCAGCTTTTGCCCAAGTTAAAAACGCTACTCCGAGTGAAGAGCATCCCTCTCACTCGGGGACTTGGTGCGAACCAGCTTTTGCCCAAGTTAAAAACGCTACTCCGAGTGAAGAGCATCCCTCTCACTCGGGGGCTTGGCTGCGAACCAGCTTTCGCCCAAGTTAAAAACGCTACTCCGAGTGAAGAGCATCCCTCTCACTCGGGGGCTTGGCTGCGAACCAGCTTTCGCCCAAGTTAAAAACGCTACTCCGAGTGAAGAGCATCCCTCTCACTCGGGGGCTTGGCTGCGAACCAGCTTTCGCCCAAGTTAAAAACGCTACTCCGAGTGAAGAGCATCCCTCTCACTCGGGGGCTTGGCTGCGAACCAGCTTTCGCCCAAGTTAAAAACGCTATTCCGAGTGAAGAGCATCCCTCTCACTCGGGGGCTTGGCTGCGAACCAGCTTTCGCCCAAGTTAAAAACGCTACTCCGAGTGAAGAGCATCCCTCTCACTCGGGGGCTTGGCTGCGAACCAGATTTCGCCCAAGTTGAAAATCTACTCCGAGTGAAGAGCATCCCTCTCACTCGGAGGCTTGGCTGCGAACCAGATTTCGCCCAAGTTAAAGATCTACTTCGAGTGTAGAGCGTCCCTCTCACTCGGAGACTTAGCTGCGAACCGGCTTTTGCCTAAGTTAAAACCAAGTTCAAAGATTCGAAAGACTCGAAGGAAAACATTCGATTAACTCCAGAAGTTCAAAGGCGAATACGAGTACGCGGGCCCAAAGCCCGAAAGAGTTTAACGATTACAATTCCACTCGGCATACCGAGGCTAATGGGAAGGACTCAAAGTTTTCTCACGCCCCTGTAGGGCTGGCTGGTTCAACGAAGGAATCCAAGTCGATGCCGTCCGCGATCCGAGTGGCCTCTTCGATGAATGTCTCCATGAAGTCCTCGAACTTGAGTTTCTTCGTGTTGGCAACTTGGAGAGTCTTCAGTTTCTCCTCTTTGGCGTCCTTGCAATGCATTCGGACCAGGGAGAGGGCCACGTCGGCTCCGCAGCGGGCAGCTGACTTGTTCCACGCTTGCACTCGGCTGGGGATGTCGTTGAGGCGAGTCATCATGGCCTCCAGGTCGGTGTCGGGGGTGTCTTCTGGCCATAGCTCCTTGTCGATCCTCCCGAGTGCACCCCGCAGGCGGATGATGTACCCTTGGATGTCTTCAATGCGGGATTCGACCCGCGGGACGCCTAAAGCAGCCTTGTCACTGATGAGTGACCTGGAAGGATCCAGATCCCTCTCGATTCTGTCAGTCTCAAGCTCGAAATCCCGGCAGTACTCTGTAAACAAGGAAAGAGGAGTGTCGAGCATCAGCATGCGTGAAGTTCACTCGGAGTCAAGTTGAAATGCACTCGGATGCTATAAGTTACCTGCAAGCTTGGTGTACATCTCCTCCGTGAACTCTTCAATGTACCTCTCCAGAGCATTCTTCTTCTCGATCAGCTGGGTGATTTTCTCGTTCAGAGCCTTCTTCTCTTGCTCGTAGACTTCCGCCTGGGCCTTGAGCTTGCTCTCCCACTCGGTCTGCTGCTTCTTGAGCTCGAGCACCTCCTTCTTTAGCGACGTGTTCTCTGCTTCAAGTTTCCTGGATGAGGCCAACTTTTCTTCAGCGGCCTTGGTCTTTTCCTTCGCCACCTGCTGAGCCCCCGCCAGTTCTTTGTCCTTGTTCTCGAGTGCCTGCTTCATAGTTTCTAAAGAGATAGAAGTTCTGAGCCGCACTTGGAGTCGATGGTTTTCACTACGCACATCTGTTCGAGTGAAGTCACTCGGTTCAAAGAATGTAAAAAGGTGAAAGCAGAATGCTCGGTAATCGAAGCCTACCTCCCATGGTCCTGAGCTCTGCTTGAGCGCGCGCCGTGTTCCTCCTCTCCACCTCCAAATCCACTCGGAGCTGAGCCGTCTCCTTCTCCAGTGCCACGTACTGAGTCCCAAGCTCGCAAGTTTTCTGACATACAAGATCGAATAGTTAATGTCAAGAAATACAAGAGGAACAAGCTTGACCAGTATCAAATTCTAAGTTCTAAGACTCCCGCCGACTGCCTGCAGCCGACAGCAGTCTCGGGGACTACACCCAGTGGGTGCACTCAGCGTGCCCCCACTGGAATGGTATCCACTCGGAACTATCCGCCAGATCCGAGTGATGGCCAAACACAAAAAAAACAAGACAAAAGGTGCCGAGTGCCCAGAGACCGACGCTCCTAGAAGGAACAAGCTTGACCAGTATCAGATCCTGAAGTACCCCTTCGACAGGGAGGAACAAGCTTGACCAGTATCAAATTCTAAGTTCTAAGACTCCCGCCGACTGCCCGCAGCCGACGGCAGTCTCGGGGACTACACCCAGTGGGTGCACTGAGCGTGCCCCCACTGGAATGGTATCCACTCGAAACTGTCCGCCAGATCCGAGTGATGGCCAAACAAAAAAAACAAGACAAAAGGTTCTAAGACTCCCGCCGACTGCCCGCGGCCGACGGTAGTCTCGGGGACTACACCCAGTGGGTGCACTCAGCGTGCCCCCACTGGAGCGGTTTCCACTCGGAACGGCCCGTCCATTCCGAGTGACGGCCAAACAATAAAAACACCCAGTGGGTGTACCGGATATTTTTCAACTGAAATTCCTACTGAAGAAAAACGACTCGGAGATCAACTTACAAGAGCACTTACTCGAACGTTCTCCTGGAGAGCAGCACTGGCATCGTACGCCAGCTTCCCAGCTGCGCACATCTCCTTGAGCCGATGGGTCATCAGCTCCGCCTAGATCATCGCTTCCTTGCTGGCTCCAGTTTGGTCCTCCGGCACCTTGTACAGACTGAAGATATTGACGGGGGGAGTCGGAACTGAGGCCAGAGCAGTCGACGGAGCCGCGGCAGAACCAGCTCCAGCCTGAGAAGAACTCAGCCCCAGAGGCACGGTCACGACAGGTGCCGGAGGAACTTGAGGCGCTTCGCTCGGCGGCGTCTTCCGTGTGGTGGCCTGAGGAGCAGTCGGAACTGGGGTCCCCTTCTTAGTGTCCTTCCGCGGCGGCTCTTCATCGTCGTCTCTGACGTGGATGACCTCTGCAAGCACTACGTTCACTCGGCGCAATCAGTCGTAATACACGATCCAATCGGATGAAGACGTTTCAGTCGAATGACAAGTCGAAGTAAAAATGAAGTTATTGTTACCTCTTTGAGAAGTAGCCGCGTCTGCCGTCTCGGGTTCGGCGCGGTCCCCATCAATCTGCGTGGGAGACGTCGTCGAGGTTGCAGCACTGATCCATAAGACGCACTCGGTTAGAGGAATCACGAAAGTTGACAAAGACAGAAAAGATAAGCTGAGAAAGATACTCACGTTGAGGCGACAGGCACAGCGACCTTGATCCGGGGCAGAGCCTTCCGAGGCTTAGGGGAAGCGACCTTGGGCTGCTTGGCGACCTTCTCAGTCGGCGCAGGCGACGACGGCCGAGTACGCTTCGGAGCCTTAGCACTCGGAACCGCCTCCTTCTCCGGACCAGCACTCGGATCGTGAGCTCGTTTGGAGCGGTGCTCGGAGCGCAACTCCGGAGACAGAGAAGACTCGACCTAGTCGCTCCCTTCCGAGTCCTCACTTTCCTCCGCGCTATCCTCCGCGTAGCTGCCCCCGGCGCTGCCATGTTCGCTCTCCGCGCCTCCGGCAAGTTGTTCTCCATTTGGCACAGACGATGACATCTTCTGGAACTCCTGCAAGACATGAAGGGTGAAGACAGACAGTTTAGACAGTTCACTCGGATCATTCAATTCACTCGGATAATTTGCGCATCGGCAATTCACTCGGAAATTCGTGCTTCACCTCCAAAGGTTGGTTGTTGGCGTCGTAGGGCGGGATCCGTCTCGACCCTCGCGGATTGTCGCGCGCGCCAGTGATGCATCTGATCCACTGTTCCACTGTTTTCTCCTCGACGTCTTCCGGATGCACTCGGGTTGGATCACCGGCTCCAGTGTAGAGCCACATGGGGTGAGCCCGCTCCTGCAGCGGCTGGATCCTCCGACTGAGGAAGACCTCCAGAAGGTCCAGACCAGTCAATCCACCCTGAATCAGACTAACCATGGCGGTCACCAAGATCCCTACATCCGTCTTCTCCTTTTTATCAACCGTCAGCGAGGGAGGAGTCTGAACTCTCTCAGTCGTGTAAGGAGGAAGGCCAGTCGACGAGCCAGAGCACAGCAGGTCGTTGCAGTAAAACCAGGTCGACTGCCAACCCCTCACCGAATCGGGAAAGGACATAGATGGGAACGCACTCTTACCCCTCATCTGGATACCTAAACCACCGCACATCTGAATCACGTGCGTCCTCTCTCCATCGGGGTCAACCTTCTTAACCGATTGAGATCGACACGTGAAAATGTGTTTGAATAAACCCCAGTGCGGCGGACAACCCAGAAAATTTTCACACAAAGAAACGAATGCGGCAAGGTACATAATGGCATTTGGAGGCAGGTGATGGAGCTGAGCACCGAAGAAGTTCAAAAATCCGCGGAAAAAGGGGTGGGGTGGCATGGAGAAACCTCGCTCCACGTGTGTGGTGAGGAGCACTCGCTCCCCGGGGCGCGGCGCGGGCTCGGTCTCCCCTTCTTCCGGCAGCCTCCACGTCCCGTCGCGGATCAGCCCGTCCACGACGAGCCCGCTGACGTCGTCGGCCGTGGTGGTCGGCGGAAGCCAGTCGCCCTGGATCCACCCGGGCGGGAGCACGGCTCAGGAGCTCGACGCCTTCCTCCCCTTCGCTGCCTTCTTTGCTTTCTCGAGCTTCGCCGTCTTGTCCTTCGCCATCGTCGCCGAGCTCTCCAGCACCGAGGAAGATTTGCGCAGAGTGGGTTGTGGGAGAAGGGATCGGGCGGACTGCAGAAGTTGGGGAAAAGGGGATCTGTCTCTCTCTCCCTCTCCGCCACGGCCGCCCCTTATATCGCCGCCCGCACCGCTCCCCAATCCGCACCACTGAATCGTGGGCCCGCAGATCTCCTCTAATCGCGCCGTCGAAGATCCAGCGGTACGTGGTGAAAAGCGGGGCGAAAATCGAGGCGTCACGCCCCACTTTCCCCACTCACCGCGCCGCAACCGTTCACGCGCGCTCGTCGCCAATTTCAAATCCCGCAAGATCCGGATTCCAGCAATCCGATGACTCGCCTTTAAAGCACTCCATAAACACGCGGATCTGTTCCGCCACTCGTATGGAGGCTACTCATTTCATTCGGATGGAGACTACTCATTTCACTCGGATGGAGGTTACTCGTTTCATTCGGATGGAGACTACTCGTTTCACTCGGACGACACACGGTCCGGAATCCGTCAAGGTGCCGCACGAAGACAAGGCCGTCTAAAGACCAGCGGGGATTCTTGAGCGCCTCCGTAGCGCTCAATTCCCCTAGGGATTCGCCTTGAATCGACCCGCCTAACCTCGACCGATTCGGGGGCTAATGACGAGGGCATGTACTAGGGATAGGGTAACAGGCCTGACCTACGGACCCTACCCTAGGACCCCTCACGTCTCATACTGGGCCCTAGGGCCAGATCAACAACCCAGAGTTCTGCAAACTGACATTCACTCGGAGTTCGACGAACCACTCGGAAGGCAAGAGTTCACTCGACCAGCTTGTTTCACTCGGAGCACCCGAAAGTCACTCGACCAGAGAAGACCAAGAGACTCCAGGAGCGCAACGGTCGGGGCGCACGTTCGCCCGTATTAATTGTAGTCAATGCGCCCGTTACCTGGCGCCCTTAAACCCCCTCTTAACCCCTGGTAATGGCGGCATTCATGGGGAGGCTGGCAAAGACTATATGAGCCGCCCCCCAGCTCCATTCCAAGGGTTCGCAATCTATTGCAACACATACACTCAAGTAATCAAGCTCCAGAGCATCGAGACGTAGGGCTATTACCTCCACCGCTGAGGGGCCTGAACTCGTAAATCCGAGTGTAACACCTGCGCCGTAGCTAGGCTATGCCCTCTCATCCGTACCCCTACACACTACTGTCAGACTTGCACCCACGACAACACTAACACTTCTTTTTCTCCCCTGGATATTCTGCTCCTACCTCTGGAACTAGTAGATTGTGATTTTCTGCCACTGCTCTCTGTCAATCCTCTTTTTCTTTGTATGACATTGATTTCTAATTTGACTGGGACATGAGCATGAGTTCTAAACATTTTTTCTAACTCAGCATCACATTGGACTGGGACCCAAACAGAACTATCAATATCCCAGTACCTGAATTCAACTGCATCATGTATTCCCCACGGGTATTTAGCACAGATATGAGATCTAAACTACTCAAACTTCAGTGTACTCTCCACTACCAAAGGAAATGAAAATCATGTCTCCCCTGCTTTTGTACCTGCGGGAACTAGAAGAGTTGTTTCCATTCTACAATCCAAACATATATAGTCCACCCTACGAATGACCATGAAAAACAAAAAAAATCGAACCAAATGAGCACTACGAACGCAGATGACCACTAGGAATCAAATCGAACTACAATACCTACATCATGCTTCAGATCTGAAAGTAGTGCACTTACCCTATCGGATTTGTGCTCCCTTCATGGCCGCCGCCGGCGCCGCAACCACCGTCGACCTCCATCCGCAGCGGTTGGCTCCGAACTGCAGCACAGCTCACATAAAGAGTCAGGTCCACCGAATTTCCACCGTGCCCGCCATTGATCTGGAGTTTTCCTTGGTGGGGATCGAAGCCGCTAGGGTTCGGGTGAGGGAGCGATTTGGGGGAGAGAGCTAGGGTTAGGGTCGAGCGAGAGAATGAGCAGAGAGAGAGTGAAGCGAAGAGGTAAGAGAGGGCCCACATGTAAGAACGGAGGGGCAAATATGTCAAACTGACGGCAAGTTAGCGGTCAAACAGCCTTGACTGGACGGAAACGGAGCGGAGGGGCATTTCTATAAGTGGCACTGACGGCGGAGGGGCAAAACTGCGCATACCCGAAAACTAGGGGCAAAACTGAGTAGTGGGTTCGAGTTAGGGCCACAGATGTAAATGTCCCTTTTATCTATCCTCCCATTTAAAAACCGGACGCAATCCTCTCTTTCCTAAAATTATATGTAATCTTATTAAATTGATTGGCTTTTTATGAGTGTCCCTAGGGAGGGAATGCAGACGCAATCCCCTCTTTACAAAAATCGGGACGCAATCCGATTAGATTGATTGACTCTCCCTCAGTGCCATGCATGGAGATATATTCCGAGCCACAAGATCCTGATCAACCAGGCGTGAAATAATATCCCGAAATTATCTCCCCGCAGTGCAAGGACTTACCATCTCCCTCACGTTCACATCACCTCTTTTCAATTGTTGGGGATTGTACCGATTACACGTTGTTTTGTTTTCTGATCCCCACGAGGGCACGAGCCCTCGCCTGCTCCCCGGCGTTGTGCCTCCCCGGCCTGCCCCGCTCCTCGGCGCGCTCTGCTTAGGATCGCACTGCCGCTGACTCCCTTGAAAGTCACCATCGCCCTTTACTCCTCTCCTCCACCACCCCCTCCTTCATCCTAAGAGCCGCCACCACCGCTCTTCTGTATGGCTTCGTCTCCCTTGCAGGTCGTTGCCGCCATCCAAGATCACCGTCCACCGTCAAAGGTCTCCGTACACGGTCCCCGTTACCTCCTGCAGGACCGCCCCTCCCAATCCACGAAGGAGATCAGTGCAGCAGACAGCAGGGACAACGTCCACCAACTCAACATGCTTGAATTCCTTTCTGATCTATTAGTGTTGTTCCCAGCAGCCCATACCTCATCAAGGTATGCTCTGTTATTAATATTCTTTGTAAGACGTCCCGGCCAATTTATCCATCATACATGGATCATCTTCTCGATAATTAGATTTCATTATACACATATGGATGAACTGGTCAACTAATGAATACGAAAGTTGAGGCCCATCGATTTCATTATACACATATGGATGAAAAGAATGACACAATTTTTTGGTTTTTGAGCAGGACATATTGTGGTTGTTTTTTTTTTCTACAGATTTTTTTCCAGTGAAGGAGGCTTTTGCATGTCTATGAATGTGATGAATGGCGTTCAAGGTTATGGCCATTATTGTTATCATTATTATTTCAGTTTGTATATGAGGCATTGTTCCTGAAATATTGCTGAAGGTTAAGAAAATATAAGAGCAGAATATATAGTAATACAGAATGACCGTTGGTATTTATATTGCTTAGATCATTTTTAAGTCTCTTTTATATTTGCAGCTGATCGCACTTATATTACTTAGACCACCGTTTATGTTTACAAAATTTTCTGTTCCTATCACCGGTCGCTGAAGTTGAAGGCATGTCATCTTACTCCTCCACTATTTAAATTATTTTTCTTACCGAACGAACCATGTTTGGGCGCGTGTTCATGAAAGTTCTACAAATTGCCAGTGCAATATGGAAATAACAAATATTTACTCTTGCTCATTATCACAGTAGTATTCAGACTGTTCAAGATATCGGCCGATATTCCGATAAACTGGCCGATTTATCGCTTATCGGTGTCTGACCGATAAGATAAATCGGCCGATAAATCGGTCGATATGCCGATAAACTAGGCGATTTACCCCTTATCTGTGACCTCTGTCTTGAGTTTGTGTCAATGCATAAGTGGATATATGTATTTTACTATTTTGGGCACTACATGCTCTTACACACAGAGATTCTACTTCTAGCTTATTTGTTGGTGGAATCCCTCTAGTTTTCTCACTCTGTTTATCTTCTTTAAATCTGTGTAAACTAGCTAGACTTGGACAATAATGCTCAGGTGTATTACCAAATTGTAGTGGGTTGCAGGTAATGAGTAGTTTAGTAGAAATATTCACTAAGGTGTTTACTTTACTTGCTCAATTTTTTCCTTAATGCCCAAAAGTAACCCTGATTTCTTGGGCCAAAGCAGAACAAACTATACTAACTGTATTCACTTAGGTGTTTGCTTTACTTGCTCAACTTTGTCTCTAATGTACAAAAAATACCCCCATTTCTCGGGTCAAAGCAAAACAAATTGTACTAATATGATTATAATGAGGGCGTCCTTTGCATTTTTCTTGTTAGCTTTCATGCATAGTAGCTTGTGTATATAAGCATAGAGTTACAATCACATATAAAGTAAATTTGGAGGCGTTACGATGCCGACAGCGTCTTGGCGACCCTTGCCATGATGCCTTTCTCTCTGTCAAATGAGCACTGCTATGCACACGACGTTATGCGGACGATTTCTGCATGACCTTGTATATAAGTTCGTGTAACACCCCGGTTTTTGGCAACTTTTTCTTTTCAAAATCTTTCTGGCTTTATTTGCAATTTGGATGGTTTTTGAATCTTTTCAGTTGACTTTGGACTTAGGAAACTTCTGAATCTCTCTAAGTGATCCAAAGCCCTCATCATCTTGCCAAAATCTTGCCACACATCTTCTGGATCAAATTCCAATTCTTAATCTTTTCCCAATCATTCATTTTCTTCTTTGGGAAAATCTGTCATCACTATGGGTTATGAAGCAACCTATAGTTCTGATGATCAGAAAAATCCTAAATTAATACCACACCTTCTTGTCATCATCTATTCCCACAATCTTCAAAAACATTTCATGGTCCAGTATAAAATTTTGTCCAGAAAACTCTATTTACCTTCTGGATAGAACTGGTCCTTTGTGAAGCAACTCATATTTTCCCAACTCAGAAAACTCTCAGATAATTCCCTGAGATACTAGGGAACCTATCTTGCCACAATATCCAAAAATAACCTCTTGTCCAGTACAAATTTTCAGCAGCAATATTCTGCCAAGTTTCTGCTCATTTTGAACCTCTATGAAGGAAGTACCAGCTAGAGGTATCCACTTGAGCTGAAATTTTTATGACATCTTCTATCCACCAAATAACCCTCACACACCAAATTCCAGCTCCCGCAGATCAACCATATGAGTGCTACAAGCTCATCTTGTTTCTGGACCAGTAACAGCAGTTGTACATGAACTACATTCTACCCTTGTTGAAAATCTCTCAAATTTGGCCAGTTTGTAGTCCTTCCAAAGTAGATCATCCCAGACATCTCTACTAGCTTCATCTCCAGCTCATCTCTCCTCTAGAGCTCTCCCAAAGTTTCTGTCAGAAACTGTAGTTGAAGCTACACTTCGAATCAGGGTGTATCTGGCCAAACCAAGGGCACAGGGGGACTAGGTGATCAAAGGAGAACCTGCTGGACACGATGCGCCAGACTTGCGTGGCCTCCAGGTGTTAGCCACCGTGGTGAGCACGGCATTGGCATGCCAATGCACGCGCTCTGCACCGCGCCCGCGTCTGATGTGATGCATCCGGCTGCCCCGCGTGGCCGTGCCTTGTCTCAGCTCGCCGACAACCTCTCCTCCAACCACCTGGCCATTCTGGAGTTCTCCCCTCGCCGGAATCGCTCCCGGCGGCCGCCACCGCACACGGGCACTGTGGCACCCGTGCGGGCACTGTGGCCCTGCTGGCCGTCGTCTTCCTCCGCAAGCTGCCACTGTGCACCTTAACTCCTCTGCCCTTTCCCATCCCGTTGCCCGCGCCAAGCCAGCCAGCGCGGCGTCCTTGCGCCGGCGACGTGGCCGTGGCACCGCCCGGTTCCAGAGAGCTCCACCCCGCCTATAAATAGCCACCTCCAGCCCTCCTAGCTCCTCATCGCACTCCACCCGCTCCCAATCGAGCTCCCAACCAACGAGCCAAGGCCGAGAGGCCCTCTGGCCTCGCATCTCGCCGGCGATCCGCCGCCACCCGAGCTCTGCCACCTCGCCGTTTCACTCCACCCCAGCCTCGACCGACTCTGCCAACAAGCCCAGCTAGCTCTCCTGACCCCGCCCGAGCTCTTCCCTGGCCGAAACCTTGCCGGAAACGCCGTCTCCGGCAACACCCGAAAGCTGCCGCCGCCGGAGAGGAAGGGGACGACGTCGTCCGGCCATCTCTCGTCACGCTACGGGTACGTACGTGTTCGTCTCCGTGAGCTCGTCCTATCCCCGTAGTCGCCGGACCTCGCCGCCGTCTGCATCGCCGGAGCTCCGCGGTGCTCTGTTCCCTCTCTCTGCCCTTTTAAATCTGACAGCGGGGCCCGCACGTCAGCGGCTCACCCGCGCGCGCCGAAGCGGTAAGTGGAGGCGCCCCTCCACTTTACGCCTTCGACGTGGCCCCCTGTAGTTTTTCTATTTTCTGTTTTTAATTCAGATTTGACCAGAAACTTTGACCCCTCATAACTTTTTATCCATAAGTCCAAATCAATTGATTCTTTTTGCATTGGGTTTGTCTTGAGCCCCTCTATTTTCTGGTAAATTTTGGTATTTTTCTTATGCTCACAGAATTTTTGGTGAACAGAAATGTGTTATGTGACATTTTCCTTTGCCTTTTTAAAATATTTTCAGAGGAAAATCCTTTTGGTTTTGAAGCCCAGGAGTTTGTGGACAACCCAACAGAGCAAGGCAAGCCACATCCTCCATTGCATGGAGCATTTCAATAGTGTTGGTTATTTAATTGGATTATTTGCATTTTCTTAATATGTGATAATTCATAGTAGATTACTTGATGCATAGCTACTGCCATGTTAAGTTATTCATGATAAATAACCATGCTTGTTAAGTACTTATCATAACTAAACCTAATTGGTTGATCAAGTGCCACCGACCCGGACTTATCCGTGCAGCCACATCTGCCGGTATGGGACGGCCTTGACTTGGTCTGACTGCGTGCTCTTTTGTCGGTACCACCAAAAGAGGGAGGGTTATGCGTGCGTGCTGCCCTGATCAGGTAGACGACGATAATCCTGTGAGCCCAGTTGAGTTATTTTGCCGGCGTCCCCGTTTGGGACAATTTAGTTGGCCACGACGGTGGCAGGTGTCACGGGGTGACACAGGGGCCACCCAGGACATGACCCTGGGAGGGTATGATTGTCGGTGGTACGATGGAAGAGTCACGGGTTAGGCAGGTTTCGTTGGAGAAGCACCGGTCCACCCAAGAGGGAAGTGTACCGATGTACGGGACAAGGAGCTCCATGGTGTGGGTAAAGTGCGCAACCTCTGCAGAGTGTAAGAACCTATTCGAATAGCCGCGTCTACGGTATTGGGCACAGTCCGCACTAGGTCACACTGAGTGGTCAACTGCAATAATGATAATAATGATGGAAGAACTTGTCTTATGTTCGGAAGTACTCGATGGATCATGAGTATTTCGAGGGTTGTGGGACAACCCAGAAGAGAGTAAGTTGGTATTTGGTAACAGTAAGTAAGCAACCTAAGCACTTAACATGATAATTGCCATGCTGTTGTTTGCTGCATTGTTATGGTTGCTGTGAGCTTGCGAGTACATTCCAAGTACTCACCTGGCATGTCATGCCAGATGCAGGAGAAGCCGAGGACGGAGGTCCCGATGGTTCGTGCTACGCTAACTAGGCCGTGTCCCAGCAGTGTCCCTGTGGAGTGGAGTTATCCGTGCTATGTTCCGCTACGCCGTAGAATCACCTAGTAGTATCGAGGCCCTGCTATGTTCCATAAATAATGTAGATATTGTCATAGAACATGATGTGCTTCTGGCCTCGCTATCGATGTAAATTATGAGTTTGTACTCGAGATATATCAATAAAGATCAGTTCAGTTCTGTTCCAAGTGGTTGTGTGTTTCCAGAAGACATGATCTCTGGGTTGGAAACGCTGGTAAACCGGTTATCTGAGCCGGGGTGCCACAACGCTTGGTGTCAGAGCCGCGCTGACGGTAGGACACCCTAGTTAACCCTGCGCTAGAACCACGATTTGTTTAGAGTTTTGGTATGTGCTTTGCTTGTTGCATCTGTTTGCTGCATGGCATGCATATAGTTTATTATTGTGCTAACTGCTGGTTTGATGAGTGTAGATGGCACCAGTTCTGTACCACTACAACCATGAGCCGGCACCATTCACTTTTCCAGTACTGCTTCGTAGTATCTGGCTTCGGCTGTATCCCAGCGGCGAAGACCCAGTGTACCAGTTGTTCCGAGAGAAGCTTGCTGGTTCAGTATACGAGTATCACGCGGAGGCCTTTCTTACTGCGAGTTCGGATATTGGTAGTTACTCGCGTTCTTCCAAGGGTGGAACTACATCTACTCCAGAGTTGGTGATCCAGTTTGCTGCGATGGAGGCTCTCACTGATTTGCGCTTCCACGAGGTCGAGATGCAGACTCATCCAGGTTTCTTTCACTACCCCACCCTGTCGCCCACGACAGGGCGAGTCCTTTTCGCACCTGTTGACCCGGCGAGTGATCGTGCTACTGGTGTTTTATCTCGTTATCTGAACGCCAGTTACCGTATGATCACTTCACTAGCTGAGGAGCTGACTCATGCCCGAGAGGCACTTGCAGCTGTTGCGGCAGCACAGTCTCCTCTTCCACCTCCGTTTTCACCGGTGTATACTCCACCCGTTCCACCTTCTGAGACTCCTTCTAGTTCGTTCGGACCGCCAGGATTTTCGTCTGGTAGCCGACGTGAGACCCCGGCAGAGTGGGCCTCACTCCTAGCTACTCCAGCGGCTCCGATGCTGCGGCGTCGTGCTTCTTCTCCTTCAGAGGGAGAACCTTCCCGTCAGCGCCGCCGTGTTTCCTTTGATCCGGAGGCCGAGATTCACATCATCAGCTCAGATTCCGAGTCAGGATCAGACGACGAGGAGTCTTCAGACTGCCAGTGTCCGTGCCACCCGCGCTACTAGAGTGGAGGCCTGAGTTTCAGTGCATGCATCATAGCATCTCTGCATATGTCAACTGCCGCATGAGCAGTCCAGTCATGATAATCCCCCTACTAGCTTGTCATGTATGATGTTGGGTTGCCTTGTATAATTATGTTGTTCTCTTTATCTCCTCTTTTTATTTGGTTTCTTTTTCCGGTGTCATTTTGCCGTGTTTCCCTTATGGATGTTGCTCATCGATTCGGTATTTTGCAATGGGAACAAATTTAGGATGAAGAGGTGTGGTAATCAAGGCGGCGATGGAACTCCCATTCGTCGATCCGCCAGACAAGCAGGACAGTCACCAGAAGATTTGCCCGCTCCGCCACCACAGTCACCGACTACTGATCAGATCATGAGAATGTTTGAGGAGAAAAGAAATCAAGATCTCATGGAATTTCTGAAAAGTATGCAGACTATGATGGGTCAGAATAACAATAATGGGACACACTCTAAATTATCAGATTTTCAGCGGACCAAGCCACCTAGTTTGGTCAAGCTGTGGATCCTATGGAAGCTGATGACTGACTGAGGACCATGGAAAAGAAATTGGACATAGCCCACTGTGATGAGTCAGATAAAGTTCCTTTTGTTACTCACTACCTGGAAGGACCGGCAGCCATATGGTGGGATAATACAAAAATAATGTGGTCCCCTGGGGAAGATATATCTTGGGAGAAGTTCAAAGAGGTATTCCGTAAGTATCATATTCCTACCGGCATAATGAAGGTGAAGCAGAGGGAATTTCTTGCTCTTACTCAAGGTAACATGTCAGTGGGAGAGTATCTGAACAAGTTTAATAATCTGGCACGGTACTCTACTCATGACGTGTCCACAGAAGAAAGAAAGATTGATCGATTCCTAGGAGGACTCAATCATACCCTCCGCTGTCAGCTTTGTATGCTTGACTTTCCTGACTTCCAGACTTTGGTGAACAAGGCTTTCATAGCTGAACGAGAGCATAAGTCAGGACATGACGATCGCAAGCGGAAGTTTGAACACAAGAAGGACAACCGTGAGCAGTTTGCGTAGAAGCCACGCATCTGGCAACCAGGTCCATCTGAATACAAGCCTGCCTGGAGCAATGGCAACAACAACAATAAGCCCGTCAGCCAGGACAAGACCTTCGGCAAACAGCCAGTGCTGGAGGACTGCTGTCGCAACAACACATGCTTTACTTGTGGCCAGAGCGGGCATTACTCCAAGCAGTGCCCCGCAAGAAATGGGAAGCCATCATCCGACTACAAGCCACAAGTCAACAATGTTGGACGCCGCCCCAATCCGAACTTCTATCACGGCCAAGTCCATCATATCTCCGCTGAGGAAGCCCGCGAAGCACCAGATGTGGTCCTTGGTATGTTTTCTGTTAACGACATACCTGCAATAATTTTATTTGATTCTGGGGCTTCTCATTCATTTATTTCGCGGAGTTTTGTCACTTTGCACAAACTTTCTCCTTCTCTTTTGGATAAATCATGGTGGTGCAATCCCCTGGTTCCATGCTCAGAACAAATGTGATATACAAGGATCTGGAAATTTCGATACATGGCATCAAGTTTCCACCTACTCTTGTTGCCATTGAATCCCCTGGACTGGATATAATATTAGGAATGGATTGGTTGGTACCACATCAGGTGTGTATCAACTGTGCCACCAGGACGGTGACACTGGTTAACCCGGCAGGCCAAACAGTGCAATTCACTGCTAGCAGAATAATGTCAAAGAAAGGAATGGCATTCAAAGCCACTGCTACAGACATAAATCTGATTCCAGTAGTCAGTGAATTTCCGGACGTATTTCCGGACGAATTACCAGGAATGCCACCTGATCGGGAACTAGAATTCGCTATTGATGTTGTTCTCGGAACTGCTCCAATCTATAAGAAGTACTACCGCATGCCTTCCCCAGAGCTGGTGGAACTAAAGAAACAGTTGGATGAATTATTGCAAAAAGGGTACATTCGTCCAAGTACTTCACCATGGGGATCACCTGTGTTGTTTGTTAAGAAGAAGGATGGCAGCCTACGAATGTGCGTGGACTATCGCCAGTTGAATGAGGCCACTATTAAAAATAAATATCCGCTCCCCCGCATTGATGATCTGTTCGACCAGTTGAACGGGGCCCGGGTATTCTCCAAGATTGATCTTCGAACGGGGTATCATCAGTTAAAAATCAGGAAAGAGGATATCCCTAAGACAACTTTCACTACCCGATATGGTCTGTATGAATTCACAGTCATGTCATTCGGGCTGACAAATGCTCCAGCCTATTTCATGAGCATGATGAACAAGGTCTTCATGGACTTCTTGGACAAATTCGTGGTAGTATTCATCGATGATATTCTCATCTACTCCAAAGATGAAGAAGAGCACACGCAACACCTCCGTACTGTCCTGGAAAGACTAAGGACCCATCGCTTGTATGCCAAATTCAGTAAATGCGAATTTTGGCTGAGAGAGGTGGGATTTCTGGGACATGTTCTGTCAGAACAGGGTGTGGCCGTCGACCCCAGCAAAGTGACTGCGGTATTAAACTGGAGGACACCAGCCACAGTAACTGAAGTCCGCAGTTTTCTAGGATTGGCAGGCTACTACCGTCGCTTCATTGAAGGCTTCTCAAAAATAGCCAAGCCATTGACAGAGTTAAAAAAGAACCACAAATTTGCCTGGACAGAAGAATGCGATAGCAGTTTCATGGAATTAAAGACGAGGCTGGCCCCTGTCCTAGTTCTTCCAGATATCCACAAGAGCTTTGACATATATTGTGATGCTTCCAGGCGTGGAATCGGCTGCGTTCTAATGCAAGAGGGAAAGGTTGTAGCATATGCATCCAGACAGCTACGACCTCATGAAGAGAACTATCCCACTCATGATTTGGAATTGGCAGCCGTGATTCATGCATTAAAGATTTGGAGGCATTATCTCATTGGGCAGCGATGTGAAATATACACAGACCATAAGAGTCTCAAGTATATTTTCACCCAACCAGACCTTAATCTCAGGCAGAGAAGATGGCTTGAACTGGTCAAGGATTATGACATTGGAATAAATTATCATCCGGGAAAAGCTAATGTGGTCGCCGATGCTCTCGGCAGAAAACAAGGTACCATAAATGCAATAATGGAGGGAATCCATCCGAGGCTACAAGAAGAGTTTGCCAAGTTGAATATGGTGCTATCCGGCCCAACTAGCCCGGATACCATGGAAATCATTCCAACACTTATGGAAGAAATTAAGGCAGCTCAGAAATTAGATAAAGGTATACAAGAGATCAAGGAGCATATTCCGCAAGGAAAGGCTAAGTCCTTCCATATTGATGATCAAGGCACCTTATGGTTTGAGGACCGAATATGCGTGCCTGATCAAGAAAATTTGAGACAGCAAATACTCAGAGAGGCACATGAAGCTGCATACTCTATCCATCCGGGAGGAACAAAAATGTACCAGGACTTAAGGGAAACCTTTTGGTGGCCAAGAATGCGAAGGGACATTGCATACTATGTCGCCTGTTGTGACATCTGCAACAGAGTCAAGGCTGAACACCAGAAACCCGCTGGACTACTGCAACCTTTACCGGTTCCCCAGTGGAAATGGGATGACATATGCATGGACTTCATTGTTGGACTACCCAAGTCAACAAGAGGCCATGATGCTATCTGGGTCATCGTGGATATACTTACGAAAGTGGCTCACTTTATTCCGGTAAAGACCACTTTCAAAGCTAATCAGTTTGCACAACTCTACATGTCCCGGATAGTCAGCCTTCACGGAGTACCCAAGTCTATCACGTCGGATAGAGGCTCCTTGTTCACTTCAGCATTCTGGCTACGATTGCACCAAGCCCTGGGAACCGTGCTAAAGCATAGTACGACATATCATCCACAGATAGATGGACAGACCGAACGTGTGAACCAGATATTGGAAGATATGCTTCGGTCTTGTGCTCTTACCTATGGACCCAAATGGGAGGATAGTCTACCCTATGCAGAATTCTCTTACAATAACAGTTATCAGTCGAGTCTCAAGATGTCACCATTCGAAGCTCTGTATGGACGAAAGTGTCGCACTCCTTTAAATTGGTCTCAGGCAGGAGACAGCCGTATCTTCGGCACGGATTTGATGCTCGAGGCTGAGAAACAAGTCAAGGATATTCAGGAACGTCTTCGAGCAGCCAAGTCCCGACAAAAGAGTTACTATGACCCTAAACACCGAGAAGTAACTTTTGAGCCTGGAGAATATGCTTATCTCCGAGTCAGACCCATGAAAGGAATAAAAAGGTTTCATACCCGAGGCAAGCTTGCACCAAGATATATCGGCCCCTTTCCAGTAATCGCTAGAAGAGGCAGAGTGGCATATCAGCTAGAATTACCACCGGAGTTGTCTGATGTTCACGATGTCTTCCACATATCACAGCTAAGAAAGTGCATTGCACCCCCGATCAAACAGGCAGATATGAGTGAGCTAGAGCTGACTAAAGATTTGACCTACGAGGAAAAACCTGTTAGAATATTGGATGAGATGGAAAGAACTACCAGAAGTAAGGCAATCAAATTTTACAAGGTGTTATGGGAGCATCACACTGAGGAGGAAGCTACTTGGGAAAGAGAGGATTTTCGGAGATCAGCATATCCACACTTGTTCCCTGAGCAACCGAATCTCGAGGATGAGATTCATTCTAAGGGGGGTAGGTTTGTGACACCCTGGTTTTTGGCAACTTTTTCTTTTCAAAATCTTTCTGGCTTTATTTGCAATTTGGATGGTTTTTGAATCTTTTCGGTTGACTTTGGACTTAGAAAACTTCTGAATCTCTCTAAGTGATCCAAAGCCCTCATCATCTTGCCAAAATCTTGCCACACATCTTCTGGATCAAATTCCAATTCTCAATCTTTTCCCAATCATTCATTTTCTTCTTTGGGAAAATCTGTCATCACTATGGGTTATGAAGCAACCTATAGTTCTGATGATCAAAAAAATCCCAAATTAATACCACACCTTCTTGTCATCATCTATTCCCACAATCTTCAAAAACATTTCATGGTCCAGTATAAAATTTTGTCCAGAAAACTCCATTTACCTTCTGGATAGTACTGGCCCTTTGTGAAGCAACTCATATTTTCCCAACTCAGAAAACTCTCAGATAATTCCCTGAGATACTAGGGAACCTATCTTGCCACAATATCCAAAAATAACCTCTTGTCCAGTACAAATTTTCAGCAGCAATATTCTGCCAAGTTTCTGCTCATTTTGAACCTCTATGAAGGAAGTACTAGCTAGAGGTATCCACTTGAGCTGAAATTTTTATGACATCTTCTATCCACCAAATAACCCTCACACACCAAATTCCAGCTCCAGCAGATCAGCCATATGAGTGCTACAAGCTCATCTTGTTTCTGGACCAGTAACAACAGTTGTACATGAACTACATTCTAGCCTTGTTGAAAATCTCTCAAATTTGGCCAGTTTGTAGTCCTTCCAAAGTATATCATCCTAGACATCTCTACTAGCTTCATCTCCAGCTCATCTCTCCTCTAGAGCTCTCCCAAAGTTTCTGTCAGAAACTGTAGTTGAAGCTACACTTCGAATCAGAGTGTATCTGGCCAAACCAAGGGCACAGGGGGACTAGGTGATCCAAGGAGAACCTGCTGGACACGATGCGCTAGACTTGTGTGGCCTCCAGGTGTCAGCCACCGTGGTGAGCACGGCATTGGCATGCCAATGCACGCGCTCTGCACCGCGCCCGCGTCTGATGTGATGCATCCGGCTGCCCCGCGTGGCCGTGCCTTGTCTCAGCTCGCCGACAACCTCTCCTCCAACCACCTGGCCATTCTGGAGTTCTCCCCTCGCCGGAATCGCTCCCGGCGGCCGCCACCGCACACGGGCACTGTGGCACCCGTGCGGGCACTATGGCCCTGCTGGCCGTCGTCTTCCTCCGCAAGCTGCCACTGCGCGCCTTAACTCCTCTGCCCTCTCCCATCCCGTCGCCCGCGCCAAGCCAGCCAGCGCGGCGTCCTTGCACCGGCGACGTGGCCGTGGCACCGCCCGGTTCCAGAGAGCTCCACCCCGCCTATAAATAGCCACGGCCAGCCCTCCTAGCTCCTCATCGCACTCCACCCGCTCCCAATCGAGCTCCCAACCAACGAGCCAAGGCCGAGAGGCCCTCTGGCCTCGCATCTCGCCGGCGATCCGCCGCCACCCGAGCTCTGCCACCTCACCGTTTCACTCCACCCTAGCCTCGACCGACTCTGCCAACAAGCCCAGCTAGCTCTCCTGACCCCGCCCGAGCTCTTCCCTGGCCGAAACCTTGCCGAAAACGCCGTCTCCGGCGACACCCGAAAGCTGCCACCGTCGGAGAGGAAGGGGACGACGTCGTCCGGCCATCTCTCGTCACACTACGGGTACGTACGTGTTCGTCTCCGTGAGCTCGTCCCATCCCCGTAGTCGCCGGACCTCGCCGCTGTCTGCATCGCCGGAGCTCCGCGGTGCTTTGTTCCCTCTCTCTCCCCTTTTAAATCTGACAGCGGGGCCCGCACGTCAGCGGCTCACCCGCGCACGCCAAAGCGGTAAGTGGAGGCGCCCCTCCACTTTACGCCTTCGACGTGGCCCCCTGTAGTTTTTCTATTTTCTGTTTTTAATTCAGATTTGACCAGAAACTTTGACCCCTCATAACTTTTTATCCATAAGTCCAAATCAATTGATTCTTTTTTGCATTAGGTTTGTCTTGAGCCCCTCTATTTTCTGGTAAATTTTTGGTATTTTTCTCATGCTCACAGAATTTCTGGTGAACAGAAATGTGTTATGTGACATTTTCCTTTGCCTTTTTAAAATATTTTCAGAGGAAAATCCTTTTGGTTTTGAAGCACAGGAGTTTGTGGACAACCCAACAGAGCAAGGCAAGCCACATCCTCCATTGCATGGAGCATTTCAATAGTGTTGGTTATTTAATTGGATTATTTGCATTTTCTTAATATGTGATAATTCATAGTAGATTACTTGATGCATAGCTACTGCCATGTTAAGTTATTCATGATAAATAACCATGCTTGGTAAGTACTTATCATAACTAAACCTAATTGGTTGATCAAGTGCCACCGACCCGGACTTATCCGTGCAGCCACATCTGCCGGTATGGGACGGCCTTGACTTGGTCTGACTGCGTGCTCTTTTGTCGGTACCACCAAAAGAGGGAGGGTTATGCGTGCGTGCTGCCCTGATCAGGTAGACGTTGATAATCTTGTGAGCCCAGTTGAGTTATTTTGCCGGCGTCCCCGTTTGGGACAGTTTAGTTGGCCACGACGGTGGCAGGTGTCACGGGGTGACACAGGGGCCACCCAGGACATGACCCTGGGAGGGTATGATTGTCAGTGGTACGATGGAAGAGTCACGGGTTAGGCAGGTTTCGTTGGAGCAGCACCGGTCCACCCAAGAGGGAAGTGTACCGAGGTACGGGACAAGGAGCTCCATGGTGTGGGTAAAGTGCGCAACCTCTGCAGAGTGTAAGAACCTATTCGAATAGCCGCGTCCACGGTATTGGACACAGTCCGCACTAGGTCACGCTGAGTGGTCAACCGCAATAATGATAATAATGATGGAAGAACTTGTCTTATGTTTGGAAGTACTCGATGGATCATGAGTATTTCGAGGGTTGTGGGACAACCCAGAAGAGAGTAAGTTGATATTTGGTAACAGTAAGTAAGCAACTTAAGCACTTAACATGATAATTGCCATGCTGTTGTTTGCTGCATTGTTATGGTTGCTGTGAGCTTGCGAGTACATTCCAAGTACTCACCTGGCGTGTCATGCCAGACGCAGGAGAAGCCGAGGACGGAGGTCCCGATGGTTCGTGCTACGCTAACTAGGCCGTGTCCCTGTGGAGTGGAGTTATCCGCGCTATGTTTCGCTACGCCGTAGAATCACCTAGTAGTATCGAGGCCCTGCTATGTTCCATAAATAATGTAGATATTGTCATAGCACATGATGTGCTTCTGGCCTCGCTATCGATGTAAATTATGAGTTTGTACTCGAAATATATCAATAAAGATCAGTTCAGTTCTGTTCGAAGTGGTTGTGTGTTTCCAGAAGACATGATCTCTGGGTTGGAAACACTGGTAAACCGGTTCTCTGAGCCGGGGTGCCACAGTTCGTCCATGCGTATGGCTGGATTGCCATCGTATAGCTGTCATACAGGCTATGCATTGTCCGCATAGCAGTTTTGCTGTCAAATCCCCCTACGTTGTCTTGCAGACCCTTCTCTACCTTCACAACAATGATCGTTGCTCTGTCAACGATGTTGCTTTAATCGGAGCATTGGCTACTCCCCATCTTCGCCTCATATAATGCCACCTCATGTGCATTAGCATCCCAAAGGTATATGTTACACATGATTTGTGTTAACCCAGCGATTTGTGTTGACCCATTGAATAATGTATGCCCCCGTAGCAACATTCTGAGTTTCTTGATACACAATGTATTTGAACATCTTGATTACATATTCTGGCATTATCCCCCTTGATGTTTCTGCGATCTCAACAATGGATGTATTGACTACTTTTGTCTATATTATTATACGTTGCAAGAAATTGCAGATCTGGATGGCACACATGATACAATTAATTGCCATATGTGTTATTGACAATTAATCATCTTTCCCTTTTGTTGATAAACTATAAACTCACATTTTTACTTGATTGCTTTCTATTGAGCAGCTAAATAATGTATTGGCAAGCATAAAAATTCAAAGTGACCGTAGTAATTCTTTCTTTTGTAACATGCCACTATTGGTTTTGCCCACATAAAAATGATATTACGAGATATTTGGTTCATAATAGATAAAATGTGTCATATAACTATGAGACCCATTTAGGGGATGTTAGGTCGATGAGAGTAATTTCATTTTCCCTTACAATTAGAATAAAAAGAAATTGTCGCTTCATGTGTCCCTTTCTTTTTGAATACTGTAGGGAGGCGAAAAGTGCCTGCTCATCGTACATACGTGCTAATTAATAGTTGAAGGTCTACCATCAAAGTGAACTAACAAAAAGCCTGCCGATGGTGTATTTTGTGCGGACACTCAAGATTTTGTTTTTTCTTCACAAGATTATGTGTATTGGCTCAAAAAAAGGCTCGGGTGCAACAATAGAGACTTGATGAGTGCCTTGTAGGTGTCAGGCTAAAAAAAAGGCTCAGATGCAAAGACTTGCTGGAGAGAAAGAATGGTAATGGAGCTAGGAAAACTGGGAGAGAGAGAGAAAAGAAAATGAGTGATTAATGTGGGCCACCAAGGGACCGGTGGGCGGTGGCCCTAGATGATGATCAACATGGATGCTAACCTCGGCTCTCCAATTTTAGGTGGAAGCATTTACAACCGACATTGCCCGTGCCATATGAGGAGGCATTTACAACAGACGTTGCCCGTGCCATATTAGAAGGGAAGTAGATGATAATGCTTTTTGTTTAATTTGGAACACGATGATAAATATGCTTACTTCAAATTTGAGTATGAGTGACTCGGGTTTTGTTTAATTTGGAAGTACACAGCACGTTGTAAATTATAATGTTGTTTTGATCAATGTCTCTATGTCCAAATGTATTGTTCCGTGGCAACCGTGGACGTTTAATTATAGTATGCAACGCTAGATAGATTTCTTTGTCTTGTCCTCACTTAATTTATTGGTCCGGGGCAAATTAGTAGTATTCTACCACATGAAAATATATGCACTGCTATTTTTTTATGTTCTTGTGACAATCACAGAACCTCAGTTGTTATGCTTTAGAAATGTGAACATTGTAATGCTTATTTGTAATGATGATGATCTAATTCCGCATGATGATCACGAAAAAGCAACAACTGACATCATACTCTCTTTATTATTAGCTTGTCCTCTGTTGACCTGAATAAGCAAGCTTAAAATTCTTAACACAGATGTCCCTAAAATAACAAGGTGAAATCTCGATTTCTCTTGCGATGAAGAGATGTCATCATATTTGACTTCCCTGTCTAATTGTATCAATATCATCAATCCGATCACAGTTCTTGATTTTCTATGTATGAAAGTGTGATCGGGCATAAACATGAAAGAACTAGGAATCAAACAGTGGACTATTCTTCACGTGTGCATTGAGATGAACTGATTTTTAGACGAAACTATGGTACTAATACTGAGATTAATGTTTTAAAGTTATATCCAATTGCTCAATAAGAACTACGATACATCAGTGGTAGGTTACTTGAAGTGTCCAACAACAATCTTTTGTTTCGGTACAACAGTAGTCAATCATTGACATGAGCTTATGTGGGTTGTGGTATGGTCACTTGTCCTATCAAAAATTATGTGGACACATGTGGGCCTTCCACTTATATTATGCGGCATGTGTGGATGTGGATGTGGATGTGGATGGGTTGGGGTTGGTCTGTTACGGTTGTCTGAGCGGATAATTTCCCTACTTTAGAAAATGTGGCAAATTGCATTTCATTATAGATGATTTGGCAGCAAACTGCATGAGCGAGCGGTTCATTTTTTTCATCAAGTCGTACAATTTTTTGGTTAGCATAGAAGGGTAAATGAATTGATTGGTTGCTTCAAGAGTTAAAACGGACACGGTGGCATATCATTGCATGTCGAATAACGGACATCATATTTTTGTTTCGTGGTAATACATGACATTCAACTGTATGTTACAAGATGACAATGACTCAGGAGACACTGGATCTGCCTTCTTGGCTTGGGGGGGGGGGGGGGGGGGGCATCACGGGCAGCGCATGCCTCCTCTCCCTTGATGGCGGTGCCGGATCGGCACGAACACGTTGGGGGGGGGCCGGGCGGGGAGCGGGGCGGTTGGTGGGGGACTCTTCCTTGACGGGATGTGGGGAAGTACGGAGTGAAGGAGAGATGGCGCCATGGCGAAGGTGAAGTGGGTCCAGTTTTAAAGGAGAGGGCTCTAGCGAGAAATGTCTCGCTATGGCGGCAAACTGAGCAAACTGAGCGGGAAGGGGAGAGTCCGGCAGAAAAAGAGAAGCGTGCGTGGTCAGGTGGAGGTTTTTGTGTTCGACCCTTGTGTTGGAGATAACATGGCGGATAGTCCGCCCAACCACATTTCTCCTTCACATATGGTCTGAATTTGGGAGAGCCCGGACTATCCAGATGTTTGAAATTTGGGGAGCCTGTTGAGCGCCCGTTTGATATTCGAACACGCGCCGGACGTATGAGGGAGAAATGAGCTTCGACCTTGATGACGATCTTAATCATTTGTTTGATCTAGTTGGTAATTTTGTTGTAGGTGAAAGAGTGATAATATTGTTGCTTCAGTCCAATTACAGCCTCTTTATCGAAGTCTTTGGAGTATTTCTTTTAGCAGAAATTGGTACCGCGAAGAAAGTGTTTCCAATATATTTTATTATAATTTTTAGTATAGGAGTTACTTTATATTTTTTATTCTAGATCCAAATCAGTGTGTAGCCGTAATTGTCATGAGTATGAATAAAATTATAGGTGTTTAAAAAAGAAGAAGAATGTAGACTAAAAAAAAAACATCTTCAGCGGAAAAAAGAGAAACACCGTCTCTCCGCATACATCACCTCGGCCGGCGCTGGCACCGATCTCCTCCAGAGTCCAAGCCTCTTCACCCAAAGCCATGGCCGCGCGGCGTCGCTCCCTCATGCTCCTGCCCCTCCTCCTCCTCCTCTCCCACTTCCTCTCCCTCGCCGCCGCCTTCCAGTCGGACGAGCTGCTCCTCCACGACGATGACGAGTTCGAGGGCACCCGGACCTCCTCCACCCCCTCCCCCCGGCCGCCCTCGACGCCGCCGGTAGTGACCTCCCGCCGCCGATCCGCAGACGCAACGCAGGCGGTTGGCGCCTCCGAGTCCAACACCGTCCAGTTCACCCTCGAGCACGACCTTGGAGCCGGCCTAGGGTTCGCCCCCGCCGGGTCCTTCTCCGCCCGCCTCAAGTCCTCGGCCCACGGCTCCCAGGTTTGCTTCACGTCCTATCGGTAGCGTCTTTCCCGATTCGGTTACCCAATCTCGTCGTCGTAGCTCTCGTTGCCTGCTGATCTGTTTTCTCTACTTCCTGATCCCGTGATCTATGGGCAGCTAGTGATTGGACCCTGCTAGGGGTAGATTTGGTTGAGTTCGTGCCCCCATCAGTAGTTTCTAGTTGTTTGGTTTGGAGATGCAGTGAATTGTGTGGTTCGAATTGTTAGGGATGGTCAATTATAGATCGGATCTGGTTAGTTCGTTCTTCCAGATCATCTGCTATTTGTTTGACGTGTGTGTATACGACAGGACGGTTCAGTTTTGTTGTTTGGTTCGTTTAGCAAAGTAGTTGCTACTACTTAGATAGTGCAGATAAGGTTGATAAATGATTATGAGCTTTACCATTTCATTGTTGTTGCCCAACAGTGGCATGACACACTCTGTGTGGTCACAGAAATCAGTTGCCACATCCTTTGCAAGAATATGGAATCATTCTACATTGCTTACTCGCATATTGCTACATAGAGAACAACTACGAGGCGAGGTGACAGAACCGCAAGCAACAAAGGGTGCGCATTTCGATCCAAAGTACTTGTAGCCTTGCGTGACGAAGCATTGGGTGTTTGATTGATAGCACAATAAAATCTGGCTTTGCTAGGCAAAGAGATACAGTTTGGTCACAAGGGATGAGAGCAGAATTGGCGTTCCCTCAAGAGCAAACGTCAGTCTATTCTTTTCAGAATAGAGCAAGTGTCAGTTAGCACATGATCTATTGGTCATTGGTTTCTCTTGGCAAAATATCCAAAGAAGGGATTTGCCTATATAACCCATGACCGGTAGCTAGTATTCTCTTGCCTAGATATGCTAGCTTGGCAAGGGTATTATATGGAGATAATTCCTTATCTGGTCCTTTTTTAAAATGTGCTTCCCTGTTTGGTATTCTTTTGACACAAGGTGTGAATTTTGTTCCTCGTGTGACATTTCCATCCATTTTTCCAGCAAAGAGTGTTAAATGGCACCTGAAAAGACACCCCTCATTTGTACACTAGTTAATTTTTCAGCAAAACACCTGAGCAGAAGTGGGCCCACATATCAGTCGCAGTGCTGCAGCTAGGCACCTGGCGGTATTACACCATGGCCTTGTGGCGGTGCTCGGCCGAGGAGGAAAAGGGTGAGGTGGACCTGGTGCTCGCCACCGCCACCTCTCTCTCCTCTGACCTGTTCACTCCCGCGCTTCTGCGCCTTCCTCGCCTCCTTCCTCGCCGCCCTCTCCCACTCCCTCTCCCTACTGCCCCCCTTGTCGTCCGTGCCGCCGCGCGCTGTGTACCCACCACGCTCTTGCCACTCGTCGCCTCCCGGGCCACACGTCTCGCCGAGCACGACATGCTGCTGTACCTTGCCGAGTTCTGCACGCTCCCCAGGGTGTCTAGATTAGAAGTCATAGGAAGGAATTTACTTTTCCTTCAGAATTATTCTTGGCTTTGTTTGCTTGTATTCTATTTAACTAGTTGTCTCATTGAATAATCACCCATGTCAACGCTGCCCTCAAGTAGTAAAGTTAACCATATGTTAGGTTCCTATGTTCTTTCTCTAACTATTTATACTCAAGCGAGGAGAATTTTATCTTAATTGATGTGACTCATTTTCTGAACCAGACTCTCACTAAGCTCCGATTTACGAGGAATGAGTTGACTGAGGATGAAAAGAATGCATTTAAGGTTCTTTCTTTTCTCCATTATTTCCTGATTTCATTATTTTTCTATATACCAACTTATCTGGTGCTTCTGCATTTTAATTTTATTATTGCAGAAATTACTGGAAGAAGATAGTTTTTACACAATAAGGCTACCATCTAATGTGTTGGATCCTACAAGAAATGATTATATTTATTCCTCGATCAAAGCGGTAAGTTGAGTAGTTGACTAACTTCATGTTGTTTCTCTCCAACCTATCATTATGGCATGCTGGATCGTAAGATAGATTCACCAGATATACTCCAATATTATTGTGAATGATATTTATTACAACAGAATCAACAACTATACTGATTTGAAATTACCATGAAGCAATGGCCACTTGCAAGCTTATGAAAGAAGCATAAATTGCAGATATGAAATGTTTTATGTTAGGAATTATTGTGATTCTAGAGTTGTGTTTTCAGTCGCTGAACTGTGTATTTTTTCTATGTTCAGAGATGCATTCCACGTGACAGCTTGGATGAACATATTGTCATCCACATGGTAATTCTCTCGATTTCTTAACTGCTACTTGTATATTCTCCTGTAGAGCTTACTTAATTGTGTATAATTGATACATCTTAAAATACTGTCAGCATTTTCTTTGGTTCATAATTAAATTTTCTGTATAATTAACAAAATGGGGTGGGATGCTGTTTGATTGTCGTGGACCTTTCCTATAGCCCCATCTATCTTTGCTGCCAATCCACGGAAAATGGCAGCTAGGATAGCACACGAGTGATGGTTTAGTTCAGAAGGCATTAGGATAGACTATATTCAATTTTCATTAGGAGATTGTGTTAGAGATGGTTAAGTATTCCTTCAGTATACGTATTTAGAAATATCTATTGGTGTTCCTTGAGCTTAAGGATGCTATTTATCCTTTCCTGATACTACCTCTGTACACTAATATAACACTTTTTTGCAGTTCATGCAGTTCAATTTGAACTGCAAAAACGTCTTAAATTAGAGATTGTGTTAGAGATGGCTAAGTATTCTTCAGTATACGTATTTAGAAATATCTATTGCTGTTCCTTGAGGTTAAGGTTGCTATTTATCCTTTCCTGATACTACCTCTGTACACTAATGTAAGACGTTTTTGCAGTTCAATTTTGAACTGCAAAAACGTCTTACATTACTGTACTGAGGGAGTACATTTTAGTTATTACAATCAGCTAGCAGTTTCTATTCTCTTTTGGATATGAGTATATGACTGCCTATCTTTAGAAGCAGCCGCTTATATGTTAACTTCTAGTTATAACTACCTGTTTTTAAAAGGAGCCCTAATGTAATTTTCAGCATCAATCGAAGAATTTCCTTACCTAATGAAGCCGCATGTCAGAACCTCTTTGCCACTTGTGCATGGAGGGTGAGCATGAGTTATCAAGCTACCTACCCTTTCCGATCCCGTACAAAGGCACATTTTCCTGTACAACCCCCACCTTTGCACCACCACAAATCAGCCTGTAACATTGTACAGTTTAATCATATGGCACTAGGAATGCATATTCAATAGGGTTGGTTAACCTGAGTATTTTTAGCTCTGAAGTACGCAACTTTCGTCCTGGTTTTATTCTGTTACATATGTTCTTCCTTAGCAGACTCCGCGTCCAAATTGGAAGTTCCCATGTTTCATATTTAGAATGACAGATGGCTTTGTCGGCTGTTGCTTATTTGCTGCTTTGCTGTGTCATTTGCAGGACGGTGTAAATATTTTGGCTGTTAATTATGGTTCTGTTGGTGGATGCCAATATCCCCGGCCAATGAAAGTAGTAAGTTGTCTTGCTTGAAACCTTGTTTATGGAGTTGCATGTGGTCAATAATTGATAGTAATAACCTATAACCTTTTAACTGTACCGTACCAGCAAAATGCACGCACAAACGATAAACATATAAACTTCGAGAGTTATACTGCCTAGATTAAACTCCCGCATTTATGGTAAAATAACATCACAGAAGGATGCATGTTTCACCCGTGAAGTATAGTGTCTGTCTGTTGATGAAAGACAATGCTTCTATTTACAATGCTGAAATTCTTGTTCCAGCCATCAAAATGGACATTCAATTCATACACTATTCTGAAGACTGCTGACCAAGCACCAAGGTAAATCTCTGCTTCATCAAGGTTAAGACAAAAATAATACGCAGAGCACCAGAGAGGTGGCAGTTCACATTTATCTTAGTGACCTTTTTCCAGCAACAAACCTATTGCTAAAGAACAGTCTCAAACCTATCCTCTCTCAAATGACACCTGGTTCCTAGCTCTAACTAAGTTGTGCACTTGCAGAACTCCATCATTTGTAGAGCAATTAATAGAAACTGAGAGTGGACTCGGTGAAGTGATGAAACCGCCTGAGAAATCTTTCTGGGCTAAATATGTGAGTACAGTTATAAATATCAATTGTATATTGTTCAATTTTTTCTTTGTTGTCTGCATGTCTTGAAAGTTGCCGTATCCTTTTCCTTGAATCTGACTGATACTTCGTGCTTTGCAGTGGATGTACATCATTCCTCTTGGTCTCATTGTCATGAACGCCGTCACAGCAGCAGCAAACATACCGGAGGAGCAAGCTGGAGGGCAGGGTCAAGCTCCAGCACAAAGGGCGCCAATTGCTGCTCCAAGGAGAAGATGATGGCTTCCTATATTCTTTGCATGCCATAGGTACATCTGGCTAAGCTATTTCAGCATCACAGTCGTTGTTTGTCACAACCGTTCCTTCACCTGTAACTTATACCCAACATCGTTTGAGTTTCAGATTCACAAAGAATGGACAGGGGATGGATCTGCTTGGCCTTCCCCAGAACAGGGGCAGTACTAGCGGCAACAAGACTCACTTGGTTTTTTTTCTCGCATTCAGAAACTCACCTTGTTGTAGAATCACCTCAGAAAGGTCGCGTGTTCTGGTTGCATCTACACGCGTATTTTTGCCTGTTGATAGAAATTACCATTAGTCTTTAACTCGGTTCAAATTGCATGCCTTAATATTCAGAATTAGCTTATAATTTACCAATATCAAACATTGTATGTTTTGCTCATAACCCTCCTGTATCAACGTTTTCGTGCTGCTTGCATTGTCGATGGTTTGATGCTTTGACGTTTCCCAAGTTTCTCGCGAATGCCACTCTTGGTGCCTGAGAATATGTAAATGTTTATCTCCACTTGGACAAAAAATAAATCATCGATGTTTACCATGCTATAGCTTATGCACTTGCAAAACTGAGCAAAAGTATCCTCATTTGTTGTGTACAAATAGATCAAACGTGAATGTTTGTCCGTTTCGGAAAAATTAGCGTCTATTTAGGCTGTATTAAAATGTTTTCCTGTATAGAACATGTGCAGTCATGTTTTGGCTTTAAATTTTGCAAGTGTAAATGTGGAGTAAAATGCTGTAGACATTCATTATGTTTTTGCAAAAAATTCACACCTTGGGTGAGAAAAATCGAAAGGGATATAGGCGAATGGTCAAAGCGAGATGGCGAGCTGGGTGAGCGCGGGCGTGTGAGATTCACGACCCAATATTTACAACGGAACTGCTTTGCACACGACGTTTCACTTTCCGATCTTGTACGATTGATGATCCAAAGGTCCAGCCACACGCAGCGGACGTGATAAAAGGCCGAGGTTTTTTTCGACAAAGGATGATGGATTTTATTGAAAATGAAGCAGCCGAGGTTTTTCTCAACAAAGGGTGGATTTTATTGAAAATGAAGCATCAAGGGAATACAAACATAATGAACACGCATCCGCTTCTGCATAGTTATGATGCACACAGCCAACACTAACGCGCGCACACAAAAGAAACAAAAACAAGTCCGCAAAGAGCAAAGTCATACCCAAGCTATGTCGAGAAAAAAATATATGAAACGATCAAAACAATGGTCACTAAAATCAGCAATGAATAGTGACGTTTTCTGCCACTATTCAATGTTGATTTTGTTTTTACCTCGTAAAGAATTTGTGTTTGAACTTGAAATTTCACAAGCTAATACACCATCACACTCTTAACATACTATATTTTTTGAATGTATGTGTGTGTTTGTAAGCATCTACTACGATTGTACTGTGTTAAGAAAACATATTGTATTTTTTTAGATTTTTTCGAAACCTCAAAACTATAACGTAGTTTCAACCGGAAGTTGGTTTCCACGCGATATTCTCTCCCTCTAGAGGGCACTCATAGTTCTTTTTTTTTTGAGAAATCCTATAATTTTATTCATACTCATAACAATTACAGGTACACTGATTTGGATCTAAAATCCAAGAAAATATAAAGTAACTCCTATGACTAAGAATTACAATGAAATCTCTTGGAAACACCTTCTTCGTTCTATCAATCTCTGTTAGAAGAAATACTCCAAAGACTTCGGTAAAGAGACTGCAATTGGACTGGAACAATGATGTTGTCACCCTTTCACCCGCACGAACATTACCAATAATGGTTTTTGAACGCACCTTTGAGTCGCCCATCCAAAAAGATGGGAAGACTTGATCGTTGAACGTACTTGAGCCGGGGATGATCCCCTAGAAGTGCAGGCCATCGGATCACAATATCTTCACCATTGTGTCGATGAAAGATTTCAACTCCATAAAGAATCAAACCAACAAAAAAAGTTTGACACACCAACATAAACTCATCAGATCCGAATAATCGGATCTGCGAGGACAGAAAACTCTTTAATTTCATGGCACCGCCAGAAGAACGAGAGTAAATTTATTCTCACAAAATACGAAGATCACTAGGTGATGACGAAGAACATAGTACTCTTGAAAATGCGAGGTCCCCCCACCTCTAAGCGCCAAGATGGCAGCCGGAGGCGAGGGGACCAAAAACTCCGTTGGGGCGGTGGCGGCGGCTGAAGCCCTAGCGAAACCCTCGCATGTTCACGTGACCCTGTTTTAGAGGCCACTCATAGGTGGGCAACGGTCGAGCCCGGTCCTGGCACGGCCCGCAACGGCCTGTTATAAGCGAGCTGTGCCGTGCCGGCACTTGGGCCTCACCTTGGCGGACGAGCATGACACATATGGTAAACAGACGGCCTGGCACGACACGTAGGCCGGTCGGCCCGTGTGCTTTTTGGCCTTTTGGACTGTTTTGGGCCAATAACTTGATAAAAAAAAGTCAGAAAAAATCCAAAAATTAATAAACGGGCCATGTCGTGCCTGCCCAAGGGCCTCAAATCTACAACTTCATGCCATGGGCCACACACGTCCCGCTTAGTCATGTGCCGGGCCAAGTCCTTTATTGCCGAGCACACGTGCTCGTGGGCCGGCCCGAAAAAAAGGCCGTTTGGCCAGCCCAAAAAAAAGGGCCCGTTTAGCCAGCTATAAGGCGACCACCCCGCGGGGAGCTCTTGTTCGGTGCCTTAAGCGCCCGAACAGGTTGCTGGCGCCCACTGCTGCCCCTTGTTGGGCCGGTCCGCAAAACTCAGCGAACAAACACGCCAGAAAAACGCAAAAAGAAAATGGCTCCTCCAGGATTCAAACCCGCAAGAGTCAAATGCACCACTGATACATCAACTTGTCCCCGATGCTCGCTTTAGTCCACAATCTCGCAGACGCGACAAGCGGCTACATAAACTTGTCCCGCGTGCTCAGTTTGATACAAGTGCAGGCGAGGTGACGACACGTGGCACACCAAGTCAGCAGGTTTTTTGCAACACCCCCCTGTTAGCTTAGCATTTTCAAGTTAGCAGTTCTTTTTTTGCAAAACCCCCCTGTGAGCTTAGCATTTTCTTCCTGCGTCCCACCTGTCAATGGTGTAAGAGACAAATAAATAAATAAACGAAAAGAAAATACGTACCTGAGACATTTCAAGCACGGCGCTCGCGTGATAACCACCTTGGCTGGCTTCCTTTCTTACTAATAACCGATGGTTTCATTTCAATAGTACACATAAGCTACTGTGCGTTACCTTTTTTTTTTTTTTTGCAGGGACACAATGTGTTAGTGTGCGTACGAGTTACGGTGTTAGTACAAAATATCCTAAACAGAGTATTAGCCCTAACTAATGACTAACCTAATCGGCAAGGGCTCACATAATATGTAAAAAAAAATTATACCATTGAAAAAAGTATTCTTGACATTTTGATAATGTTTAAGCATTTAAAAATATGTTCATGAATTTTTAAAACAACGTTCATGAAATGTAAAAAATGTACGCAATTTTTTTAAATGTACATAACGTATTTTTTTGCTATTTAAAAATGTTCATATGTTTAAAATATTGTTCATTAAAGTGTAAAAATGTGTTCATGAGATGCAACAAAATGTGCATACACTAAAACCAGGAGGATTAAAAAAGTTAATGAATTTGAAAAAGAAAAAAAAGTAGAAAAACAAACATAAAATTTTAAAAAAAATAAAAAGCTTGAAAGAAAACCGATAAAACTGATTAAGAAAAACAAAGAAATAAGAGAAAATAAAAAAAGGTTAGAACCTTCCCAAAATTAGGTTAGACTAATTGCTGATTAGTTAGGACACGGGTCACTGATTTTTCGGCCCATGCCCACTGTTTTGCGTTAGCATTAGGTTTAGTTGACCCTGTAGTAAGAAAGATATAGATATGGATATATCTTTCTATCCAACACCTAGCAGCGTTGGGTGGAGTAGTTAACGTGTGTGCGTACTGCTAATACGTGTGGAGGTCTTGTGTTCGACTCCCTCTCTCGGCTTTTTATTTTTTTCTTTCTCACGCCCACTGAGGTGGACCGACCGGCATATATAACTAAAACTGGGCGCACTGAAAATGCCAAGCAAATAAGGGTCTTTTTGCAAAAAGGTTGCTGATTTGGCGTGCCACATGTCATCACCTTGCCTGCACTTGTATTAAACTGAGCACACGAGGCAAGTTTATGTAGCCGCTTGTCGCGTTTATGAGATTGTGGACTAAAGTGAGCATCCGGGTCAAGTTGATGTATCAGTGGTGCATTTAACTCAACCCGCAACACCACATCCCTGTTCGAGTTAGCTAACCACTACAACCATTGAACACTTCTGACTAATAATAGCGTTAATGTTATAAGAACAAGTATGGCTGCGTTATTTATTTATCACTTAGATTTTCCTTCTATTTATTTTAAAAAAATCGTGAATTTGAAAAAGTTCATCGATTTTGAGAAAAAGTTCATCATTTTTCAAGAAAAGTTCACAAAGTGAAAAAAGTTCATCGATTTTGAGAAAAAATATCATCATTTTTGAAGAAAACTTCACAAACTTAAAAAAGTTCATCGATTTTGAAAAACAATTTATGAAAAAGTGAAAAAAGTTCATCATTTCTGAAAAAAAAAGTTCATCAATTTTTTACAAAAAAATCATCAATACAGGGAAAAAAGTTCATCAAAATTGAAAAAGTTCATCGATTTTGAGAAAAAGTTCATCGATTTTGAGAAAAAGTTCATCGAGTTTGAAAAATAGTTGATCAATTTTGTAAAAAGTTCACAAATTTGAAGAAAAATTCATCAATTTTGAAAAAAGTTCATCGGATTTGAAAAAAGTTCATCGGATTTGAAAAAAGTTCATCGAATCTGAAAAAAGTTCACGAATTTGAAAAAAAGTTCATCAATTTTGGAAAAAGTTCATCGAATTTGAAAAAAAATCACGAATTAGAAAAAAAAAGTTCATCTAATTTGATAAAAAGTTCATCGAAGTTGAAAAAAAGTTCATTCAATTTGAAAAAAGTTCATCAATTTTGAAAAATGTCTACGGATTTTATGAAAGTTCGTCGAACGAGGAAGAAGGAAAAAGAAAACAGAAAAAAAAAGATAAGAGAGGAAAACGATGCAAGTAAGCACATCAACTTCGCGTGGCGGGGTAGTTACTGCAGTTTGAAATTACCCAGGAAGTACCGGGTTAGCCATAGCTTCCGTTCTCCGGCAAGCCCAGTTGAGGCCGAAACGCATCGTCGCTTCCAAGGCTGCTTCGCCTGCGTCTCATAGGGAGAGGAGCCCCGCCGGGCAACGCAAGGGGAGCGATGGGGGAAGAGGAGGCCAGGGACGGTAGTGGCTAGGGTTCGCCGGTGCCGCCCCCAGGGGCGACATGGACAGGCAACGTTTATGGGACACCGTGAGAACCTAAATCTGAGAATAAGCAACTTAAATCTGAACAAACTTAAACTTGCAAGAACCCGAAATCTGAATGGATTCAAACTTGCAAGAAACACAAGATGTCAGTGCTCAATGGCCAATGGGTCAGGACAACACACCCCCAGTCAGCTTTTGATGCAACATCTCTACCTAAACTTGCAAGAAACTCGAGATGTCAGTGCTCAATGGCCAATGGGTCAGGACTTTCCACAGTATTTATCTAACACTAGATGATTGTACAAGAACGCCACCGTTGCGCAAGCGACGATGGCCAGAGCCAGAAATGCCGTCTTCGTCAATCTTGGGGAGGAGCTTGGCAGCCATGGGTATGAATCTGGTGGAGGCATGACGCAGCTCTCACCATTGAAATATATGCGTCTTGGAAAACCCCAGCCCTTCTCGAAAGTGAAGGTTGATGGGTCCTTCCTGAATAGAAGCTCGGATTGCACATTGCCATCTGGCCCAGCTACCATGAGCAGGTCATTGTAGTACTTGAGACCCCACAACATCGCGGTATCATCTGCATCGAAATGCCAGTTAATAGCTTACATGCTATACATTTTAGTTGCCAAGTGTATGGATAAAGTAGTACTCACTTATTACTCCATAGGGGTTCAATGCTTTGTAGTTGAAACTGAAAATTGTAGTGACATTGTCGAAATTTGGGTGTTGAACAACCAAGTTCCACTGCGAGTAGTTCATCCGGTAGTTCCAATTTGTAATGGTGATCTTCACCCTCCAGTAGTCCCTATAGTTGACCTTAACATGCCAGTGCACCCTGATTGGGCACATATGGGGTGAGCATCGTACTAGGGGGGTCGAGCTGCCCTTGCCAGGTCCATTCACCACTGAAGCCAAGTAAGGCGAATTACCCCTATCGAAGTAGCAAATACATTTAGAAATAGTTTCAGAAAGTGCAAAAAGTATCTGCCTCCTGAAGAGATAATACTTACTCAACGCAGCTCCCAGGGTTGGTTATGTTATTTTGGCAGCCACATGAACATTTTGGGCAGTCAACTATCGTTTCATTGTAAAACGATGATAGTGAAACACAACAAGCAGGACCTCTTTGAGCAACAAACTGTGAATATGTGCATATCACATTCCAAGTCACTGAAAAAAGAGAACATTTTCGTTAGTCAGTGAGCAACATATGCTACATCCCTGTTGACCTGTGGTAAGCCCAAGACATTTGAATCTGTCGTAATAGCAACTAAACAGAAAAGAGGAATTCGGAAACGACATACCATGCGCTTGAGTTGTTCTCCTTCCATCGAGCGAAATGAACTTAGTGGGAGGTTTTACTTTCTGGGCTACTCCACAGGTGTACCCTGGACCTGGGGCCTTGAGGGTGAAGTTTTTCGGTGCTTTCACTGTCCTATTGCTCGTTCCTGCCCGGCCAACAGTGATCTGAAATGATGCCACTGCATTGACTGGATCTTGCACCCATGAGCTAAGAACTCCTCCTTTGCAACAATTTCCAACCTGCATGCCGTTAGGCGCACCAGGAAGCAAGTCAACTGTTGTTGGGTCTCTCCTGCAGCAGTGTGGTATATTGCCTTTAAATTCAGAGCAATCCCCTTGCTCTATGGTCTGTGCACCGATCATGCCCCAGATGATCTCCTTCTTTGTCCAAGCCCACCCAAGATGCCACCCAGGTGCTTGGATATGACGATACTTCTGGTAATTGTTTATGGAAACAACAGCCTGTGAAATGCAGATTGTACAGAACATCAACAGCAGAATAATACATGGTGGAGGTTGTAAGTTTCACAATTATGTAAGGGGTCTTAATGCCGCATTTAGAGTCAATAAAATTCCCTTATCAATAAAAATGTAAGAGGTCCTAATAAGAAGAAAAAGGTTGAAGCGAGGTGATGTGCAGCGAATCTGTTCCGCATCAAAATACAATTAGGAAAAAGAAATTGCACACATTGGAACTGAAGTTTTATAGGATGCAATGTCAAACTACAAAGAAGAGTTTTACAAAAGGGAGTACTTGCGTCCGACTTCTGCATGAACTTCAATCAGCACTCCGAATTACTGTATTAGAAGTTGGGGTAACTTACAACATAGCCATCTGCAGTCCACTGAGTGATATCCCATTTGATTGTGATGTTCCCAGTTGGATCAAGAGGGTCGTAAGCTTCTGCATAGAGATAGGCAAGCATACGTAGAACCTCAAGTCAATAATATACATGAGTTGGTTACATGCATTTCAACACACTCCCTTGTTCACATCAAGTTCCAGTTTAAATAAAAATAGCGAAAAATCTCTGTATGAATAGCACAATACGGATCAAGATTTACTTGCTATTAGAACAAATTACACACAGCCAATCTTTGCTGAATGAAAATTGAGGAAGAACTCTGCAACTATCCTATATGCACAGTCCACATTGATCTTTGCATGATATAAAAAATATTTCTCTTTTACAGAATTAAATTTCGACAACCATGTAACTATCCGAGATGCACACTCCACATTTCATATGACAGAAAAATGGGAAGAAGTAGCTCTTAATTGTTTAAGGTTGAATTTTTTTCGACAACCATGTAACTGCGGTGGTGATAATAGCTCGACATTCTTGTTCCCTAGATGATTTTTCCTCTTATTTATATGTTGTGCTAACCAGGTATCGAAGTGTAGAACTCTGGGCTCAAGCAGGTGCATGCATGCAGCTTAAAACATGAACAAATTCTTTAGCAATGGGTAATTCGGTATTGAGTAGGGATTAAAGGCTACCTACCATAGTTACAGGAACTAATTAATTTATATCTGCATGCCTAATAAAGCAGGATACGAATGATCCGGAACCTTTGATTAGATGACAATCGAACAGTATGCAGGCCCCCTTTCCCCGAGTATTTTGTTGACCGACCACTACGCAAGATTCTACTAGGGCCACATTCTCTTCGTACTACTCGTATGATTGAAATATGGGAAGAAATCAAACTGCGGTGGTGAATGGTAAGAAATCTTCGTACAGCTCGAGATTCTGGCTCCCCATATGATTTTTCCTCTGATGAATCGGAAATATACGGAGATTTATGTATCGCATCGGTACAGATGTCCACAAAATCTGCGAACTTATCAAGATCGAGGACGGATTTATAGAAAGAAAAAAATGGGGGAAATGGCGTTTGGGAAGAAACCCTCGATGAAACAGTACAAGAAACAAATCCTGAAAACCCCGAACAAGGCAATGGAAGCAATGAAGACTTCTTTGGAAAGGACCGAACTGACCTGTCGAAGGCACATCGCCGACGAGCAGAAGCAGCGCAAGCGCGGCGGCGGCGCACAGGCGCAGGCGCAGGAGCGACGTCGCCGCCATGGCCGATGGACAGCACGGGCGAAGAACAGAGCTCCCACTAGTGCGTTAGCTAGGCGATGCAATGACAGCTGCCCCTGCCAATCCTGGTAGTAGTAGTGCTCATTTATTTTCGCCGGCCTTTTCCTCGGCGGGCGTGATTAATACCCCCCCGCCCCGGTGCGCTATTCCATTCCAGTAGCGCCTTGCTAGTTTTGTTGGGTGCGGGGAGAAAGAGGCGGCCCGAGCGCGACGCATGGGAGAGCGCGTCTCAGAGGAGGAGCGCGCGGGGCCCGACGCGGCTGGCTGGCCGCAGCAGCGCACAAACCAGCTGACGAGCTCCCTTTCCCTCGTCGGTCTTTTTCCCCCGCGCGCGTGACTGCGAGAGAGAGAGAGGGGGAGGGAGGGTGAGGCGCTCAGAGCTCAGAGGTCAGAGCGACCGTTTCTTTCGGTTGGTTGAGCCAGCCATGGCATGGGGACCAAACAGACGGACGAAAGTTTGAGCGATTGGCGTGGGAAACGGTGGTGCGTGGGGGAGGGGAGCACAGCTTTGTTTGCTTTGGCTCTGGGGGCACGTGACGGAGAAAAGAAAGAAAGAAAGGGGGGTACTGGGACGCAGCGGCGCTGGCTGGGCTGACCATGGACCGAGATACGGAAAGCATGTCGTTAATCCTTCTTAATCTTAATCTTAATATAAATTATATTCCCCCGTTTGGCTCGACACGGATATGTGGTGTCGGGCTCCGTACGCACGCCGGCTCGGTTATCCAACGTCCCATGGAACATGGGCCGTGGGGGCGGCTCGATGCTCCGCGGATCTGCCCCGGCATCCGGCTTCGTTGGTGGCCGGCGGGCGGCGCCGCCTCACGGACGCATCGGGTCGACCGGTCTACGGCGCGCGGTGCTGGCCACCCAGTCTCGGGCTTGGAACAGACGCACCGTCGCCCTCCTGAAGGCGTCGTCAAGGGCAGTGTTGTGTTCCTTCTCAAATGCTCCAGGGGCAACCCTCGATCCGGTTGCTTTCGGATCGGACGATGGCGGCACTATATGTCGTGCACAACTTGAGGCCCTCGTCTTGGAGCAGGTTTCCGGCCGTGGGAACTAGCGGCTCGGAGGTGTTCTCCTGCTGGTTGTGCGCTCTCGTCTTATTGATCGACCGGCTTAGACAAAACTCAAACTACTTTTTATTATATATCTATCACACACAATTACATAGATATATGAATCACAAAAACAGCACTCAAAAACGACTTCATACTAATACTTTTATTCTTCTAAATCATGAAATAACTAAGGATCGAGATAAGATAGATAATGATAATAAAAGTGGTGGTGATACGATATCGGGGCACCTCCCCGAAGCTTGAGACAAGCCAAGGGTGGTGCCCATACCCATGCACTCAAGTTTCCTTCTTCGATGATGGTGGTGACGATGTAGTTGGCTTGTCCTTCATAAAATTTATCAAGATCTCCTTTAAGCTCTGGATCTCACGAAGCAAGTGTTGAATCATGGCAGCATTCTTCTGAACTTTAGAAATTATGTGCTTATTCTCTGGGCCCCAAGAACTTTTGCCTGCATCACTTTCACTTGGACGAGAGATGTCCCAATTTGAAGGTATATGCATACGAGAAGTATTCTCAACTCCTTAGTTATGAATCAAATTATGAAAGTTATTTCCATGTAACCTGCCTAGGGGTCTCTTCGCAGCAGATCCCTCGAGTACCTCATGGCCTTGTTGGTTTCCCGTCGTCCTCATAGTTTGACATGGATTCGAAGAGGTGGAGATGCCAGCCAGAGTACCTCGCTCCGAAGCAGGAGGGTGGACTCCCATGGAATCTCCCGAGTCTTCCTCCATCGTGACCTCCTCCATCAGCTCTCTTTCCAACTCCATATTTAGCAAATAAGCATCGTCCCCCACGTTGTTGGAGGAGGAGGACGACATTATGCCTGGGAGCTCGAAATCCTGACAGAAAAATAGTCCGAAACAAGAACGGAGGAGAAACTTGCGTTACGGAGGTCAAAACAGCGAAACATATATATAATGATTTTTTCTCTTGCAGGACAAATCTTCGTGAGGAATACGGAGTTGGAAAGGTTCACGAGGGCCCACAAGCCTGGGTGGCGCGCCCCAGGGGGGCGCACCACCTAAGCTTGTGGCCCCCTCTGCACTTTCCCGGCTGTTTCTCATTTTTCTTTTTTTATATATTCCAGCACAAACAAAAAGCATTTTTATGGAATTTTTAGAGTCGGTTTACTTACCGTATCACATACCTATTCTTTTTCAGGATTCTGGAGTGTTCCAGAAGGTCTCTTTTAGATGTTCCTCCGGTGTAATTGATTGAATAATATTGGTTTCGACGTTAATGGGGTACCTGCAATATAATGTTTAATTCTTCGCCCATTAACCACCTTCGGACTAGTTCCATCGGCATTATTGATCTTGATGGCTCCAGAACGGTAGACCTCTTCGACGATGTATGGTCCTTCCCATTTAAAGAGAAGTTTGCCTGCAAAAAATCTAAAACGAGAATTGTACAATAGAACTTTATCACCTACATTAAATTCTCGCTTCTGGATTCTTTTATCATGCCATCTTTTAACCTTCTCTTTAAATAACTTAGCATTTTCATAAGCTTTCGTTCTCCATTCATCCAGAGAACTAATATCAAATAACCTTTTTTCACCAGTAAGCTTGAAGTCATAATTAAGTTCTTTAATTGCCCAATAAGTTTTATGTTCTAACTCAAGAGGTAAATGACATGCTTTTCCATAAACCATCTTGTACGGGGACATACCGATAGGATGTTTATAAGCGGTTCTATATGCCCATAATGCATCATCAAGTTTCTTAGACCAATTCTTTCTAGATCTATTAACGGTCTTTTGCAAGAATAACTTTATTTCTCTATTGCTCAATTCAACTTGCCTACTAGGCTGAGGATGATAAGGTGATGCGATTCTATGGTTTACATCATATTTAGCTAAGATTTTACGGAATGCACCATGAATGAAATGTGAACCACCATCAGTCATTAAATATCTAGGGACTCCAAACCTCGGAAAAATAACTTCTTTAAGCATTTTAATAGAGGTGTTATGATCAGCACTACTAGTTGGAATAGCTTCTACCCACTTAGTAAACATAATCAACAGCAACCAAAATATGAGTATATCCACTAGAGGAAGGGAAAGGTCCCATATAATCAAACCCCCAAACATCAAAAGGTTCAATAACAAGTGAATAATTCATAGGCATTTCTTGATGTCTACCAATATTACCAATTCTTTGACATTCATCACAAGAAAGGACAAACTTACATGCATCCTTGAAGACAGTAGGCCAATAAAAACCAGATTGTAATACCCTGTATGCAGTTCTATCTCCAGCGTGGTGTCCTCCGTATGGCTCGGAGTGACACTTCCTTATGATCTGTTCTTGCTCATGCTCAGGTACACAACGTCTAATAATACCATGTACTCCTTCTTTATATAGATGTGGGTCATCCCAAAAGTAATGTCTCAAATCAAAGAAGAACTTTTTCTTTTGTTGGTATGTGTAATAGGTGGTATATATTTAGCAACAATGAAATTAGCATAATCTGCATACCAAGGATTATCACGAGAAACAGAAGCATTTATAACAGCTAATTGCTCATCAGGAAAACTATCATCAATAGGCAGTGGGTCATCAAGAACATTTTCCATTCTAGACAAATTATCTGCTACAGGATTTTCAGCTCCTCTCCTATCAACAATATGCAAATCAAACTCTTGTAATAAAGAAACCCACCTAATCAACTTAGGTTTAGCATCTTTCTTTTCCATAAGATATTTAATAGCGGCATGATCAGTGTGAATAGTGACTTTAAAATCAACAATATAGGGCATGGACTTATCACATGCAAACGCAACTGATAAAAATTCTTTCTCAGTAGTATCATAATTTCTTTGGGCACTATCCAGGGTCTTACTAGAATAATGGATAATATTTAGTTTCTTATCAACTCTTTAACAACAGCATCAATAGGATAATCACTAGCATCACACATGATTTCAAAGGGTAAGTTCCAATCAGGTGGTTGAACAATAGGTGTAGATATTAGAGCTTTCTTAAGTATTTCAAAGGCTCCTACACAATCATCATAAAAAATGAATGGAACATCTTTTTGCAGAAGATTAGTAAGGGGCCTAGAAATTTTAGAGAAGTCCTTAATGAACCTCCTATAGAAACCAGCATGACCTAGGAAACTTCTTATACCTTTAATATCTTTAGGACATGGCATTTTATCAATTGCATCAACTTTAGCTTTATCTACCTTGATGCCTCTTTCAGAAATTTTATGACCAAGGACTATATCTTCATTCATCATAAAGTGGCACTTCTGCCAATTCAAGATGAGATTGGTCTCTTCATATCTCTGCAAAACTTTGTCAAGATTGCTCAAGCAATCATCAAAAGAAGTTCCGTAAACGGAAAAATCATCCATGAATACCTCAACAATTTTCTCACCGAAATAAGAGAATATAGCAGTCATACATATTTGAAAGGTAGCAGGTGCATTACATAAACCAAAAGGCATATGTCTATAAGCATAAATTCCGTAAGGACAAGTAAAAGTTGTTTTCTCTTGATCTTCTTGTGATTCAGGTATTTCAGAGAAACCAGAATAGCCATCTAAAAAGCAAAAGTGTGTGTGCTTGGACAATCTTTCTAACATTTGATCAATGAAAGGCAAGGGATAATGATCTTTTCTAGTAGCTTTATTTAATTTTCTAAAATCAATTAGCATCCTATATCCCGTTACATTTCTTTGTGGGATAAGTTCATTTTAAACATTAGGAACAACAGTGATGCCACCTTTCTTAGGGACACAATGAACAAGACTTACACATTTGCTATCAGCTATAGGATAAATTATACCTGCCTTCAGAAGCTTTAATATTTCAGTTCTTACCACATCCTTCATTTTGGGATTCAAGCGGCGTTGATGATCGATGGCTGGTTTAGCATCAGGTTCCATATTAATCTTGTGTTGACATAGAGTGGGGCTAATGTGCCCTTAAGATCATCGAGAGTATATCCAATTGCAGCGCGATACTTCCACAAATTTTTGAGTAATCTCTTTTCTTCATGCACTGAAAGGTTAGCATTGAAAATAACAGGATATATCTTCTTTTCATCTAGATAAGCATATTTCAATGTTTCAGGAAGTTTCTTCAATTCAAACACGGGACCACTCTTAGGTGGAAGAGGGTCTCCCAAAGTTTCTACAGGCAAATTATGCTTAAGGATGGGTGCTTGCCTAAAGAATATTTCATCTATTTCATTTCTTTCATTCATATGCATATCATTTTCATGGTCTAGCAGATATTGTTCTAATGAATCAGTAGGAGGCACAACAATAGAAGAAAGACCAATAATATAATCTTTACTAGGTAATTCTTTATCATGAGGTTGTCTACTAAACTTAGAAAAATTAAATTCATGAGATACATCACCAAACTTAACATTGACCTTTTCCTTAACACAATCAATTTAAGCATTAACGGTATTCAAGAAAGGTCTACCAAATATAATGGGACAAAAATCATCTTGTGGTGATCCAAGTACTAGGAAATCAGTAGGGTATTTAATCTTACCACACAAGACTTCAACATCTCTAACAATCCCAGCAGGTGGTGAAATAGTATCTCTGTTTGCGAGCTTAATAGTAACATCAATATCTTCTATCTCAGCAGGTGCAATATCATTCATAACTTCTTGATATGAAGAGAATGGAATAGCACTTATACTAGCACACATATCACATAAAACATGGTAGCAATGATCTCCAATCTTAACAAAAACAACAGGCATGCCAACAAATGGTTTACTCTTATCTAGTTTATCTTGTTCAGTGTTAACTTGTTTGACAATTCTGGTAGCTTCCTTACAGAAATAAATGACATGCCCATCAATATTATCAACCAAGAGATCTTTAACCATTGCAATTTTAGGTTCCACTTTAATTTTTTCAGAGGGTTTAGGTGTTTTAACATTGCTTTTATGAACCACAGCTGTAGCCTTAGCATGTTCCTTAATCCTAACAGGGAAAGGGGGTTTCTCAATATAAGTAGTGGGTACAACTGGATTAGCAGTATAAGCAATTGTTTCAGTTTTAACAATAACGGGTTCTTCACAAATTTCTTCAATGGGAGGATGAAATTTAAACCACTTCTCCTTGGGGATATCAACATGAGCAGCAGATGATTCACAAAATGTAGCTACTATCTCATAGTCAAGCCCATATTTTGCGCTAAGCTTATGAAAAACGTCTGTTTCTATAAAATACTTAACAAAATCAAATTCAAGATTTATACATGACTCGTTACCTTTGTCAATTTTGTAATCTTCAGAGTTATGTTTAATTCTTTCAATGAGATCCCATTTGAATTCAATAGTTCTGTTCATGAAGGAACCAACAGAAGAAGTATCAAGCATTGTTTTATCTTCATGAAAAAGCCGAGCATAAAAGTTTTGTATAATCATTTTTCTTGAGAGCTCATGATTGGGGCATATGTGCATCATGTATTTAAGACTCCCCAAGCTTGGGTGATACTTTCTCCCTCACGAGGCCAAAAATTATATATATAATTCCGATCACAATGAACCAAGTGCATAGGATAAAATTTCTGATGGAATTCCAGCTTCAATCGGTTCCAGTCCCATGTTTTGGATTCATCCAATAACCTATACCATGACAATGCCTTTCCCCCCAAAGATAAGGGGAATACTTTGTTCTTAACTCCATCCTCGGATAAACCTGCAAGCTTAAACAATCCAGAAACTTCATCTATATAGATTAGGTGCATATGAGGATGTATTGTTCCATCTCCTGCATAAGGATTAGCTAGCAGGTTTTCCAAAATACCCGAGGGAATCTCATAATAAATATTTTCAGTAGCTTCAGTAGGTTGAGGAGTGGCCCTTACCACTTCCGGTCGAGGTGAAGATACCCCGAGCAATCCGCTCAAAGGATTACTTTCCATAGTGACAAGTAAAGATAAATTTCAGCACGTAATATAAATGTTTCCTTACCAAAGGCGCTTTTGCTCCCCGGGAACGGCGCCAGAAAAGAGTCTTGATAACCCACAAGTATAGGGGATCAATCGTAGTCCTTTCGATAAGTAAGAGTGTCGAACCCAACGAGGGGCAGAAGGAAATTATAAGCGGTTTTCAGCAAGGTATTCTCTGCAAGTATTGAAAGTAGTAGTAATAGGTAGTTTGATAGCAAGATAATTCGTAACAAGTAACAAGTAACAATAGTAACAAAGGTGCAGCAAGGTGGCCCAATCCTTTTATAGCAAAGGACAAGCCGAAAGTACTTCTTATAGTGAGCAAAGCGTTCTCGAGGACACATGGGAATTCTCATCTAGTCACGTTCATCATGTTTAGTTGATTTGCGTTCACTACTTTGATAATTTGATATGTTGGTAGACCGGTGCTAGGGTGCTGTTCTTACTTGAACAAGTGACCCACTTATGATTACCCCCTCTCGCAAGCATCCGCAACTACGAAAGAAGAATTAAGATAAATCTAACCATAGCATGAAACATATGGATCCAAATGAGCCCCTTATGGAATAGCGCATAAAGTAGGGTTTAAGCTTCTGTCACTCTCTGATACGTCTCCAACGTATCTATAATTTATGAAGTATTCATGGCATGTTTACTATAATTTTACATGGTCTTGGTTCACTTTTATATCATTTTTATGGACTAACACATTGACCTAGTGCCCAGTGCCAGTTGCTGTTTTCTACTTGTTTTTGGTTTTCCAGAAAATCCATACCAAACGAAGTCTAAACGCAGCGAATTGACGATTGTTTCTAGAAGGAAAGAGACCCGAGAAGCTTCGAGGGAGTACCAGAAGACCCACAGGGACCCCACAAGGCAACATCGCACGTCCTAGGGGGGGGGGTAGGCGCACACCGATGCCTTGTGGGCCCCCTGTGGCACCTCTTCGCGTGATTCCAATGCTGAAAATTCTTATATATACAGAAATCCCCTAAAGTTAACCTAGATGAGTTTTTCCACCGCCGCAAGTCTCTGTTCCAAAGCGATCTCATCCGGAGCTCCGTTCCGGCACCCTGCCAGAGGGGGGAAGTCATCACCGGAGGCCATCTTCATCATCCCCGCTGCTTCCATGATGAGGCGGGAGTAGTTCACCCCCGGGCTGAGGGTATGTACCAGTAGCTATGTGTTTGATCTCTCTCTCTCTCTCTCTCTCTCTCTCTCTCTCTCTCTCGTGATCTTGATTTGGCACAATCTTGATGTACCATGAGCTTTGTTAATATAGTTGGATCATATGGCGTTCTTCCCTCTCTATCTTCGTTGTGATGAACCGAGTCTTGCCCCTTTGAGGTTTCATTATTATCGAATTGAATATTTGGATTTGAGATCACTTGATGTATGTCTTGCATGTGGATACCCGTGGTGAAAATGGGGTATTCTATTAAGTCACTCGATGTATGTTTTGGTAATCAACTTGCAGATTCCCGAGGTGACATTGGGGTAATCTAGGCACATAGGTTGATACACGTTTTCATCCTACTTTCTTCGATAGAAACTTTGGGGTAATCTTTGAAGTTCTTTGTGTTGGGTTGAATATTATGAATCTGAAATTGTTTGATGCATATCGAATAATTAACTCATGGATACTTGTGGTGACATTGGAGTATCTAGGTGACATTAGAGTTGATTGATGCCCATCATATGGTGTTATTTTAGTATGAAAGATCGTGGATGTCGCCTAGAGGGGGGGTGAATAGGCGCTTTAAAATAATTACGGTTTAGGCTTGAACAAATGCGGAATAAACCTAGCGGTTAATTTGTCAAGCACAAAACCTACAACAACTAGGCTCACCTATGTGCACCAACAACTTATGCTAAGCAAGATATACAACTATGTGACACTATGGCTATCACAAAGTAAAGTGCATAAGTAAAGGGCTCGGGTAAGAGATAACCGAGGAATGCGGAGATGATGATGTATCCCGAAGTTCACACCCTTGCGGGTGCTAATCTCCGTTTGGAGCGGTTTGGAGGCACAATGCTCCCCAAGAAGCCACTAGGGCCATCGTAATCTCCTCACGCCCTCGCACAATGCAAGATGCCGTGATTCCACTAAAGGACCCTTGAGGGCGGTCACCGAACCCGTACAAATGGCAACCCTTGGGGGCGGTCACCGAACCCGTACAAATGGCAACCCTTGGGGGCGGTCACCGAACCCGTACAAATGGCAACCCTTGGGGGCGGTCACTGAACCCGTACACTTTGGCAACCCTTGGGGGCGGTCATCGGTACCCGTCAAATTGCTCGGGGCAATCTCCACAACCTAATTGGAGACCCCGACGCTTGCCCGGAGTTTTACACCACAATGATTGAGCTCCGACAACACCAACCGTCTAGGGCACCAAGGCACCCAAAAGGAACAACCTCTAGGGTGCCCAAACACCCAAGAGTAACAAGCTTCTCAACTTTCACTTCCACGTATCACCGTGGAGAACTCAAACCGATGCACCAAATGCAATGGCAAGGGCACACGGATTGCCCAAGTCCTTCTCTCCCAAATCCGACCAAAGCAACTAATGCTAGGGAGGAAAATGAGAGAAAGAACGAAGAAGAGAACACGAAGAACTCCAAGATCTAGATCCAAGGGGTTCCCCTCACATCGAGGAGAAAGTGATTGGTGGAAACGTAGATCTAGATCTCCTCTCTCTTTTCCCTCAAGAACTAGCAAGAATCATTGGAGGGATTGAGAGATAGCAAGCTCGAAGAAGGTCAACAATGGGGGAAGAACACGAGCTCAAAGGATGGGGACCATTGGGGAAGAAGACCCCCTTTTATAGGCCTCCCCAAAACCAACCGTTATGCCTTCAGCCTGTGCATAAGCGGTAGTACCGCTCGGGCGAGCGGTACTTCCGCTGGCACGGTAGTTTCAGCCGTAAAGTGCAACTGAGAAACTCAAGAAGGCGGTAGTGCCGCCGGAGCGGTACTACCGCTCCCACTAGCGGTACTACCACTAGGTGTTGCAAGTACAGGTGAAACCACGATAGTAGAGTAGAGCAGCGCGGTACTACTGCACTGAGCAGTACTACCGCAGGGCAGGTGCGGTACTACCGTCCGGAACGGTACTACCGTGCCCAACTACCGCCCTACTACCGCCGAAGCGAAAACGAGTCCAGAAGCTGAAAACAAGCGGTAGTGCCCGCAGCACTGGAACCGCGGAAGTACCGCGCAAGCGGTACTACCGCTGCCCAGGGCGGTACTACCACTAGAGAGCTTCAAAGAGGCCCAAGCAAACAGATGGAAGCAGGAAAACCAGAACTGCCACAACTTCTACATATGAACTCCAAATCCAGCAAACTCAAGCTCGTTGGTTATAATAAGAAGAGGCAGTAGAAAAATGCCAATGATATAGAGATGTGAAACCTCTATGAATGAAGAACCGGCAAAAACTCCAACATCAAAAACATCATAGAAGATGCATATGAACTCCGTTTTCGATGAACTCGAGCTTGTCATGAGGATGACCATAAGCTCTAAAACTCACAAAGAGAAACTCCAAATAAGAACCAAGAAAGATGATGCAAGGATGCAATGGTTTGAGCTCTCTACGAACGATACGATCGAGCTACCAACTTGAGAGCCCCCCTTGATAGTACGGCAATCGATCCTTGTGGCACCCCGGCTCAGAGGACCGGCTTACCCAGTGTTTCCAACCCAGAGATCATGTCTTCTGGAAACACACAACAACTTGGAATAGAACAGAACTGAACTTTATTGAAATATCTCAAGTACAAGCTCATAATTTACATTGATAGTGAGGCCAGAAGCACATCAGGTGCTATGACAATATCTACATTATTTATGGAACATAACAGGGCCTCGATACTACTGGGTGATTCTACGGCGTAGCGGAACATAGCGCGGAAACTCCATCCATAGGGACACTGCTGTGGACACGGCCTAGTTAGCGTAGCACGAACCATCGGGACCTCCGTCCTCGGCTTCTCCTGCATCTGGCATGATACGCCAGGTGAGTACTTGGAATGTACTCGCAAGCACATGGCAACCAAAACAATGCAGCAAACAATAGCATGGCAATAATCACATTAAATGCTTAAAGTGCTTACTGTTACCGAGTACCAACTTACTCTCTTTCGGGTTGTCCCACAACCCTCGAGATACTCATGATCCATCGGTACTTCTGATCATAAGACAAGTTCTTCCATCATTATTATCATTATCACGGTTGACCATCCTAGAGAGGCCTAAACGGACTGTCCAATACCGTGGACGCAGCTATTCGAATAGGTTTTTACACTCTGCAGAGGTTGCGCACTTTACCCACACTATGGAGCTCCTGGCCTCGTACTTTAGTACATGTTCCCATTCGGGTGGACCAGTGCTACTCCAACGAAACTTGCCTAGCCCGTGACTCCTCTATCGTACCACTGACAATCATACCCTCCCAGGGTCATGTCCTGGGTGGCCCCTGTGTCACCTCGTGACACCTGCCACCGTCGTGGCCAAACAAACTGTCCCAAACGGGGACGCTGGCAAAATAACTCAACTGGGCTCACAGGATTATCGTCGTCTACCTGATCAGGGCAGCACGCACGCATAACCCGCCCTAGTTTGGTGGTATCGATAAAAGAGCACAAAGCCAGACCAAGTCAAGGCCGTCCCATACCAGCAAATGTGGCTGCACGGGTAAGTCCGGGTAGGTGGCTCTTGATCAACCAACTAAGTTTAATATTATCAGGCAATTAACCATCATGGATATTCATCAAGATTAATTTAACCTGGCAGTAGCTATAAAATAAATTACTTTGAATTAACACATATTTAAATAATGCACATAATTCAATTAAATAACCAACACTATTGAAATGCCTCATGAAATGGATGTCATGGCTTGCCTTGCTCTGTTGGGTTGTCCACAAACTCCTGGGCTTCAAATTCAAAAGGATTTCCCTCTGAAAATATTTTAAAAGTGCAAAGGAAAATGTCACATGCTACTATTTTGAGCACCAGAAATTCTGTGAACATGGGAAAAATACCAAACTTAACCAGAAAATAAAGGAGCTCAAGACAAACCTAGAGCAAAAAGAATCAATTGATTTAGACTTATAGATAAAAAGTTATTAAGGGTCAAAGTTCCTGGTCAACTCTGGAATTAAACAGAAAATAGAAAAAAAACCAGCAGAGGCCACGTCGAAGGCGTAAAGTGGAGAGGCGTCTCCACTTACCGCTTCGGCGCGCGCGGCTGAGCCGCTGATGAGCGGGCCCCGCGGCTGGATTTAAACGAGAGAGAGAGAGGGAACAGAGAGGAGCGGCTCTCCGGCGATCGTCGCCGGCGATACGGACGGCGGCGAGGTCCGATGACTATGGGGATGGATAGAGCGCACGGAGACGAGCACGCACGTACTAGCAGAGTCGTGAGAGATGGCCGGACGTCGTCGTCCCTTTCCTCTCCGGCGGCGGCGGCGCTCGGGTGTCGTCGGAGACGGCGGTTTCGGTGGCGATTCGCTCGGGCAAGCGGTCGGGCGTGATCAGAGGAATGAGCTGAGCTCAATGGTGGAGTCAGAGGAGGTCGGGGTGGAGTGGAACGGCGAGGCGGCAAAGCTCAGGTGGCGGCGGATCTCCGGCGAGGTTCGAGGCCAGAGGGCCTCTCGGCCGTGGCTCGCTGCTCAGGAGGGCGATTTGGAGGTGGAGGGGTGAGGTGAGGAGCTCGGGAGGGCTGGGCGAGGCCTTTTATAGCCGGAGCCGAGCTCTCTGGAAGAGGCGGGTCTCGGGCCACGTCGCTGGCGCCAGTACGCCGCGCTGGCTGGCCGGTTGCGGGCGACGAGACGGGAGAGGGTAGAGAGGAGTTAAGGCGCGGTGGAGGCTAGCGGGGAAAGAAGACGAGCGCCAGCGCCACTGTGGCCGCACGGGCGGCACAGTGCCCGGATGCCGTGGCGGCCGTCGAGGCCGATTCCGGCGAGGAGAAGCTGCGGGAGAGGGGTATGTGGACGGCATCGACGAAGTCGGCACCCCAGGACATGGAATGGCAGCGCGAGGGCTCTGGAACGACCTTGACAGAGGCAGGTGAGGTGCAGAGCACGCGGGCTGGCATGCCATTGTCGTGCTCACCACGGGAATTGATGTCTGCAAGCCACGCAAGTCTGGCGCTTCATGTCTAGGGTGTTCTCCTTTGGTCATTTAGCTCCTCTGTGCACTTGGTTTGGCTAGGTCACTCTGAACTAAAGTGTAGCTTCAGCTACAGTTTCTGATAGAGAACTTGAGAGAGATCTAGAGGAAGGGTGAGCTGGAGATAGAGCCAGTGGAGATGTCTGGGATGATCTATGTTGGAAGGACTCCAACCTGACCAAATTTGAAAAGATTTCATCAAGATTTGAATATAGTTCATGTACAACTGTTGTACTGAACCAGAAACATAGATGAGCTTGATGCACTCATCTGGTTGATTTTCTGGGGCTGAATTTTGGTGTAGGAGGGTTATTTGGTGAGGAGAGAATGTCATAAAAATTTCGGCTCAAAAAGATACCTCTAGCTGGTACTTCCTCCACAGAGGTTTAAATTGAGCAGAAACTTGGCAGAATATTGCTGATGAAAATTTGTACTGGACCAGATGATATTTTTGGATATTGTGGCAAGATAGGTTCCCTAGTATCCCAGGGAATTATTTGGGAATTTTCTGAGTTGGGAAAATAGGGGTTGCTTCACAAATGGCCAGTACTGTCCAGAGAGCAAATGGATTTTTCTGGACAAAATTTTGTACTGGACCATGAAATGTTTTAGGAGATTGTGGGAGTAGATGATGACAAGAAGGTGTGGGATTAATTTGGGATTTTTTTGATCACCAGAACTATAGGTTGCTTTGTAACCCATAGTGATGACAAAATTTCCCAAAGGAAGAAAATGATTATTTGGGAAAGATGAAGAATTGGAAATTGGTCCAGAAGGTGTGTGACAGGATTTTGGCAAGATGCTGAGGGCTTTGGATCATTGAGAGGAATTAATAAGTCCAAAGTCAACTGAAAAGGTTCAAAATCCAACCAAATTGCAAATAAAGCCAGAGAGATTTTGAAAAGAAAAAGTTGCCAAAAACCAGGGTGTCACAATCCTATAACCCGGTCTCCCAACTACCACCATGAGACCGGTAAAATAGAAAACCTATCAAGGGCAAACCTTTGCCTTGCACATAGTCCACTTGAGCTAGATGATGACGATCTTGACTTCCTCAAGTTGGACTACCTTTCTTGATTGCGTTGGCCCGATGAAGACAAGTTGATTGCTCCCCCATACTCCACTATGGGTGAGCCACTCTTCGACACATCTTGACAAGTCCATTGTCACCACAATGGACGGCAAGCTTCAAGCATGATCTCTTCATGGTGCTCCACTTGAACTTGCACACCGCAAACTTGATGACGATCACCACTTGATGTCATCCTCCATGGGTTGACTGAGATCTTCCTCTTGACGCAAGCCCATGGAAACATACCTAACCCACATAGAACTCTCACGTAGACAATGGGTTAGTACACAAAGCGTAATGGACAATGCTTACTATACCATGGGATCACTTGATCCCTCTCGGTACATCTTCTACGCTTTGTGTGTTGATCAACTTGAATCACTCTTTGACTTAGTCTTGATCAACCTTGAATCAAATCTTCTCAGCATAAAGATGATGTCTTGAAGGTAAACATGAATGTTCACACAATATTCTTCTTCAAGACATGCTTGCAATAGGCTCATCTCTTACATGACCAATCTTTGGACAACTCCATGAATAACCCCTTGGTCAACACATATTATTCGACTTTTTGTTCGACTTTTTGTTTAGGTTGGTCTCTATCATATATCTTCTTTAATTCGGTGGGACCCCTTCCTCTCTTCTTTTTTTGTTGTACAATCATATCTGAAGCATTTGCTTTACAATGCAAAATAATGAGTGAGAAGGATGGAGCAGCACCAGATAATTTGTATTGCATATTTAGTATCGTAAATACATGGTCACACTTAAAAAAGTCTCTGCTCTAATGCAAATCTAATGCTCTGCTCTAATTCAAATCTGCACTCATATGTTCTGCTCTAATGCAGGGACAAAAAACTCTTAAATGATTTGTTAGAGTTATATGTTTCAGGCTGCTGTCATACTTTAGGAACTGAAACAAATGCCCCATGGTTCTCCAGAAAATGAACAAGTTCAGACTGCAGGGAGAAATGAGAAGGATGGAACAACACTAGAATACCTTGAATGTCATCTGAGCCATGTCCTATGTGTTCATTATTGGGATCTTCAACATCATGGTTTAACCTTGACTGGGAACGCAGGTTACGTCCTCCATTTGCAACTTCACTTGTGCAGTTATTTGGCTAGAAAAATAGCATCAATGCATGTGAAACAAATGGTATATCTATATCTTACGAGGAAACCTTGAATTTAAACAATGAGAAGTACACAACCTTTATCCTTTTCTTGGATGGTTGTGATGAACCTGCTTTCTCAGTGGGAATTCTTGTTTCCTCCCAATGCTTCATTCCTTTTGATTTCTATAAGAGCTCTCACCTTCTCTCATTTTCTGCAATATTGGCAAGCCTCGTAGCTTCATCAAGCAGAGGGATCTCGCTTCCTCCTCTTGTTCCTACCATCTTTCTTTCTACAAGTGACAAATGTTAGAACAAGATGCTTAACAGACAATAGTGTATAAAATATGCATAGCTAGCAGATTATAACACAAGGGAGCAACAAAATAAAATGCGAAGCTTAAGAAATTCTCCACCCCTTCCAAATACACCTTTGTGTGCCTACATGTTATATAAATATAGATATGCATCAGATAAGATGTAGTTAAATAATTGCTAAGCACCCTATAACCACTAAAATTGTGTGTTGTACCTAGGCTCATCCATCCACCTTTTGTCCATAGTGGCTGCAATTTCATAAGTGATTCACAGACTACTAAGTGAAATGCAGAGACTCGGAATACTGATGTTACTGCAAAAATCGGCATTCACTATGAACATATACATCAAATAGACATAAACTTAAAATAGGGACATTAAGCTCCTAAAACAGGTCTGGATGCGCCCTTGTTTGCCTACCTATGATATTCGGTAGTTTAGGTTTATTAGGATCTCATTGGCACAGGACACAGTCTGATGTAATTATAAAAGCTAACTTGGAGATGGGTTCTTCCTTTGGTTGCCCATCTACAATAATTTGCTTCAGCTAAAAACTGATGTGTGGATGTGACTGCAAGAGAGATTTATCTGTGATGAATTGAAACAACCACTGAAAGGGAGCTCTATCTGTTTCAGTTTCAGTTCAGTAAAATGGGGCTGGGGCAAAAGCATACCTCTTGTATTCTATAGGCGGGGCAGAGGACAGAAGATTAGCAGGAACAGACGTTGCCGGTGGAGGAAGAACAGCGCTGGATCCTCGGTGGCCGACGGTGCTGCTTCTCCTTGCCGGTGGATGGTGTTGCTGCTCCTGTCCGGTGGTGGTTGATGGCGCTGCTGCTCCTCGGCGGCGCTGCTGCTCCTGGCACGGCGGATGGCTTGCTGCTACTGGGCGAATGGTGTGCTGCGAGCTAGAGGGAGGTCAGGGTTGGGATGATGTGGCGCGAGGGAGCAGCGGATGGCTGGTGGCGGCGCGCAGGTCGGGGGCCGTGGCGCAGACGGGCGGGGGCGGCGGCGGCGCAGCAATCGGGTTAGGTTTAGGGTGTGGGTGGCGAGAGGAGAGAGGCGTGAGATTAATATTTCTGTGTGAGGGGGCGAGAGAGATATGTGTTTTTTCTTTTCTTTTGCTGGCCCGGTCCGAATCGATGTTTCGCGTGGCGCGCTCATCGCTCTCTTTCCGCGCTAAATTTTTCAGGCATGGGCCGAAGCAAACAACGCCGACACTTTTTGTGTCCCCACGAATCGGCGACACACAGACAATCACTATAGGCTTTATCTGCCGGCAGAAATTACGTTGGTGATCTTATAGTCTTTGGCAACAGATAATGTGCCATGAGCTTATTTTACACTGACATACTGTGTGTTGGTATAGAATGGGACAAAAAAAGTGTCGGCGATGCTCACTTTTACTAATAGATGCATGTCGTCTTTGTAGTGTCGTGGTGTAGTGATTTTTAGAAAAAGCGATTCCTCCCGGTTTTTATCATAGTAATGATGAGGATATTAAAATGATTGGTGTTTCATCTATTGATTCTTTGTTTAGAAATATAAAACTTGATGAAAAGGGGACTGAAGAAGAGTCAACTTTAGCTAGTAGGCGTTCCCATAATTCGGAGGGTGAAAATCTTAATGGAAAAATTGCTAAAAGTGGGTTTGGAGAGGTAAAACCTTTAAATAGCGATGTGCCCACTCTCTTGGATTACAAAGATTTTAATTGTTCTTTGATTGAGTGCATTTCTTTGTTATAATCCATGTTAAATTCACCCAACGCTTATGAGCAAAACAAGGCTTTTACTAAACACATCGTAGAAGCAATGATGAAAGCATTAGAAGAAAAGCTAGAACTAGAAGTCTCAATTCCTAGAAAATTATATGATGAATGGGAACCCACCATTAAAGTTAGAATTAAAAATTATGAGTGCAATGCTTTATGTGATTTGGGTGCTAGCGTTTCCACAACTCAAAAATCTTTATGTGATGTGCTAGGTTTCACCAATATAGATGAATGTTCTCTTAATTTGCACTTGGCGGATTCTACTATTAAAAAGCCTTTGGGTAGAATTAATGATGTTCTTATTCTTGCAAATAGGAACTATGTGCCCGTTGATTTTATTGTTCTTGACATTGAATGCAATTCTTCTTGCCCCATAATACTTGGTAGACCGTTCTTACGAACTATAGGTGCCGTTATTGATATGAAAGAAGGGAATATAAAATTTCAGTTTCCATTAAAGAAGGGTATGGAGCATTTCCCTAGAAAAAGAATTAAAGCACCATATGAATCAATTATGAGGGCCATTTATGGAATCAACTTGAAAGATGACAATACTTGAAATTATGCATTATGCCTAGCTAGGGGCATAAAACAATAGCGCTTGTTGGGAGGCAAACCAATGAATAAAATAATTTTTTTTCTGTTATTGTGTGTTTTCACAATTATGCTACTGGTATGATTGTGTTTTTGTGTTTTTAATTAGTGTTTGTGCCAAGTAAAGCCTTTGGGATGATTTGGAAGATAGTATAATTGATGCTGTTTGGAAAACAGAAAATTTTGTGTCCAGTGCCCGAATTTTGTTTCTGTACTGGAGCATCAGAAAAATCTGAAATTTTTACACAGTATTGGTATATGAATTTTCCACGTTTTCCTAATTTTTCAGAATTTTTGGGGTTACAAAAGTATGGCTTTGAAATAGATTTCTACAGACTGTTCTGTTTTTGACAGATTCTGTTTTCGATGCACTACTTGCTTGTTTTGATGAATCTATGGATTGTATCGGGGGGTATAAGCCATGGTGAAGTTAGAATACAGTAGGTATAATGAAAAAATAAAATATGAATGGGTTTGCAACAGTACCTAAAGTAGTGATTTATTTTGTTATACTAGCGGATCTCACGAAGGTTTTGTTGAGTTCTGTGTGATTGAAGTTTTCAAGTTTTGGGTGAGATCATGATGGATGAAGGAATAAGGAGTACTAAGAGCCTAAGCTTGGGGATGCCCAGGGAACCCCAAGGTAATATTCAAGGAAGACTCAAGCGTCTAAGCTTGGGGATGCCCCGGAAGGCATCCCCTCTTTCTTCTACCAACCATCGGTAATTTTACTTGGAGCTATATTTTTATTCGTCACATGATATGTGTTTTACTTGGAGCGTCTTGTATTATATGAGTCTTTGCCTTGTTTGCTTTTTAGTTTGTCACAATCATCATTGCTGAACACACCTATTTTGAGAGAGCCACACGTTTATCATCATTTGTTAGAATACTCTATGTGCTTCACTTAAATATTTCTAGCTAGGCAGTTGCTCTAGTGCTTCACTTAAATATTTTTGAGCATGGTGGTGGCTATATTTTGAAGATATGAACTCTCTTGCTTCACTTATATTATTTTGAGAGTTGATTGAAAATTTGAAGAAATAAATTCTCATGCTTCACTTATATTATTTTGAGAATTGACAAGATTGAAATTTTGAAGAAATAAATTCTCATGCTTCACTTATATTATTTTGAGAATTGACAAGATTAAAATTTTGAAGAAATGAATTGTCATGCTTCACTTATATTATTTTGAGAATTGATAAGATTGAAATTTTGAAGAAATATTTGCACTCTCATGCTTCACTTAAATCTTTTTGAGAGTTGATAATAGTAACGGTAATTTGCACAAGATATGAATTTGGTCCCGAAGTGATGAATATTCAAGAGGGATATAATAAAAAATTTCATATAGATCATTGGATATGATAAGTGTGATTCCTTGCAATAGTTTTGCAATATGGAAATGATAATATGTGAGTCATGTTAGTGAGTAATTGTGATTTAGTAAGAATATTAGTGTTAAGGTTTGTGATTCCCTATGCATGCACGTTAAGTCAATAGTTATGCAATGAAATTATATCCTACTTATGGTGCATTATTCGGTGTTAGTTATGTTCAATGCATGTTTATGACCGTTTTCACTTTTTGGTTGGTTGCTTCTCAATCTATTTGCTAGACTTCATTTGTACTAAGCGGAAATACTGCTTGTGCATCCAAAATCCTTAAACCCAAGTTGTGCCAAATGAGTCCACAATATCTACCTATATGCGGTATTTCAATGCCGTTCCAAGTAAATTTGCATGTGCCAACTCTAATTTTCAAAATAATTTTTCCGTTTTGTGTGCCCGTACCGCTCATGAAGCGACAGGGGGTGGCCATTATTTTCCATGCTAGGTGTGTTATTCTCACGATGAGTGTTTATTCACTTGTCATTGCACGAGAGAATGGTTGGTAATAGGGATGCCCAGTCCCACATTGATATCAAAAATTAATAACAACAAAATTCCTTGGAAAGTGTTGGTTTGCAGGGCACCCGTGGATACGGCTAGCCATGGATTGTGAAAGAAATGGTGGAAAGGAAATAAACTTTACTTTATGTTTGGGAACCGCCTATGATGTGTCTAGCATGGAAAATAATGGGAATTCTCGGTCGTTTTTGTTGACAGGAAAAGCATGCCTCTCAAAATATTTTATCTCTCTAATTTAAGCTTTGAGCTCTGGCGCATTTGACAAATCTCTGCTTCCCTCTGCGAAGGGCCTATCTATTTACTTTTATGCAATTTTTATTTTTATTTGAGTCTCCATCTTCTCTTACAAAAGCACCAACTAGAGAGCACTATTGTCATACTTATGCATTGGATGTAGCTAATATTTGAGTGTGTTTCATGAATGGATCAATGATTGAGCATAATGGGCTAGGAATAACTTTCTTTAGCATTGATATTTTGAAAGACATGGTTGCTTGTTAGCATGCTTGAGTATTTATATCTTCATGTCAAATTATAGACTATTGCTTTGAATCATTCAAGTCCAATGTCCATGCTACAAAAGAAAAGAATATGTGATGAATATGATAGGCAGCATTCCACATCAAAAATTCTGTTTTTATCATTTACCTACTCGAGGACGAGCAGGAATTAAGCTTGGGGATGCTGATAAGTCTCCAACGTATCTATAATTTTTTATTGTTCCATGCTGTTATATTACCAATCTTGGATGTTTTTATATACATTTACAGCAATTATATATCATTTTTTGGGACTAACCTATTAACTCAGTGCCCAGTGCCAGTTGTTGTTTTCTGCCCTGTTTTTGTTTTACAGAAAATCAATATCAAACGAAGTCCAAATGCCACGAAACTTTTTGGAGATTTTTTTCTGGACAGGATAAACACTAGAAGCTTTGGGAGGAGGCTAGAAGCCCCATGGGGTGCCCACGAGGCACCAGGGCGCGCCTGGGGAGGGGGGCAGGCGCGCCCTGGTACCTCGTGGGGCCCATAGAGCTCCGTTTGACCTAATTCCACCACTATAAATTCAGGAAAAATCAGAAACCCTCAGGGGAGTCCACGAAATACTTTTTCCGCCGCCGCAAGTTTCTGTTCTCGAGAGATCCCATCTGGAGGCCTTCTCCGGTACTCCGCCGGAGGGGGAATCGATCACGGAGGGGCTCTACATCAACCTTGCTGCCCTTCCGATGATGCGTGAGTAGTTTACCACAGACCTTCGGGTCCATAGTTAGTAGCTAGATGGCTTCTTGTCTCTTTTTGATCTTCAATACAATGTTCTCCTCGATGTTCTTGGAGTTCTATCCGATGTAATCACTTTTTGTGGTGTGTTTGTTGGGATCCAATGAATTGTGAGTTTATGATCAGATTATCCATGAATATTATTTCAGTCTTCTCTGATCTCTTTTATGCATGATTATTATAGCTTCATATTTCTTCTCTGATCTATTGATTTGGTTTGGCCAACTAGATTGATTTATCTTGCCATGGGAAGAGGTGCTTTGTAATGGGTTCGATCTTGCGGTGTTCAATCCCGGTGACAGAAAGGGACATGACACGTATGTATCGTTGCTATTAAGGGTAAAAAGATGGGATTTATTCATACATGAGTTTATCTTGTCTACATCATGTCATCGTTCTTAAGGCGTTACTCCGTTCTTTTATGGACTTAATACACTAGATGCATGCTGGATAGCGGTCGATTTGTGGAGTAATAGTAGTAGATGCAGGCAGGAGTCGGTCTACTTATCTTGGACGTGATGCCTATATACATGATCATTGCCTTGGATATCGTCATGATTATTTGCTTTTCTATCAATTGCCCAACAGTAATTTGTCTACCCACCGTATGCTATTTTCTTGAGAGAAGCCTCTAGTGAAAACTATGGCCCCCGGGTCTATCTAAATCATATTACTAAAACCCTAAAAATATTGTTGCAATTTTCTTTTATTTATTTTTATTTTGTATTTTTGTTTCAATCTATCTATCTATCACATACAATTTAATCTTGCAATTAACCGCCGTGGGATTGACAACCCCTCATTTGCGTTGGGTGCAAGGATTTGTTGTTTGTGTGCAGGTACTGCTAACGAGGTGTTGCGTGGTTCTCCTACTGGATTGATAACCTTGGTTTCATAACTGAGGGAAATACTTACCTCTGCTGTGCTACATCATCCCTTCCTCTTCGGGGATAATACCAACGCAAGCTACAAGTAGCAGGGAGGCACGATGAGAGGGAAAGATTACTCTCGACGTAGTCTTCGGCACTCCCGAGAACTATCGGTCTGAGGAGTTAACATTCCATGTTGTACCCTTCCGAAGTGGTTATCATGCCCTTCTAGGGCGAGAGGCATTCATAAAATTCTACGCCATACCTAATTATGGGTATATGAAATTAAAAATGCCGGGCCGCAATGGAGTGATAACCATCACCAGCAACCCAGGGAGGGCACTCAGGGCCGAAAATAAAACAGCCTCACTCGCCCTCAAATCGCTGGCAGAGGCCTTCGCAACCGAAGAGCTGACGGCACTATGGGCCACGGTCAACTCGGATGACATCATTCTGGACAAGCGATCCAAATCGACATCATTCAAACCAGCTGATGAAATTGTTAAATTTCAGGTACACCCAACGGACCCGAACAAAACGGCGTCCATCGGTGCCCATCTGGACCCAGAAATCGACGAAGCCCTTCGAAATTTCCTTCGGAAAAACTGGGACATATTTGCCTGGCATCCCTCAGACATGCCCAGCATCCCGAGAAACCTAGCCGAACACAACTTGAACATTATAAAAGGGTTCAAACCAGTCAAGCAAGCACTTCGGCGATTCTTCGAGCCCAAGCGTCAAGCTATGGGGGAAGAACTGGCTAAGTTGTTAGAAGCCGGGTTCATTCGCGAGATCAAACACCCTAAATGGTTGGCTAACCTGGTCATGGTGCCAAAAATGGATAAATCCTGGCGGCTTTGCGTTGATTTCAAAGATGTTAACAAAGCTTGTCCCAAGGACCCCTTCCCACTGCCGCGCATCGACCAAATCATCGACGCCATGGCTGGACATGACTCTCTCTACTTCCTGGATGCATATTAGGGATACCATCAAATAAAAATGAAGGAATCCGACCAGGAAGCAACCGCCTTTATAACACCCTACGGGCCGTTCTGCTTCAACACAATGCCGTTCGGATTAAAAAACGCCGGCGCAACATATCAACGCATGATCCAGACATGTCTAGAAAAACAAATTGGCGAAACAGCCGAGGCTTACGCCGACGACGTGGTTGTAAAAACAAGGGACGTCCGGCAGCTAGTGAAGGATCTCGGCGACATATTCGCCAGCCTCTGGGTCTACCACATAAAGCTCAATACGGAGAAGTGCATCCTCGGGGTTCCAGCGGGGAAGCTGCACGGATTCATTGTTTCCCATAGAGTAATCGAGGCCAATCCAGCAAAAATCCGTGCCTTGGCCGCACTAGAAATCCCCACCGAACTAAAGCACGTTCAGAAACTCACCAGCTACATAGCCGCCCTCAGCCGCTTCATCTCTTGACTCGGGGAGCAGGCTTTACCGCTGTACAAGCTGTTGAAACAAACAAAGAACTTCAAATGGACCAGTGATAACCCACAAGTATAGGGGATCGCGACAGTCTTCGAGGGTAGTATTTCACCCAAATTTATTGATTCGACACAAGGGGAGCCAAAGAATATTTGCGAGTATTAGTAGTTGAGTTGTCAATTCAACCACACCTGGAGAACTAAATATCTGCAGCAAAGTTTTTAGTAGCACAGTAGTAACAGTAGCAATAGTAACGGAAACAGTAACAATAGCAATTTTGTAGTGATTGTAACACCAGCAGCAACAAAAGTAACTTAGCAAAGATCAATATGTGAAAAGCGTAGGCATTGGATCAGTGATGGATAATTTTGTTGGATGACGTTCATCATGTAACAGTCACAACCTAGAGCGATACACAATAGCTCCAATTCATCAACGTAATGTAGGCATGTATTCCGTATATAGTCATACGTGCTTATAATAAGAACTTGCATGACATCTTTTGTCCTACCCTCCCGTGGCAGCGGGGTCCATAAGGAAACTAAGGGATATTAAGGCCCCCTTTTAATAGAGAACCGGAACAAAGCATTAACACATGGTGAATACATGAACTCCTCGAATTACAGTCATCCCCGGAGAGTATCCCAAACAATTGTCACTATGGGGTCTACGGATCAGAACAATAACAAGTGCATATAACTAGCAGATAGGATCAAGAACTCAAATATATTCATGAAAACATAAAGGGTTCAGATCTGAAATCATGGCACTCAGGCCCTAGTGACAAGCATTAAGCATAGCAAAGTCATAGCAACATCAATCTCAAAACATAGTGGATACTAGGGATCAAGCCCGATTACATGATAAATCTCATCCAACCCATCACCGTCCAGCAAGCCTACGGAGAAGTTACTCACACCCGGTGGTGAGCATCATGAAATTGGCGATGGGGGATGGTTGATGATGACGATGGCGACAAATCCCCCTCTCCGGAGCCCAGAACGGACTCCAGATCAGCCCTCCCGATGAAGAACAGGAGGTGGCGGTGGCTCCATATCATAAAACGCGATGGAACTTCTTCTCTTATTTTTTTCTCAGGGAAAGAGAATTTATAGCATTGGAATTAGGTCAGAAGGACCGCTGTGGGCCCCACAAGGTATCCTGGTGTGCCCCCTGGGGGGGTCGCGCCCTGTTGCCTTGTGGGCAACAGGGGGCCCCTCTCTAGTTGATTCTTGCGCCAATATTTTTTATATATTCCACAAAAATCCTCCAAAAAAATTCGTCCAATTCCGAGAATTTGATTTCTGCACAAAAACAACACCATGGTAGTTCTGCTGAAAAAAGCGTCAGTCCAGGTTAGTTCCATTCAAATCATGCAAATTAGAGTCCAAAACAAGAGCAAACGTGTTTGGAAAAGTAGATACGACGGAGACGTATCAACTAGTGAGGCAGGAGACGCTCTCGAAGAAATTAAAAGGCTCCTCGCCACCAACCCCATACTGGCAGCACCAGGAATAGGTGGCCGATGTTGCTATACATCTCGGCAACAAACCAAGTTGTTAGTGTTGTCCTCATAGTCGAACGAGACGTTGAAGGCCACAAATTCCAGGTGCAGCGGCCCGTATACTATGTTTCCGAGGTATTAACCCCGTGTAAAACAAGGTATCCTCACTACCAGAAAATCGCATATGCAGTTTTCATGGCATCTTGGAAGCTATGACACTACTTTTAGGAGTGTTCTATCACCGTGGCATCCGACGTCCCTCTAGGCGACATCATCAACAATAGGGACGCGACTGGTCGCATCACCAAATGGGCAATTGAACTCCTTCCTTTTGAAATCACATTTCGCCCGCGCCGAGCTATTAAATCCCAGGTACTGGCAGATTTCGTGGCCGAATGGACTGATACGTCCCAAACGTATCTACTTTTCCAAACACTTTTGCTCTGGTTTTGGACTCCAATTTGCATGATTTGAATGGAACTAACCCAGACTGACTCTGTTTTCAGCAGAATTGCCATGGTGTTATTTTTGTGCAGAAATAAAAGTTCTCGGATGGACCTGAAAATTTACGGAGAATTATTTCAGAATATATAAAAAATACTGGCGAAAAGATCACCTAGAGGGGGCCACCCAGGAGCCACAAGCTCAGGGGGCGCACCCACCACCCAAGGAGCGCCCCCAGGCTTGTGGGGCCCTGGCAGCTCCGTTTACCCTAATTCCAACGCTATAAGTACCTATTAATGGAGGAAAAAAATCAAAGAGAAAGAATCATCACGTTTTACGATATGGAGCCGCCGCCACCTCCTGTTCTTCATCGGGAGGGCTGATCTGGAGTCCGTTAGGGGCTCCGGAGAGGGGGATTCGACGTCGTCGTCATCATCAACCATCCTCCATCACCAATTTCATGATTCTCACCACTGGGCGTGAGTAATTTCTTCATAGGCTTGCTGGACGGTGATGGGTTGGATGAGATTTACCATGTAATCGAGTCAATTTGTTAGGGCTTTGATCCCTAGTATCCACTATGTTCTGAAATTGATGTTGCTATGACTTTGCTATGCTTAATGCTTGTCACTAGGGCCCGAGTGCCATGATTTCAGATCTAAACCTTTATGTTTTCATGAATATATTTGTGTTCTTGATCCTATCTTGCAAGTTATATGCACCTATTATGTGTTATGATCCGCATACCCCAAGGTGACAATAATTGGGATTCTTTCCGATGATTACCATAGTTTGAGGAGTTCAAGTATTCACTATGTGTTAATGCTTTGTTCTGGTTCTCTATTAAAAGGAGGCCTTAATATCCCTTAGATTTCCTTATGGACCCCGCTGCCACGGGAGGGTAGGACAAAAGATGTCATGCAAGTTCTTACTATAAGCACGTATGACTATATACGGAATACATGCCTACATTACATTGATGAATTGGAGCTATTGTGTATCGCCCTAGGTTGTGACTGTTACATGATGAATGCCATCCAACATAATTATCCATCACTGATCCAATGCCTACGCTTTTCGCATATTGATCTTTGCTAAGTTGCTTTCGTTGCTGTTACTGTTACAATCACTACAAAACTGCTTCTGTTACTATAGCTACTATTACTATTGCTATTGAAACTATCATACTACTATGCTACTAAACACTTTGCTATAGATATTTAGTTCTCCAGGCGTGGTTGAATTGACAACTCAACTTCTAATACTCGCAAATATTCTTTGGCTCCCCTTGTGTCGAATCAATAAATCTGGGTGAAATACTACCCGCGAAAATTGTTGTGATCCCCTATACTTGTGGGTTATCAAGACCTTTTTCTGGCACTGTTGCCGGGGAGCATAGCTCTATCTGTTGAGTCACTTGGGATTTATATCTGTTGATCACTATGAAGAATCTGAAAGACGCTAAGACCAAGATCGTCCCCTCTATGACTAGAGGAGGTAAGGAACTGCCATCACACTCTGCACTTGATTCACCTTCTGTTTTGAGTAGGCTTGAGACACCACCACCTACTATTCATTCTGATATGTCGCAAGTTATTGATGATACTACTTCTGCTATGAATGAAACTATTGATGATGCTAGTACTATGCTTGATAATACTGTGCCACTTGGTGAATTTCTTGATGAACAAATTGCTAAAGCTAAAGGAATTGAAAATGTTGAAACTCTTGAAAATTATGATTAACCTATTATGCCTAGGTCCCCTACTAGAGTTGAAATGCCTGAGACATCTGATGGTTATGTTTTCGATAGGGTGACAGCTAGGGCAATTCTTGCTTGTAATGATAGAGACGAGGTTAGAAAATGGCTTGCTGAGTTGAAAGAAAAATCTATGAAGGAGAGAATGAAATATGATCCTAAGTTTTATACCTCTCTCATATTTGTTACCGATAAGGATTATGAATTCTCTGTCGATCCTGAGTTAATTACTTTGGTTGAATCTGATCCTTTTCATGGTTATGAAACTGAAACTGTTGTGGCACACCTTACTAAGTTAAATGATATTGCCACCCTATTTGCTCATGAGGAAAAAAATTCGTTACTACTACATTCTTAAGTTGTTTCCTTTCTCATTAAAGGGTGATGCTAAGTAATGGTTTAATACTCTTGCTCCTGGTTGTGTGCGTAGTCCCCAGGATATGATATATTACTTCTCTGAAAAGTATTTTCCTACTCATAAGAAACAAGCTGCCTTGCAGGAAATATTTAACTTTGTGCAAATTGAAGAAGAGAATCTCCCTCAAGCTTGGGGGAGGCTTCTCCAACTACTTAATGCTTTGCCTGATCATCCTCTTAAGAAAAATGAAATACTTGATATGTTTTATAATGGACTAACCGATGCTTCTAGGGACTACCTAGATAGTTATGCTGGTTCTGTTTTCAGGGAATGAACTGTTGGACAGGCTGAAGAACTATTGAATAATATATTGAGAAATGCTGATGATTGGACACTTCCTGAACCATCACCTAAGCCAACTCCGAAGAAGAGAGGTATTCTATTCCTCAGTCCAGAAGATATGCAAGAAGCTAAGAAATCTATGAGGGAAAAAAGTATTAAAGCTGAAGATGTTAAGGATTTACCACCTATTGAAGAAATACATGGGCTCGACATCCCGACACAGGTAGTAGAGGTAAATTGTCTTCGTAGATTCAATGAAAATGATATTCCCTATAGTAAGTCTGCTATTCAATGCTTGGATGAATTTGATAACTACATTGTTAAGCAAGAGAATTTCAATATGTATGTTAGCAATCAACTAAAACGAAATGCCATCATGATTGAACGCTTGAGTGATTTGATGTTTAGAACTGCTAATGATGTTAAATGCTTGAGTAAACATGCTTCTATGGTCCAGACTCAGTTAGAACAAATAGCTAAGTCACAAAATGATTTGCTTGATGAGACGAATAATAAAACGAATGAGCATACTGTTAGAGTTGTTACTAGAGGAGGTAGAATGACTCAGGATCCTTTGTATCCTGAAGGTCGTCCTAAAAGAATTGAACAGGATTCTCAAAGAAATAATATTGATGCACCTAGTCCATCTAAGAAGAAAAAGAAAAAGAAAAATGATAGGACTTTGCATGCTTCTAGTGAACCTGAGATAGGAAAACCTCCTGAGAACCCAAATGATGTTTCTATTTCTGACGCTGAGACACAATCTGGTAATGAACATCCACCTAGTGATAACAATAATGATAATGATACTAATGATGTCCATGTTGATGCTCAACCAGATAATGATGTAGAAATAGAACCTGCTGTTGATCTTGATAACCCACCTCCTAAGAACAAAAGATATGATAAAAGAGACTTCGTTGCTAGGAAACATGGAAAGGAAAGAGAACCATGGGTTAAAAAACCTATGCTTTTCCCTACTAAAACTTCTAAAAACAAAGATGATGAAGACTTTGAGCGCTTTGTTGAAATGCTTAGACCTGTCTTTTTGTGCACTCGCTTGATTGATATGTTGAAAATGTTTCAACAATTACTATTGGAGGTTTCAAATTTCCTCTCCCTACTGTCAAAAAGAAATATGAAATTATTATTGTTGGGGAGATGCATATCCCCATTGAGGTAACTTAGTGTTATACAAAGATTCCTCGGTTTCATGCCATTCGGAAATAGTTTGTTAATAAGACTTGATCAACCTTATTAATGGATTCTTTTTGAGGGGCATGTGGACGATGAATTTAGTAAGCACAACTTTCTGTACCCACCTTTTGCTCTCTGTTATTTTTAGTAGAATAAAATAAAATGCCATGATTATCCTGTTTTCTGAATTTTCCATGCAATAAAAAATGGCCCAAAAATAAAAGTTGTCAGAATGCCATGAAAATTTAGTATGATTTTTTCTAGAATATTTAAGAATTTTTGGCACTGAACACACCCCAGGGGGGTGCACCTGTGAGCCACAAGCTCACAGGGTGCGCCCACCCCCTGGGCGTGCCCAGCAGGCTTGTGGGTCCCACAGGGACCCACTCACTTATGCCAGCCACCCATCTCCTTCTTCTTCCTCCAGAAAAAATCAAACTTGCTCCCAAGCCCGTGCTCTTGCTCATATTGCTGTGATTTTTTGTCTCCTTGCTTGGAACTCCGTTTCCAAAACTGTTTTGAGGAATTACTCCTTGGTATGTGACTCCTCCAATGCTCCAAGTAGTTTTTGTTCTAGTGCTTTATACTTTGCAAATTTTTGCTGCTGTGGTGACCATGTTTATGAGCTTGCATGTTGAATTTGTATGGTCCAAAGTAGTTTTGATGCATGATATAGCCTCTAGATACTTGTAGGAGTAGTTGCTATCAATTTTGTTGAGTTTCGTTCACTTTTATTTTGAGTCACTAAAAATTTCAGAAATTTTCAGAAAAAGAAAATGCTCAAGTGGAGGTTGTGGGGTTCTTCGAGCCGGAACCCCAAGGAGGCTCCTAAGCCCAAGTATCATCTTCCTCGTGCGGCCGTGCGAATGGCCATGCAACACGTTCTTGAGGGATGGGAGAATTTTCGATGATTTCTATTATTTGGCGAACAATGCCGACATTATCCCTTTCCTCGAAGATAAGTGTGACCAGTATCTTCTCCTCACTAATACTTTCGTGCAAAGCTTTCATTTTCATGCTAGGAGAGATATACCCATAGTGTCATTTAACTTATATGATATTCCCAAAGAGATGACACTTGAGGATTTTTGCGACGTATGCAAACTTCCTAATGAGGGCAGCCCAATAGAGCCACACCCCAGGGATGTCTCGAAGTTCATCTCTGAGGTTACCGTGGGGGAGTCGAGGGGAGTTTCTGAGGCTAGGGTTGCTAGTTTACATTTCCCTGTTTTGCACTATTATTCATTATTTGCTGGGAGGTGTTTGACTGGTCGGTGGGAGAGTAGCACGCTCAGTTCGCCTGACCTTGCTATTTTGCGACATGCTCTTTACGCTGATAGGACCTTCAGTTTGGGTGCTATGGTTGCCCGGCGGTTGCACACCAACCATTCGAGGGGCGTTATCTATGGTGGTATTTATGCTTCCTGTCTCGCTAAACATTTTGAGATCCCCATTAGGCACGACGAGACGGAAGAGAGGCTTTTACCCACTATGCATCTTGATTACGACAGTATGGTTGGGCACGACTTTATTGGCAGGGGCCGTAGACGATTTCAGTATAACTTGGTATTCAGTCAGGGTACGTGTGAGATTATTACTTTGCCCGCGCCTGCTTTGTTTGATATTCACAGGGGCAGATACATCATCATGCCTGAGGACATTTCTGTTTATTGGGGCTTGGACCAGCCCCAAGCACCAGAGCCAGCACCTGAGCCAGAGCCGTACCAAGAGCCCATCTATCAGTGCGAGCCTCAGGAAGCCGTTTACCAGTGGGACCCTCAGCAGCCTCAGTACTATCCGGGAGGCGCTGATTTCGACCCATGGCCCTAGACCAACTTAGGCCAAAAGCCTAAGCTTGGGGGAGTATGTATTTCTCACCGACATTACATTCATGTCCACACATTCCTTCCTGTTGCCGGTGTTCATCCTTTTTCATTTGTATATCCATGCTAGTTCTATTTTTGCTTTCTCCTTATGTGTTTGAAAAACTTTCAAAAATCCAAAAAAATAGTTGTAGTTTCTTTCTTGTTTAGTTAATTCATAGTATTAAAAGAAAATCCAAAAATATTTCTCGTTTCTTCTTTTACTTGTTGGGAGCTTTCCCGTGTAAATAGTTTTTCTCGTTTTTCGTTCTCCTTCGCTAATTTGCTTTCTTCAAAAAAACCAAAAACCCCAAAAATATTTCAGTGTGTTTCTCTGAATTTCTTTTCTTTTTGTTGAGTCGTCGCAAGGAGAAGACCACGATGAAAATGTTGAGTGGCTCTCATATGCTTTATTGTTGAACTAACAAAGAGCCACTATTACTTTGCCTTCTCCTTTGAATAAATGTTAGCAGATTCCAGCTTAGTCCACGACACCCTTGCACCATTATTATTATTATCACATCATTTGGTCGTGCAAGTGAAAGGCAATAATGACGATATTTGATGAAGTGATTGCGGTGAAGAAAAGCTGGAATGAACTCTTCTTGTTTTTGTCTTTGTAAATATGTTTAGCTCAGTATTCATGATTCAGCATTATTATGAGTAAACATGTTTGTGATGACAATTAGAGATTATAGTTGCTCATGCCATGCTTAAATAGCTAGGAGTGGATAATGATTTATCTTGAGTGTCAACATGCATTAAAATGGTTGTGATGTAGTATGTTAGCATGGTATCCTCCTCTGAGTAATTTGAGTGGCTTGACTTGGCACATGTTCATACATGTAGTTGAATCAAAACCAACATAGCCTCCATGATATTTATGTTCAGGGTGTTGATATCCTACTCATGCTCGTGTTCAATGTTAATTATTCGCAATGCATGTTTATGACCGTTTTCGCTCTCTAGCTGGTCGCTTCTCAATCTATTTGCTAGCCTTCGCCTATACTAAGCGGGAATACTGCTTGTGCATCCAAATCCTTAAACCAAAGTTGTTCCAGATGAGTCCACTATATCTACCTATATGTGGTATTACTCTGCCGTTCCAAGTAAATTTGCATGTGCCACATCTAAATATTCAAATGAACATATGTTTTGTGTGCCCATACCCCTCATGGAGCGATAGGGGGCGGTCAGTATCTTCCATGCTAAGCGGGTTATTCTCAGATGAGTGTTTATTCACTTGTCATTGCATGAGAGAGGTGATGACCCACAAGTATAGGGGATCAATCGTAGTCCTTTCGATAAGTGAGAGTGTAGAACCCAACGAGGAGCAGAAGGAAATGACAAGCGGTTTTCAGCAAGGTATTCTCTGCAAGCACTGAAATTATCGGTTACAGATAGTTTGATAGTAAGGCAATTCTTAACAAGTAACAAGTAATAACATTAACGAAGGTGCAGCAAGGTGGCCCAATCCTTTTTATAGTAAAGGACAACCCGGAACGAACTCGTATAATAAGCAAAGCGTTCTCGAGGACACATGGGAATTTCATCTAGTCACTTTCATCATGTTTCTTTGATTCGCGTTCGCTACTTTGATAATTTGATATGTGGGTGGACCGGTGCTTGGGTGATGTTCTTACTTGAACAAGCCTCCCACTTATGATTACCCCCTCTCGCAAGCATCCGCAACTACAAAAGAAGAATTAAGATAACTCTAACCATAGCATGAAACATATGGATCCAAATCAGCCCCTTACGGAATAGCGCATAAACTAGGGTTTAAGCTTCTGTCACTCTAGCAACCCATCATATAATTACTACTCCACAATGCCTTCCCTTAGGCCCAAAGATTGTGAAGTGTCATGTAGTCGACGTTCACACGACACCACTAAAGGAAGCAACAACATACATATCATCAAAATATCGAACGAATACCAAATTCACATGATTACTTATGACAAGACTTCTCCCATGTCCTCAAGAACAAAAGTAACTACTCACAAATCATATTCATGTTCAAGATCAGATGGGTATTGAATAGCATTAAGGATCTGAACATATAATCTTCCACCAAATAAACCAACTAGCATCAACTACAAAATGTAAACAACACTACTAGCAACCCACATGTACCAATCTGAGGTTTTGAGACAAAGATTGAATACAAGAGATGAACTAGGGTTTGAGATGAGATGGTGCTGGTGAAGATGTTGATGAAGATTGGTCCTCCCATGATGAGAGGATCATTGGTGATGTCGATGGCTTCGATTTCCCCCTCCCGGAGGGAAGTATCCCCGGCGGAATCACTCCGTCGGAGAGTAAAATAGCTCCTGCCCAGGTTCCGCCTCGAGATGGCGGCACTTCGTCCCGAAAGTCTTCTCTATAATATTTTTAGGGCAAAAGACCATATATAGCAGAAGGAGGGGACCAGAGGCCAGCCAGGGGCCCCACAAGGCATCAGGGCGCGCCCAGGGGAGGGGTCGCGCCCTGTTGCCTTGCGGGCAACTGGTGGGTCCCCTCCAGTATCTCTTTTCTCCAGTTTTTTTATATATTCAATAAAAATCTCCGTGAAATTTCAAGTCAATTGGAGCTCTGTAGGATAGGTATCTCTGATGTAGCTATTTCAGGTCCAGAATTCCAGCTGCCGGTATTCTCCCTCTTCATATAAATCTTGCAAATTAAGAGAGAAAATGCATAAGAGTTGCATCATAAAGTGAAATAATGATCAAATACATTATAAATAATAGTAGGAAATCATGATGCAAATTGGACGTATCAACTCCCCCAAGCTTAGACCTCGTTTGTCCTCAAGCGAAAGCCGAAATCGATAATCATGACCACATGTTTAGAGAGAGAGAGGTGTCGATAAAAATAAAATACGGACATGAAGGCATCATGATCTTTATTATAACATCAATATATCATCATAGAACTTCTCATGAAAAAGTGACAATTCAATCACAAGTTAAAGTATGAACCATAAACCAAATTGAAAACTAACAAACTATGATCTCAGTCACTGAGGCAATTGCAATTCATCATATTATCAGAAAGAGTCTATGTAAGAGCTTTGTTTAGCAAGTTCACATACTCAACTATCATTTAGTCTTCTATGATTGCTGGCACTCACGGCATGCTTATGGAGCAAAAGTTTCAGTCAGACACATAGAAAGATAGGGGCTTATAATTTCGCCTCCCAACGTATTTACCTCAAGGGTAATATCAACAATAATAACTCATGATCACCTACATCCAACTAGATATATATGCCTGGATCAATCCCCACGACATGATGCTTGTCAAAAGAGAGAAAATAAAAACGGAATAGAGGAGAATACTATTGACTCTTGCATGAAAGTAAATACATAAAGTAAAATATAGGCCCTTCGCAGAGGGAAGTAGAGGTTGTCATGCGCTTTTTGTTTTTGGATGTGAAAGCTCTTAATGTAAAGGAACGTCACTTCATATTGCCCCTTGTGATAGCGACCTTTATTATGCAGTCTGTCGCTTTTATTTCTTCACCATCACAAGATTGTACAAAGCTTATTTTCCCTTACAATAAAAGATCATACATATTTAGGAGCAATTTTTATTGCTTTGCACCGATGACAACTTACTTGAAGGATCTTATTCAATCCATAGGTAGATACAGTGGACTCTCATGACATGAAACTGGGTTTAAGGGTCTTTGGATGCACAAGTAGTATCCCTACTTAGTACGGAATTTTTGGTTAGCAAAAGATAGGGGGCAAGCACCACATGTTAGAGGATCCAAAACAATATAACTTCTACGTGAATATAAACAAACATAACTTATTACGTTGTCTTCCTTGTCCAACGTCGACTAATTGACATAGAATATTTAATGCGGGCTCCCAATCATAAAAGATGTCCAAGATAGTGTATTTATATGTGAGACCTTTTTTCCTTTATTACTTTTTCATGAATTGCAACAATGACCAATACTATGTTTGTCAACTTCCAACAAGTTTTATCAATTATACTTCTTTTATGTGAAGTCATCACTCCCCATGGGATTAGCATATGATCTTACTTTTTATTCTCTTTATTTTATTTCCAAGATTGGATCAACAAAAGCAAAACACTCAACTCAAACTACTCTTTATTATATAACTTCCACACATGATTACATAGATAGATAGACCACAAAGCAAGCACTCAAAACTAGATCATACTAAAATTTTATTCTTCTAAATCAAGAAATAACTAAGGATCAAACTAAGATAGATAATGATGATAAGAGTTATGGTGATACGATACCGGGGCACCTCCCCCAAGCTTGGCACAAGCCAAGAGTGGTGCCCATACCCATGTACTCAAGTCTCCTTCTTCGGTGATGGCGGTGATGAAGTGGTAGGCTTGTCCTTTAACTTCAGTAAGTACTCCAAATTGCCATTGATTCTCTGAAGTGCACGATTCTGCTCTTCTAACACAATAACTTCACGGGTAAGCAACATATTTTGAGCACAAACTGCTTCAAAAACCTTAAGTGTATCGATTTCAGATGGGGAGAGATTTTTAGAAAGATTTTGCCATGTATCTTCCCTTTTTAGTGCTTCTCCCGTGCGTGTGGCTGACCCTTCTTCTCCCTGAACATGATCCTCCATGACCTTTCCTGATCCCTCCTCCATCTCGGTGTCCTTCTCTCTGGACGACCACTCATAATAGACTTCGTTGAAAGGACGCTTGCCGGGCGATGGTTGCACAATCCGATGCTTAGTGCGGAGTCTTCGGGGAGCCATGGGGATCTAGATCTGTCAGAAAAAAAGGCCGAAACAAGAACAAAAGGAAAACTTATGCTGCGGTGGTCAAAATACTCGCGAGTATATATAAAGAATTTTTATCTTGCAAAACAAACATATGAGAGGAAAACAGAGTCGGGAGGGCACACGAGGGGCCCACAAGGCATCACGGCGCGCCCGGGGGGGGGGGTCGCGCCCTGTTGCATTGTAGGCGACTCGTGGGTCCCCTCGGCTGTTTCTTATTTTTGTAATTTTTCTAATATTCCAAAACGGACATAAATAATTTTTATGGAATTTTTGGAGTCGGTTTACTTATCGTATCACATACCTACCCCTTTTCAGGGTTCCGGAGCATTCCAGAAGGACTCTTTGATGTGTTCCTCCGGTGTCATTGTCTGCATAATATTAGTTTCAACATTAATGGGAGTACCTAAGATATAATGCTTAATTCTTTGTCCATTCACCACTCTTGGGTTGGTGCCTTAGGAGTTATTGATTTTGATGGCTCCGGAGCGGTAAAATTCTTCGATGATATAGGGTCCTTCCCATTTGGAGAGAAGTTTTCCTGCAAAAAATCTGAAACGAGAGTTGTACAATAGAACTTGCTCACCCACTTTAAATTCCTGTTTTGGATTCTTTTATCATGCATCTTTTAACCTTTTCTTTGAACAACTTGGCATTTTCATAAGATTGTGTTCTCCATTCATCTAAGGAGCTAATATCAAATAACCTTTTTTCACCGGCAAGTTTGAAATCATAGTTAAGTTCTTTATTTCCCAATATGCTTTATGTTCGAACTCAAGAGGTAAATGACATGTTTTTCCATAGACCATTTTATAGGGAGACATACCCATAGGATTTTTGTAAGCAGTTCTGTAAGCCCATAATGTATCATCAAGTTTCTTGGACCAATTCTTTCTAGATCTATTAACGGTCTTTTGCAAAATTAATTTTATTTCTCTATTACGCAATTCAACTTGACCACTAGACTGAGGATGATAAGGAGATGCAATTATATGATTAACATCATATTTAGCAAGCAATTTACGGAAAGCACCATGAATAAAATGTGAGCCACCATCAGTCATCAAGTATCTAGGGACTCCAAACCTCAGAAATATAACTTCTTTAAGCATTTTAATAGAAGTGTTATGATCAGCACTACTAGTTGGAATAGCTTCTACCCACTTCGTAACGTAATCAACAACAACTAAAATATGAGTATACCCGTTGGATTTAGGAAAAGGTCCCATATAATCAAAACCCCAGACATCAAAAGGTTCAATAACAAGTGAATAATTCATAGGCATTTCCTGACGTCTACCAACATTACCAATTCTTTGACATTCATCACAAGAAAGGACAAACTTACGCACATCTTTGAGGAGAGTAGGCCAATAAAAACCAGATTGTAATACCTTGTGTGCAGTTCTATCTCCCGCATGGTGTCCTCCATATGCGTCGGAGTGACACTTTCGTAGGATTTGTTCCTGTTTATGCTCAGGTACACAACGTCTATTAATACCATCTACTCCTTCCTTATATAAATGTGGGTCATCCCAAAAGTAATGCCTTATATCCAAGAAGAACTTTTTCTTTTGTTGGTATGTGAAGCTAGGTGGTATATATTTAGCAACAATGTAATTAGCATAGTCTGCATACCAAGGAGTGTTACGAGAAGCATTTATCACAGCTAATTGTTCATCAGGGAAATCATCATTAATAGGAAGTGGGTCATCAAGAACATTTTCCATTCTAGACAAATTATCTGCTACGGGATTCTCAGCTCCCTTTCTATCAATAATATGCAAATCAAATTCTTGTAGCAAAAGGACCCACCTAATAAGTCTAGGTTTAGCATCTTTCTTTTCCATAAGATATTTAATAGCAGCATGATTAGTGTGAATAGTAACTTTGGAATCAACAATATAAGATCTGAATTTATCACATGCAAACACAACTGCTAAAAATTCTTTCTCAGTAGTAGCATAATTCCTTTGAGCACTGTCTAGAGTTTTACTGGCATAATGAATAACATTCAATTTCTTATCAACTCTTTGTCCTAGAACTGCACCAACAGCATAATCACTAGCATCACACATAATTTCATAGGGTAGGTTCCAATCAGGTGGTTGAACAATAGGTGCAGAAATTAAGGTTTTCTTAAGTATTTCAAAGGCTTCTACGCAATCATCATCAAAAACAAATGGAACATCTTTTTGCAAAAGATTAGTAAGAGGCCTAGAAATATTAGAGAAGTCTTTTATAAACCTTCTATAGAAACCAGCATGACCGAGGAAACTTCTTATACCTTTGATATCTTTAGGACATGGCATTTTCTCAATAGCATCAATTTAGCTTTATCAACTTCAATATCTCTTTCAGAAATTTTATGTCCAAGGACTATACCTTCATTCACCATAAAGTGGCACTTCTCCCAGTTCAAGACAAGATTAGTTTCTTCACATCTCTGCAAAACTCGATCAAGGTTGCTCAAGCAATCATCAAAAGAAGTTCCGTAAACGAAGAAATCATCCATGAAAACCTCAACAATCTTTTCACAAAATTCAGAGAATATAGCAGTGATACATCTTTGAAAGGTAGCAGGTGCATTACATAAACCAAAAGGCAAACGGCGATAAGCATAGGTTCCAAAAGGACAAGTAAAGGTGGTTTTCTCTTGATCTTCAGGTGAAACAGGTATTTGAGAAAAACCAGAATAACCATCTAGGAAGCAAAAGTGTGTATGCTTAGATAATCTTTCTAACATTTGATCAGTAAAAGGCAAGGGGTAATGATGTTTCCTAGTAGATTTGTTTAATTTTCTAAAATCAATTACCATCCTATAACCAGTTACAATTCTTTGTGGAATAAGTTCATTTTTATTATTAGGAACAACAGTAATACCTCCTTTCTTAGGAACACAATGAACACGACTTACCCATCTACTATCAGCTATGGGATAAATTATACCTGCCTCAAGAAGCTTTAATATTTCAGTTCTTACCACATCCTTCATTTTAGGATTCAACCTTCTTTGATGATCAACAACGGGTTTAGCATCTGGCTCCATATGAATCTTATGCTGACATAAAGTGGGACTGATGCCCTTAAGATCATCGAGAGTATATCCAATAGCGGCACGGTGCTTCTTCAGAGTTTTAAGTAATCTCTTTTCTTCATGCTCTGAAAGGTTAGCAGTAATAATAACAGTATATCTTGTTTTCATCAAGGTAAGCATACTTAAGTGTTTCCGGTAATTGCTTTAATTCAAACACAGGATCACTCTTCGGTGGAAGAGGATCTCCCAGAGTTTCAACAGGCAAATTATGTTTAAGGATAGGTGCTTGCTTAAAGAAAAACTCATCTATTTCATTTCTTTCATTTATATGCATATCATTTCCATGGTCTAGCAAATATTGTTCTAAAGGATCAGTAGGAGGCACAGATATAGAAGCAAGACCTATAATTTCATCTTTATTGGGTAATTCTTTATCATGAAGTTGTCTACTAAATTTAGAGAAATTAAATTCATGAGATATATCACCAAACTTAACTCTAACTTTCTCTTTAACACAATCAATTTCAACATTAACGGTATTCAAGAAAGGTCTACCAAATATAATGGGACAAAATTATCTTGTTGTGAACCAAGTACAAGGAAATCAGTAGGGTATTTGATTTTACCACATCTCTAACTGTCGGGCCCAAGGAACCCGGGGTATCCAGGCCCGTCTGCCTTTGGCCCAGGGTGCGACGCCTGGAGTAGGCCCAGCAGGCCGTCATCACCAAGCACCTCACCATGACCCCTCACGAGGCCTTGGCCTCCTGAGGACCCCTCCTCAGGGAGCGGCGAGCAAGGCTCAGCATCTTCAGCAGTAGCCTCGCGAGGCGGCCTCCCGAGGTGGCCTCCCGAGGCTTCCTCCCGAAGGCGCTCAAGACAGGGGCTGTTCGGTCCGGCAGCGCGGTCTCGTGCCCATCACGTGGGTGACGCGCGCGACGACGAACGGCGATAGAGGCCGTGCTAGCAGGCGCGGATGAAGAGGGTTTCCCCTTTTGTGCTAAGGGAGCAAGGCCAGCAGTCCACTTCCCAAAGCAACCCCAAAGGTTGCCCGATCGGCGAAAGAAGACCAAGATGGCAGATGTGCAGGGCGGAGGTCATCACTGAGCCCACCAGCACGTCATGGATCATGCTTATGCAGGCGAAGACCGCCTTTAGTCAGGATAGCCTGAGCGCCTGTCCCCTTTCAAAACCCGCCAAGTGTGGCAACCCTTCCCGCCTAAATTTTGAGGGGGAAGAGGACCAAGGAGGTATAAAGGGGGCAGAGCTGCCGTTGTAGAGGGGATCCGATCGGCTCTTGATCCTATCGTCTCCAACCTTGTACTCTCTCACACACCAGAGCAATTCCAACCAAGCAGGAGTAGGGTTTTACTCCGCAAGGTGGCCCGAACCTGGGTAAACCGCTGAGTCCGTGGCCTGCTCCCGCTGTAGCTTCGCCGTAGCTTGGCCGTGGTAGGGGACGAGGCGGTAGGAACGAGCTCACCCCAGTGTTTGAACCTTTGGGTCCCCGGAGCCCGAACTCCAACATTTTGGCGTGCCAGGTAGGGGTGCGCTACTGTTCTTCCGCTCCACCCTCCACTCCACCAGCTTCATGGCCGACGCCCGCCACGAGCGCGCAGGGCCGGCTGCGTGGCTCAGACGGAGCCTGTGGCCCGCGGCAATCGCCGCTGCCCTGTCGAGGCTGTTGCCGCCACTGACCCCGCTGCTCGTGAGCAGCAGGACTCTTCCCTGCACTCCTCCATGCAGGCGAACGGCCACACCGGCACGGCCTCTTCCTCCCTCGCCCACCGTGGGCCGTCGAATGTGCAGGCCTCGCTACTCATGGTGCTCGAGCTGCTCCGCTACCGTCCAGCTGACGCCGGCTACGACGCCTGGCTTGGTCGCATCACCGAGCTCGTCAACGCCGCCGGGGATGCTCCGGCGCCTTCCCACTCGCTCCACCCTCCGCCTTCTCGTGCTGGGGACCTGGCACACGGTGCTCCACCGCCGCCTCCCCTGCGCGACGAGCACGGCGGGCCCCAGCGCAACGAGCGGGCGCGCGAGCCGTCCCGTGGCACGCCCCCACCAGCCCGTGACGAGGCCAACTGCCAGATCATCCAACGCGTGCCCCCCGACACGCGACTGCTCCTCGAGCGGCAGCGCCAGCGCCAAGACCAGGCCGTCCAGGAGGTTGCGGCGGCTGGGCGCCAGAACCGCGCCGCCCTCGCCGGCGGCGTCCCCTCTAGCGGTGTGGGCTGCCGCGCCTTCACCCGCGAGTTGCGTCGCGTGGTGTGGCCCGTGAAGTTCAAGCCTGAGCTGCCTCCGCGCTACGATGTCACCCCCAACCCTACGGAGTTCCTTCAGCTCTACGCGCTGAGCGTCGAGGCGGCGAATGGCGACGATGAGGTCATGGCGAACTGGTTCCGCATGGCCCTCAAGGACGGCCCGCGCTCCTGGCTCATGAACCTCCCCGAGGCGTCCATCTCATCGTGGGCCGAGCTTTGCAGCCAGTTCGTCGCCAACTTCGAGGGCACGCATGACCGCTCCCTCACATCAACGACCTGCGACACGTGTGGCAGCGCCCAGACGAGACCCTCCGCAAGTACATCCAGCGCTTCATCCAACTGCGCAACAAGATACCGTGTGCCTTTGATGCGACCATCATCTCTGCGTTCACCACCGGCGTCACAGATGTCAAGATGCGTGAGAAGCTCGCCATCAACAACGAGCTAGACTCAGTGCTTGAACTGTTCGACCTCGCCGACAAGTGTGCCAAGGCTGAAGAAGGCCGCCTCTTCGTCCATAACGACCCCGACGCGACGCTCAAGGCCGCCAAGACCAAGAACAAGGACGTCAAGCGTAAGGGCCTTGCCGTGCTTGCGGCGGAGCCCGAGCCAAAGTGCGGTCATGACCATGGCGAGCCCAGGAAAGACGGCCGGCCGCTCTACGCCTACCACAACGTGCGCTCCCACAGCACTGAAGACTGTCAGGAGCTCAATCTGCTGCGCGACGAGCGCCAGGGCCGCCGAGACGATCGCAATGGCCACAGCGCCGGCCGCGGTGGCAACCACTGGGACAGCCGCAACGGCAACGGCAACTTCTGCCCGGGCTGGCGCGACCAGCCTCGTGAGGCTGCCTGGCGCGACCAGCCTCGTGAGGCAAACCCCCAGGCCAATGCCACTCTCCTGCCGCCACCCCGGAGGAACGACGTCAACCAGCCTGATGAGGGCGCTGGGGGCTACCAGGAGCCTCGCGCGGTCGCCTGCATCCTTGGCGGGTCTCAGGCCCCCGCGTCCAACCGTCACTTCAAGCTGTTCTCTTGCAAGGTGAATGCCGCCCTCCCGAGGCCTGAGGCCGCGCGGCCCCTCAAGTGGTCGCAGTACGCCATCACCTTCGACTCCAAGGACCACCCCAAGTCCGCGGACTCCCCATGCTGTGCACTCCCACCATCAGCAACGTCGCGGTCACCAAGACCCTCATCGACGGGGGCGCCGGCCTCAACGTGATCTCCATCGAGACCTTCGAGATGCTCCAAGTGCCCTACGACCAGCTGAGGCCGACCAGGCCCTTCTTCGGAGTGACCGATGGCTCCAGCATCCCTCTGGGGCAAGTACGCCTCCCCGTCACCTTTGGCACCCGCAAGAACTACCACACCAAGCTCACCAACTTCGACGTGGCGCACATCGGCCTGCCGTACAACGCCATCTTGGGCTATCCGGCTCTCACCAAGTTCACGGCGGCGACCCATCACGCCTACAACATCCTCAAGATGCCTGGCTACAGCGGCAGCATCACCGTCACCTACGACGAGAAGGACGCAGTCTGCTCCCTCGAGCGTGCCTACAAGGCCACCGCTGCCGCGCATCCGGCTGACGAGGACGCGGCCGAGCCTCCTGAGGCCGCGCCAGCGAAGAAGAAGCAGCTGTTCTCTCAGGACTGCGCCAAAACGAAGAAGATGTCGGTGGATGGTAGCGGCTCCGGCCCTGCCTTCACCATCGGCATAGGCCTTCCTCCTACATAGGAAAGTGCGCTCGTCACCTTCCTTCGGGCAAACTCGGATGTTTTCGCCTGGAAAGCATCTGACTTGTCCGGTGTGCCGAGGGAGGTGATCGAGCACCACTTAGCGGTGTGCCCCAATGCACGCCCCGTCAAGCAAAAAGCACGGCGCCAGGCGCCAGAGAAGCAAGATTTCATCGTCAAGGAAGTTTAGAAGCTCCAAGAAGCTGGAGTCGTCCGAGAGGTGCGCCATCCAGAATGGCTCGCCAACCCAGTCGTCGTCCCCAAGAAAGGCGGCAAGGAGCGTATGTGCGTTGACTTCACCAACCTCAACAAGTTCTGCCCTCAAGATCCATTCCCGCTACCCCGCATCGACCAGATCGTGGACTCCACCACCGGGTGCGATTTGCTATGCTTCCTAGATGCATTCTCAGGCTACCACCAGATCAAGATGGCGCCTGAAGACATGGAAAGGACGGCCTTCTCACACCCTGCGGCATATACTGCTACGTCTGCATGCCCTTCGGCTTGAGGAGCGCGGGCGCCACCTTCCAGTGGCTGATGCGGATCACGCTGGGGCCTCAGATGGAGAGGAACGCGGAGGCCTACGTCGACGACATCGTGGTCAAGTCTCGCGAGGCTGGATCCCTCATCGCGGACCTTGAGGAAACGTTCGCCAACCTGCGCAAGGTGAACCTCAAGCTCAACCCCGAGAAATGCGTCTTCGGCGTCCCCTCCGGCAAACTCCTCAGCTTCCTGGTCTCGCACCGTGGCATCGAGGCCAACCCTGAGAAGATCAAGGCCATCGAAAGAATGCGTCCTCCCCGGACCCTCAAGGAAATGCAGCGCTTGGCAGGATGTATGGCCTTCCTGGGACGCTTCATCTCCAAGTTTGGCGAGCGAGCCCTGCCTTTCTTCAAGCTCCTGAAGAGGTCCGGTTCTTTCAAGTGGACTCCTGAGGCAGACGCCGCCTTTGAAGACCTCAAGAGGTACCTCATGAGCCCGCCCATCATGGTCGCGCCGCGCTCTTGCGAGCCTTTGCTTCTATACCTGGCAGCCACCCCTCAGATGGCCAGCGCGACGCTTGTAGCGGTGCGAGAGGAGCGCGTCCTCGCTAAGGAGAAGACCTCCGCACCTCCCAAGCCCTCCGAGCCTTGTGAGCCTCCCGAGCCTCGCGAGCCTCCTGAGCCTCGTGAACCCTCCGAGCCTCGCGAGCCTTCTGAGCCTCGTGATCTCCCCAAGCCCGCCGAGCCTCGCGAGTCGCCTGGAGAGCAAGCTGCCACCACAACCACGCGCCTCATCGAGCACCCCGTGTACTTCATCAGCACCGTGCTAAGGGATGCGCGCGAGCGCTACCCCATGCAGCAGAAGCTTCTCCTCGCGCTCCTCGTCGCCTCCAGGAAGCTGCGCCACTACTTTCAGGGTCACCCCATCAAGGTCATCTCTTCCTACCCCTTGGAGCAAGTTCTGCGCAGCCCCAACGCCGCAGGTCGCGTCGCCGAATGGAACATCAAGCTGCAAGCCTTCTAGCTAGAGTTCTCCACCACCAGAGTCATCAAAGGCGTGGCTTTGGCCGACTTCGTGGCAGAGTGGACGGACATGTACGAGGAGGAGCCACGCGAGGCCCAATCCCTACTGCCGGGGGATGAGGTGCTCGGCAGCTGGACCATGCACTTCGATGGCGCCTTCTCCCGACAGGGCGCGGGGGCTGGAGTCATGCTCACCTCGCTGACAGGAGACATGCTCTATTACGCTGTGTAGCTCTGCTTCAAGTACACCGACAAGGTTTCCAACAACATCGCTGAATATGAGGGCCTCATCGCCGGCTTCAAGGCCGCGTTCGCTCTGGGCATAAGCGTTTGACCATCAAGGGTGATTCGCAGCTTCTCGTCAACTTCTCCAACAAAAGCTACAAGCCCAAGGACGAGCACATGGCCGCCTACCTAGAAGAGGTACGTAAACTTGAGAAGCGTTTTCTTGGCCTGGAGCTACAACACATCCCCCGCGGCGACAACAAGGAGGCTGACGATATCACCAAATGAGCATCCCGCCGCGAGCCTCAGAGCCCCGGCGTTTTCGAGGAAAGGCTCCTCAAGCCATCAGCTACGCCCCTTGCCGTGAGCACCGCGCTCCTTCGCGAAGAACTGCCGCCCGCACCACCCACGGGCGCGCCAGACTGCGGCCCAGCCTCAGGAGCCCGACTGCTGCTGGTGCTCGAGCCTCAAGCAAACAGCTGGGCCGCAGAGTTCAAGGCCTACTTGCTTCGCGGCACCCTCCCGGAGAAGGACTCAGAAGTAGAGCGCCTGGCCCGGCAGGCCACTGCTTACTGCTTACCAGATGGCGAGCTGTACCGCAGGCGCCCCAATGGCGTCTCGCTGAGGTGCATCTCTGAAGAACAAGGGCGCGAGTTGCTCGCCGATATCCATGGAGGAGATAGCGGCCACCACTCCTCGTCACGTACCCTCGTCGGCAAGATGTTCCGCAGCGGTTTCTACTGGCCCACTGTGCTGCGTGACGGTATCGCGCTGCTCCAAGCCTGCGAGGCCTACCAGTTCCACGCCAAGCAGATCCACCAGCCGGCGCAGGGCCTCCAGACGATTCCCCTCTCATGGCCCTTCGCGGTCTGGGGGCTGGACATCCTGGGGCCTTTCCCTCGCGATGCTGGCGGCTATCGCTACCTTTACGTCGCCATCGACAAGTTCACCAAGTGGGCAGAGGTCGAGCCTGTGCGCACCATCCCGGCAGGCTCTGCCATCAAGTTCATCAAGGGCCTCGTGAGCCGCTTCGGAGTTCCCAACGGCATCTTCACCGACAACGGCTCCCAGTTCACAAGTAGCTTCTTCAGGTCCTACTGCGCCAGCCTCGGCACGCAGATTTGCTACACCTTGGTGGCGCACCCGTGAAGCAATGGCCTGGCTGAGCGTGCCAACGCCGAGGTCCTCAAGGGCCTCAAAACGAGGAGCTTCAAGAAGAAGCTCGAGGCCTGCGGCAAGGGCTGGCTCGATGAGCTGCAGTCCGTGCTGTGGTCCATCCGCACGACGGCAAGCAAGCCTACCGGCGAGACCCCCTTCTTCCTCGTCTACGGAGCTGAGGCGGTCCTTCCATTGGAGCTTAAGCATGGTTCCCCGCGAGTCCTTGCCTTCGACGAGGCGCGTCTGGATGGCTCGCGGGAGACTGATCTGCTGCTCCTCGAGGAGGGCCGCCGTTAGGCCGCTCTTCGTGCCGCGAGGTACCAGCAGGCCTTGCGTCGCAACCACAGCCGCAACATCTGCCCTCGCACTCTCGAGGTCGGCGACCTCGTCCTGCGCAGGATCCTCTCCAGAGAGGGGCTTCACAAACTCTCAATTATGTGGGAAAGCCCTTTCAGGGTTACTCGTGTCTCCAGGCCCGGCTCAGCCCGGCTGGAGACAAAGGACGGAGTTCCTGTGCCTGACGCCTGGAACATCCAACACCTCCGCAAGTTCTACCCGTGACCCTCACGCGTACGAACGAAATGGGGCTATACACGCCCCAGAGCCTCTCATTGCGTTCGCCTGATGGGCCCGCGAGAGCTCCCGCCCACGCCCAAGTGGAAGCCCCATGCTCCGCACTGGCGGAATGACCGACCCGCGATCATACCCACACCCCTGTGGAAGCCCCATGCTCCGTGCTGGCAGAACAATCAACTGAGGGCGCCCCACGGGCTGCACCAACCTCAAGCTGACCCGTGCCGGACACGGCAGCCTCGCCCCTCTCCCTTTTGGTTGTGTAATGGATTTTGCTGATTATGCCCTGATAAGTTTATGTTGCCTACTTAATTGCGTGTTGAGTACGATGCCGTCCGGGAGCACCACGCGCTCACGACCCCTCCCCTGACCGATTCCGTGAGCAGGGGCTAGGCACGGTGCCTGTGCTCGGGTCCGTCCCTGCAGCACCGCAAAATCCAAGTGACTGAGCTCTGGCTCGCGGGCCTGCTCCCGTGCACGTCACCTCACCAAGGTCCTTGGTGCCTCATCTCCTCACGCAACGGCCACGGGTGAGCTAGCGAGCGCGCATCACTCCTCCCTTTGTGAAATTTGTCGACATGCAGTGTCTTAGGAGGCAAGCCACACGGGGACCTCGCGGGCGGCCTCTCGCGAGACGACCTACGGTGGTCGCCTAATCCGAGGGCCTCGCGAGACAAAGACTTCGAAGGCCGAGCCTTGCGAGGCACGCCTCGTGAGCCGCATGTACTCCCCACGAGCGGTGGCTCGCCCGACACCGCTCTCCGCCGAAAGCTAAGTCTAACTACCTCGCGAGACAACCTCGCCGCCACTCAAGCTCTCTCCCTTCGCGATCCCGCTGGGTGCTAGTGTTTTTTCTTCCGCGTGAGCCGCTTGCACGCCAAAGGGGGGCTCCCTGAGCATCGCGCCTCAGGAGCCCTCACTAGCTCCCGGTGCCCCTCACCGCCTGGCCTTGTCCCGGCATCGCGACCGGACATACCAGTGGCGGCTGAGGCCCGCTCAGGGGCTGGGTCCTGACGGCGTAGAGCGCTGAGGCGAACAAAGAAAAAAAACGGCCTCACGAGAGGACTTTGGGGGGGGGGGGAACGCATACATCCCAAATCGCAAAAGCATTAAATTAAGACATAGACGATATTGTTTTCACGCCCCCACGAGGCTACATCGATTCGGTGCAGGAAAATAAAAAGAAGAAAAAGGCCTAGGCGGGGCGCCGTCAACCCCAGGACTCCAGCATGGATGCCACGCGTGCCTAGTCGGAGTCCTCATCCTTGTTCTTGACACGGGGGGAGCTGTCGTCGCTTTCGCTTCTGCCAGAGGGGGCAGCACCGTCGTAGCTGTCATCCTCGCTGGAGGAGACGTTGTAGCTGTCATCCTCGCTCTCCGCGCAGCACTCTAGACGGCTGCCAGAGATCCCGAAGATCTTCACGAAGAGCGTCGCGGCCCCGTCGTACTTGAACAGGAGGACGTGCCCCCACTTCAGGCCGCGGGCGAGGGCAAACGACTTCCACCCCTGCTTCAAGCACATGAAGCCCGAAGGGGTGAACTCCGTCGCCACCTAGGAAGGACAGTTGCAGCAGCCGTCGGCCTGCACCCACAGGCCCAGGGGCGCGCGGTCCGCCATCGCCTCCGCGAAGGAATCCGGGAGCCGGAGCCAGGTGCATGGGCTGCGGTGCATGTTCACTATGAACTCGTGAGCCCCCTCCGCCGAATGGCTCCTTGCCTTGGGAGGTAGGGTGGCTGCCCCGCCACGGCACCTCGGCCGCGCGCGCCGCGCCCTTCGCGCCCCCGGGCGGCACCCCTTCCATGGCCGCTGGGGCCGGCGCCGGCAGTCGCTGGGGAGTGCCCGCGCGCCCAGGGTGGGACCTTGGATGCAGCAGTAGAGGCACGGGCACGCCCTCTTCCCCTCGCCATCTCTGCCGTGGCTTTGGCAAGACGAGGAAGGAATGGTCAGAGGAAGAAGAAGATGGGCGAAGGACTTCAACTCCTCTCTCCCCCTCTTTATGCTCGGCGCGGGGCTCTACTCGTCGCTCCACCTTCTCCGGCGTCGGGAATCGAAGCAGCAGCAGAGCGCGAAGGAAGGCAATGATGGTCTCGCGCCGCCCGCGGCAGGCTTTATGTCAGCGCGGGTGGTTACCGAGGCGTCGTGGGAGAAGTGGGGGCGTCCCCCGTCACATCGTGCGCCACGCACTGTGCCTGGCCCGCAAGCGGTTAGGGCCCGCGCCGTTTTGCCCCCTAGTAGGCGGGAACGTGCGCGCTGCGGGATCGGGGGCTACTATCGGGCCCATGGAACCCGGGGTACTTAGGCCCGTCTGCCTTTGTCCCAGGGCACGACGCCTAGCGTAGGCCCAGCAGGCCATCATCACCAAGCACCTCACCAAGACCCCTCACGAGGCCTTGGCCTCCTGAGGACCCCTCCTAAGGGAGCAGCGAGCAAGGCTCAGCATCTTCAGCAGCAGCATCGCGAGGCCCTCTCGCGAGGCGGCCTCCCGAGGTGGCCTCCTGAGGCTTCCTCCCGAAGGCGCTCAAGACAGGGGTTGTTTGGTCCGGCAGCGCGGTCTCGTGCCCATCACGTGGCTGATGCGCATGGCGACGAACGGCGACAGAGGCCGTGCCAGCAGGCGCGGATTTAGAGGGTTTCCCCTTTTGTGCTAAGGGAGCAAGGCCAGCAGTCCACTTCCCAAAGCAACCCCAAAGGTTGCCCGATCAGCGAAAGAAGACCAATATGGTGGGCGCGCAGGGCGAAGGTCATCACCGAGCCCACCGGCGCGTCATGGATCATGCTTTTGCAGGCGAAGACCGCCTTTAGTCAGGATAGCCCGAGCGCCTATCCCCTTTCAAAACCTGCCAAGTGTGGCAACCCTTCCCGCCTAAGTGTCGAGGGGGAAAAGGACCAAGGAGTTATAAAGGGGGCAGAGCTGCCGTTGTAGAGGGGATCCGATCGGCTCTTGATCCTATCGTCTCCAACCTTGTACTCTCTCACACACCAGAGCAATTCCAACCAAGCAGGAGTAGGGTTTTACACCGCAAGGTGGCCCAAACCTGGGTAAACCGCTGAGTCCGTGGCCTGCTCCCGCTAGCGCGCTCCCGCCGTAGCTTCGCCATAGCTTAGCCGTGGTAGGGGACGAGGCGGTAGGAACGAGCTCACCCCAGTGTTCGAACCTTTGGGTCCTCGGAGCCCAAACTCCAACACTAACAATCCCAAGTGGTGTAATAGTATCTCTATTTGCAAGCTTAATAGTAACATCAATATCTTCAATCTCAACAGGTGCAATATCATGCATTACTTCTTGGTATAAAGAAAACGGAATAGCACTAACACTAGCACCCATATCACACAAACCATGATAGCAATGATCTCCAATCTTAACAGAAACAACAGGCATGCCAACTACAGGCTTATTAGAAATTCTAGCAGCCTCATCGCAAAAGTAAGTAACATGCCCATCAACATCATCAACCAAAAGATCTTTAACCATTGCAATGTTAGATTCAACTTTAATTTGTTCAAAGGGTCTAGGTGTTCTTACATTACTTTTGTTAACAACCGTTGAAGCTTTAGCATGTTCCTTAATCCTAACAGGGAAAGGAGGTTTCTCAATATAAGCAGTGGGCACAACTGGATCAACATTGTAAACAATTGTTTCTTCTTTAACAATAGTGGGTTCTTCATTTATTTCGAAAGGTGGATGATATTTAAACCATTTCTCTTTAGGGAGATCAAAATGAGCAGCAAAAGATTCACAAAAGGTAGCTACTATCTCAGAGTCAAGTCCATATTTAGTACTAAACTTATGAAAAGCATCAGTTTCCATAAAAGATTTAACACAATCAAACTCAAGATTTATACCTGACACTATACCTTTGTCGATTTCCCAATCTTCAGAGTTACATTTAATTCTTTCCAAAAGATCCCATCTGAATTCAATAGTTTTTTATGACAAGACTTCTCCCATGTCCTCAAGAACAAAAGTAACTACTCACACGTTATATTCATGTCCAAGATCAGAGGGGTATTGAATAGCATAATGGATCTGAACATATAATCTTCCACCAAATAAACCAACTAGCATCAACTACAAGATGTAATCAACACTACTAGCAACCCACAGGTACCAATCTGAGGTTTTGAGACAAAGATTGAATACAAGAGATGAACTAGGGTTTGAGATGAGATGGTGCTGGTGAAGATGTTGATGAAGATTGGTCCTCCCACGATGAGAGGTTCGTTGGTGATGTCGATGGCTTCGATTTCCCCCTCCCGGAGGGAAGTATCCCCGGTGGAATCGCTTCTCCGGAGAGCAAAATAGCTCCTGCCCAGGTTCCGCCTCGAGACAGCGGCCTTCATCCCGAAAGTATTCTCTATAATTTTTTTAGGGCAAAAGACCTTATATAGGAGGAGGGGGCCAGAGGCCATCCAGGGGCCCCACAAGGCATCAGGGCGCGCCCAGGGGGGGCCGCGCCCTGTTGCCTTGTGGGTAACTGGTGGGTCCCCTCCAGTATCTCTTTTCTCCAGTATTTTTATATATTCAATAAAAAATCTCCATGAAATTTCAAGTCAATTGTACCTCTATAGGATAGGTATCTCTGATGTAGCTATTTCAGGTCCAGAATTCCAGCTGCTGGTATTCTCCCTCTTCATATAAATCTTGCAAATTAAGAGAGAAAAGGCATAAGAGTTGCATCATAAAGTGAAATAATGATCAAATATATTATAAATAAACGTAGGAAATCATGATGCAAATTGGACGTATCAAGAGGTTGGTAATCGGGATGCCCAGTCCTATGCTCAAATCAAAATCATATAATGCAAACAAACTCCCCCGGAAAGTTGTTGGTATGGAGGGCACCCGTGAATTCGGCTAGCCATGGCTTGTGTTGATATGGTGGAGGGGGAGTAAACATTACCTTTTCGCTTGGGAACCGCCTATAATGTGTTTAGCATGGAAGATATTGAAAACTCTCAGTCATGACATTGACAGGAAAACAAGAACTAGCGAGCAAAAATTATATCATGATTGTTTTGACAAAGTGTTGGAATCCGAGATATCTTATTATTGCTCGCTAGTTGGTTATGTTATTGCCATGAGTAAATGTGAGACCTAAGTGTTATCATTCATATGGTTAGTTCATAATTTTTGCTGAAAACTTGGATGCTAGTTAAGTATATATACAGACAACAAGAACTAAAGAGTTTGTAAAAGTTTCTTTGTCACTTTCAGTTTGTCAACTGAATTGCTTGAGGACAAGCAATGAGTTAAGCTTGGGGGAGTTGATACGTCCCAAACGTATCTACTTTTCCAAACACTTTTGCTCTGGTTTTGGACTCTAATTTGCATGATTTGAATGGAACTAACCCGGACTGACGCTGTTTTCAGCAGAATTGCCATGGTGTTATTTTTGTGCAGAAATAAAAGTTCTCGGATGGACCTGAAAATTTACGGAGAATTATTTCAGAATATATAAAAAATGCTGGAGAAAAGATCTACTGGAGGGGGGCACACAGGAGCCACAAGCTCAGGGGGGGCGCCCCCCTGGCTTGTGGGGCCCTGGCAGCTCCGTTTACCCTAATTCCAACGCTATACGTACCTATTCATGGAGAAAAAATGCAGATAGAAAGAATCATCATGTTTTGCGATACCGAGCCGCCGCCACCTCCTGTTCTTCATCGGGAGGGCTGATCTGGAGTCCGTTCGGGGCTCCGGAGAGGGGGATTCGACGCCTTCATCATCATCAACCATCCTCCATCACCAATTTCATGATGCTCACCACCGGGCGGGAGTAATTTCTTCATAGGCTTGCTGGACGGTGTTGGGTTGGATGAGATTTACCATGTAATCGAGTCAATTTGTTAGGGCTTTGATCCCTGGTATCCACTATGTTCTGAGATTGATGTTGCTATGACTTTGCTATGCTTAATGCTTGTCACTAGGGCCCGAGTGGCATGATTTCAGATCTGAATCTTTATGTTTTCATGAATATATTTGTGTTCTTGATCCTATCTTGCAAGTTATATGCACCTGTTACGTGTTATGATCCGCATACCCCAAGGTGAGAATAATTGGGAGTCTTTCCGGTGATTACCGTAGTTTGAGGAGTTCATGTATTCACTATGTGTTAATGCTTTGTTCCAGTTCTCTATTAAAAGGAGGCCTTAATATCCCTTAGATTTCCTTATGGACCCCGTTTCCATGGGAGGGTAGGACAAAAGATGTCATGCAAGTTTTTACTATAAGCACGTATGACTATATATAGAATACATGCCTACATTACATTGATGAATTGGAGCTATTGTGTATCGCCCTAGGTTGTGACTGTTAGATGATGAATGTCATCCAACATAATTATCCATCACTGATCCAATGCCTACGCTTTTCACATATTGATCTTTGCTAAGTTACTTTCGTTGCTGTTACTGTTACAATCACTACAAAATTGCTTCTATTACTATAGCTACTGTTACTATTGCTATTGAAACTATCATACTACTGTGCTACTAAACACTTTGCTGCAGATATTTAGTTCTCCAGGTGTGGCTGAATTGACAACTCAACTGGCAATACTCGCAAATATTCTTTGGCTCCCCTTGTGTCGAATCAATAAATCTGGGTGAAATACTACCCGCGAAAACTGTTGCGATCCCCTATACTTGTGGGTTATGAAGATGGATAGATGCCGAACTCCCTAGAGAGTACAATACATATTCACATTGGACAATGTACTTCGACGGCTCCAAAATGCTGGCCGGGCTAGGGGCTGGCGTAGTTCTCACCTCACCCACCGGCGATAATATACGGTACGTCCTGCAAATATTGTATGCAGACTGAAACAATGCGACCGAATACGAGGCCTTGCTACATGGCTGATGACCCCCAAGTATAGGGGATCAATCGTAGTCCTTTCGATAAGTAAGAGTGTCGAACCCAGCGAGGAGCAGAAGGAAATGACAAGCGGTTTTCAGCAAGGTATTTTCTGCAAGCATTGAAATTATCGGTAACAAGTAGTTTGATAGCAAGATAATTTGTAACAAGTGACAAGTAGCAATAGTAAATAAGGTGCAGCAAGGTAGCCCAATCCTTTTGTAGCAAAGGACAGACCGAAACGATCTCTTATAATAAGCTAAACATTCTCGAGGACACATGGGAATTTCATCTAGTCACTTTCATCATGTTTGTTTGATTCGCGTTCGCTACTTTGATAATTTGATATGTGGGTGGACCGGTGCTTGGGTGCTGTTCTTACTTGAACAAGCCTCCTACTTATGATTAACCCCTCTCGCAAGCATCCGCAACTACGAAAGAAGAACTAAGATAAATCTAACCATAGCATTAAACATATGGTTCCAAATCAGCCCCTTACGGAATAGCGCATAAACTACGGTTTAAGCTTCTGTCACTCTAGCAACTCGTCATCTAATTACTACTCCACAATGCATTCCCTTAGGCCCAAAGATGGTGAAGTGTCATGTAGTCGACGTTCACATGACACCACTAAGAGAATCAACAACATACATATCATCAAAATATCGAACGAATACCAAATTCACATGATTACTTATGACAAGACTTCTCCCATGTCCTCAAGAACAAAAGTAACTACTCACAAATCATGTTCATGTTCAAGATCAGAGGGGTATTGAATAGCATAATGGATCTGAACATATAATCTTCCACCAAGTAAACCAACTAGCATCAACTACAAGATGTAATCAACACTACTAGCAACCCACAGGTACCCATCTGAGGTTTTGAGACAAAGATTGAATACAAGAGATGAACTAGGGTTTGAGATGAGATGGTGCTAGTGAAGATGTTGATGAAGATTGGTCCTCCCATGATGAGAGGATCATTGGTGATGACGATGGCTTCGATTTCCCCCTCCCGGAGGGAAGTATCCCCGGCGGAATCGCTCCGCCGGAGAGCAAAAGTGTTCCTGCCCAAGTTCCGCCTCGAGACGGCAGCGCTCCGTCCCAAAAGTCTTCTCCTTATTTTTTCTAGGGCAAATGGGCTTATATACCAGAAAATGGGCACCGGAGGCTGGCCAGGGGCCCCACAAGCAACCAGGGTGCGCCTGGGCGGGTGGCGCGCCCTGGTGCCTCATGGGCACCTGGGTGGCCCCCCTGGGCCCACTTGTCAGCGAGAGAGGCCACTGTTCATTGTGGTGTCCCAATCATTTTTGGAAAAAGGAAATTTTTTGCTTTCCCTAAAAATGTCAGGGCCACAAGAGCAACCCGGCAACCCCTACCCGTGGAGTAGATCCCGCGATATCCGTATCTCGATCTGGGTGTACCAATCCTCGGTACTCGTAACTCGGTTGTTTTCAACCAAGGGGTTAAAACCCAACCCAGAGGTTTTTCCAGGAGGTGTAGTATTTGTTTTGAGCTAACCCTAGGAATCTCGAGGACGAGATTCTCATAAGGGGGGAAGGTTTGTAACACCCCAAAAATTGGGTTATCGATTTTTGTGCTGTTATTCCTTCCTAGCTTTCCTCTCCCAATTTTTTTCCCCTGGAATCTGTTGAGTGACCAGGTGAATCCAGACAATCCTCAGCCTCTCCATACCTTTCCCATGTTCTTGTGCCAGCCAAGCTCCCGTCAGTAAACCCCGAACCTCACTCAAACCCTAGTTCCAAAATATTGGAACTGGAAATTCTGCCTTTGTGTTTACAAAGGAACTATCATTTTCCTTGCTCTATTAATCCTCCCAAAATTTCCAGAGATCCTCCTTCATTCATAAACCCTAGATGTGCAAAAATATTGCCAAGTCATATGCAATATTTCTCATCTAGAATTAATTCCTTTTTCTGCTTTTCTGAGGAATTAAATCCAGGAAAATATCTATCCATCTCCAAAGTTCATGAAAACTTGTGGAGACATTCTTCGTGATCGTATTGAGCTCTCACAAAAATATTGGTCATAATTAAATAGGGGAAATTGCATTTTCTTATTTAAAGCTAATATTTCAATTTGGGGCCTTTCCAAAGGAACAACCATTTTGGTAGCTAGGAAAAATCCCAAATAATTGGTGGAGCTTACCCTACCCATATATTCACCATTTCCATCAAAATCTCAAGTTCCACAATTCAAATTTTGTGCACAACACCCATTTGCAAATTCTGTCCAGATTTCCAGTTTGCAAAGGAAGTGCTTGAGCCTTTAATCTTTTTGGGCTGAAATATTTCAGGGTGGTTAACCTTGATAAATCACCCATGGATACCAAAAACCAGCCCATTTCATTTAGCCAATCTTCCTCGGCCAATTATCTAAGTTTCTGTTCAGATTGTATCATTGTGAAGGAAGTACCTTCATAGATGATAAAATTGAGCTGAAATTTTTCCAGCTATCTCTCATGACCAAATCACCACCCTACACCAAAAATAAGCTAATTCCACTTAGCCATTTCTCCCCAGCATCATCATTTTCATTTCTGGCTAGATTGCAAGGTTACAAAGGAAGTACCATCTAGAGTTGTCCATTTGTGCTGAAACTTGGCCAGGATGACTACCTTAGTAGACGATTGACCCATGCCCAAGATCAGGCCAAGAGGAGCACTGTGTTGACCACACCACATGTCAACAGTTTGCTGCTGGAAACTGTTTGACCAAGGTGCAGTCACACCAGAGCAGTCCATTGCATTTCAACCGCACTAGTCAACTCAGGGAAGGACGGAGAACACCCTAGACATGGTTTGGCCTCGCGTGGGGCGTGGCAATGCCATGGCCACGCGGTGACCACGTGCGGAGCGCGCCAAACTGGCGCACTGGAGCTCGGGACCCTTCGAGAGCCGTCTCCGGCAAGCCACGGCTTGTCCAGGCGCATCGGCGAGCTGCCCACCGCACGCGTGTGCCTTATGGAGCCATCTCCCCGTCGTCCTCTAGCCCGTGGATGGCCGTGCTGACATGGATTCGCCACCGGATCACCGCCACGGCGACGTGCTTCTCGGAGCTTCGGTCATCGTCGTGTAGCTCTCCCTGTGACTATAAATAGCGCCTCCGAGTCCCTCCTCCTCACCAGCGAGTCCCCAGCCCCTCCCCGAGCTCGAGGAGCTCCCTCTCCTCTCCCAGGCCAACGCTCTGCCGCCGCCCATCCCCCTCGAGCCAACCCAGCCCTGGCCTTCCCCCTCCTCTCCATTCTCGCCCTCGGCCTCTCCTAAGCGCCCGCGAGCCGCCGCCGCCCTCCATTCCTCCGGGGAAGTGCGGCCGGAGCAACTCCTCTAGTGCCTGTTCGCCGCCGCTTCTCGGTCAGTGGCTGCAGCGCTACCGGCCGGCTCGGGCAGCCCTACGGCTACCCTCGGACGCGGTACGAAGTGCCGATTCCGATGAGCTCCGCGGCGGGCCCTCTCTCGCTGCCAGTCGCCGGCGGCAAGCACGGCCAAGCGGCTGCGGTGCCCTCCTCTGTTTCAGCTCGAGGAAGAGGACGACCGAGAGGAGAGAGAGGAAAGGATAAGGCGGGCCCCGCCCGTCAGTCGCTATAGCCTGGGCCCGCGCGGTTTAAGTGGAAACGTACTTTTAAAAGTCCAACTTCGAAAGCGTATTCGGGCACAGCTTCAGATGATAGTGCACTTTCGCTACAGTGAAAGCATAATCGCTTAAATACGCTTTCATTTTCTCAGCCGCCGGCCGAACTAGCTATTTAGCGAACGTTCACCTGTTAAGAGCTAAAGTGGACAGTTTTCTGTCTGTTTTATCGCTTAACGAACGAACGGCCGTTTCTCCGCAACCGTAACTCCGATTAAGGTAAATCCAACGCCCACGTTTTCAGAACGTCGAGCCCGTTCCGTTGGTATCATTTTGATAATGTCTTTACACTGTGAAAATGACCATTATGCCCTTGCCCTCAATCAGCCCCCGTCGAGAGGGAAACTTTTCCGGCAAATCTTTTCGGAGTTTCATCGCACTTCTTCCTGACGTATTCCTCTACCCGAAGGCAAGCCAACCTCTTACCATGAGCTCCGGACTTGCGTGATGACTTTGCTTGCACCCTGTGTGTGTGTTGCAGTATATTTCAGACCACCTGTTAGTTTGCACTAACATAGCCCTGTAATTTCATCTGTGCCGGATGCTAGTGTTATTTACCATGTGATCTCATGAATTGCTTACATGTCATATTTTCCCATGCTAGTAACAATATTTTTAATACCATTAACATGTTAGTGCTATGATTTGATCTCATGCCATGATTGTCAATAATGTTATGGTTTTGCTATGCTGTTGTTAAGGGATTGTTCCTGCTTAGAAATGTTGATGTTATGATGAGATGACAGAAATGTTAAATTGAACTTATAAATTAAACCTCCTCCATCATCGATGGGATTGAGTCATAGTGCCACCAAACCGAGCATACCCGTGCAGCCACATTTGCCATTATGGGACGGCCCTGACTTGGTCTAACTTTGTGCTCTCTTATCGGTACCACCAAAGAGGGAAGGTTATGCGCGCATGCTGCCCTGATCAGGTAGGCGGCGATAACCTTGTGAGCCCAGTTGTTTGTTTAACCTAGGAGTCCCCGTTTGGGACAGTTTAGTTGGCCACGACGGTGGCAGGTGTCAGGAGTGACACAGGGGCCACCCAGGACATGACTCGGACGGGGAATGATTGTCGGTGGTATGATAGAAGGGTCACGGGTTAGACAAGTTTTGTTGGAGCAGCACCGGTCCACCCGAATGGGAGTATGAGGCCAGGAGCCCCATAGTGTGGGTAACATGCGCAACCTCTGCAGAGTGTATGAACCTATTCGAATAGTCGCGTCCACGGTATTGGACACAGTTCGTACTAGGTCACACTATTTGGTCTTGGTAGATCTGGAGGACGAACTTGTTGTTATAAATTTGTTAAAAAATGTGCTACTAAGTAAATGTGGTAACTTGGACTATGGGATAATTGTGAGAAGTCACCATGTTGTTCTGACATGATCACGAGATGAGATCTCGGTGAGTCATGAGTTAGCCCGAAGGGCAGTAAAACTGAATGATGTCACCACATATTACTTTAATGCTTCACGGGAGGTAAGTGTAGTGTAGGTTCCAGTTTGATTTTGGATGCCATGTCTCGTAGAAGTAGCCATGCCATGCCATGATATTCGTGATCGATGTTATGTCATGCTTGATTCATGTTTTCCTATTAATTCCATGCCATGTTTAGAATAAATTCTCATATAAGCATAGGGCTTGCTTTGTCATCTGCTTGTTTGGATGCAATGTATTTGGTTGTCTTGCGAGTACATTCAAAGTACTCACCTGGCCTTGCACATGGCCAGTTGCAGGAGAAGATCCGTCGTGCTAGATCATAACCCAGCCAGTCCTGTGAGTTGTGGAGCCCAGCCAGTGACGTCGTTGCCGCTGGACCAAGACCTCCGCAGCCATTTAGTTAGCCTTGGAGCCATGCAATATTGTTGTAAGCAACAATGTTGTAATACTCCATTCCATATAATAAAGCCATTTTTGTGCCTGGAATTGCTGTATCATGTCTCAGACGTGCGCCAGGTCTTATCCTGGGACTGGCATGCGTCGGCCCTCTATCGAGGTGCCACAGACCGTGGTATCAGAGCCAGGCTGGCTGTAGGTTACCCTAGTACCAAACCACTCCTATTTTCAACCGGTAGTGAGCCCAATAGAGTTGACCCATCATTGGCATCCGACATGGCCACTATTGATCAACAGGAGGCGCAGTCAGAATTGACGTGCCCCTACTCAGCTGTCCGCCCGCCCTCCCATCCCTAGATTGGACCTCGACCCTACCCAGTTGTCGGTCGTGCCAGCGTATCCTTACCCGGCACGAGAAGGATCCACGCCATGCTGGTATGTCCCAGCCTGGCTGCCTATTTAAAACCCCTCCCACCTACGAGTCGCAGCCCTCTATGTTTAGTAAACCAGATCTCCGCAAGAGAACCCACGCTAGTATCCTCAAACCAGCAGCCATGGCTAGTTCTTCCAGAGCACCCACTTTCCAGAGCCGAACTTTGGCTAATGGTTATCCCGACTTTCCGCCCATCCTTTCGAATATGCTCACCCAAGCCCTTGGTTGTAGTACTAGCCCGGTGTATCTCGTGTTTCAATCGGAACCCGTCCCTCACCTTTGCCGATACTATGCGAATGCGCATATCTGCCCAGGTCCAGCAGAGGATGGGAAGCCCATGACTTTTCAGGGCAAACCCATGCCCACACCCGCGTTGGCTGTCCAGACAGCTGCTGCGGAAGCCATCACCCGTCTTTGTTTCCAGTTCTCGCAAGTAGCGGAGATGCGGGAGTTCCGCTACTTTCCCTCTGCATCCAGCGAAGGCTGCGAGTTCTTCAGCACAGTCGAAGATGCCGACCCGGCAATGGCTCGCCTGGTTCAGTTCATCGCTGCCCAGGGACTGCTGCTCTCCGGTATTCTTGGAGAGTTTAAAGCCATTGACCATGACACCATTCGGGTTGTTACGGAAGCATACTGTGAGGCCCGTCAAGCTGCATCCCAGGCCACCAGTTCCCTGATGCCAAACCCAGTTCCACCTTCGCAGCTAGTGCTACCCTCGCAGCCCGTGAACCCATATCGACCAGGCATCATTTCCCCAAGTTCCTTCTTCCAAGCTTTTCGGCGTCCTCGTCGTCGGGATGTGTTCCGTCAAGTTCCTGCCGTAGCTCCAGCAGTTGAGCCCCAACCTATAGAGGTGTCCGACGATGAAGGTGGAAGTTGCCTCAGCCTACGTCCCCCAGGAGAGCCCCGCAAGAATAGAACCCTGTAGCCGGGAGTGAGTAGTTGCTGTTAGGTGCCTAGTAAGGTTGCGTGTTGTTGTATGCTTGTAGTACTTGCTGTTGTAACATTATGTATGTCTGTTTGCTCCGTGTGCTTGGTTCATTTGCCTCTCCGTTAAGCAGAAATGTTTAGCATAGCTTGCAATGGTTTCTTAACAAGATTTTAGTCAATAGAGCACTTACACCTAATAACAATAGACTTGCCCGGAGTCCCTAATGAAATGCGAGCTGGTGTAGGTATATGTATACCAGGAGTACATACACCCACTAGCATTAAAACACCCTAGTGTAATCTGCTGGACGGGTTCTTTTTCCTGTGCATGCATTTTGCTCTTATATGCTTTATGCATTTGCCTTCATATTGGTTTGAGTAGATTGCGCGTGTATCGTGTGAGCAAAGTTAGCACACCAAGTTCATTCTCCTGAGTACAGTCGCAGCAGTACTCGGGTAGAATGCAAAGCCGCATACCCATATCCATTCGTGCTTTCTCCGTTTGCCAGCCTCCCAAACCCAGAACTCTAGGGAGCCAGTTCTCCCCAAAAGTTCCCCGGTCCCAAAATCTTTTTCCGAAACCTAGTTGCAATCTCGGAGGAATTCTGAGAAATTTTATTGCAGCATAAACCGTTACAACCCCTCCAGTCCAAGATCTAAACCCAGATTTGACCCCAACACCCACTCGTTGCAGATGTCGTTCGATGAGGAGCTACCAGCAGCATGATCCCCGCATTGGTAGAGCTCCGTTGACTACACCGCACTAGCCACAGACCCAGCGGCGTCTTTGTCACCGTCTTGAGTGACGCTGGATAGACCGCCACCTCGCCCCACCATAACACGAGCTTATTCCGCCGGCCTGAGATGGCGAAGGAACCAGCGTGGCTGATGACCAGCCACTCCGCCAGCGTCTTCCTCACCTTGAACCGCCACAACAGGACCCTCGTCGTTGCGAGCCCACTCCAGCAGGATGAGCTGCAGCAGGCAGAGCGACGAGACAATCAGAGCAGCCAACAGCGTAGTGAGGAACCACCATAGCCCCACCAGGAACACCGCATCACCGAAGGATCTCGGCTCGAGCTCATCCAAACCGAAGAGGTGGAAGAGAGGCATGGTATGTGTGGATAGAACTGTGTGCCGTCGTCTTTTATAGCCCAAGCCCGGTGTACGGTGAGCGAGGTCCAGGAGACCCGCGCGTCGCTCGATCACTGGCGTTCAGGAGGCGAATCCGCAAGCAGTGCCGAAAGGCGCTGGCCCGCGATGGGAGTGCTCTCTACGTCGGTCTCGTGCATGCCGCGCACTATCGTCGTAGGGTGTGCTTTATGACCTAGGAGCTAGGCGCGAGCTATGCCTGGCCGCACGCGGAACAACGCGGGAACGAGAGGGAACCGTTGGCCGGAGGAAGAAGAAGGAGGCTGCCAGTGGGCCCTGCGCCCACTTGTCAGCGAGAGAGGCCACTGTTCATTGTGGTGTCCCTAGCATTTTTGGAAAAAGGAAATTTTTGCTTTTCCTAAAAATGGCAGGGCCACGAGAGCAACCCAGCGACCCCTACCCGTGGAGTAGATCCCGCGATATCCGTATCTCGATCTGGGTGTACCAATCCTCGGTACTCGTAACTCGGTTGTTTTCAACCAAAGGGTTAAAACCCAACCCAGAGGTTTTTCCAGGAGGTGTAGTATTTGTTTTGAGCTAACCCTAGGAATCTTGAGGACGAGATTCTCTTAAGGGGGGAAGGTTTGTAACACCCCAAAAATCGGGTTATCGATTTTTGTGCTGTTATTCCTTCCTAGCTTTCCTCTCCCAAATTTTTTCCTCTGGAATCTGGTGAGTGACCAGGTGAATCCAGACAATCCTCAGCCTCTCCATACCTTTCCCATGTTCTTGTGCCAGCCAAGCTCCCGTCAGTAAACCCCGAACCTCACTCAAACCCTAGTTCCAAAATATTGGAACTGGAAATCCTGCCTTTGTGTTTACAAAGGAACTATCATTTTCCTTGCTCTGTTAATCCTCCCAAAATTTCCAGAGATCCTCCTTCATTCATAAACCCTAGATGTGCAAAAATATTGCCAAGTCATATGCAATATTTTTCATCTAGAATTAATTCCTTTTTCTGCTTTTCTGAGGAATTAAATCCAGGAAAATATCTATCCATCTCCAAAGTTCATGAAAACTTGTGGAGACATTCTTTGTGATCATATTGAGCTCTCAGAAAAATATTGGTCATAATTAAATAGGGGAAATTGCATTTTCCTATTTAAAGACAATATTTCAATTTGGGGCCTTTCCAAAGGAACTACCATTTTGGTAGCTACGAAAAATCCCAAATAATTGGTGGAGCTTACCCTACCCATATATTCACCATTTCCATCAAAATCTCAAGTTCCACAATTCAAATTTTGAGCACAACATCCATTTGCAAATTCTGTCCAGATTTCCAGTTTGCAAAGGAAGTGCTTGAGCCTTTAATCTTTTTGGGCTGAAATTTTTTAGGGTGGTTAACCTTGATAAATGACCCATGGATACCAAAAACCAGCCTATTTCATTTAGCCAATCTTCCTCAGCCAATTATCTAAATTTCTGTTCAGATTGTATCATTGTGAAGGAAGTACCTTCATAGTTGATCAAATGGAGCTGAAATTTTTCCAGCTATCTCTCATGACCAAATCATCACCCTACACCAAAAATAAGCTAATTCCATTTAGCCATTTCTCCCCAGCATCATCATTTTCATTTCTGGCTAGATTGCAAGGTTACAAAGGAAGTACCATCTAGAGTTGTCCATTTGTGCTGAAACTTGGCCAGGATGACTACCTTAGTAGATGATTGACCCCTGCCCAAGATCAGGCCAAGAGAAGCTCTGTGTTGACCACACCACATGTCAACAGTTTGCTGCTGGAAACTGTTCGACCAAGGTGCAGTCACACCAGAGCAGTCCATTGCATTTCAACCGCACTAGTCAACTCGAGGAAGGACGGAGAACACCCTAGACATGGTTTGGCCTCGCGTGGGGCGTGGAAATGCCGTGGCCATGCGGTGACCATGTGCGCAGCGCGCCAAACTGGCGCACTAGAGCTCGGGACCCTTCGGGAGCCATTTCCGGCAAGCCACGGCTTGTCCAGGCGCGCCGGCGAGCTGCCCACTGTACGCGTGTGCCTTCTGGAGCCATCTCCCCCTCGTACTCTAGCCCGTGGATGGCCGTGCCGACAAGGATTCGCCACCGGATCACCGTCACGGCGACGTGCTTCTCGGAGCTTCGGCCGTCGTCGTGTAGCTCTCCCCGCGGCTATAAATAGCGCCTCCGCGTCCCTCCTCCTCACCAGCGAGTCCCCAGCCCCTCCCCGAGCTCGAGGAGCTCCCTCTCCTCTCCCAGGCCGAAGCTCTGCCGCCGCCCATCCCCCTCGAGCCAACCCAGCACTGGCCTTCCCCCTCCTCTCCATCCTCGACCTCGGCCTCTCCTAAGCGCCCGCGAGCCGCCGCCGCCCTCCATTCCTCCGGGGAAGTGCGGCCGGAGCAACTCCTCTGGTGCCCGTTCGCCGCCGCTTCCCGGTCTGTGGCTGCAACGCTACCGGCTGTGTCGGGGGGATGACCCCCGGGTAGGCCGAAGACGGCAAAACGACACTTGCTGGAATCACTGTTCACCCTGGCACTGTTCACCCTGGCCGGGCTCCCATGGCTGGGTTCCCCTGGCCGGGTTCCCATGGCCGGGTCGAGCCATCCGGGTGAAGCCGTCCGGGTGGAGCCCGTCCGGCTTGAATCCGGCGAAGTCAATCACGACGTCCCGTCGGACTGCGCGGACAAGACGGCCACGCACTGTAGATTTAGCGGCTGGCACTGTACATTTAGCGGCTGGCACTGTACATTTAGCGGCTGTCCCCCCAATAGTGTAGATGTGGGCCACCCTTGTCCCCTGGGCTTCCCTTTATAAGGAGCACCAGGGGAGGCCTCACACAGAGGGGCACGGCCACGAGGGGGACGCTCCCACGAGCTCTCACGCTCTCACTCTCCCTCAGAAACAGCTCCAGGAGCACCTCTGTACAGATATACTCCACATATACATCAGACATGTAGGAGTAGGGGTGTTACCTCCCACGAAGGGCCCCGAACCTGGGTAAACCACCGTGTACAGTTGCCCAAACCCGTCCCGGATCTCCACCGCAGCCTTGCCCTCACCTCAAGCCATCCCATGGCATCTGCCGTGACGCGGCACCCCCCGCGAGAATACCATGACAGTTGGCGCCCACCGTGGGGCTCGCAGCTACTGGAATCGCGGTCCGGGCGGGACCTTCTTCATCACCACCACCGCGACGCCGGCCGCCCGTCGCAGCTCCTGCGTTGCTCCGTCCGCGCCCGGCCTCATCGCCCTCGCGCACGCTGCTCCGCCCTCTGCCGTCTCCCTGGCCGTGGTTCCAGCCTCGTTGCTCATGCCCGGCTAGCTAGCTAGCAGGGCCAATCGATCCAACTGTCGTGCGAGCTAGCTAGCTAGCTAGCTTAGCTCGTGTGCCAGCCACACTGGCGTCTTCCTCCACTCGCCGGCTCCGCGCGGCCCTCCCGCGCGCGCGCCAGCTCCGCCCGGACGCCGTCCCGTCCACGGGCCCCCGCGCCGTCCTCAGCCCACCGGCTCCGCGGCAGCCGCGCCCGCTCCACCACTGGGGCCGGCTGCGCGCCCGCTCGCCCCTGCGTCCGGCTGCCTCGCCCCCCTGCCGCGGCTGGGCGCCCCGGGCCCCCGCTCCGCCCGTCTCGTCCTCGCGCGCTACCTGCCTCCCCGCCCGCTGTGGCCGGCCGCCGGCTTCGCCTGCTTCGCCGCGCGACCGCGCCGCCTCGCGCCGCCGGCTGGCCGGCTCCCCCGCCTGGCCGCCTCGCCGGGCCGGCCTCCTGCACGCCGGCTGGCCGGCTCCCCCGCTTGGCCACCTCGCCTCTGCCTTGCCTCGCGCGCAGCCGCCCCGCGCGCCGACGGCACCCCTGCTCCCGCGGACGGCTCCCCCCGCGCGTCTCCTCTGCTCCGCCGCGCTCGCGGAGGGGAGCGAGAGCTCGCGCCCGAGCCTCCTCCTTCCCCACGCCATCTTCCCCGAGCCCGGCCGCGTCCGGCCTCGCGCCGGCTCCCGGCGCCGCCCCGAGCCTGGCCAGGTCCGGCTCCCTCCGCCTCCTGTCGCCCGCCCCCGGCCGGCTCCGGGTCGCCGCCTCCTGCCGGCTCCCTCGCACCCCGTCGCGGCCCCCGCTCCGCCCCTGCGTCGCGCCCGGCCGCCCGCCTGGCCGCCTCCGCCCACATGCCGCTGCGCTGCTCCGCCTCCACCGCTCCGCCACTCGGCCCCGCCTCCTTGGCCGTCTCCGCACGGTCGCGCGACGGCCCCGCCTCGCCGCGTCGCGCTGCTCCCCGCCGGCCTTCCGCCTCCAGCCGCCCGCGCCGGCCTCCGCCGGGTCGCCGCCCGAGCCGGCCCCTGCCGGCGCTGCCTCTGCTCCCGCCCGCAGCGCCGGGTCCGGCCCTTCCAGCTGAGCTCCGCGAACCCCTGCGGCCGCCGAAAGAAGAGAGAGGAAAAAGGACGGGCCGGCTGCCCAAAGCCAAAGAAAGAAAAGGGATATACATGCATGTGTGCGAGTTGTACATGCATGCCCATTGGCTGCACCATGTACGTGCATACCGGCAACGTGAGGTTCGTGCATGGCTGGCCGGCTGCACTGGGTACTTGCATGCCTAGCCGGCTGCAGCGCGTACGCGCATGCCCGGCCGGCTCCGTCGCCGCCTCGGCCGGCTCCGTCGCTGCCTTGCCCGGCCGGCTCCGCTCGCCGCCTCGCCCGGCCGGCTCCGTCGCCGCCTCGCCCGGCTGCGGCGCGTACGCGCATGCCCGGCCGGCTCCGTCGCCGCCTCGCCCGGCCGGCTCCGCTCGCTGCCTCGCACGGCCGGCTCCGCTCTGCCTGTCCGGTTCGGCCCAGGCCGACTGGGGCGCCCGTCGACCGCCCGGAGGCTCGGGCCGTCTGCCGGCGGACACCTCCGACCCATGTACGTCAAAAACGCAATGTGAGCTCCTCGTCCGCATGTCGTTACACATCGCGCAAGACGGATAACCCCGAGCGACCCTCGGAGGCCACCTCCGCTCTTTTCCAGTTGCGTTGCTGTTCGCCCCGGCGCCAGCTAGCCTTGGCCCGGAGGCTTGCCGTTTGGCCCCATTCGTCCTTCCCCGCAGACGGCTTAGTAGTGTGCGCGGTACCGAAGGCCCACTCTTCATCTCAGCCACAGACCGGCTCCCGGCTGTCCGGCTAGCAAGAGCAAAAGTTGTAGGTCACCCCACGCGAAAAACGTCCGGGGGAGGAAATGGCTTGGGCGACTCGGTCATTTTCTTTTTGAGTATCTGCTCGGTCAAATCTGCTCCCAGAGTCCGAATACTGTACGCTCTACTCCACGGCCCACTCTTCGCCTCAGCTACAGACCGGCTCCCGGCTGTCCGGCTGGCAAGAGCAAAAGTCAAAGAACGGAGGGGACTGAAGGGGGCTCGGACGAAACCGAGTCGGCACCCTCTGCATAAAACTTGCGCTGCCAAAGCTAAATATTTGATATATATGCACTGACTAACTTTGTCTTTTGCATAACCATTTCAGTGGGGAACCCTCCCTCCTCGCCCGGAGGCTCGGAGGCTACACCCAGTGGGTGTGCCGGCGTGCCCCGCTGGGAAAACGCCACGCCGGTTCGGCTCAGTCGCTGCCTCGCCCGGTTCGGCTCAGTCGCCGCCTCGCCCGGCCGGCTCCGTCGCCGCCTCGCCGGCTCCGGCCTCGCCCGCGCCCGCGCCCTCGCGCTCCCAGCCGGCTCCATCGCCGCCTCGCCCGGCCGGCTCCGTCGCCGCCACGCCGGCTCCGGCCTCGCCCGTGCCCTCGCGCTCCTCGCCGGCTCCGTTCGCCGCCTCGCCCGGCCGGCATCCTCGACGCCACCGTCTGCTCCAACATCAGCATATAGCCTCTGCACGACTCTTCGAGTTGCCCGGAGGCTCGGAGGCTACACCCAGTGGGTGCGCTAGCGCGCCCCCACTGGAAGCAAGCCGCGCCGGCTGCCGCCCGCAGCCGGCTGTCATCGACGACATCTGCCACATCAACGCCAGCAAATACCCTTCGCACGACTTTCCAAGTCGCCCGGAGGCTCGGAGGCTACTGTCGGGGGGTTGACCCCCGGGTAGGCCCAAGACGGCAAAACGACACTTGCTGGAATCACTGTTCACCCTGGCACTGTTCAACCTGGCCGGGTTCCCATGGCCGGGTTCCCCTGGCCGGGTTTCCCTGGCCGGGTTCCCATGGCCGGGTCGAGCCATCCGGGTCGAGCCCGTCTGGGTGAAGCCGTCCGGGTGGAGCCCGTCCGGCTGGAATCCGGCGAAGTCAACCACGACGTCCCGTCGGACTGCGCGGACATGACGGCCACGCACTATAGATTTAGCGGCTCGCACTGTACATTTAGCGGCTGTCCCCCCAATAGTGTAGATGTGGGCCACCCTTGTCCCCTGGGCTCCCCTTTATAAGGAGCACCAGGGGAGGCCTCACACAGAGAGGCACGGCCACGAGGGGGACGCTCCCATGAGCTCTCACGCTCTCACTCTCCCTCAGAAACAGCTCCAGGAGCACCTCTGTACAGATATACTCCACATATACATCAGACATGCAGGAGTAAGGGTGTTACCTCCCACGGAGGGCCCCGAACCTGGGTAAACCACCATGTACAGTTGCCCAAACCCGTCCCGGATCTCCACCGCAGCCTTGCCCTCACCTCAAGCCATCCCATGGCATCTGCCGTGACGCGGCACCCCCCACGAGAATACCACGACAGGCTGGCTCGGGCAGCCCTACGGCTACCCTCGGACGCGGTACGAAGTGCCGGTTCCGATGAGCCCCGCGGCGGGCCCTCTCTCACTGCCAGTCGCCGGCGGCAAGCACGGCCGAGCGGCCGCGGCGCCCTCCTCTATTTTAGCTCGGGGAAGAGGACGACCGGGAGAAGAGAGAGGAAAGGATAAGGGGGGCCCCGTCCGTCAGTCGCTATAGCCCGGGCCCGCGCAGTTTAAGTGGAAACGTACTTTTAAAAGTACGCTTTCCAACTTCGAAAGCGTATTCAGGCACAGCTTCAGACGATAGTGCGCTTTCGCTACTGTGAAAGCGTAATCGCTGAAATACGCTTTTGTTTTCTCAGCTGCCGGCCGAACTGGCTATTTAGCGAACGTTCACCCGTTAAGAGCTAAAGTGGACAGTTTTATGTCTGTTTTATCGCTTAACGAACGAACGGCCGTTTCTCCGCGACCGTAACTCCGATTGAGGTAAATCCAATGCCCACGTTTTCAGTATGTCGAGCATGTTCCGTTGGTATCATTTTCATAATGTGTTTACACTGTGAAAATGACCATTTTGCCCTTGCCCTCAATCAGCCCCCTTCGAGAGGGAAACTTTTCCGGCAAATCTTTCCGGAGTTTCATCGCACTTCTTCCTGACGTATTCCTCTACCCCAAGGCAAGCCAATCTCTTACCATGAGCTCCGGACTTGCGTGATGACTTTGCTTGCACCCTGTGTGTGTGTTGCAGTATATTTCAGAAAATCTGTTAGTTTGCACTAACATAGCCCTATTATTTCATCTGTGCCAGATGCTAGTGTTATTTACCATGTGATATCATGAATTGCTTTCATGTCATATTTTCCCATGCTAGTAACAATATTTTTAATACCATTAACATGTTAGTGCTATGATTTGATCTCATGCCATGATTGTCAATACTGTTATGGTTTTGCTATGCTGTTGTTAAGGGATTGTTCCTGCTTATAAATGTTGATGTTATGATGAGATGACAGAAATGTTAAATTGAACTTATAAATTAAACCTCCTCCGTTAACGATGGGATCGAGTCATAGTGCCACCAAACCGAGCTTACCCGTGCAGCCACATTTGCCGTTATGGGACGGCCCTGACTTGGTCTAACTTTGTGCTCTCTTATCGGTACCACCAAAGAGGGAAGGTTATGCGCGCGTGCTGCCCTAATCAGGTAGGCGGCGATAACCTTGTGAGCCCAGTTGTTTGGTTAACCTGGGAGTCCCCGTTTGGGACAGTTTAGTTGGCCACGACGGTGGCAGGTGTCAGGAGTGACACAGGGGCCACCCAGGGCATGACTCGGATGGGGAACGATTGTCGGTGGTACGATAGACGGGTCACGGGTTAGACAAGTTTTGTTGGAGCAGCACCGGTTCACCCGAATGGGAGTACGAGGCCAGGAGCTCCATAGTGTGGGTAACGTGCGCAACCTCTGCAGAGTGTATGAAACTATTCGAATAGCCGCGTCCACGGTATTGGACACAGTTCATACTTGGTCACACTATTTGGTCTTGGTCGATCTGGAGGACGAACCTGTTGTTATAAATTTGTTGAAGAATGTGCTACTAAGTAAATGTGGTAACTTGGACTATGGGATAATTGCGAGCAGTCACCATGTTGTTCTAACATGATCATGAGATGAGATCTCGGTGAGTCATGAGTTAGCCCGAAGGGCAGTAAAACTGCGTGATGTCACCACATATTACTTTAAAGCTTCACGGGAGGTAAGTGTAGTGTCGTGCTAGATCGTAACCCAGCCAGTCCTGTGAGTTGTGGAGCCCAGCCAGAGACGTCATTGCCGTTGGACCAAGACCTCCGCTACCATTTAGTTAGCCTTGGAGCCATGTAATATTGTTGTAAGCAACAATGTTATAATACTCTATTCCATATAATAAAGCCATTTTTGTGCCTGGAATTGCTGTATCATGTATCAGACGTGCGCCAGGTCTTATCCTGGGACTGGCGTGCGTCGGCCCTCTATTGGGGTGCCACAGAGCGTGGTATCAGAGCCAGGCTGGCTGTAGGTTACCCTAGTACCAAACCACTCCTATTTTCAACCGGTAGTGAGCCCAATAGAGTTGACCCATCATTGGCATCCGACACGGCCACTGTTGATCAACAGGCGGCGCAGTCGGAATTGACGTGCCCCTACTCAGCTGTCCGCCCGCCCAGCCATCCCTGGATTGGACCGCGACCCTACCCAGTTGTCGGCCGTGCCAGTGTATCCTTACCCGGCACGAGAAGGATCCACGCCATGCTGGTATGTCCCAGCCTGGCTGCCTATTTAAAACCCCTCCCACCTGCGAGTCGCAGCCCTCTATGTTTAGTAAGCCAGATCTCCGCAAAAGAACCCACGCTAGTATACTCAAACCAGCAGCCATGGCTAGTTCTTCTGGAGCACCCACTTTCAATAGCCAAACTTTGGCTAATGGTTATCCCGGCTTTCCGCCCATCCTTTCGAATATGCTCACCCAAGCCCTTGGTTGTAGTACTAGCCCGGTGTATCTAGTGTTCCAATCGGAACCCGTCCCTCACCTTTGCCGATACTATGCGAATGCGCATATCTGCCCAGGTCCAGCAGAGGATGGGAAGCCCATGACTTTTCAGGGCAAACCCATGCCCACCCCCGCGTTGGCTGTCCAGACAGCTGCTGCGGAAGCCATCACCCGTCTGCGTAGCGGAGATGCGGGAGTGCCGCTACTTTCCCTCTGCACCAGCGAAGGCTGCGAATTCTTCAGCACAGTCGAAGATGCCGACCCGGTAGTGGCTCGCCTGGTTCAGTTCATCACTGCCCAGGGACTGCTGCTCTCTGGTATTCTTGGAGAGTTTAAAGCCATTGACCATGACACACATCGGGTTGTTACGGAAGCATAACATGAGGCCCGTCAAGCTGAATCCCAGGCCACCAGTTCCCTGATGCCAAACCCAGTGCCACCTTCGCAGCTAGTGCCACCCTTGCAGGTCATGAACCAATATCGACCAGGCATCATTTCCCCAAGTTCCTTCTTCCAAGCTTTTCGGCGGCGTCGAATGTCGTAATCGAACCTTATTGGATATGGTGCGATCTATGATGTCTCTTGCCGATTTGCCACTATCGTTTTGGGGTTATGCATTAGAGACAGCTGCATTCACTTTAAATAGGGCACCATCGAAATCTGTTGAGACGACGCCATATGAACTTTGGTTTGGCAAGAAGCCAAAGCTGTCGTTTCTTAAAGTTTGGGGATGTGATGCTTATGTCAAAAAGCTTCAGCCTGAAAAGCTGGAACCCAAAGCGGAAAAATGCGTCTTCATAGGATACCCAAAAGAGACAGTTGGGTATACCTTCTACCTCAAATCCGAAGGCAAAGTGTTTGTCGCTAAAAACGGAACATTTCTTGAGAAAGAGTTTCTCTCGAAAGAATTGAGTGGGAGGAAGATAGAACTTGATGAGGTTGTTGAACCTTTACTTCAACCTAAAAGTAGCGCAGCGCAGAAAGATGTTCTGTAGAGCCTACATCAGCTGAAGAGGAAGTTAATGATGATGATCATGAAGCTTTGGATCAAGTTGCTATCGAACCTCGTAGGTCGACAAGGACGCGTACTGCTCCTGAGTGGTACGGCAACCCTGTCTTAGAGGTCATGTTGTTGGACAACGATGAACCTACGAGCTATGGAGAAAAGATGAGGGGCCCGGATTCCGAGAAGTGGTTAGAGGCCATGAAATCCGAGATGGGATCCATGTATGAAAACAAAGTATGGACTTTGGAAGTATTACCTGAAGGGCGTAAGGCCATTCAGAACAAATGGATCTTTAAGAGGAAGACGGACGCGGACGGTAATGTCACCGTCTATAAAGCTCGACTTGTGGCAAAGGGTTTTTCACAAGTTCAAGGAGTTGACTACGATGAGACCTTCTCACCCGTAGCGATGCTTAAGTCCGTCAGAATCATGTTAGCAATAGCTGCCTTTTTCGATTATGAAATTTGGCAGATGGATGTCAAAACAGCGTTCCTTAACAGTTTCCTTAAGGAAGAGTTGTATATGATGCAACCAGAAGGTTTTGTCAATCCAGAGAATGCTGACAAAGTTTGCAAACTCCAGCAATCCATTTATGGACTGGTGCAAGCATCTCGGAGTTGGAATCTTCGCTTTGATGAGGTGATCAAAGCGTTCGAGTTTATATAAGTTTACGGAGAAGCTTGTATTTACAAGAAAGTGAGTGGGAGCTCTATAGCGTTTCTAATATTATATGTGGATGACATATTACTGATTGGAAACAATATAGAAATGTTGGAAAGCGTGAAGGAATATTTGAACAAGAGTTTTTCAATGAAGGACCTAGGAGAAGCCGCTTTCATATTAGGCATCAAGATCTATAGAGATAGATCGAGACGTTTAATAGGACTTTCACAAAGCACATACCTTGATAAGATTTTGAAGAAGTTCAAAATGGATCAGTCCAAGAAGGGGTTCTTGCCTGTGTTGCAAGGTGTGAAGTTGAGTAAGACTCAATGCCCAGTGACTGCGGAAGATAGAGAAAAGATGAGTGTCATCCCCTATGCTTCAGCCATAGGCTCTATCATGTATGCAATGCTGTGCACAAGACCCGATGTCAGCCTTGCCATAAGTATGGTCGGAAGGTTTCAAAGTGATCCAGGAATGGAACACTGGACGGCGGTCAAGAATATCCTGAAGTACCTGAAAAGGACTAAGGACATGTTTCTCGTTTATGGAGGTGATCAAGAACTCGTCGTAAAAGGTTACGTCGATGCAAGCTTTGACACTGATCCGGATGACTCTAAGTCGCAAACCGGATACGTATTTATTCTTAATGGGGGTGCGGTTAGCTGGTGCAGTTCCAAGCAAAGCGTGGTAGCTGATTCTACATGCGAAGCGGAGTACATCGCTGCCTCGGAAGCGGCGAAGGAAGGTGTCTGGATGAAGGAGTTCATGACAGATCTTGGAGTAGTGCCTAGTGCGCTTAACCCAATGACTCTGTTTTGTGATAATACTGGTGCCATTGCTCTAGCCAAGGAACCAAGATTTCACAAGAGGACCAGACACATAAAGCGACGTTTCAATTCCATCCGCGATTACATCAAGGAGGACGACATAAATATTTGCAAAGTACACATGGATCTGAATGTTGCAGATCCGATGACTAAACCTCTTCCAAGGGCTAAACATGAACAACACCAGAACTGCATGGGTGTTCGATTCATTACAATGTAAATCACATAGTGATGTGAACTAGATTATTGACTCTAGTGCAAGTGGGAGACTGTTGGAAATATGCCCTAGAGGCAATAATAAATTGGTTATTATTATATTTCCTTCTTCATGATAATCGTTTATTATCCAAGCTATAATTGTATTGATTGGAAACTCAAATACATGTGTGGGTACATAGACAACACTGTGTCCCTAGTAAGCCTCTAGTTGACTAGCTCGTTGATCAAAGATGGTTAAGGTTTCCTAGCCATTGACATGAGATGTCATTTGATAACGGGATCACATCATTAGGAGAATGACGTGATGGACAAGACCCAAACTATAAACGTAGCATATGATTGTGTCAGTTTATTGCTATTGTTTTCTGCATGTCAAGTATCTGTTCCTATGACCATGAGATCATGCAACTCCCTGACATCGGAGGAGTACCTTGTGTGTATCAAACGTCGCAACGTAACTGGGTGACTATAAAGGTGCTCTACAGGTATCTCCGAGGGCGTCTGTTGGGTTGGCATGGATCAAGACTGGGATTTGTTACTCCGTATGACGGAGAGGTATCTCAGGGCCCACTCGGTAATACAACATCACAATGAGCCTTGCAAGCAATGTGACTAAAGTGTTAGCCACGAGATCTTGTATTACGGAACGAGTAAAGGGACTTGCCAGTAACGAGATTGAACTAGGTATAGAGATACCGACGATCGAATCTCGGGCAAGTAACATACCGAAGAACAAAGGGAACAACATACGGGATTAACTGAATCCTTGACGTAGAGGTTCGACCGATAAAGATCTTCGTGGAATATGTAGGAGCCAATATGGGCATCCAGGTCCCGCTATTGGTTATTGATCGTAGAGGTGTCTCGGTCATGTCTACATAGTTCTCGAACCCGCAGGGTCTACACACTTAACGTTTGGTGACGATTAGTATAGTTGAGTTATTGTGTTGGTGACCGAAGGTTGTTCGGAGTCCCGGATAAGATCCAGGACATGATGAGGGTCTCCGGAAGAGTCCGGAGGTAAAGATTAATATATGTGATAATAGTGTTTTGATCTCCGGAAAGGTTCCGGAATTCACCGAAAGGGGTTCCGGGTGTTTACCGAAGTGTTCGGGTGCAGCAACACTTTATATGAGCCAAAAGGGTAAAGCCCATGAGGTATTGGAAAGTGCAAAAGGAAGTTTTGCTACTGCCTTAAGCGGTACTACCGCTGGTAAAGGCAGTACTACCGCGTAAGCGGTACTACCGCTTGTTGGAAGCGGTACTACCACCCAAGCGGTACTACCGCTTGTGTGAAGCGGTACTACCGCTCGTGAGCGGTACTACCGCTTGTGCGCGGTACTGCAGGGATCCGAGTTGGACTCTTTCCCTGCGGGCCAAACCGACCTTGTGCGGGCAAAACCGACCTAGAGGAGGCTTTTACTCCAAGTTTAAACCCCAAGGCTCAACATATAAATAGAGGGGCAGGGCTAGCACACGGGACACATTAAGATTTCCCAAGCCGTGTGTCGGCAACCCTAACCCTCAAGTTCTCCCGTCATAATCTCCGTAGTGCTTGGCGAAGCCCTGCAGAGATTGTTCCTCACCAACATCACCACGCCGTCGTGCTGCCGGAACTCATCTACTACTTCATCATCGCTCGCTGGATCGAGGAGGTGAAGGCGTCATCAAGCCGTACGTGTGTTGAACGCGGAGGTGCCGTCCGTTCGGCACTAGTTCGTGATCGGATCGAGGGACGACTTGCGATTTGGATCGCGGAGACGTTCGACTACATCAACCGCGTTTCTTAACGCTTCCGCTTAGCGATCTACAAGGGTATGTAGATTCACTCTCCCTCTCCTAGATGCTCATCACCATGGATAGATCTTGTGTGTGCGTAGGAAATTTTTTGTTTCCCATGCAACGTTTCCCAACAGTGGTATCAGAGCTAGGTCTATGCATAGATGAGATGTCGAGTAGAACACAAACGAGTTGTGGGCGTGGGTGTATACATATTGCTTGCCGTTACTAGTTGATACTTGATTCGGCGGTATTGTGAGATGAAGCGGCCCGGACCGACATTACGCGTACGCTTACGCGAGACAGGTTCCTTCAACTGACATGTAAACTTCGTTGCATAAAGATGGCTAGCGGGTGTCTGTCTCTCTCACTTTAGTTGAATCGATTTCAATGAAGAGGGTTCTTTTAGAAGATCAAAAAGCAATCACTACACCACGTTGTGGTTTTGCGTAGGTAAGAACGGTTCTTGCAAACCCGTAGCAGCCACGTAAAATATGTAACAACAATTAGAGGACGTCTAACTTGTTTTTGCAGGGTATGTTGTGATGTGATATGGCCAATTACATGATGAGATATATGTGATGTATGAGATGATCATGTGTTGTATAGAATATCACGACTTGCATGTCGATGAGTACGGCAACTGGCAGGAGCCATAGAGTTGTCTTTAATTATTTTCACCGTTTTTGCTTTACATTATCGCTATGAGTTAGCTATAGTCGTGGAAGCAACCGTCGGCGCGACAACCTCATGGCGACACGTTGATGGAGATCAAGATGATGGAGATCATGGTGTCATGCCAGTGACGATGGAGATCATGGTGTCATGCTGGTGACGATGGAGATCATGCCGGTGCTTTGTAGATGAAGATCAAAAGCACAAGTTCATGGCCATATCATGTCACTTATGATTTGCATGTGATGTTAATTCTTTTATGCATCTTATTTTGCTTAGGACGACAGTAGCATTATAAGGTGATCCCTCACTTAAATTTCAAGATAAAATTGTGTTCTCCCCGAGTGTGCACCGTTGCGAAAGTTCGTCGTTTCGAGACACGCCGTGATGATCGGGTGTGATAGACTCTACGTTCACATACAACGGGTGTAAGCCATGTTGCATGTGCGGAACACTCGGGTTAAACTTGACGAGCCTAGCATGTACAGACATGGCCTCGAAACACAAGAGACCGAAAGGTCGAACATGAGTCATATAGTAGATATGATCAACATGAAGATGTTCACCATTGAAACCACCTCAACTCACGTGATGATCGGACTTGAGTTGGTAGATTTGGATCATGTTACACTCGAATGACCGGAGGGATGTCAATTTGAGTGGGAGTTTTTTAAGTAATATGATTAACTAAACTCATTATCTAGAACAATAGTCTAAGTTGTCTTTGCTATATTTATGTTGTAGATCATGGCTCGCGCAGTAGCACCCCTGAATTTTAATGCGTTCTTAGAGAAAGCTAAGTTGAAAGATGATGGAAGTAACTTTGTGGACTGGGCCCGTAATCTAAGGATTATCCTTACGGCTTCCCAGAAGGCTTATATCCTTGATGCACCGCTTGGTGATCCACCCGCTACAGTTGAGTCTCTAGACGTTGTGAACGCCTGGCAGGCTCGTTCTGAAGATTACTCAACAGTTCAATGTGCAATATTGTATGGCTTAGAACCGGGACTTCAAAGACGTTTTAAACGTCATGGAGCATATGAGATGTTCCAGGAATTGAAGTTTATCTTTCAGAAGAATGCCCGGATCGAGAGATATGAGATCTCCGATAAGTTCTATGCTTGCAAGATGGAGGAGAACCGGTCTATCCGTGATCACGTACTCAGAATGTCTGGGTACTCCACCCGTCTGGCAGAATTGGGGATGCCCCTTCCACCAGAGGCTATCACTGACAGAGTTCTTCAATCATTGCCACCTAGCTACAAGAGCTTCGTGTTGAACTATAACATGCACGGGATGAACAAGTCAGTCGCCGAGCTGTTTGCGATGCTGAAAGCCGCTGAGTCTGAAATTCAGAAGGAGCATCAAGTGTTGATGGTCAATAAAACCACTAGTTTCAAGAAAAATGGCAAGGGTAAGAAGGGTAACTCCAAGAAGAGTGGCAAAGCAGTTGCTCCTCTCGTGAAGAAACCCAAGGCTGGACCCAAACCAGAAACTGAGTGCTTTCATTGCAAGGGAACTGGACACTGGAAGCGGAACTGCCCCAAGTATTTGGCTGACAAGAAGGCGGCCAACAACAAACAAGGTATATATGATATACATGTTATTGATGTGTACCTTACCAACTCTCGTTGTAGTGCCTGGGTATTTGATACCGGTGCGGTTGCTCATATTTGCAACTCAAAACAGGAACTGCGGAATAGACGGAGGCTGGCAAAGGACGAAGTGACGATGCACGTGGGAAATGGTTCCAAGGTTGATGTGATCGCCGTCGGCACGCTCGCTCTTCGATTACCATCGGGATTAGTGATGAACCTGAATAATTGTTATTTAGTGCCTGCGTTAAGCATGAACATTATATCTGGATCTTGTTTATTGCGAGACGGTTACTCATTTAAATCAGAGAATAATGGTTGTTCTATTTATATGAGTAATATCTTTTATGGTCATGCACCCAATGTGAGGGGTTTATTCTTATTGAATCTCGATAGTAATGATACACATGTTCATAACATTGATGCCAAAAGATGTAGAATTGATAATGATAATACCACTTTCTTGTGGCACTGCCGTTTAGGTCATATTGGCGTAAAACGCATGAGGAAGCTCCATGCTGATGGACTTTTGGAGTCACTTGATTTTGAATCACTTGACACATGTGAGCCATGCCTCATGGGCAAGATGACTAAAACGCCGTTCTCTGGAACAATGGAACGATCAAGTGACTTATTGGAAATCATACATACTGATGTGTGCGGTCCGATGAGTATTGAGGCGCGCGGTGGTTATCGTTACTTTCTCACCTTCACTGATGACTTAAGTAGATATGGGTATATTTACTTAATGAAACACAAGTCTGAAACATTTGAAAAGTTCAAACAATTTCAGAGTGAAGTTGAGAATCATCGTAACAAGAAGATTAAATTCCTACGATCTGATCGAGGAGGAGAATATCTGAGTTATGAGTTTGGCAGTCACTTAAGACAGTGTGGAATTGTTTCACAATTGACACCGCCTGGAACACCACAGCGTAATGGTGTGTCCGAACGTCGTAATCGAACCTTATTGGATATGGTGCGATCTGTGATGTCTCTTGCCGATTTGCCACTATCGTTTTGGGGTTATGCATTAGAGACAGCTGCATTCACTTTAAATAGGGCACCATCGAAATCCGTTGAGACGACGCCATATGAACTTTGGTTTGGCAAGAAGCCAAAGCTGTCGTTTCTTAAAGTTTGGGGATGTGATGCTTATGTCAAAAAGCTTCAGCCTGAAAAGCTGGAACCCAAAGCGGAAAAATGCGTCTTCATAGGATACCCAAAAGAGACAGTTGGGTATACCTTCTACCTCAGATCCGAAGGCAAAGTGTTTGTCGCTAAAAACGGAACATTTCTTGAGAAAGAGTTTCTCTCGAAAGAATTGAGTGGGAGGAAGATAGAACTTGATGAGGTTGTTGAACCTTTACTTCAACCTAAAAGTAGCGCAGCGCAGAAAGATGTTCTGTAGAGCCTACATCAGCTGAAGAGGAAGTTAATGATGATGATCATGAAGCTTTGGATCAAGTTGCTATCGAACCTCGTAGGTCGACAAGGACGCGTACTGCTCCTGAGTGGTACGGCAACCCTGTCTTAGAGGTCATGTTGTTGGACAACGATGAACCTACGAGCTATGGAGAAGCGATGATGGGCCCGGATTCTGAGAAGTGGTTAGAGGCCATGAAATCCGAGATGGGATCCATGTATGAAAACAAAGTATGGACTTTGGAAGTATTACTTGAAGGGCGTAAGGCCATTCAGAACAAATGGATCTTTAAGAGGAAGACGGACGCGGACGGTAATGTCACCGTCTATAAAGCTCGACTTGTGGCAAAGGGTTTTTCACAAGTTCAAGGAGTTGACTACGATGAGACCTTCTCACCCGTAGCGATGCTTAAGTCCGTCAGAATCATGTTAGCAATAGCTGCCTTTTTCGATTATGAAATTTGGCAGATGGATGTCAAAACAGTGTTCCTTAACGGTTTCCTTAAGGAAGAGTTGTATATGATGCAACCAGAAGGTTTTGTCGATCCAGAGAATGCTGACAAAGTTTGCAAACTCCAGCAATCCATTTATGGACTGGTGCAAGCATCTCGGAGTTGGAATCTTCGTTTTGATGAGGTGATCAAAGCGTTCGAGTTTATACAAGTTTACGGAGAAGCTTGTATTTACAAGAAAGTGAGTGGGAGCTCTATAGCGTTTCTAATATTATATGTGGATGACATATTACTGATTGGAAACAATATAGAAATGTTGGAAAGCGTGAAGGAATATTTGAACAAGAGTTTTTCAATGAAGGACCTAGGAGAAGCTGCTTTCATATTAGGCATCAAGATCTATAGAGATAGATCGAGATGTTTCATAGGACTTTCACAAAGCACATACCTTGATAAGATTTTGAAGAAGTTCAAAATGGATCAGTCCAAGAAGGGGTTCTTGCCTGTGTTGCAAGGTGTGAAGTTGAGTAAGACTCAATGCCCAGTGACTGCAGAAGATAGAGAAAAGATGAGTGTCATCCCCTATGCTTCAGCCATAGGCTCTATCATGTATGCAATGCTGTGCACAAGACCCGATGTCAGCCTTGCCATAAGTATGGTCGGAAGGTTTCAAAGTGATCCAGGAATGGAACACTGGACGACGGTCAAGAATATCCTGAAGTACCTGAAAAGGACTAAGGACATGTTTCTCGTTTATGGAGGTGATCAAGAACTCGTCGTAAAAGGTTACGTCGATGCAAGCTTTGACACTGATCCGGATGACTCTAAGTCGCAAACCGGATACGTATTTATTCTTAATGGGGGTGCGGTTAGCTGGTGCAGTTCCAAGCAAAGCATGGTAGCTGATTCTACATGCGAAGCGGAGTACATCGCTGCCTCGGAGGCGGCGAAGGAAGGTGTCTGGATGAAGGAGTTCATGACAGATCTTGGAGTAGTGCCTAGTGCGCTTAACCCAATGACTCTGTTTTGTGATAATACTGGTGCCATTGCTCTAGCCAAGGAACCAAGATTTCACAAGAGGACCAGACACATAAAGCGACGTTTCAATTCCATCCGCGATTACATCAAGGAGGACGACATAAATATTTGCAAAGTACACACGGATCTGAATGTTGCAGATCCGATGACTAAACCTCTTCCAAGGGCTAAACATGAACAACACCAGAACTGCATGGGTGTTCGATTCATTACAATGTAAATCACATAGTGATGTGAACTAGATTATTAACTCTAGTGCAAGTGGGAGACTGTTGGAAATATGCCCTAGAGGCAATAATAAATTGGTTATTATTATATTTCCTTGTTCATGATAATCGTTTATTATCCATGCTATAATTGTATTGATTGGAAACTCAAATACATGTGTGGGTACATAGACAACACTGTGTCCCTAGTAAGCCTCTAGTTGACTAGCTCGTTGATCAAAGATGGTTAAGGTTTCCTAGCCATTGACATGAGATGTCATTTGATAACGGGATCACATCATTAGGAGAATGATGTGATGGACAAGACCCAAACTATAAACGTAGCATATGATCGTGTCAGTTTATTGCTATTGTTTTCTGCATGTCAAGTATCTGTTCCTATGACCATGAGATCATGCAACTCCCTGACATCGGAGGAGTACCTTGTGTGTATCAAACGTCGCAACGTAACTGGGTGACTATAAAGGTGCTCTACAGGTATCTCCGAGGGTGTCTGTTGGGTTGGCATGGATCAAGACTAGGATTTGTTACTCCGTATGACGGAGAGGTATCTCAGGGCCCACTCGGTAATACAACATCACAATGAGCCTTGCAAGCAATGTGACTAAAGTGTTAGCCACGAGATCTTGTATTACGGAACGAGTAAAGAGACTTGCCGGTAACGAGATTGAACTAGGTATAGAGATACCGACGATCGAATCTCGGGCAAGTAACATACCGAAGAACAAAGGGAACAGCATACGTGATTAACTGAATCCTTGACGTAGAGGTTCGACCGATAAAGATCTTCGTGGAATATGTAGGAGCCAATATGGGCGTCCAGGTCCCGCTATTGGTTATTGATCGTAGAGGTGTCTCGGTCATGTCTACATAGTTCTCGAACCCACAGGGTCTACACACTTAACGTTTGGTGACGATTAGTATAGTTGAGTTATTGTGTTGGTGACCGAAGGTTGTTCGGAGTCCCGGATAAGATCCAGGACATGACGAGGGTCTCCGGAAGAGTCCGGAGGTAAAGATTAATATATGTGATAATAGTGTTTTGATCTCCGGAAAGGTTCCGGAATTCACCGAAAGGGGTTCCGGGTGTTTACCGAAGTGTTCGGGTGCAGCAACACTTTATATGAGCCAAAAGGGTAAAGCCCATGAGGTATTGGAAAGTGCAAAAGGAAGTTTTGCTACTGCCTTAAGCGGTACTACCGCTGGTAAAGGCAGTACTACCGCGTAAGCGGTACTACCGCTTGTTGGAAGCGGTACTACCGCCCAAGCGGTACTACCGCTTGTGTGAAGCGGTACTACCGCTCAAGCGGTACTACCGCTTGTGCGCGGTACTGCAGGGATCCGAGTTGGACTCTTTCCCTGCGGGCCAAACCGACCTTGTGCGGGCAAAACCGACCTGGAGGAGGCTTTTACTCCAAGTTTAGACCCCAAGGCTCAACATATAAATAGAGGGGCAGGGCTAGCACACGGGACACATTAAGATTTCCCAAGCCGTGTGTCGGCAACCCTAACCCTCAAGTTCTCCCGTCATAATCTCCGTAGTGCTTGGCGAAAGCCCTGCAGAGATTGTTCCTCACCAACATCACCACGCCGTCGTGCTGCTGGAACTCATCTACTACTTCATCATCGCTCGCTGGATCGAGGAGGTGAAGGCGTCATCAAGCCGTACGTGTGTTGAACGCGGAGGTGCCGTCCGTTCGGCACTAGTTCGTGATCGGATCGAGGGACGACTTGCGATTTGGATCGCGGAGACGTTCGACTACATCAACCGTGTTTCTTAACGCTTCTGCTTAGCGATCTACAAGGGTATGTAGATTCACTCTCCCTCTCGTAGATGCTCATCACCATGGATAGATCTTGTGTCTGCATAGGAAATTTTTTGTTTCCCATGCAACGTTTCCCAACAACCTCGCCCCACCATTACACGAGCTCATTCCGCCCGCCTGAGACGGCGAAGGAACCAGCGTGGCTGATCACCAGCCACTCCGCTAGCTTCTTCCTCGCCTTGAACCACCGCAATAGGACCCTCATCGTTGCGAGCCCACTCCAGCAGGATGAGCTGCAGCAGGCAGAGCGACGAGCCAATCAGAGTAGCTAGCAGCGCAGTGAGGAACCGCCGTAGCCCCACCAAGAACACCGCATCACCGAAGGATCTCGGCTCGAGCTCGTCCAAACCAAAGAGGTGGAAGAGAGGCATGGTGTGTGTGGACAGAGCCGCGTGCCGTCGTCTTTTATAGCCCAAGCCCGGTGTACGGTGAGCGAGGTCCAGGAGACCCGCGCGTCGCTTGATCACCGGCGTTCAGGAGGCGAACCGCGAGCAGTGCCGACCGGCGCTGGCCCGCGATGGGAGTGCTCTCTGCGTCAGCCTCGTGCACACTGCGCATTATCGTCGTAGGGTGTGCTTTATGCCATAGGTGCTAGGCGCGAGCTGTGCCCGGCCGCACGTGGAACAGCGCGGGAACGAGAGGGAACCGTTGGCCGGAGGAAAAAGAAGGAGGCTGCAAGTGGGCCCTGGGCCCACTTGTCAGCGAGAGAGGCCACTGTTTATTGTGGTGTCCCTAGCATTTTTGGAAAAAGGAAATTTTTGCTTTTCCTAAAAATGTCAGGGCCAGGAGAGCAACCCAGCGACCCCTACCCTTGGAGTAGATCCCGCGATATCCGTATCTCGATCTGGGTGTACCAATCCTCGGTACTCATAACTCGGTTGTTTTCAACCAAAGGGTTAAAACCGAACCCAGAGGTTTTTCCAGGAGGTGTAGTATTTGTTTTGAGATAACCCTAGGAATCTCGAGGACGAGATTCTCTTAAGGGGGGGGAGGTTTGTAACACCCCAAAAATCAGGTTATCGATTTTTGTGCTGTTATTCCTTCCTAGCTTTCCTCTCCCAAATTTTTTCCTCTAGAATCTGGTGAGTGACCAGGTGAATCCAGACAATCCTCAGCCTCTCCATACCTTTCCCATGTTCTTGTGCCAGCCAAGCTCCCGTCAGTAAACCCCGAACCTCACTCAAACCCTAGTTCCAAAATATTGGAACTGGAAATCCTGCCTTTGTGTTTACAAAGGAACTATCATTTTCCTTACTCTGTTAATCCTCCCAAAATTTCCAGAGATCCTCCTTCATTCATAAACCCTAGATGTGCAAAAATATTGCCAAGTCATATGCAATATTTTTCATCTAGAATTAATTCCTTTTTCTGCTTTTCTGAGGAATTAAATCCAGGAAAATATCTATCCATCTCCAAAGTTCATGAAAACTTGTGGAGACATTCTTTGTGATCATATTGAGCTCTTACCAAAATATTGGCCATAATTAAATAGGGGAAATTGCATTTTCCTATTTAAAGCCAATATTTCAATTTGGGGCCTTTCCAAAGGAACTACCATTTTGGTAGATAGGAAAAATCCCAAATAATTGGTGGAGCTTACCCTACCCATATATTCACCATTTCCATCAAAATCTCAAGTTCCACAATTCAAATTTTGAGCACAACATCCATTTGCAAATTCTGTCCAGATATCCAGTTTGCAAAGGAAGTGCTTGAGCCTTTAATCTTTTTGGGCTGAAATTTTTCAGGGGGGTTAACCTTGATAAATCACCCATGGATACCAAAAACCAGCCCATTTCATTTAGCCAATCTTCCTCAGCCAATTATCTAAGTTTCTGTTCAGATTGTATCATTGTGAAGGAAGTACCTTCATAGATGATCAAATTGAGCTGAAAATTTTCCAGCTATCTCTCATGACCAAATCATCACCCTACACCAAAAATAAGCTAATTCAATTTAGCCATTTCTCCCCAGCATCATCATTTTCATTTCTGGCCAGATTGCAAGGTTAGAAAAGAAGTACCATCTAGAGTTGTCCATTTGTGCTGAAACTTGGCCAGGATGACTACCTTAGTAGATGATTGACCCCTGCCCAAGATCAGGCCAAGAGGAGCACTGTGTTGACCACACCACATGTCAACAGTTTGCTGCTGGAAACTATTTGACCAAGGTGCAGTCACACCAGAGCAGTCCATTGCATTTCAACCACACTAGTCAACTCGGGGAAGGACGGAGAACACCCTAGACATGGTTTGGCCTCGAGTGGGGCGTGGCAACGCCGTGGCCACACGGTGACCAAGTGCGGAGTGCGCCAAACCGGCGCACTGGAGCTCGGGACCCTTCGGGAGCCGTCTCTGGCAAGCCACGGCTTGTCCAGGCGCGCCAGCGAGCTGCCCACCGCACGAGTGTGCCTTCTGGAGCCATCTCCCCTCGTCCTCTAGCCCGTGGACGGTCGTGCCGACATGGATTCGCCACCGGATCACCGCCACGGCGACGTGCTTCTCGGAGCTTCGGCCGTCGTCGTGTAGCTCTCCCCGCGGTTATTAATAGCACCTCCGAGTCCCTCCTCCTCACCAGTGAGTTCCCAGCCCCTCCCCGAGCTTGAGGAGCTCCCTCTCCTCTCCCAGACCGAAGCTCTGCCGCCGCCCATCCCCCTCGAGCCAACCCAGCCCTAGCCTTCCCCTTCCTCTCCATCCTCGCCCTCGGCCTCTCCTAAGCGCCCGCGAGCCGCCGCCGCCCTCCATTCCTCCGGGGAAGTGCGGCCGGAGCAACTCCTTTGGTGCCCGTCCGCCGCCGCTTCCCGGTCAGTGGCTGCAGCGCTACCGGCTGGCTCGGGCAGCCCTACGGCTACCCTCGGACGCGGTACGAAATGCCGGTTCCGATGAGCCCCGCGGCGGGCCCTCTCTCGCTACCAGTCGCCGGCAACAAGCACGGCCGAGCGGCCGCGGCGCCCTCCTCTATTTCAGCTCGGGGAAGAGGATGACCGGGAGGAGAGAGAGGAAAGGATAAGGCGGGCCCCGCCCGTCAGTCGCTATAGCCTGGGCCCGCGCGGTTTAAGTGGAAACGTACTTTTAAAAGTACGCTTTCCAACTTCGAAAGCGTATTCGGGCACAGCTTCAGACGATAGTGCGCTTTCGCTACAGTGAAAGTGTAATCGCTGAAATACGCTTTCGTTTTCTCAGCCGCCGGCCGAACTGGCTATTTAGCGAACGTTCACCCGTTAAGAGCTAAAGTGGACAGTTTTCTGTCTGTTTTATCGCTTAACGAACGAACGTCCGTTTCTCCGCGACCGTAACTCCGATTGAGGTAAATCCAATGCCCACGTTTTCAGTACGTTGAGCCCATTCCGTTGGTATCATTTTCATAATGTGTTTACACTATGAAAATGACCATTTTGCCCTTGCCCTCAATCAGCCCCCTTCGAGAGGGAAACTTTTCCGGCAAATCTTTCCGGAGTTTCATCGCACTTCTTCCCGACGTATTCCTCTACCCCAAGGCAAGCCAACCTCTTACCATGAGCTCCGGACTTGCGTGATTACTTTGCTGGCACCCTGTGTGTGTGTTGCTGTATATTTCAGATCATCTGTTAGTTTGCACTCATATAGCCCGGTTATTTCATCTGTGCCAGATGCTAGTGTTATTTACCAGGTGATATCATGAATTGCTTTCATGTCATATTTTCCCATGCTAGTAACAATAATTTTAATGCCATTAACATGTTAGTGCTATGATTTGATCTCATGCCATGATTGTCAATACTGTTATGGTTTTGCTATGCTGTTGTTAAGGGATTGTTCCTGCTTATAAATGTTGATATTATGATGAGATGACAGAAATGTTAAATTGAACTTATAAATTAAACCTCCTCCGTCATCGATGGGATCGAGTCATAGTGCCACCAAACCGAGCTTACCCATGCAGCCACATTTGCCGTTATGGGACGGCCCTGGCTTGGTCTAACTTTGTGCTCTCTTATCGGTACCACCAAAGAGGGAAGGTTATGCGGCGATAACCTTGTGAGCCCAGTTGTTTGTTTACCCCGGGAGTCCCCGTTTGGGATAGTTTAGTTGGCCACGATGGTGGCAGGTGTCAGGTGTGACACAGGGGCCACCCAGGACATGACTCGGACGGGGAATGATTGTCGGTGGTACGATACAAGGGTCACAGGTTAGACAAGTTTTGTTGTTGCAGCATCGGTCCACCCGAATGGGAGTACGAGGCCAGGAGCTCCATAGTGTGGGTAACGTGCGCAACCTCTGCAGAGTGTATGGACCTATTCGAATAGCCGCGTCCATGGTATTGGACACAGTTTGTACTAGGTCACACTATTTGGTCTTGGTCGATCTGGAGGACGAACCTGTTGTTATAAATTTATTAAAGAATGTGCTACTAAGTAAATGTGGTAACTTGGACTATGGGATAATTGTGAGCAGTCACCATGTTGTTCTGACATGATCACGAGATGAGGTCTCGGTGAGTCATGAGTTAGCCCGAAGGGTAGTAAAACTGAATGATGTCACCACATATTACTTTAATGCTTCACGGGAGGTAAGTGTAGTCTAGGTTCCAGTTTGATTTTGGATGCCATGCCTCGTAGAAGTAGCCATGCCATGCCATGATATTCGTGATCCTTGTTATGTCATGCTTGATTCATGTTTTCCTGTTAATTCCATGCCATGTTTAGAATAAATTCTTATATAAGCATAGGGCTTGCTTTGTCATCTGCTTGTTTGGATGCCATGTATTTGGTTGTCTTGCGAGTACATTCAAAGTACTCACCTGGCCTTGCACGTGGCCAGTTGCAGGAGAAGATCCGTCGTGCTAGATCGTAACCCAGCCAGTCCTGTGAATTGTGGAGCCCAGCCAGAGACATCATTGCCGCTGGACCAAGACCTCCGCTGCCATTTAGTTAGCCTTGGAGCCATGTAATATTGTTGTAAGCAACAATGTTGTAATACTCCATTCCATATAATAAAGCCATTTTTGTGCCTGGAATTGCTGTATCATGTCTCAGACGTGCGCCAGGTCTTATCCTGGGACTGGCGTGCGTCAGCCCTCTATCGGGGTGCCACATGCAGAATAGGTATCTCTGACATAGCTTTTTCAGTGCCAGAATTCCAGCTGCTGGCAATCTCCCTCCTTATGTAAATCTTGCATATTAAGAGAGAAAAGGCATTAGAATTGCTCCACAAAGTGTTATATTGATTAAAAACACTATAAATAACAGTAGGAAAACATGATGCAAAATGGACGTATCAACTCCCCCAAGCTTAGACCTCGCTTGTCCTCAAGCGAAAGCCGATATCGATAATCATGTCCACATGTTTAGAGAGAGGGGTGTCGATAAAAACAAAATACGAACATAGTATCATCATGATCATTATTATAACTACAATATTCATTATCATAGAACTTCTCATGAGCAAGTAACAATTCATCAGAACAATGAAGTATAAGACATAAACTTTCTTGAAAACTAACAAACTATATTCTCAATTCACAATGCAATTGCAATTCATCATATTTTCAGGAAGGGCTCATGTAGGAGCTTTTAGCAAGTCCACATACTCAACCATCATTTAGTCTTCTATGATTGCTAACTCTCACAACATATATATGGAGCAAAAAGTTTTAGCCAGACACATAGAAATATAGGGGCTTATAATTTCGCCTCCCAACTTATTCACCTCAAGGGTAATGTCAACAATAATAACTCATGATCACTCATATCCAACTGGATATATGTGCCTAGATCCTTCCCCACCACATGATGCTTGCAAAAGAGAAAAATAAAAAGGAATAGAGGAGAACACTATTGACTCTTGTATAAAAAGTAAATACATAAAAGTAAAAGATAGGCCCTTCGCAGAGGGAAGCAGAGGTTGTCATGCGCTTTTTATTGTTGGATGCACAAGCTCTTAATGCAAAGGAACGTCACTTTATATTGCCCCTTGTGACAGCAACCTTTATTATGCAGTCAGTCGCTTTTATTTCTTTACCATTACAAGTTCGTACAAAGCTTATTTTCCCTTACAATAAAAGTTCATACATATTTAGAGGCAATTTTTATTGCTTTTTGCACCGATGACAACTTACTTGAAGGATCTTATTCAATCCATAGGTAGATATAGTGGACTCTCATGACATTAAACTGGGTTTTAAGGGTTTTGGATGCACAAGTAGTATCTCTACTTGGTGCGGATTTTTGGCTAGCAAAGATATCGGGTAAGCACCACATGTTGGAGGATCTATGACAATGTAACTTCTATGTGAATATAAGCAAACATAATTCATTATGTTGTCTTCCTTGTCCAACGTCAACGATTTGACATAAAATACTCAATGGGGGCTCACAATCATAAAAGATGTCCAAGATAGTGTATTTGCATGTGAATCTTCTCTTCCCTTATTAATTTTTTCATGAATTGCATCATTGACCAATGCTATGTTTGTTAACTTTCAATAAATTTTACCACTTATACTTTTCTTTATGTAATGTCATTACTTTCCATAAGATTAGCATATGATCATTTTCATTATCTTCATTGCTAGGATTGAAACATAAAAGTAAAGAAGCAAAAACTCAAACTACTCTTTATTATATAACTCTCAACTCAATTACATAGATAGATAGATCACGAAACTAGCACTCAAAAATAGATCATACTAAACTTTTATTCAACTAAATCACTAAATAACTAAGGATCAAACTAAAAATAGGTAAAGATAATAAAAGTGATGGTGATACGATACCGGGGCACCTCCCCCAAGCTTGGCACAAGCCAAGGGGAGTGCCCATACCCATGTACTCAAGTTTCTTTCTTCGGTGATGATGGTGATGATGAAATGGTGGGCTTGTCCTTCATCTTTAGCAGATACTCCAATTTACGGTTGATGCTCCGAAGGGCGATGTTGTGCTCTTCCAACAAAATAACTTCACGAGTGAGAGATGTATTCTGAGCACAAACTATTTCAAAGACTCTTAGGGCTTCAATTACAGATGGGGAGAGATGATCATAGAGGGGTTGAAGGATATCTCCCTTCTCTGCGGCCTCCTCCATGGGAATGGCTTGCTCTCCTTCTGGGGCCTGGGTTTCCGCAACTTCCTCGACCTTGTCCTCCTTGCCATTGTCCTCCTCTCTCGATGACCACTCGTAGTAAACCTCGCTATAGGGGCGTTTGCCCGGCGATGGTTGCACGATACAATGCTTGGTACGGAGCCTTTGGGGAGCCATGGCGATCTAGATCTGTCAGAAAAATAGCATTAAACAAGAACAGAGGAGAATCTTGCGATACGGTGGACAAAACGTCCGGGAGTATATATAAAGAATTTTTATCTTGCAAAACAAGTTTTCCAGAAGAAAACGGAGTCAGGAAGGCTCACGAGGGGCCCACGAGCCACCATGGCGTGCCAGGGGGGTGTGGCGCACCCTGGTGCCTCGTGTGCACCTCGTGGGTCCCCTCGGCTGTTTCTTATTTTTGTATTTTTTCTAATATTCCAAAACTGACAGAAAGTATTTTCATGGAATTTTTGGAGTCAGTTTACTTACCGTATCACGTACCTCTTCCTTTTCCGGGTTCAGGAGTTTTCTGGAAGGTCTCTCTTATGTATTCCTCCGGTGTCATAGTTTGAATAATGTTAGTCTCAACATTAATAGGTGTACCTGAGAAGTAATGCTTAATTCTTTGCCCATTGACCACCTTCGGATTAGTGCCTTCGGTGTTATTGATTTTAATGGCTCCAGAGCGATAAACTTCCTCAATGATATACGGTCCTTCCCATTTAGACAGAAGTTTTCCTGCAAAAAATTTAAAACGAGAATTGTACAATAGAACATACTCACCCACTTTGAATTCCCATTTTTGAATTATTTTATCATGCCATCTTTTAACTTTTTCTTTAAACAATTTGGCATTTTCATAAGCTTGGGTTCTCCATTCATCTAGTGAGCTAATATCAAATAACCTCTTTTCACCTGCAAGCTTAAAATCATAATTGAGTTCTTTAATTGCCCAATATGCTTTATGTTCTAACTAAAGAGGCAAATCACATGCTTTTCCATAAACCATTTTATAAGGAGACATACCCATAGGATTTTTATAAGCAGTTCTATAAGCCCATAATGCATCGTCAAGTTTCTTAGACCAATTCTTTCTAGATCTATTGATGGTTTTTTGCAAAATTAATTTTATTTCTCTATTGCTCAATTCAACTTGACCACTAGATTGAGGGTGATAGGGAGATGCAATTCTATGGTTGACATCATATTTAGCAAGCAGTTTACGGAATGCACCATGAATAAAATGTGAACCACCATCAGTCATTAAGTATCTAGGGACTCCGAACCTCAGGAAAATAACTTCTTTAAGCATTTTAATAGAAGTGTTATGATCAACACTACTAGTTGGAATAGCTTCTACCCACTTAGTAACATAATCAACAGCAACTAAAATATGTGTATACCCATTAGAGGAAGGAAAAGGTCCCATATAATCAAATCCCCAAACATCAAATGGTTCAATAACAAGTGAATAATTCATAGGCATTTCCTGACATCTACTAATATTACCAATTCTTTGACATTCATCACAAGATAATACAAACTTATGAGCATCCTTGAAAAGAGTAGGCCAATAAAAACCAGATTGTAGTACCTTGTGTGCAGTTCTGTCTCCCGCATGGTGTCCTCCGTAAGCCTCGGAGTGACACTTCCGTAAGATTTGTTCCTGTTCATGCTCAGGTATACAACGTCTAATAATACCATCCACTCCTTCTTTATAAAGATGTGGGTCATCCCAGAAGTAATGTCTTAAATCAAAGAAGAACTTTTTCTTTTGTTGGTATGTGAAACTAGGTGGTATAAATTTAGCAACAATATAATTAGCATAGTCTGCATACCAAGGAGTATTACGAGATGCATTTATGACAGCTAATTGCTCATCCGGAAAACTATCAACAATAGGCAGTGGGTCATCAAGAATATTTTCCAACCTAGACAAATTATCAGCTACGGGGTTCTCAGCTCCCTTCCTATCAGTAATATGCAAGTCAAATTCTTGTAGCAATAGAACCCACCTAATGAGTCTAGGTTTAGCATCTTTCTTTTCCATAAGGTATTTAATAGCAGCATGATCCATGTGAACAATTACTTTAGAATCAACTATGTAAGATCTGAATTTATCACATGCAAACACAACTGCTAGAAATTCTTTCTCAATAGTAGCATAATTTCTTTGAGCACTGTCTAGAGTTTTACTAGCATAATGGATAACATTTAATTTCTTATCAACTCTCTGTCCTAGAATAGCGCCAACAGCATAATCACTAGCATCACACATAATTTCAAAAGGCAAGTTCCAATCAGGTGGTTGAACAATAGGTGAAGAGGTTAAGGCTTTCTTAGGTGTTTCAAAGGCTTCTACACAATCATCATCAAAAACAAATGGAACATCTTTTTGCAAGAGATTAGTAAGAGGCCTAGAAATTTTAGAGAAGCCTTTAATAAACCTTCTATAGAAACCAGCATGACCTAGGAAACTTCTTATACCTATGATATCTTTAGGACATGGCATTTTCTCAATAGCATCAACCTTAGCTTTATCAACTTCAATACCTCTTTCAGAAATTTTATGCCCAAGGACTATACCTTCATTAACCATAAAGTAGCACTTCTCCCAATTCAAGACAAGATTAGTTTCTTCACATCTCTGCAAAACTCAATCAAAGTTGCTTAAGCAATCATCAAAAGAAGTTTCGTAAATGGAGAAATCATCCATGAAAACCTCAACAATCTTTTCACAAAAGTCAGAGAATATAGCAGTCATACATCTTTGAAAGGTAGCAGGTGCATTATATAAACCAAAAGGCATACGACGATAGGCATAAGTTCCAAAAGAACAAGTAAATGTGGTTTTCTCTTGATCTTCAGGTGATACATGTATTTGAGAGAAACCAGAATAACCATCTAGGAAACAAAAGTGTGTATGCTTAGACAATCTTTCTAACATTTGATCAATAAAAGGTAGGGGTAATGATCTTTTCTAGTGGCTTTGTTTAATTTTCTAAAATCAATTACCACCCTATAACTAGTTACAATTCTTTGTGGAATGAGTTCATTTTTGTCGTTAGGAACAACAGTAATGCCTCCCTTCTTAGGGACACAATGAACGGGACTTACCCATCTACTATCAGCTATGGGATAGATTATACCTGCTTCCAGAAGCTTTAATATTTCAGTTCTTACCACCTCCTTCATCTTAGGATTTAATCGTCGTTGGTGGTCAACACATGGTTTAACATCAGGCTCCATATTAATTTTGTGCTGACATAGAGTGGGACTAATGCCCTTAAGATCATCAAGAGTATATCCAATAGCAGCACGATGCTTCCTCAGAGTTTTTAGTAATTTCTTTTCTTCATGCTCTGAAAGGTTAGCACTAATAATAACAGGATATATATTCTTTTCATCTAGATAAGCATATTTCAATGTATCAGGCAATTGCTTCAATTCAAATACAGGGTCACCCTTAGGTGGAGGAGGACCTCCAAGAGTTTCAACACGCAAATTGTGTTTAAGGATAGGTGGTTGATCAAAGAACATCCTATCTATTTCATTTATTTCATTCATGTGCATATCATTTTCATGGTCTAGCAAATATTGTTCTAACGGATCAGTAGGAGGTACGGCAATAGAAGCAAGACCAATAATTTCATCTTTACTAGGAAATTCTTTATCAAGAGGTTGTCTACGAAACTTGGAGATATTAAACTCATGAGATATACCACCAAAATTAACACTAATAGTTTCTTTAGCGCAATCAATCTTGGCATTAACAGTGTTCAAGAAAGGTCTACCAAATATAATGGGACAAAAATTAACTTGTGGAGAACGGAGGACTAGAAAATCAGTACGGTATTTTATTTTTCCACACAGGACTTCAACATCTCTAACGATCCCAATCGGTGTAATGGTATCTCTGTTTGCAAGCTTAATAGTAACATCAATGTCCTCTATTTCAATAGGTGCAATATCATTCATAATTTCTTGATATAAGGTAAACGGAATAGCACTCACACTAGTACCCAAATCACATACGCCATGATAACAATGATCTCCTATTTTAACAGAGACAACAGGCATGCCTATGATACGTCTCCAACGTATCTATAATTTATGAAGTATTCATGCCATGTTTATAACAATTCTATATGGTTTTGGTATGATTTGATTAGAACTAACCTGGACTGACGCTGTTTTCAGCAGAATTGCCATGGTGTTGTTTTTTGTGCTGAAATAAAAGTTCTTGGAATTGGATGAAACTTTTTGGAGATTTTTTATGGAATAAATAAAAAATACTGGAACCAAGACCTACTAGAGGGGGGCCACCCAGTGCCCATGAGGCACCAGGGCGCGCCACCCCCCTAGGAGCACCCTGGTACCTCGTGGGGCCCACGTGGCTCCGTCTGACCTGATTCCAACGCTGAAAAATCCTATAAATAGAGAAACCCCCAGAAATAACCCTAGAACTTCGACTCCGCCGCCGCAAGCCTCTATACCTCCATGATCTCATCTACAGCCCTTTTTCGGCACCCTGCCGGAGGGGGGAATCATCACCGGAGGCCATCTTTATCATCCCGGTGGTCTCCATGACGAGGAGGGAGTAGTTCACCCTCGGGGCTGAGGGTTTGTACCAGTAGCTATGTGTTTTATCTCTCTCTCTCTGTCGTGTTCTTGATATGGTACGATCTTGATGTATCGCGAGCTTTGTTAATATAGTTGGATCGTATGGTGTTTCTTCCCTCTCTATCCTTGTTGTGATGAATCGAATCTTTTCCCTTTGAGGTTTCGTTATTGTTGGATTGAATATTTCAGATTTGAGAACACTTGATGTATGTCTTGCATATGAATACCCGTGGTGACAATGGGGTATTATATTGATTCACTTGATATATGTTTTGGCACTCAACTCGCGGATTCACGTGGTGACATTGGGGTAATCTATGCATATGGGTTGATGCACGTTTTCATTATCTTTTCTCTGATAGAAACTTTGGGGTGCTCCTTGGAGTTCTTTGTGTGGATTGAATATTATGATTATGAAGTTGTTTGATGCATATCGTATAATCAACTCATGGATACTTGTGGTGACATTGGAGTATCTAGGTGACATTAGAGTTGGTTGATGTGTATCATATGGTGTTATTTTAGTACGAACTCTAGGGCTGTTTGTGACACTTATAGGAATAGCTCAATAGATCGATCGGAAAGGATAACTTTGAGGTGGTTTCGTACCCTACAAACAATTTCTATCTTATGTTCATCATGATTTTTATTTTCAATTGGATTATGCCAATCAAGTATCTCATGATAGTTATTTTGTTGAGTTTGCTCCCACTATTATGAATGAGAATAAATTTGCTTATGTGGAGAGTAATAAATTTTTTATGCTTGTGGATTATGAAATGAATGCTTTATGTGATAGCTATATTGTTGAATTCATTCATGATGCTACTGAAAATTATTATGAGAGAGGGAGATATGCTTATATATATTTCAACAACATCAAGTTTCCTCTCTTTATGTTGAAAGTTTTGAAGTCATGCTTGTTTTGCCTTTCTATGCTAGTTGATTCTTGCTCCCATAAGTTGTTTGTTCACAAATCCCTATGCATAGGAAGTGGGTTAGGCTGAAATGTGCTAGTCATATGCTTCATGATGCTCTCTTTATGTTTCAATTCTTTACTCTTTATGCGAGCATCATTGAAATCATCATGCCTAGCTAAAAGGCATTAAAGAAAAGCGCTTGTTGGGAGACAACCCAATAATTATCCTTACTGTTTTTGTGTGTCCACATGATTAATATACTGTAGTAATCATGTTTTATATGTTTTCTTTCAATAATGTGCCAAGTAAAGCCTTTGGGATAGTGTGGATGCTTGTTGATTTGATTCTGTGCAAAAACAGAAACTTTTGCGTTCAGTGCTGGAATTTTCATTATGTACTGGAGCATCTAAAAATTCTGAAATTTTTACACAGTATTGGGTTACAAAAGTTTTACGTTGTCCTAATTTTTCAGAATTTTTGGAGGTACAGAAGTATGGTTTTTAAATCTCTTACTACACACTATTCTGTTTTTGACAGATTCTGTTTTCGGTGCATAGTTTGCTTGTTTTGGTGTTTCCATAGCTTATATTGAGTAATATAAATTGTGTAAATGATATAATACAGTAGTAATTATGTGAGAACAATTATGAATCTTGTCTTGACAGTACCTAAGTGGATGATTTATTTTTATCATACTAACCTATCTCACCAAGTTCCGTTAAGTTTTGTGTGATTGAAGTTTTCAAGTTTTGGGTGAGATATCGATATGAGGAGAATAAGGAGTGGCAAGACCCTAAGATTGGGGATTCCCAAGGCACCCCAAGGTAAAATTCAAGGAAGACTCAAGCGTCTAAGCTTGGGGATGCCCCGGAAGGCATCCCCTCTTTCGTCTTCAACACTATCGGTAACCTCACTCGGAGCTATATTTTTATTCGTCACATAATATGAGTTTTGCTTGAAGCATCATTTTATTTTGTTGATATTTTCTTGATGTTATCAATAATTATGTTTTGTATCTTTTAGTTCAATAAAATGCCAATTATAGCCTTTACCATGCTCAGTTTGCAAGTTCATGTGTTGCTGTTTGAAAACAGAAAGTTTTCTGTTATGTCCAGAATATTCCTGAATAGTCACAACATGATAAAAATATGAAATTTTTACACAGTAAGCATGCATGAGTTCTCTGTCACGTGGTAATTTTTCAGAATTTTTGGAGTTAGGGAATTATGGATTGTTATTCCCCTTTTACAGACTGTTCTATTTTGGCACATTGCTGTTATAGTTGCATTGTTTGCATATGTTTGCATGTTTAATGTTTCTATTTGTGGATAGGAGTATTAAATATGAAGAGGCATTTAGTATGCAATGTTTAATTATAATTTTTGTGATTTTCTACAGTAGAGAATGTTAAGGTTTTGAGTTGATTTATACTAACTTATCTCACGAGTTCTTGTTGAGTTTTGTGTGAATGAAGTTCTTAAGATTTAGAGAAACCATGATATGAGAGGAATTAAGGAGACACAAGAGCTCAAGCTTGGGGATGCCCAAGGCATCCCAAGTTATTATTTCAAGAAGTCTCAAGCATCTAAGCTTGGGGATGCCCCGGTAGGCATCCAACCTTTCTTCATCAGCAACTATCGGTCAGTTTTGGTTGAGCCTTAGTTTTTGCTTCTTCACATGATATGTGCTATCCTTGGAATGTCACTTTATTTTGTTTTCTTTACTGTTTGAATAAAATACTTAAGATCTGAAATTTTTAAATGAGAGAGAGTCCTCACATAGCTACCTATTTACTTAACTACTCATTTGATCTTCACTTATATCTTTTTGGAGTAGTTTGTCATTTACTCTTGTGCTTCACTTGTATCCTATGAGTAAATTGTGAAAGAATTGAATATCATAAAGTTCAAATTTTATGTGCTTCATATGCTTGTCCCATGGGGAGTAGTGACTTCACATACAAGAAGTATAAGTGGTAAAATTTATTGAAAGTTAACAAACATAGCATTGGTCACTTGAACAATTCATGAAAGAATTTTGAAGGAAGAGAAATTTCACATATAAATATACTATCTTGGACATCTTCTATTATTGTGAGCCCCCATTAATTATTTTCAAGCTTGATCAAGTAGTTGACGTTGGACAAGGAAGACAACGTAATGAGATATGTTTGTTTATATTCACATAGAAGTTATATTGTCATGGATCCTCTAACATGTGGTGCTTGCTTAGGATCTTTTGCTAGCCAAAAATTCGTACTAAGTAGAGATACTACTTGTGCATCCAAAACCCCTTAAACCCAGTTTCTTGCCATGAGAGTCCACTATATCTACCTATGGATTGAATAAGATCCTTCAAGTAAGTTGTCATCGGTGCAAAAAGCAATAAAATTTGCTCCTAAAATATGTATGATCTTTTATTGCAAAGGAAAATAAGAGTTGTACGAACTTGTGATGGTAAAGAAATAAAAGCGACGAACTACATAATAAAGGTTGCTATCACAAGGGGCAATATAACATGACGTTCCTTTACATTAAGGGCTTGTGCATCCAACAACAAAAAGCGCATGACAACCTCTGCTTCCCTCTGCGAAGGGCCTATCTTTTACTTTTTTGTATTTACTTTTATGCAAGAGTCATTAATGTTCATCCCTATTCTTCTCTATTTATTCTTTAGTTGGCAAGCATTATGTGGTAGGGAAAGATCCAGGCACATATATCCAGTTGAATATAGGTGATCATGAGTTATTATTGTTGACATTATCCCTGAGATAAATAAGTTGGGAGGCGAAACATTAAGCCCCTATCTTCCTATGTGTTTGACTGAAATGGTTTGTTCTAAAAATATGCTTTGAGTGTGAGCAATCATGGAATACTAAAAGATGGTTGAGTATGTGGAATTTGCTAGAGCAAAGCTCTTACATAGACCCTTCCTGAAAATAAGATGAATTGCAATTGTTTGATGACTGAGAACATAGTTTGTTAGTTTTCAAGAAAGTTTATGGCCTATACTTTAAACATGTGAATAGCTTGCTACTTGATCATGAGAAGTTTCATGAGATGAGCTACTGATTATGATATATATTGATGCTAGAAAAAGTGATTGAAATTATCATTGATCAAACTTATTCATTATGCTAGCATTCACACTTCATAAATTATTTCCTTTATCATTTACCTACTCGAGGACGAGCAGGAATTAAGCTTGGGGATGCTGATACATCTCCAACGTATCTATAATTTATGAAGTATTCATGCCATGTTTATAACAATTCTATATGGTTTTGGTATGATTTGATTAGAACTAACCCGGACTGACGCTGTTTTTAGCAGAATTGCCATGGTGTTGTTTTTTGTGCAGAAATAAAAGTTCTTGGAATTGGATGAAACTTTTTGGAGATTTTTTATGGAATAAATTTAAAATACTGGAACCAAGACCCACTGGAGGGGGGCCACCCAGTGCCCACGAGGCACCAGGGCGCGCCACCCCCCCAGGCGCGCCCTGGTACCTCGTGGGGCCCATGTGGCTCCGTCTGACCTGATTCCAACGCTGAAAAATCCTATAAATAGAGAAACCCCCAGAAATTACCCTAGAACTTTGACTCCACCACCGCAAGCCTCTGTATCTCCACGATCTCATCTACAACCCTTTTCCGGCACCCTGCCGGAGGGGGGAATCATCACCGGAGGCCATCTTCATCATCCCGGCGGTCTCCATGACGAGGAGGGAGTAGTTCACCCTCGGGGCTGAGGGTTTGTACCAGTAGCTATGTGTTTTATCTCTCTCTCTCGTGTTCTTGATATGGCACGATCTTGATGTATCGCGAGCTTTGCTAATATAGTTGGATCATATGGTGTTTCTTCCCTCTCTATCCTTGTTGTGATGAATCGAATCTTTTCCCTTTGAGGTTTCGTTATTGTTGGATTGAATATTTCAGATTTGAGAACACTTGATGTATGTCTTGCATATGAATACCCGTGGTGACAATGGGGTATTATATTGATTCACTTGATATATGTTTTGGCACTCAACTCGCGGATTCCCGCGGTGACATTGGGGTAATCTATGCATATGGGTTGATGCACATTTTCATTATCTTTTCTCCGATAGAAACTTTGGGGTGCTCCTTGGAGTTCTTTGTGTGGATTGAATATTATGATTATGAAGTTGTTTGATGCATATCATATAATCAACTCACGGATACTTGTGGTGACATTGGAGTATCTAGGTGACATTAGAGTTGGTTGATGTGTATCATATGGTGTTATTTTAGTACGAACTCTAGGGCTGTTTGTGACACTTATAGGAATAGCTCAATAGATCGATCGGAAAGGATAACTTTGAGGTGGTTTCGTACCCTACAAACAATTTCTATCTTATATTTTCCGCTAATAGGAACTTGGGAGTGATTCTTTATCGCACAATGAGGGATGGTTATATGATCCAATTATGTTAGCATTGTTGAGAGATTGCACTAGTGAAAGTATGAACCCTAGGCCTTGTTTTTAAGCATTGCAATACCGTTTGTGCTCACTTTTATTACTTGCTACCTTGCTGTTTTTATATTTTCAGATTACAAAAACCTATATCTACTATCCATACTACACTTTTATCACCATCTCTTCGCCGAACTAGTGCACCTATACAATTTACCATTGTATTGGGTGTGTTGGGGACACAAGAGATTTCTTGTATTTGGTTGCAGGGTTGTTTGGGAGATACCATCTTCAACCTACGCCTCCCACAGATTGATAAACCTTAGGTCATGCACTTGAGGGAAAATTGCTACTGTCCTACAAAACTCTACGCTTGGAGGCCCAACACGAGTCTACAAGAATAAGTTGTGTAGTAGACATCAGCCTACTACAGGTCTGTTATTATCTTAAGGATCTAGTTTAGCAATTCTAGCTGCTTCATCACAGAAGTAAATAACATGCCCATCTATATTATCGATCAAGAGATCTTTAACCATAGCAACTTTAGATTCAACTTTAATTTGTTCAGAGGGTCTAGGTGCTCTAATATTACTTTTGTTAACCACAGTTGAAACTTTAGCATGTTCCTTAATCCTAACAGGAAAAGGTGGTTTCTCAATATAAGCAGTAGGCACAACTGGATCAACATGGTAAACAATTGTTTCTTCTTTAACACTAATGGGTTCCTCAATCTTTTCTTTAACAGGGGGGTGATATTTAAACCACTTCTCCTTAGGGAGATCAACATGAGTAGCAAATGATTCACAAAAGGAGGCTACTATCTCAGAGTCAAGTCCATATTTAGTGCTAAACTTATGAAAAGCATCGGTATCCATAAAAGATTTAACACAATCAAACTCAAGTGTTATACCTGACTCATTACCTTTATCGAGTTCCCAATCTTCAGAGTTGCGTTTAATTCTTTCCAGAAGATCCCATCTGAATTCAATAGTTTTCTTCATAAAGGAGCAAGTCGAAGAAGAATCGAGCATGGTTTGATCATCATGAGAGAGCTGAGCATAAAATTCTGTAAGATAATTTCTCTTGAGAGCTCATGATTGGGGCATGTGTACATCATGTACTTAATCCTCCCCCAAGCTTGAGCGACGCTTTCTCCTTCATGAGGCCAAAAATTATATATATAATTCCGATCACGATGAACTAGATGCATAGGATAAAACTTTTGATGAAATTCCAATTTCAATCGATTCCAATCCCACGTTCCAATATCATCACATAGCCTATACCATGTCAATGCCTTTCCCTTCAAAGATAAATGGAAAACTGTTGGGCCCGTGGAACCCAGGGTATCCTGGCCCGTCTGCCTTTGGCCCAGGGCACAACGCCTGGCGTAGGCCCAGCAGGCCGCCATCATCGAGCATCTCACCAAGACCACTCATGAGGCCTCGGCCTCCTGAGGACCCCTCCTCTGGGAGTGGGCAAGCAAGACTCAGCATCTTCGGCAGCAGCCTCACAAGGCCCTCTCGCGAGGCGGCTTCCCGAGGTGTCCTCCCGAGGCACCCTCCTGAAGGCGTACAAGTCAAGGGCTATCCGGCTCGGTCGCGTGGTCTCATGCCCATCACGTGTGTGACGCGCGTGGCGACGAACGGCGACAGAGGCCGTGCCAGCAGGTGCGGATGAAGAGGGTTTCCCCTTTTATGCTAAGGGAGCTAGGCCAACAATCCACTTCCCAAAGCAACCCCAAAGGTTGCCCGATCGGCGAAAGAAGACCAAGACGGCGGGAGGAGTTCATCACCGAGCCCACCGGCGCGCCATGGATCATGCTTTTGCGGGCGAAGACCGCCTTTAGTCAAGATAGCCTGAGCGCCTGTCCCCTTTCAAAACCTGCCAAGTGAGGCAACCCTTCCCGCCTAAGATTCGAGGGGGAAGAGGACCAAGGCAGGTATAAAGGGACAGTGCTGCCATTGTGGTAGAGGATGGACTCCTTCCTCTCCTACCTTGTACGCGAGAACATCTTCTTGCTCACTGCAATCCCAAGCAAGCAGGAGTAGGGTTTTACACCGCAAGGTGGCCCGAACCTGGGTAAACCGCCGAGTCCACGGTCCGCTCCCGCCAGCGCTCTCTCGCCGTAGCTTCGCCATAGGTAGGCTGTGGTAGGGGACGGGGAGGTAGGAACAAGCTCACCCCAGTGTTCGAACCTTTGGGTCCCCGGAGCCCGAACTCAGACATTTGGCGCGCCAGGTAGGGGTGCGCTACTGTTCTTCCGCTCCGTCCTCCGTCCCACCAGCTTCATGGCCGACGCCCGCCACGAGCACGCTGAGCGCAGGACCGGCCGCGTGGCTCAGACGGAGCATGTGGCCCGCGGCAACCGCCGCCGCCCTGTCGAGGCTGCTGCCGCCACCGACCCCGCTGCCCGTGAGCAGCAGGACTCCTCCCTGCACCCCTCCGTGCAGGCGAACGGCCACACCGCCACGGCCTCTTCCTCCCTCGCCCACCGTAGGCCGCCGAACGCGCAGGCTGCGCTACTCATGGCGCGCGAGCTGGTCCGCTACCGTCCAGCTGACGCCTGGCTTGGTCACATCACCGAGCTCGTCAACACCGTCGGGGACGCTCCGGCGCCTTCGCACTCACTCCGCCCTCCGCCGTCTCGCGCTGGGGACCTGGCGCACGGCGTTCCCCCGCCGCCTCCTCTGCGTGACGAGCTCGGTGGGCCCCAGTGCAACGCGCGGGCGCGCGAGCCGTCCTGTGGCGCATCCTCGCTAGTCCGAGACAAGGCCAGCTGCCAGATCATCCGACGTACGCCCCCCGATGCGCCAGTGCTCCTCGAGCGGCAGCGCCAGCGCAAGGACCAGGCCATCCAGGAGGTTGCGGTGGCTGGGCGCCAGAACCGCGCCGCCCTCGCCGGCGGCTTCCCCTCAAGCGGTGTGGGCTGCCGTGCCTTCACCCGCGAGCTACGTCGGGTGGTGTGGCCCGCGAAGTTCAAGCCTGAGCTACCTCCACGCTGCGACGGCACCCCTAACCCTGCAGAGTTCCTTCAGCTCTGCGCACTGAGCGTCGAGGCGGCGAACCGCGACGACAAGGTCATGGCGAACTGGTTCCCCATGGCCCTCAAGGACGGCCCGCACTCCTGGCTCATGAACCTCCCCGAGGCGTCTATCTCGGGCCGAGCTCTGCAGTCAGTTCGTCGCCAACTTCAAGGGCACGCAAAACCGCTCCCTCACCATCAACGACCTGTGGCACGTGCGGCAGCGCCTAGATGAGACCCTTCGCAAGTACATCCAGCGCTTCAGCCAAGTGCGCAACAAGATACCGTGCGCCTCCGATGCGGCCGTCATCTCTGCGTTCTCCACCGGCGTCACGGACGTCAAGATGCGTGAGAAGCTCGCTATCAACGATGAGCTAGAATCAGTGCTTGAGCTGTTCGACCTCGCCAAAAAGTGTGCCAAGGCCGAAGAAGGTCGCCTCTTCGTCCACAACGACCCCGATGCGGCGCTCGATGCCGCCAAAGCCAAAAACAAGGACGTCAAGCGCAAGGGCCCTACCATGCTTGCGACGGAGCCCAAGAAGAAGCGCGGCCATGACCGCGATGAATCCAGGAAGGACGGCCAGCCGCTCTGCGCCTACCACAACGTGCGCTCCCCCAGGACTGAAGACTGCCAGGAGCTCAAGTTGCTCCGCGATGAGCGCCAGGGCCACCGAGACGACCGCAACGGCCGCGGCGCCGGTCGCGGAGGTGGCCGCGGCGGAAACCACTGGGACGGCCGCAACGGCAACGGCAACTTCCGCCAGGGCTGGCGCGACCAGCCTTGTGAGGCCGCCTGGCGTGACCAGCCTCGTGAGGCAAACCCTCAGGCCAATGCCGCTCTCCCGCCGCTGCCGCCGCCACCCCGGAGGAACGACATCAACCAGCCAGATGAGGGCGCTGGGGGCTACCAGGAGCCTCGCGCAGTCGCCTGCATCCTTGGCGGGGCTCAGACCCCCGTGTCCTACCACCACTTCAAGCAGGTCTCTCACGAGGTGAACGCCGCCCTCCCGAGGCCTGAGGCCGCGCGGCCCCTCAAGTGGTCGTAGTACACCATCACTTCGATTCCAAGGACTACCCCAAGTCCTCGGCCCCCACAGGCGCACTCCCCATGCTGTGCACTCCCACCATCAGCAACGTCGCGGTCACCAAGACCCTCATCGACGGAGGCACCGACGTCAACGTGATCTCCATCGAGACCTTCGAGATGCTCCAAGTGCCCTACGACCAGCTGATGCCGACCAGGCCCTTCTCCGGAGTGACCGATGGCTCCACCATCCCTCTGGGGCAAGTGTGCCTCCCTGTCACCTTTGGCACCCGCAAGAACTACCACACCGAGATCATCGACTTCGACGTGGCGCACATCGGCCTGCCGTACAACGCCATCTTGGGCTACCCAGCTCTCGCCAAGTTCATGGTGGCGACCCACCACGCCTACAACGTCCTCAAGATGCCTGGCTGCAGCGGCATCATCACTGTCACCTGCGACGAGAAAGATGCAGTCTGCTCCCTCGAGCATGCCTACAAAGCCGTCGTGGTCGCGCATCCGGCTGACGAGGACGCGGTCGAGCCTCCTGAGGCCGCACCCGCAAAGAAGAAGCAGTTGTTCTCTCAGGACCACGCCGAGACGAAGAAGGTGTCGGTGGACAGCAGCGGCTCCGGCCCTGCCTTCACCATCGGCGCTGGCCTTCCTCCTACATAGGAAAGCGCGCTCGTCACCTTCCTTCGGGTAAACTCGGGTGTTTTCACCTGGAAAGCATCTGACTTGTCCAGTGTGCCGAGGGAGGTGATCGACCACCACTTAGCGGTGTGCCCCAACGCATGCCCCGTCAAGCAAAAAGCACGGTGCCAGGCGCCAGAGAAGCAAGATTTCATTGTCAAGGAAGTTCAGAAGCTCCAAGAAGCTGGAGTCATCCGAGAGGTGCGCCATCCCGAATGGCTTGCCAACCCAGTCGTCGTCCCCAAGAAGCACGGCAAGGAGCGTATGTGCGTTGACTTCACCAGCCTCAACAAGTTCTGCCCTCAAGACCCATTTCCGCTGCCCCGCATCGACCAGATCGTGGACTCCACCGCCGGGTGTGATTTGCTATGCTTCCTAGATGCCTTCTCAGGCTATCACCAGATCTAGATGGCGGCTGAGGACGTGGAGAGGACGGACTTCATCACCCCCTGCGGCATATACTGCTACGTCTACATGCCTTTCGGCTTGAGGAGCGCGGGCGCCACTTTCCAACGGCTAATGCGGATCATGCTGGGGCCTCAGATGGGGAGGAACGCGGAGGCCAACATCGACGACATCGTGGTCAAGTCTCGCGAGGCTGGATCCCTCATCGCGGACCTCAAGGAAACATTCGCCAACCTGTGCAAGGTCAACCTCAAGCTCAACCCCGAGAAGTGCATCTTCGGAGTTCCCTCCAGCAAACTCCTCGGCTTCCTGGTCTCGCACCGTGGCATCGAGGCCAACCCTGAGAAGATCAAGGCCATCGAGAAAATGCGTCCTCCCCGGACCCTCAAGGAAATGAAGCGCTTGGCAGGATGTATGGCCTCCCTGGGACGCTTCATCTCCAAGTTTGGCGAGCGAGCCCTGCCATTCTTCAAGCTCATGAAGAGGTCCGGCTCCTTCAAGTGGACCCCTGAGGCAGACGCCTGTCGGGCCCATGGAACCCAGGGTATCCAGACCCGTCTGCCTTTGGCCCAGGGCGCAACGCCTGGCGTGGGCCCAGCAGGCCGTCATCACCAAGCACCTCACCAGGACTCTTCATGAGGCCTTGGCCTCCCGAGGCCCCCTCCTCAGGAAGTGGCGAGCAAGGCTCGGCATCCTCACCAACGGCCTCGCGAGGCCCCCTCGCGAGGCGGCCTCCCGAGGTAGCCTCTCGAGGCCTCCTCCCGAAGGCGCCCAAGACGAAGGCCGTTCGGCACAGCCGCGCGGTCTAGGGCCCATCACGTGGGTGACGCGCGCGACGACAAGTGGCGACAGAGGCCGCGCCAGCAGGCGCGGATGAAGATGGTTTCCTCTTTTGTGTTAAGGGAGCAGGGCCAGCTATCTACTCCCCAAAGCGACCCCAAAGGTTGCCCGATCGGCGAAGGAAGACCAAGACGGCGGGCGCGCAGGGCGAAGGTCATCACCGAGCCCACCGGTGCGTCATGGATCATGCTTTGGCAGGCGAAGACCGCCTTTAGTCAGGATAGCCTGAGTGCCTGTCCCCTTTCAAAACCGCCAAGTCTGGCAACCCTTCCCGCCTAAGTTTTCGAGGGGGAAGAGGACCAAGGCTGGTATAAAGGGCAGTGCTGCCGTTGTAGAGAGAGGGCTCGATTGTGTTATGCCTCCTCCACCTTGTACGCAAGAACTCTCTTGCCCCTTGCAATGCCAACCACAAGCAGGAGTAGGGTTTTACACCGCAAGGTGGCCCGAACCTGGGTAACCGCTGAGTCCACGGTCCGTTCCTCACTAGCGCGCTCTCGCCGTAGCCCCGCCGTTGCTTAGTCGTGGTAGGAGACGAAGTGGTAGAATGAGCTCACCCCAGTGTTCGAACCTTTGGGTCCCCGGAGCCCGACTTCCGACATTTGGCGTGCCAGGTAGGGGTGCGCTACTGTTCTTCCGCTCCGCCCTCTGCTCCACCAACCTCATGGCCGACGCACGTCGCGAGCACGCTCAGCGCAGGGCTGGCCGCGTGGCTCAGACGGAGCCGGTGGCCTGTGGCAACCGCCGCCGCCCTGACGCCGAGGCTGCTGCCGCCACCGACCCCGCTGCCCGCGAGCAGCAGGACTCCTCCCTGCACCCCTCCGTGTAGGCGAACGGCCACACCGCCACGGCCAACTCCCTCACCCACCGTGGGCCGCCGAACCCACAGGCCGCGCTGCTCATGGCGCGCGAGCTGCTCCGCTACCGTCCAGCTTACGCCGGCTACGACGCCTGGCTTGGCCACATCACCGAGCTCGTCAACGCCGCCGGGGACGCTCTGGCGCCTTCCCACTCGCTCCACCCTCCGCCGTCTCGCGCTGGGGACCTGGCGCACGGCGCTCCCCCGCCGCCTCCTCTGCGCGACGAGCATGGCGGGCCCCAGCGCAACGCGCGGGCTCGTGAGCCGTCCCGTGGTGCGTCCTCGCCGGTCCAAGACAAGGCCAGCTGCCAGATTATCCGCCGCGCGCCCCCTGATGCGCGAGTGCTCCTCGAGCGGCAGCGCCAGTGCCAGGACCAGGCCGTTCAGGATGTTGCAGCGGCTTGGCGTCAAAACCGAGCCTTCACCCGCGAGCTGCGTCGCGTGGTATGGCCCGCGAAGTTCAAGCCTGAGCTGCCTCCGCGCTACGACGGCACCCCCAACCCCGCGGAGTTCCTACAGCTCTGCGCGCTGAGCGTCGAGGCGGCGAACGGCGATGACAAAGTCATGGGGAACTGGTTCCCCATGGCCCTCAAGGACAGCCCGCGCTCCTGGCTCATGAACCTCCCCGAGGCGTCCATCTCATCGTGGGCCGAGCTCTGCAACCTGTTCGTCGCCAACTTCAAGGGCACACAGGACCGCTCCCTCACCATCAACGACCTGCGGCGTGTGTGGCAGCACCCAGACAACACCCTCCGCAAGTACATCCAGCGCTTCAGCCAGGTGCGCAACAAGATCCCGCGCGCCTCCGGCGCGGCCGTCATCTCTGCGTTCTCCACCGGCGTGATGGACGTCAAGATGCGCGAGAAGCTCGCCATCAACGCTGAGCTCGACTCCGTGCTTGAGCTGTTCGACCTCGCCGACAAGTGCGCCAAGACTGAAGAAGGCCGCCTCTTCGTCCACAACGACCCCGACGCGGCGCCTGACGCCGCCAAGACCAAGAACAAGGACGTCAAGTGCAAGGGCCCTGCCGTGCTTGCGGCGGAGCCCGAGCAGAAGCGCGGCCGCGACCACGATGAGCCCAGGAAGGACGGCCGGCCGCTCTGCACCTTCCACAACGTGTGCTCCCACAGCACCGAGGACTACCAGGAGCTCAAGCTGCTCCGCGATGAGCGCCAGAGCCGCCGAGACGACCGCAATGGCCGCGGTGCCGGCCGTGGAGGTGGCCGCGGCTGCAACCGTTGGGACGGCCGCAACGGCAACGGCAACTTCCGCCAGGGCTGGCGCGACCAGCCTCGTGAGGTCTCCTGGTGCGGCCAGCCTCGTGAGGCGAATCCTCAGGCTAATGCCGCTCTTCCGCCACTACCGCCGCCACCCCGAAGGAACGACGTCAACCAGCGTGACGAAGGCGCTGGGGGCTACCAGGAGCCTCGCGCGGTCGCCTGCATCCTTGGCGGGTCCCAAGCCCCCGCGTCCATCCGCCACTTCAAGCAACTCTCTCGCGAGGTGTATGCCGCCATCCCGAGGCCAGAGGCCTCGCATCCCCTCAAGTGGTCGCAGTACGCCATCACCTTCGACTCCAAGGACCACCCCAAGTCCACGGCCTCCGCAGGCGCGCTCCCCATGCTGTGCACTCCCACCATCAGCAACGTCGCGGTCACCAAGACCCTCATCGACGGGGGTGCCGGCCTCAACATGATCTCCATCGAGACCTTCGAGACGCTCCAAGTGCCCTACGACCAGCTGATGCCGACCAGGCCCTTCTCCGGAGTGACCGATGGCTCCACCATCCCACTGGGGCAAGTGCGCCTCCCCGCCACCTTTGGCACCCGCAAGAACTACCACACCGAGCTCATCGACTTCGACGTGGCGCACACTGGCCTGCCTTACAACGCCATCTTGGGCTACCCGGCTCTCACCAAGTTCATGGCGGCCACCCATCACGCCTACAACGTCCTCAAGATGCCCGGCTGCAGCGGCATCATCACCGTCACTTGCGACGAGAAGGACGCGGCCAGCACCCTCGAGCGTGCCTACAAGGCTGCCGCTGTCGCGCACCCGGCCGACGAGGACGCGGCCGAGCCTCCTGAGGCCACGCCCGCAAAGAAGAAGCAGCTGTTCTCTCAGGATCGCGCCGAGACGAAGAAGGTGTCGATGGATGGCAGCGGCTCCGGCCCTGCCTTAACCATCGGCACAGGCCTCCTCATCACCTTCCTCCGGGCAAACTCGGATGTTTTTGCCTGGAAAGCGTCTGACTTGTCCAGTGTGCCGAGGGAGGTGATCGAGCACCACTTAGCGGTGTGCCCCAATGCACGCCCCGTCAAGCAGAAAGCACGGCGCTAGGCGCCAGAGAAGCAAGATTTCATCGTCAAGGAAGTTTAGAAACTCCAAGAAGCTGGAGTCGTCCGAGAGGTGCGCCATCACGAATGGCTCGCTAACCCAGTCGTCGTCCCCAAGAAGGGCGGCAAGGAGCGCATGTGCGTCGACTTCACCAGCCTCAACAAGTTCTGCCCTCAAGATCCATTTCCACTGCCCCGCATCGATCAGATCGTGGATTCCACCGCTGGGTGCGATTTGCTATGCTTCCTGGATGCCTTCTCAGGCTATCATCAGATCAAGATGGCAGCCAAAGACGTGGAGAGGACGGCCTTCATCACCCCCTGCGGCATATATTGCTACGTCTGCATGCCCTTCGGTTTAAGGAGCGTGGGCGCCACCTTCGAACGGCTAATGCGCATCACGCTGGGGCCTCAGATGGGGAGGAATGCGGAGGCCTACGTCGACGACATCGTGGTCAAGTCTCGTGAGGCTGGATCCCTCATCAAGGACCTCCAGGAAACATTTGCCAACCTGCGCAAAGTCAACCTCAAGCTCAACCCTGAGAAGTGCGTCTTTGGAGTCCCCTCCGGCAAGCTCCTCGGCTTCCTAGTCTCGCACCGTGGCATCGAGGCCAACCCAGAGAAGATCAAGGCCATCGAGAAAATGCGTCCTCCCCGGACCCTCAAGGAAATGCAGCGCCTGGCAGGATGTATGGCCTCCCTAGGGCGTTTCATCTCCAAGTTTGGCGAGCGAGCCCTGCCCTTCTTCAAGGTCCTAAAGAGGTCCGGCTCCTTCAAATGGACTCCTGAGGCAGACGCCGCCTTTGAAGCCCTCAAGAGGTACCTCACGAGCCCGCCCATCATGGTCGTGCCGTGCTCTTGCGAGCCCTTGCTCCTGTGCTTGGCGGCCACGCCCCAGATGGCCAGCGCGGCGCTGGTGGCCGTGCGGGAGGAGCGCGTCTGTGCTAAGGAGATACTCTCCGCGCCCCTTCAGGCTTGTGAGCCTCGTGAGGCCCCCGAGCCTCGTGAGGCCGCCGATCCTCGTGAGCCTTCCGAGCCTCGCGAGCCTCCAGAGCCTCGTGAGATTCCCGAGCCTTCCAAGCCTCGTGAGGCGCCTGGAGAGCAAGCTGCCACCACAACTACGCGCCTCGTCGAGCACCCCGTGTACTTCGTCAGCACCGTGATAAGGGACGCGCGCGAGCGCTACCCTATGCAGCAGAAGCTCCTCCTCGCGCTCCTCGTCGCCTCCAGGAAGCTGCGCCACTACTTTCAGGGTCATCCCATCAAGGTCATTTCTTCCTACCCCTTGGAGCAAGTTCTGCACAGCCCCAACGCCGTCGGCCGCGTCGCCGAATGGAACATCAAGCTGCAAGCCTTCCAGCTGGAATTCTCCACCACCAGAGTCATCAAAGGCGCGGCTCTGGCCGACTTCGTGGCAGAGTGTACGGACACATACGAGGAGGAGCCTCGCATGGCCCAGTCCCTTCTACCAGGGGACGAGGTGCCTGGCGGCTGGACCATGCACTTCGACGGCGCATTCTCCCGACAGGGCGCGGGGGCTGGGGTCATGCTCACCTCACCTACAGGAGACATGCTCTACTATGCCGTACAGCTCTGCTTCAGGCACACCGACAAGGTCTCCAACAACATCGCAGAGTATGAGGGCCTCATCGCCGGCCTCAAGGCCGTGTTCGCCCTGGGCATCAAACGTCTGACCATCAAGGGCGATTCGCAACTTCTCGTCAACTTCTCCAACAAAAGCTACAAGCCCAAGGACGAGCACATGGTCGCCTACCTGGAAGAGGTACGTAAACTTGAGAAGCGTTTTCTTGGCCTGGAGCTGCAGCACGTCCCCTGCAGCGGCAACAAAGAAGCCGACGACATCGCCAAACGAGCATCTCGCCGCGAGCCTCAGAGAACCGGCGACTTCGAGGAAAGGCTCCTCAAGCCATCAGCCATATCTCCTGCTGCGAGCACGGTGCTCCTTCGCGAGGAACTCCCGCCCGCACCACCCACGGGCGCGCCAGACTGCGGCCCGGCCTCAGGAGCCCGCCTGCTGCTGGCGCTGGAACCTCAAGCGGATAGTTGGGCCGCGGAGTTCAAGGCTTACTTGCTTTGCGGCACCCTCCTGGAGAAAGACTCAGAAGCAGAGCGCGTGGCCTGATAGGCCACCGCTTACTGCCTACCAGATGGCGAGCTGTACCGCAAGCGCCCCAATGGCGTCTCCCTGCGGTGCATCTCTGAAGAGCAAGGGCGCGAGTTGCTCGCTGATATCCATGGAGGAGACTGCGGACACCACTCCTCGTCACGCACCCTCGTCGGCAAGGTGTTCCGTAGCGGCTTCTACTGGCCCACTGCGCTGCATGACGCTACCGCGCTGGTCCAAGCCTGCGAGGCCTGCCAATTCCATGCCAAGCAGATCCACCAGCCGGCGCAGGGCCTTCAGACGTTTCCCCTCTCATGGCCCTTCGCGGTCTGGGGGCTGGACATCCTGGGGCCCTTGCCTCACGCGGCTGGCGGTTACCGCTACCTCTACGTCGCCATCGACAAGTTCACCAAGTGGGCAGAAGTTGAGCCGGTGCGCACCATCCCGGCAGGCTCCGCCGTCAAGTTCATCAAGGGCCTTGTGAGCCGCTTTGGAGTTCCCAACCGCATCATCACCGACAACGGCTCCCAGTTCACAAGTGGCCTCTTCAAGTCCTACTGTGCCAGCCTCGGCACGCAGATATGCTACGCCTCGGTGGCGCACCCGCGAAGTAATGGCCAGGCCAAGCGTGCCAACGCCGAGGTCCTCAAGGGCCTCAAAACAAGGAGCTTCAAGAAGAAACTCAAGAATTGCGGCAAGGGCTGGCTCGACGAGCTGCAGTCCGTGCTGTGGTCCATCCGCACAACGCCAAGCAAGCCTACCGGCGAGACCCCCTTCTTCCTCGTCTACGGCGCTGAGGCGGTCCTCCCACTGGAGCTTAAGCACGGCTCCCCGCGAGTCCTTGCCGTCGACGAGGCGCGTCAGTACGGCTCGCGGGAGACCGATCTGCTGCTCCTCGAGGAGGGCCGCCGCCAGGCCGCCATTCGCGCCGCGAGGTACCAGCAGGCCTTGCGTCGCTACCACAGCCGCAACATCCGCCCTCGCACTCTCCAAATCATACCTAAGGAATAGTCAGATGAGCTATCAGTAATGGACACCAGCAAGAGCAAATTATTCGGTCCTCGACACAAGGATTATTTCAGCCAGTGGGGTGAACCTTGAGTCTTTTCTCAATGGACTCAAGAATCACTTATTACCCACAGAAGACATATTTCAAGAATGTGAACGTGCCGAAAGCAACAACAAAATTCTGGTATGTTGATACAAGCTTCAACACCTATTTTGCAATTTACCGGTGCATACACAAAATTTCTGGGCACTGTGAACAAGGTTTGCGAGACATATGGATAAGTCCACGGTTATCCGGAATCAATGAGAATTTTAAATAGGTGGAAGTTCAGCCAAATCGAGTGGTATTATCCGCCAAGTGCTTACTATCGGCACATCTCTGGATTAATTATCAACACGAAATCGGCAACCATTGCAATGATCAGACCAGCAGAAGGACAAGCGGCATGCATGACCAACGGAATGTCTTCAGACAAGGTATGGCCTATACCAAATTTTGGCTCCACCATGGGTAGATACTCCGGAAGGAAGCCAAAACCGGTCACAGATCCGACTGCGTATCACAGTGCAAGGCTTTTGGTACAAGGAATTCAGTCTTCCTCCGCAAGCTATCAAGAGGAGCTTACGGCGCAAGACTCCCAATCTTCCTCGCTACGCTACTAAGGGGAAAATCTTCTGGGATACGGTACTCTAATTTTCCTAAGCCGCTACCGCGGAAAGCTTCCAACATAAGGTACCTGACCTTCCGCAGTAAGCCACATGAGGGCAAGCTTCCGAGGTACGATACCCAGCCTTCTTTGGCACGCTACCTTGACAGAAGCTTCGAGCATAAGGAATTCAGCCTTCTTCAACACGCCATCGTGCCCACGACAATCTTGTTCGAAGCACGAGCTAGTCCAGACACACGTCCACCTCAGAACTCAACGGATATGAAAGGATTTGTCCTACCTTTGCATATGTTGTGAGCATGCAGTTCAGTGGATCCGTTCATGCAAGCCACTCGTACACGGGAATGACTGTGTTTAGAGAAACATTGGCCCCATACTTCCAAGAAGGATATGAATGCAACAATCCCTACGAGATATGCAAGAGTAAGTTATGATATGGCCAAGGAGCCGTGTTGGCAGGTCAAGACAGGTCTACAAAAAGGAACCCTCAAGAACAAAGAAGTTTCGGATGCACAACCTCCGTGACGGTCACTAAAAGTAAAGCTTCACAGACAAGGTGATATTGCCAATCCTTGTCAGACTCTTGCATATACGGCCACAACAATGCAGCCAGCATGCCATACTCATCATGAATATGGGCCATCAACCAAGATAAGAGGCTAGTCTTCGAAAGGTGCACCGAGTGATAGCCGTACTATGTTCAGCTCAGTGGTCATAACCAGGACTATAGAGGCTATATATATGGAAGAGCCACCTCAGTAACTGACAAGGTTTGACAGACTGACTTCACTTGGAAATACGACATTCAGATAGAATAACTAAAAGCACATGCCATCGGCATCGGCAGTTCGTAGATGCATGATAAGAGATTACTGTCTATGATTACCTTGTGATTATGCCTGACATTTCCGTTGAGGATACGGCGGTAAGAGTTCGGTCATGTTGTTCCTTGAATTGTGGATCACCTAAGGATAAAGTCAGAATGCAAGGAAATATCAGTATGGACCCCAGAGCCAGACTAGGCCTTCTGACAAGGTAGTTGTATAAAAGACAACACCTGAACCATCAGAAGAGGCAGGTAAATGGTCAGTGAACCAATGAAGATAAGACCGCTGATGGATCCAAGTCACACACAAGTAAGTTCCCCTTTGCCGGGAGGTAAGCCCAGAAATCTCGAGGACGAGATTTTCTTAAGGGGGGTAGGTTTGTAACACCCTGGTTTTCGATCCCTATTTTTTTTCCTTCGCGGGATTGGACTCCCGTCTTTTTTTTCGATATTATCGGATTTTCTCTCGCTCTTGGGTATATGAAGATGGTCATTTAGCCTTGCCTTTCCTATCCAACCGGAGATTCTCTCCAGTCCAACCTTGCCACCCAAGATATATTCTCAGGGTTTTGCCGCCGAAACACTACCTTCCGAGTTACCGGAAGGGAAACCCTAATTCCTTCCGTTACAAAGGAACCCCAATTTTCTTTGATCTGTTGCCTCCCAAACTTTTCCCAGTGATCATCCCACATCTATAAACCCTGGATATGCAAAAATATTGCCAAGTCATTTGCAATATTTTTCATTTAAAATTAATTCCTTTTTCTGTTGTTTAAAGGGATTAAATCCAGGAAAATATCTATCCATCTCCAAAGTTCATGAAAACTTGTGGAGATATTCTTTGTGACCATATTGAGCTCTCATAAAAATATTGGCCATAATTAAATAAGGGAAATTGCATTTTCCTATTTAAAGCCAATATTGCATTTTGGGCACTTTCCAAAGGAACTACCATTTTGGTAGCCAGCAAATATCCCAAATAATTTGTGGAGCTTCTCCTATCCATATCTTCACCATTTCCATCAAGAACCCAAGTTCCATAGTTCAACTTTTGAGCACATCATCCAATTCTTGTCTTTGGATTTATTTTGAGGTTGTGAAGCAACTATATTTTATATTGCTTCAACATTCTTGAAATTAATCCAGGACCTCAACTTCCCTATATGATGTGAGCATGAAAAAATTCACATCATTTTATCTAGCCAATTGTTCCCAAAAATTCCATCTAGTTTCTGTCCAGTAGAAAGCTTTGTGAAGGAAGTACCACTTTCGCACTTCCAAATGAGCTGAAATTTTTCCAGTATCTCCATATATCCAAATCATCACTTTCCACCAAAATCCAGTCAAATCCATTCAGCCCTTTGAGCACAGCTTCAAAATCCCTTTTCTGGACCAAATTTTGCATTACAAAGGGAGTGTATGCAAACCATTCCCAAATGGCTTAAATTTTTTCCAGCAGGTGCTCCCTCTTATCTCTTGCCCCTGTGACAACCTGGCCAGCTCATTGGGACCTCTGTTTGACCACAGCATCCTGTCCAAATTTCTGTCCAGAACCTATGACAGCTCAAATCAGTCATCTTCATGTCTCCATTTCCCTCCAAACCTTCACAAGTCAACTCACTGACCACTGCTTCATCTGTTTGACAAGGTTCCAGGACCATCCAGAGCCCTGGACACGCGGCACCCATGGTGACTACGCGGTGGCCATGCCAAACAGGGGCTCTGCGCGTCCATCGCGTCAGGCAGGCCAGCTCAAGCTGCCATGGCGTGTCCTAGCATGCCGACCTGACTCCCCGTCGTCCCCGCACCCCCCTCTGGTCATTTCCCCCTTCGTTTTCTTCCTCGCCGCGCCACGAGAGTCGCCATTACTCCGCCACTGTACTCGCACAGCTGTCGCCGTATGCGGACGAGCTCGAGCTCTCCCGAAGCCACTGCCGGCTTCTCCACCCTCCCAGAGACCTTGCCGACATCGCCCTGTCCCTTCGCGTGTCGCCGAGCTCCAGTAAGCTGATAAGAACGCCGCGGCGGCCGTGCCTATCCATCCATGCCGCCCGGCTATAAATAGCCGTTCCCCGGCCCTCCCGAGCTCATCCCACAGCCTCTCCTCCCTCCCAGCTCCCTCCTCGATTCGCTTGCCCGAGCCACCGTGCTCGATTTCTCCCCCACGGCCGCCATGCCCGCTGCCACCCTCCTCTTAAATTCTCGCGTCTCCGGCCTTCTCCACCTCCACCAAACCCACCACTGGATCTCCTGCTCGCCGTGGACCACCCTCGCACCATCACCCAGCCTCCCCGGCCGCCGGAGCTCCCATAGCAACCGGAGCCGTCGCCCACTGCCCTGACTCGCCGCCGCGTCTCCGGCCGTCCCCAAGGCCCGTGACGGCCACCACCAAATGCGGCGCTCTCCGGCGACCGCGTCTGTGGCCTCGCCTTCCCGAGAGACTCACCGGAGCGTCGCCGGCCACCGAGGCCCGAGCTCTCCGCTGTGGCATCGGGCAGGAGGGAGAAGGAGAAAGAAGGAAGGAGGAGGAAAGAGAAGGAGGTGCGGGACCCACATGTCGGCGACCGTGGCCCTGTCCACGTGGATAAGTGGAAGCGCCTCCGCGTGTTTACGCTTTCCCCCATGGGAAACGTATTACAGTGGAGTACGCTTTCTTCTCTGGAAAACGATCCAGTCTAGAATACGCTTTTCACACTGGAAAGCGCATTCATAGCAGAGGCGCCACTAGATTTTCAGCCAGGGACCCGTAGGTAAAAACTTTATTTACAAACAGGTCCCTTCACTTCAACCACCCATATCTTCTCATCCGTAACTCCGATTCAGGTGAATCCAAAGCCCACTTTCTCAGTTCGTCGAGCCCGTTCTGATGAGGCCACTTTCATAATGTTTACACATTCTTAAAATGACCATTTTGCCCCTGCCTCATATTCAGCCCCTCCGAGAGGGAATCTTTTCCGATGAATTCTTCCGCGAGGTGATCGCACCTCTCTCCGGTGAATTCATCGACCCCCAGGCAAGCCGACCATCTGATATATGCCCTAAAGCATTGCTCTGTGTTATTCTTGCGTGTTTAATTAATGAATATGCTTGTGCTAGAAATAATTAAACCTCTGATAGTTTACATTACTGTTTGCTATACTTGCTAGTATTCATCATATTATCGCACTAGTGACTCGTAGGTGACAATAGGGAGATATGTTGCTATGTTTTCATCATGCATCATTATTGTTATAGTAATAAAAGAATATGACTTAATAACGACAACCTCCTCCGTCGGCTGGATCGAGTCATAGTGCCACCGAACCGAGCTCATCGAGTGCAACCACATTTGCCTGGATGGGGAGGCCCTAGCTTGGTCTATTGTCGTGCCTCTTATCGGTACCACCAAAGAGGGGGGGATTATGCGTGCGTGCTACCCTGGCCCGGTAGGCGGCGATAATCTTGTGAGCCCAGTTAAGTTATATGGTACCAGGTCCCCGTTTGGGACAGTTTTTTTTGGCCACGACGGTGGCAGGTGTCAGGAGTGATACATGGGCCACCCAGGACTTGACCCGGATGGGGTATGATTGTCGGTGGGGCCGTAAGAGTGCCAGGCAATAGACAAGTTTTGTTGGAGTAGCACCGGTCCACCCGAATGGGAGCATGAGGCCAGGAGCTCCATACTGTGGGTAAAGTGCGCGACCTCTGCAGAGTGTAAATCTATTGGAATAGCTGCGTCCTCGATCATGGGACACAGTTCGTACTAGGTAACACTATTTGGTCTATGTCGAGTCTGGAAGAACAAACCATATAATGTTAATAATGAACCAGAGAAAGGTATGATTTGTCAGACTTATAGTGCAGATGCAGGGACATCGGATGATGTCAGGTATATGGGATGTTAGACATACGATGGCTATGAGATGAGTGGTCGGATGACTAAATGACTTGGATTTGATTTGGATCGGGTTTGGATTGGATCCTAAGATTATTCGGAATATGGATTAATTACTTGATATGATGTATCTTCGTCATACTACAGTTACTTTGATAGTTAACATGCTAGATAATCCTGTTATGATATGATATTGCTAGATAATCCTGCTAAGACATGATAGCTAATATTGTTAAGATAATGAATGCATGCTTGAATGCCATGGATTGCATTGCTTGGTGTATATGTTGGTTTGGTTTGCTTGCGAGTACATTCAAAAGTACTCAGCGGCCTTCAATGTGGCCAGGTTCACTCAAGGACTCGACGACCCCTAGCGAGGAGCCGGGGTATTCGCGGGCTAGAAGAGTAACCCAGTCAGATCCCTGTGGATTGGAGCCGCACCAAGACCATGCTGCCTTAGATAAAGCTTTTCCGCTGCCATCACCCTTGTAAATTATCATGTAAGACTTATATATATTCATTAATAGAAATGCCTGTGTTCTTGATACTTGTTGTAAACGCGCATGCCAGAGTGATTTCCTGGGCTGGTGTGTGCGGCGACCGTCTGGCTACAGTGGTAATCAGGCAGGGCGCCACAGGAAGGCCCTTTCAGGGTTACTCATGTCTCTAGGCCCGGCTCAGCCCGGCTGGAGACAGAGGACGGAGTTCCTATGCCTAACGCCTGGAACATACAACACCTCCGCAAGTTCTACCCGTGACCCTCACGCGTACGAACGAAATGGGGTTGTACACGCCCCGGAGCCTCTCATTGCGTTCGCCTGATGGGCCCGCGAGAGCTCCCGCCCACGCCCAAGTGGAAGCCCCATGCTCTGTGCTGACGGAACGATCGACCCGCAATCATACCCACACCCCTGTGGAAGCCCCATGCTCCGCGTTGGCGGAACAATCAACCGAGGGCGCCCCACGGGCTGCACCAACCTCAAGCTGACCCGTGCCGGACACGGCATCACTCTTTTTCTCATTTCGATGTGTAATTGAGGGCGCCCCACAGGTTGCACCAACCTCAAGCTGACCCGTGCCAGACACGGCAGTCGCATCTTGTTTTAGTTATGTAATGGGTTGTTATCTTACTTCAGTAAAGCTTGGTTTCTTACATGGCGTTTCGTTTTGTCCTTGCCTCGCGAGCCTCGCGCACTCACGACGTCCCTCATGAGCCTCACACGAGTGGGGGCTGGACACGGTGTCTGTGCTCGGGTCAGTCCCAGCAGTGCTGAAAAACCCAAGCAATCGGGCTCTGGCTCGCAGGTCTGCTCCCGTGCACGCCACCCCACCAAGGTTCTTGGTGTCTTGTCTCCTCGCGTAATGCCCATGAGCGAATCGATGAGCGTGCGCTGCTTCCTTGTCATTAAGTACTCTGCATGCACTTATCTCAGGAGCAGGTCCCCGGAAGGGCCGCGCGAGGATGCCTCGCGAGGTGGCCCCCTCAGGCCCTCAGGAAGCCAGCAGGCCCCACCTCGGGAGCTAACCCTCGGCGGCCGTTTCAGCAGGAGATCTCGCGAGCGGAACCCTCACGAGGCATACCCTATGAGAGATGGCCCACCAGACACTACCTTCTACAGAGCTAAGTCTCCCGCCTCGCGAGCCGCCCTCTCCGTCTCTCAAGCCTTCCCCTCCGACAGCCTCACGAGCGCCAGTGTTTCTCTTGGCGCAAGCCGCTTGCGCGTCAAAGGGGGGCTCCTTGAGCATCGCGCCTCAGGAGCCCTAACTAGCTCTCGGTGCCCCTCGCCTCCTGGCCTTGTCCAGGCATCACGACCTGACATACCAGCGATGGCTATGGCCCGCCCGGGGGCTAGGTCCTGACGACGCAGAGCACCATGGCAAGCTAAAAGAGCAAAACAGGCTTCAAGGGAGAGCGTTACGAGGGCACGGGCATTCGATACAATCAGAAGCAAAGTACTTGAAATGTAAAAGCATTGTCCTCACGCCCCCACGAGGTCACGATCAACTATGCGCAGGATATGGGGAAGGGCCTAAGAAGACGTGTCGCCATCACCGCTGCTGCCACCGTCATCATCACCTTCCTCGACTCCGCTTGAGCTCTCGCTGCCGCCAGGGGCGAAGTGCTCGTGCAAGGCGTCCATGTGATCCTCCACCGCCTTCCCAAGGGTGTCGCGGACCTCCTCCGGAATGGGGGCTTTCACCTTGCCGAAGTCAAAGTTGGGGTCGGCGTCGAGAAGATGGCTGAAGATGCGCGTGGCGGCCTGGGTGAGGAGATCGCGGCTCTCCTCCTCGATGATTCCGCCCACCTTCTTGGCGCCCACCTCGAGCCACTCCACGAGCTTGGTGAAGAAGTCGAGGTAGCTGGCGTCATGGGTCTCGAGGGGGCTGCCGACATCCTCCTTGCAAATGGAGCCTAAGGCGCAAAGGGCCCGGAGCTCGAGGGCATGGAACATCTTAGAGCGCTGCAGTTGCCGCCCCCGCGCTCGAGCTGCCTCGTCCCGCGCCTGCTCCACGACCGCGGCGACGCCCCCCACCTGCTGCCGGAGGGAGGTCAGCTCGGCCTCGGCATCGGCCCGGGCCTTCAGCGCGGTCTCCCGCCGTCTTTCGGCTTCGACCAGCATCTCCTTGAGGCCCGCGATCTCGTGCTGGAGCTCCTCACGCTTGGCCTTGAAGCGGTCCTCCTGTCGCTTCAACTTCTTGCTGTTCTCATTGGCAAGCGCTTCGCGGCTCTACGCGACCCTCCTGTCGGCGTCCTCCTGGATCTTCTTCTCCTTGGCCACCAGATTGGTGTTGGCCTTGTCTAGGCGCTCGACGTAGGAACCTTGGGCAGCGGACACCTCTTGCTCCAACGTCTCCAGCCGCTCGCGCTCCAAGTCCTGCGCGGATGCCGACCGCGCGAGCTCCCGCTCACGGATGCCAAGGTTCGCCTCACGGGCCGCCAGACCCTCTTCGAGGGCGGAGATGGCGTCTCTCCGTGCCTAGAGTTGTCGCTCCAGCAAGGTGTTCTGGTCTTGGAGCTCCTTCCTGCGGGCCTCCGCCGCCTCGCGCCGCCTGTCGGCCTCATCGGCCTCCCTGACAGCATTCTCGAAGATTTCCTTCGCGTCCTGGGCGGCCTTCTCGCGCTTCTCCCATGCGGCGTCATCTTTACGGCAGCCCAGTTTGATGGCTACATCAAGCTGGCGCCACCTCTCCGCGAGGCACTGGCGCTCCTCGATGTTGCGTGCCTCCTCCGCCCGGAGGTCCGCTTCCAGCTGGTCAAGGGAAGCCCTGGCGCCTTGCAGGGCCCCGCGCTTGAGCACGGCGCTGCTACTCACGAGCTGCAGGGCACAGCCAGTGTGCGCCCCAGTGCCACCCTCTCGCGAGGGCCTGGCGCCGCCGGTCAGGAGCGGGGAGCTCGCGGGGGGGCCCCCTCTTCGTCCCGCCGTGGTGACGCACCCTGCGGGCTCGGCGCCCCCCCAGAAGGGGCCCCACGTGCTGGCGAGTCCGGCCGGCCCCCCGCGACCCCGCTGCCGCCGGTGGTGCGGGGTGGGAGAACCGGCGTCTCCGCCTTTGTCGCCGCAACATCCGCCTTGGCAGTGGGCGCCCCGGGAACTGCGAAGCCGCCTCCTGAGGCCCGCCTGCTTGGGTCCCCCGGGCCGCGTCCTCCTGCGGCTCAGAAGGGGCCGCCTGCCCCTCTGCCCTCGTGAGGCCAGCCTCGGCGTCGAGGCTACTGGTGTTCTCTTCATGACCCCCGGCCCTAGAAACCAGCGGAGTAGCCCCCGCCAGGCCGGGGGACCTCCCCTCCTTCTTCCTCTTCTTGCTCGAGGAGGTCCTGAAAAAGGGAAGAGAAACAAGGGCTCAGGCGCGCGCAACACACCGAGCGCAGGAGAAGGGAAGGCGAACGCTTACTGGTCCCTGGCAAACCATCTCCTCTTCTTCAGCGGCCATGGAGGAACGTCGCCACCGCCTCCTTCACGGGGCCCTTTCTCGCGACCGGCCCCCCTCACGGGAGGGCCACGGGATCCGCCCTCGCCACCACTTCCGGAGCCCCGCAGCTTCGCAGCTGCCGCATGGGGGCATCCCGCGCCCTCCGCCTGGTCGGGCGGGGCGGGCAAGGCCTCAGGCGGGGTGACGTCATCATCGTCTCCAAGCCCGCGGACGAGTCGGCGGCGGGTCCGCCAAACCGGGCCGCCTCCGCCCTCCGCAGCGGCCGTCAAGGCCCCGGCGTCGCCACGGTCGCTTGAACCAGGAACCACCAGAAAGGGGTTGTCCCGGGGCCCTTCGAGGCCCTCTGGAAGCGGTCCCCACTAGTCGAAACGCGGCATTGAGCCGGCCAGCGCCTCCTTGTTCTTGTAGCGATACAAGGGAAGCCCATCCACGGGTGGCTCGCTCGCCTCTTCGCCGGTCAGGGTATGGAGCACCCCGTTCAGCACCTCCGGCAGCAAGCTGTCCGCGCTCAACTGCATCGGGTCCCTCGGGCCGGTGAAGGCCCACATTGGGCGGGAGTGTCGCTGGAGGGGAGCTATGCGGCGTCGGAGGAACTCCCTCACGACCATGACCACCGTTACTTTCGTGGCCCTCAGCTCGGCCAACCTCCTCCATACCCGTGCCAGCCTCGGGTCGGCGAGCCTTTCATGCCCCAACCCGGAACTTCTCGCCGCCGGGGATGCCGGCAGCTGCAGCAGGGGGCTGAATTGGGCCGCGTCCACGTACAGCCATTGCCGCCTGAATCCCTCGACCTCCTTGGTAAGCCTCATGTCAATACCGTCACCCGTCGTCTCGTCTGCGATGCGGAACGAGACTGAAAGCACATTTGCTCCCTTGGTGGTTTTGGTAATTCATAACAACATATATCTCATTGAACTAATGTCCATTTAAGATTAAGATTTCAGAATGTTCAATGATTGGCATGGCATGGACTAGAGACGTGGACCCCTCAAAATGCTAAGGACAAGGATTGGCAAAAGATCAAGACTCTACATTTTTGGTTTAGTGATCCAAGATCACATTGAGTCCATAGGAAAGCCAATACTATTAAAAGGGGATGAGGTGTTGCTTAATGGTCTTTTTGCTCAAGTGCTTAGTGACAGTACTCCTAAACCCTCAACCACTCTCTCAATCCCAAATATGTCCAGAACCTACATTCTAACTCAGCCCCACCGAAATTTCCTATCCGGCCCCACCGAGTTCATCCAAGACTTAGCCACTGCCAAAACCCTAACAAATTGGATCCACCGAAATGGATCTCGGTCTCACCGAGATGGCCTTGCCAACTCTCTGTAATCGTTTGCACTTACTTCGGTCTCACCGAGTTTTGCAAATCGGTCTCACCGAGATGGCTTGCCAACTCTCTGTTGCCTTATTGCTTCACTTTGGTCCTACTGAGTTGATGCAATCGGTGCCACCGAGATGAGGATTTCCCTAGCCATTGCACTTCGGTCCATCCGAGTTGTTCGTATCGGTCCCACCGAGATTCCTAACGTTCATATCTTTTACACAGTTCGGTGCTACCGAGATGATTGTTTCGGTGCCACCGAGTTGGGTCAAAAGTGTGTAACGGTTGGATTTTGTGTGGAGGCTATATATACCCCTCCACCACCTCCTTCTTAGCAAGGAGAGCCATCAAAACGTGCCTACACTTCCACCATACATTTTCTGAGAGAGAACCACCTATTCATGTGTTGAGATCAAGCTATTCCATTCCTACCATTTGAAACTTGATCTCTAGCCTATCCCAAGTTGCTTTCCACTCAAATCCCTCTTCCACCATAGCCAAATCTATGAGGACTTGTTTGAGTGCTGGGAAGACTATCATTTGAAGCACAAGAGCAAGGAGTTCATCAACAACACACCGTCTATTACCTTTTGGAGAGTGGTGTCTCCTAGATTGGTTAGGTGTCACTTGGGAGCCTCCAATCTGATGTGGACTTGAACCAAGCAGTTTGTAAGGGCAAGGAGATCGCCTAGTTCGTGAAGATCTACCCCGAGTGAGGCTAGTCCTTCGTTGACGTAAGCCATGGTGGAATAGACAAGGTTGCTTCTTCGTGGACCCTTCGTGGGTCGAGCTCTCCATGGACTCGCGCAGCCGTTACCCTTCGTGGGTTGAAGTCTCCATCAACATGGACGTACGATAGCACCACCTATCGGAACCATGCCAAAAACCACCGTGTCTTCATTGCGTTTGAAATCTCCAATACCCTCTCTACTTACATATGCAATTGCTTATTTTCCGCTGCTATACTATTAGAATTGCATGTGTAGGGTGATGCTTGACATGTACTATTGCTAAAATCTGCCCACAACTAAAATTGGGAAAAGGTTAGGTTTTATTTGTGACGCACCCAGAACATTGGTTCGCCGCGGTTAGCCGCAGGCTGAAGAAGTGGCGGAAGAGCGCCACTGAGGGCGTCACGCCCAGGAAGGCCTCACATAAAAAGGCAAAGGCGGAAAGAAGAAGGATGGAGTTCAACTCGAGATGCAGCGCATGCACCTGGTAGTGGGAAAGGGTGGCGTTGAAGAAATCGGAGAATGGAGGTAGCAGGCCCGCGAAGAGCGCGAGAAGGAAGAGGACGACAGAGGTGGCGTCGAGGTCGGCGGTCGGGCGCAAAGCCGGCCAGATGCGAGTGGCCCCCCACTCATTAGAAGCAGCTGTGGTCATTGGAAGCACCTTGCTGAGCCCCTCGGCGTTGACGATCGAGGGCCTACCTGGAGCAGGCTCTGGCACCACCCCCGCAACCACCGAGTCTGCCACCTCTTCCTCCCTGCCGGGGGGCGACATGGCGGCACAACAAGGGTTTAGGGCGGCGGAGTTTTGGGAAAGGTAGAAGGAGTTGTGCATGGGAAGGCAGGCGCAGGGAGACGGAACGTGCGAAGGAAGGCAATGATGGCCTCGCGTCGCCCGTGGCAGGTTTTATGTCAGCGCGGGCGGTTACCGAGGCGTCGTGGGAGAAGTGGGGGCGTCCCCTGTCACATCGTGCGCCACGCGTCGCGCCTAGCCGCAGGCGGTTAGGACCCGCGCCGTTTCGCCCCCAAGTAGGCGGGAACTTGCGCGCCGCGGGCCCGGGGGCTACTGTCGGGCCCATGGAACCCAGGGTATCCAGACCCGTGTGTCTTTGGCCCAGGGCGCAACGCCTGGCGTGGGCCCAACAGGCCGTCATCACCAAGCACCTCACCAGGACTCTTCATGAGGCCTTGGCCTCCCGAGGCCCCCTCCTCAGGAAGTGGCGAGGAAGGCACGACATCCTCACCAACGGCCTCGCGAGGCCCCCTCGCGAGGCGGCCTCCTGAGGTAGCATCCCGAGGCCTCCTCCCAAAGGCGCCCAAGATGAAGGCCGTTCTGCACAACCGCGCGGTCTGGGGCCCATCACGTGGGTGACGCGCACGACGACGAGCGGCGACAGAGGCCGCGCCAGCAGGCGTGGATGAAGATGGTTTCCTCTTTTGTGTTAAGGGAGCAGGGCCAGCTATCTACTCCCCAAAGCGACCCCAAAGGTTGCCCGATCGGCGAAGGAAGACCAAGACGGCGGGCGCGCAGGGCGGAGGTCATCACCGAGCCCATCGGCGCGTCATGGATCATGCTTTGGCAGGCGAAGACCGCCTTTAGTCAGGATAGCCTGAGCACATGTCCCCTTTCAAAACCGCCAAGTGTGGCAACCCTTCCCGCCTAAGTTTTCGAGGGGGAAGAGGACCAAGGCTGGTATAAAGCGCAGTGTTGCCATTGTAGAGAGAGGGCTTGGTTGAGTTCTGCCTCCTCCACCTTGTACGCAAGAACTCTATTGCCCCTTGCAATCCCAACCACAAGCAGGAGTAGGGTTTTACACCACAAGGTGGCCCGAACCTGGGTAACCGCTGAGTCCACGGTCCGTTCCTCGCTAGCGCGCTCTCGCCGTAGCCCTGCCGTCGCTTAGTCGTGGTAGGAGACGAAGTGGTAGAATGAGCTCACCCCAGTGTTTGAACCTTTGGGTCCCCGGAGCCCGACTTCCGACAACGCCGCCTTTGAAGACCTCAAGAGGTACCTCACGAGCCTGCCCATCATGGTCGTGCCGCACTCTCACGAGCCCTTGCTACTGTACTTGGCGGACACCCCTCAGACGGCCAGCACGGCGCTTGTAGCGGTGCGAGAGGAGCGCGTCTGTGCTAAGGAGAAGCCCTCCACACCTCCCGAGCCCTCCGAGCCCCCCGAGCCTCATGAGCCCCCTAAGCCTCGTGAGCCTTCCGAGCCTCGTGAGCCTTCCGAGCCTCGCGAGCCTCCTGAGCCTCGTGAGCTCCACAAGCCCATCGAGCCTCGCGAGTCACCTGGAGAGCAAGCTGCCACCACAACCACGCGCCTCGTCAAACACCCCATATACTTCGTCAGCACCGTGCTAAGGGATGCGCGTGAGTGCTACCCCATGTAGCAGAAGCTCCTCCTCGCACTCCTCGTTGCCTCCAGGAAGCTGCGCCACTACTTTCAGGGTCATCCCATCAAGGTCATCTCTTCCTACGCCTTGGAGCAAGTTCTGCGCAGCCCCAACTCCGCCGGCCGTGTCGCCGAATGGAACATCGAGCTGCAAGCCTTCCAGCTGGAGTTCTCCACCACCAGAGTCATCAAAGGCGCGGCTCTGGCCGACTTCGTGGCAGAGTGGACGGACACGTACGAGGAGGAGCCTCGCGAGGCCAAATCCCTCCTGCCAGGGGACGAGGCGCCTGGCGGCTGGACCATGCACTTAGACGATGCCTTCTCCCGACAGGGCGCAGGGGCCGGAGTCATGCTCACCTCGCCGACAGGAGACAGGCTCTATTACGCCATGCAGCTCTGCTTCAGGCACATCGACAAGGTTTCCAACAACATCGCAGAGTATGAGGGCCTCATCGCCAGCCTCAAGGCCGCGTTCGCTCTGGGCATCAAGTGTCTGACCATCAAGGGCGATTCGCAACTTCTCGTCAACTTCTCTAACAAAAGCTACAAGACCAAGGACGAGCACATGGCCGCCTACTTAGAAAAGGTACGTAAACTTGAGAAGCATTTTCTTGGCCTAGAGTTGCAGCCCGTCCCCCGCGCGGCAACAAAGAGGCTGATGACATCGCCAAACGAGCATCTTGCCGCGAGCCTCAGAGCCCCGGCATCTTCGAGGAAAGGCTCTTGAAGCCATCAGCTGCACCCCCTTCCATGAGCACCGCGCTCCTTCATGAAGAACTCCCGCCCGCACCGCTCACGGGCGCGCTAGACTGCGGCCCAGCCTCAGGAGTCCACCTGCTGCTGGCGCTGGAGCCTCAAGCAGACAGCTGGGCCACGGAGGTCAAGGCCTACTTGCTTCACGGCACCCTCCCGGAGGAGGACTCAGAAGCAGAGCGCGTGGCCCTGCAGGCCACCGCTTTCTGCTTACAAGACGACGAGCTGTATCGCAGGCGCCCCAATGGTGTCTCGCTGGGTGCATCTCTAAAGAACAAGGGCGTGAGTTGCTCGCCGATATCCATGGAGGAGACTGCGGCCACCACTCCTCGTCACGCACCCTCATCGGCAAGGTGTTCCGCATCGGCTTCTACTGGCCCACTGCGCTGCGTGACGCTACTGCGCTGGTCCAAGCCTGCGAGGCATGCCAGTTCCATGCTAAGCAGATCCACCAGCCAGCGCAGGGCCTCCAGATGATTCCCCTCTCATGGCCCTTCGTGGTCTGGGGGCTGGATATCCTGGGGCCTTTCCCTCGCGCGGCTGGCGGTTACCGCTACCTTTACGTCGCCATCGACAAGTTCACCAAGTGGGCAGAGGTCGACCTTTGTGCAGCATCTTGGCAGGCTCTGCCGTCAAATTCATCAAGGGCCTCGTGAACCGCTTTGGAGTTCCCAACCGCATCATCACCGACAATGGCACCCAGTTCACAAGCGGCCTCTTCAGGTCCTACTGCGCCAGCCTCGGCACGTAGATCTGCTACGCCTCGGTGGCGCACCGGCAAAGCAATGGCTAGGCCGAGCGTGCCAACGCCGCGGTCCTCAAGGGTCTCAAAACGAGGAGCTTCAAGAAGAAGCTCGAAGCCTGCGGCTGGGGCTGGCTCGACGAGCTGCAGTCCGTGCTATGGTCCATCCGCACGACGGCAAGCAAGCCTACCGGTGAGACCCCCTTCTTCGTCGTCTACGGAGCTGAAGCGGTCCTTCCATTGGAGCTTATGCATGGCTCTCTGCGAGTCCTTGCCTTCGACGAGGCGCGTCAGGATGACTCACGGGAGACCGATCTGCTGCTCCTCGAGGAGGGCCGCCGTCAGGCCGCTCTTCGCGCCGCGAGGTACCAGCAGGCCCTGCGTCCCTACCACAGCCACAACATCCGCCCTCGCACTCTCGAGGTCGGCGACCTCGTCCTGCGCAGGATCCTCTCCAGAGAGGGACTCCACAAACTCTCACCTATGTGGGAAGGCCCTTTCAGGGTTACTCATGTCTCCAGGCCTGGCGCAGCCCCGCTGGAGACGGAGGACGGAGTTCCTGTGCCTAACACCTGGAACATCCAACACCTCCACAAGTTCTACCCGTGACCCTCACATGTACGAACGAAATGGGGATGTACACGCCCCGGAGCCTCTCATTGCATTCGCCTGATGGGCCCGCGAGAGCTTCCGCCCACGCCCAAGTGGATGCCCCATGCTCCGCGCTGGCGGAACAATCGACCCGCGATCATACCCACACCTCGGTGGAAGCCCCATGCTCCGCGCTGGCGGAACAATCAACTGAGGGCACCCCATGGGCTGCACCAACCTCAAGCTGACCCGTGCCGAACACGGCAGCACCCATTTTTCTCGTTTGATGTGTAACTGAGGGCGCCCCACGGGTTGCACCAACCTCAAGCTGACCCGTGCCGGACACGGCAGCCGCATCTCGTTTTGGTTGTGCAATGGGTTGCTATCTTACTTCAATAAAGCTTCGGTTTCCTTGCATGGTGTTTTGTGTTGTCTTTACCTCACGAGCCTCGCGCGCTCACGACCTCCCTCATGAGCCTCATGCGAGCGGGGGCTGGACATGATGTCTGTTCTCAGGTCAATCCCAGCAGCGCTGAAAAACCCAAGCAACCGGGCTCTGGCTCGCGGGCCTGCTCCCGTACATGCCACCCCACCAAGGTTCTTTGTGTCTTATCTCCTCGCGTAACGCCCATGAGCGTGCCGGCGAGCGTGCGCTGCTCCCCTGTTGTTGAACATTCTGCATGCAGTTATCTCAGGAACAGGTCCCTTGAAAGGCCTCGCGAGGATGCCTCACGAGGTGGCCCGATAACAAGACGCCCCCTCAGGGCCTCAGGAAGCTTCGCAGGCCCTGCCTCGGGAGCCAACCCACGATGGCCATCTCAGCAGGAGATCTCGCGAGCGAAAACCTCACGAGACGTACCCTACAAGTGGCGGCCCACCAGACACTATCCTGCACAGAGCTAAGTCTCCTGCCTCGCCAGCCGCCCTTGCTATCTCCTAAGCTTTTTGTGACACCCTGGTTTTTACCAGCTTTTCTTTTCAAAAACCCATTCGAATTTTATTTGGAATTTGGTTTGGATTTTATTTTGAATGGCTCTATGGACTTAAAACTTGGAAATATTTTTTTTGATTTTCTTTCCCAAGTAAACAAAAGCTTCCAAAAACTTCTCCCAAGTCATGTCATCTCCATTCTTGCCCAATCTCAATTTTATTCTAATAAGAATATTCCTTTTTCCATTAAAGGAATAACCCTTTGAGCTCTGGGTTGTGAAGCAACCTATGTTTTTGTTCTTCCAAAAATTCTAAGAAAATTCTCATAAATCCTTTGGACCATGTGATCCTTGGGTATGTGAAAACATTCAAGATTCCATACTCATGGTGAGCACAGCATCCAATCTTTGTTTCTGGTCATAATTTTAGTTTGTGAAGCAACTATATTTTGTGTTGCTCCAAAAATTCTGAAATTAATCTAGGACCTTCTCCTACCCTTATGATCACACTCCACTAAATTTTGGCTCATTTCATTTAGCCATTTTCTCTATAAAATTCCCCCAAGTTTCTGTCCAGTGGGAAGCTTTGTGAAGGAAGTACCTTTTATTCTTATCCAAATGCTATGAAAATTTTATAGCATCTTGACACCACCAAATAACCCACAAATACCAAGTTTCAACTCCAGGAGCCCATCCATGTGAGTGCATCATCCTCAACAAGTTTCTAGACCAGAGAGGCAGTTGTAAAGCAACTATATTCAAAACTTGTCCATTTGGTCTGAAATTTTCCCATCATGGGCACCTTCCCACTACAAGTCAGTGTGACAAACTCTCACTCCCAAAACCCTAGCCATTTCTCCTCAGCTTGCTGCTCAAGTTTCTATCCAGAAACTTGTCTGGAAGCCCCAGTGCTGTCCAGGCCACTTCTTGCCAAACCAGCTGCATAGGGAGTCCTCAGGGAGTAGGGTCGACCGCGTAGACATGACAAGTCATGCTAGAATGCAACGCAGGTGTCAATGCATGCGGTGACCACGCGTTTGGCTGGCCAAGCAGCCCGCTCTGCGCGCCGACCGCGTCGGACACGACCGTTTCGGCCACCTCGCGCTGCCCCTCCTTGTCATGTCGTGCCGACATCATCGCCACCACCCACGTACCCCCTCCCGAACTCTCTCCCAACTCTGGCGAAGCTCACCGCCACACACGGCTAAGTTCACGCACGGGCCGAACAGGTCGCCGCCATGTCCGCACGCTCTTAATGGCTCCGCACGCGTCCCGTCACTCCTGCGCGCTCACGTCCACTCCAGCCCAAGCCGCGACGGCCAGCACAGCAGCCAGCTCGCCGTCCTTGTCGTGCCAGCGCAACCGTGGCGGCATCCGGCCACCACAGCCTCGCCCAGCTATAAAAGGAGCTCCCCGCCCCGTCTCTCTTCACCACTCGCCTCCTACATCTCCTAATCGTCGCCTCGCAGCACCGGAGCAAGCCGGAGAGCTCTTCTACTCCATCTTCAGCGAGGTGCTCCGCCGCTCTGCCCTAGCTTCTCCAGCTCATCTCCGCCCACTCCAGCCTCAACCGAATCCACCCCCGAGCTCGTGGCACTCCACTGGCTCTCCCCAACCACTCCTCTGCTCGAGTACTCGTCGAAGTCACCGGATCCGCCGACACCCGAAGCTCACCACCGCCTGAGACGAAGGGGGCGACGCCATTCGGCCATCTCCCGACGAGCTACAGGTACGGGCGTGCTCGCCGTCGTACGCCCAATCCATCCCTGCCTCTGCCCAGCTACGCCGTGGCCTCTACGCCGGTGAACCACGCCGGTGAGCTCCGCCGTCTCCTGTTCCCTCTCCCTCTCTATTTTAAACTGACAAGGGGTCCCAACCGTCAGTGACTCTCCTCGTGCCCGAAGCGGTACGCAAGTGGAGGCGCACTTCGGTTTTACGCCTTCGACGTGGCCGCCTTTGGTATTTTCTGATTTCTGTTTAAATTCAAATAATTCTAGAAGTTTGACCCAACTTTGACCATCAATAACTTTTAAACCATAAGTCCAAATGAGTTCATTCTTTTTTGCATTATTTTTCTTATAAGCTCCTCTATTTGCTGTAAAATTTTGGTATTTTTCTCTGTTGTCTAGAATTTCTGGACAGAGAGAAATGCCTTATGTGATATTTGAAAATGTTTTCAAAAATGTTTTTCAGATTGATTTGAGTAGTTGGTGAAGACCAGGAGTACTCCCACACTTCCTTGGTGCAAGGCAAGCCACAACTCTCATTTGCATAATTGCATTGCAATATCATGGTTTAAATAATTATTTTAATGAATTATTTGTAAATAAGTTAATTCATGCAACACTTTGAAAATCTTGGTTAGGCTACTGTCATGTTGATGATGAGATTGTAGTCATTAGTAGATTTCAAGTTTGAGGTTGTCATAACACTGTTGGATTAAGAGATTACCGTCTATGATTATTTTGTGTTTCCGTCCGGTACTTCATATATGGGATCAGTACTAGTAGTTGATCATATTGTTCCTCGGATTTCTAGTTGGTTATTGTCGTATCTTGGATCACTGTATTACCGGAGTGACAGTAATGACGTTAGTTGCTTGGGGATAAATTCCTTCATTGTTGATCAAGTGCCACTGAACCAAACTTTCCAGTGCAGCCACATCTGCCGGAATGGGACGGCCTTGACTTGGTCTAATCTCGTGCTCTTTTATCGGTACCACCAAAGAGGGGAGGTTATGCGTACGTGCTGCCCTGATCAGGTAGACGACGATAACCTTGTGAGACCGGTTTGGTTATTGAGCTCAGGTCCTCGTTTGGGACAGTTTGTGTGGCCACGACGGTGGCAGGTGTCAGAAGTGACACAGGGGCCACCCAGGGCATGACCCGAAAGGGGGAATGATTGTCGGTGGTATGGTGGAAGAGTCACGGGTTAGGCAAGTTTCGTTGGAGCAGCACCGGTCCACCCGGAAGGGAAGTGTACCGAGGTACGGGGCCAGGAGCTCCATAGTGTGGGTAAAGTGCGCAACCTCTGCAGAGTGTAAAAAAATCTATTCGAATAGCCGCGTCCATGGTATTGGACACAGTTCGTACTAAGTCACACTGTCTGATCAACACCCATGAGGGAATGACTTGATAATGATGGAAGAACTCGTCTCAGTATGGTGAGGTATTCACTTGGTGGAAGGACCGCTGGTAATGTTTGTAGACAATCTCGGGGATGTTTAACCGAGGTTCTTGTGGTGACCAAGAGTTGGTCACAGGAGTAGGTGGTTCAACCGAGTGGCTAAGAGCATAGTGGTTCTTGTAACTTAAGCAAGGATGACTTTTGGTGGACAGTTTAGCAATAGCATGTTATTATTTTCTCCATCCTTTTTAATAACATTGGAATCTGATATAATCATACTTGCTATGATGTTGTTGTGTTTTGATGCTTGTGTTTGTTGTGAGCTTGCGAGTACATTCAAAGTACTCACCTAGCGTGTCATGCCAGTTTGCAGGTGCTGACATGTTTGCATAGCCGAGGATTCCGAGTTGCGAGCTAGGACATGTCCCAGCCAGAGTCCCTGTGGAGTGGAGCCCATCTTCGTCGTCGTGGTTCCGCTATTAGAAGTCATGCCGCTGCTAGCATAGAGTCACCATAGCCGGTGTAGCATCTTTGTAACCTTGTGTAAACTCTTTGTAACCCCTGTATTCCGACTAATAGTAATAAAGAGCTGATTTGTTCTATGCCAAGCAGTGCCGTATTCCAGAAGACTTGATCTCTGGGCTGGAATACGGGGTGCTCCGATGACTCTGAGCCGGGGTGCCACACTTTCCCCTCTAGCAACCTCACGAGCGCCGGCGTTTCTCTTGGCGTGAGCCGCTTGCGCGTCAAAGGGGGGCTCCCTGAGCATCACGCATCAGGAGCCCTCACTAGCTCCCGGTGCCCCTCATCTCCTGGCCTTGTCTAGGCATCGCGACCTGACATACCAGTGATGGCTGTGGCCCGCTCGGGGGCTGGGTCCTGACGACGTAGAGCATGAAGGCGAGCAAAGAGAAAAAACAGGCCTCAAGAGAATGCTTCACGAGGGCACAAGCGTTCAGTACAACCAAACATGAAGTACTTGAAATATAAAGGCATTGTCCTCACACCCCCACGGGGCCACGATTAACTATGTGCAGGACATGGCAAGGGCCTAAGAGGGCGCGTCGCCATCACCGCTGCTGCCATCGTCATCTTCACCTTCCTCGGCCCCGCCTGAGCTCTCGCTGCTGCCATGGGCGAATTGAGCGTGCAACGCATCCAAGTGATCCTCCACCACCTTCCCAAGGTTGTCGCGGACCTCCTCCGGGACGGGAACTATCACCTTGCCAAATTCGAAGTTGGGGTCGGCTTGGAGAAGGTGGCTGAAGATGCGCGTCGCTGCCTGGGTGAGAAGATCATGGCACTCCTGCTCGACGATCCCGTCCACCTTCTTGGCGCCAGCTTCGAGCCGGCCCATGAGCTTGATGAAGAAATCAAGGTAGCTGGCATCATGGGCCTCGAGAGGGCTGCTGACGTCCTCCTTGCAAATAGAGTTCAAGGCGCGGCGGGCTCGGAGCTCGAGGGTGCGAAACATCTTGGAGCGCTCAAGATGCCGCACCCGCGCTCGGGCCGCCTCGTCCATCGCCTGCTCCACGACGGCGGCGATGCCCCCACTTGTTGCTGGATGGAGGCCTGCTCGGCCTCGGCCTCCGCCTGGGCCTTCAGCGCGGTCTCTCGCCGAATCTCCGCTTCAGTCAGCACCTCCTTGATGCCCGCGATCTCGTGCTAGAGTTCCTCGTGTCTCGCCTTGAAGCCGTCCTCCTGCAGCTTCAGTTTCTTGCTGTTCTCCTCGACGAGCGCCTTGCGGATCTGTGTGACCCTCCTATCGGCGTCCTCCTGGATCCTCTTCTCTTTGGCCACCAGGTTGGCATTGGCCTTGTCCAGGCGTTGGGCGTAGGAACCCTGGGCGGCCGCCACCTCGCGTTCCAGCGCCTCCAGCCGCTCGTGCTCCAGGTCCTGAGCAGATGTCGTCCGCGCGAGCTCCCGCTCGTGGATCTCAAGGTCCGCTTCGCGAGCCACCAGTTCCTCTTCACAGGAGGAGATGGCCTGTTTCCACGCCTAAAGCTGCCGTTCCAGTGCGGCGTTCTGGTCCTAGAGCTCCTTTCCGCGGGCCTCCGCCGCCTCACGCCGCCTGTCCGCCGCTTCGGCCTCTTGGAAAGCGCGCTCGGGGGCCTCCTGCGCCTCCGAGGCTATCTTCTTGTTCTTCGCGCGTGCGGCCTTGTTCTGGCGCTGGCCCAGCTTAACAGCAACCTCAAGTTGGTCCCACCCCCGGGCCAGGCGGAGACGCTCTTCAGCGAGGCACGTTTCTACGGCCTGAAGTTCTACTCCGAGTTGGCCTAGCGCGGCTGTGGCATTCCGCAAGGCCCCGCGCCTGATCGTGGTGCGGCTGCTCCTGAGCACCAGGGCCCAGTCCGGATCTGGCTCTTCGTCGCCCTCTGCCAGCACGGCTCGCAAGGGCCTGGCTCCACTCGCCAGGAGCGGAGGGCTCGTGGGGGCCTCCTCCTCGCCTTGCCGTGGTGGCGCGCCCCGCGGACTTGGCACCCCCCGACGGAAGCCCCGCACACCGGCGACACGCGTGAGCCTTCCGAGGTGCCACTGCGACCCACAGAGGGCGGTGGAGGGGTTGGCGTCTCCGCCTCCAACAGCACGACGTCCGCCCCTGCGGCGAGCGCCCCAGGGACCACGGAGCCGCCTCCTGACGATGCCTCCTGAGGCTCGTTCACCGGCGACGCGGCCCTGGCCAGGCCGGGGGTCCCCTTCTTCTTCTTCTTCTTGCCTGGAGAAGTCCTGCAGAAAGCAAGGACTCAGGCACACGCAGCGCGCCAGATACAAGGGAAGAGAAGGCGAATGCTTACTCGTTCTTGGCTACCCATTTCCTCCTCTTCAACGGCCACTGCAAGGTGCTGCTGACGCTGTCCTCGCGGGGCCCCTTCCCATGGCTGGCTCTCGAGGTGGGCCCCGAGGGCCCGGCGGCCCCGACTTTAGTACCGGCCTCTCCTGCGGAGGGACCGCGGGAGCCACCCTCGGCGTTACCCCTGACGGTTTGCCGCTCCGCGGCCGCCGCACGGGGGCTCCCCGCACCCCCCGAGCCTGGAACCACCAACACAGGGTTGTCCCGGGGCCCCTCGAGGCCCTCTGGAAGCAGCCCCCACTGGTTGAAGCGCGGCATCGCGTCGGCCAGTGCCACCTTATTCTTGTAGCGGTACAAGGGGAGCCCGTCCCTGGGTGGCTCGCCCGCCACCTCGCCGGTCCGGGTGTGGAGCACCTCATTCAGCACATCCGGCAGCAGGCTATCCGCACTCACTCGCATCGGGTCCTCCGAGCCGGTGAAGGCCCACATCGGGCAGGAGTGTCGCAGGACGGGATGCCCGAAGGAAGGCAATGATGGTCTCGTGTCGCGCGCGATAGGCTTTATGTCAGCGCAGGCGGTAACCGAGGCGCCGTGGGAGAAGTGGGGGCGTTCCCCGTCACATCGTGTGCCACGCGTCGCGCTTGGCCTATAGGTGGTTAGGGCCCATGCTGTTTCGCCCCCTAGTAGGCGGGAACGTGCGCGCCGCAGGCCCGGGGGCTATTGTCGGGCCCATGGAACCCAGGGTATCCTAGCCCGTCTGCCTTTGGCCCAGGGCGCAACGCGTGGCGTAGGCCCAGCAGGCCGCCATCATCGAGCATCTCACCAAGACCCCTCATGAGGCCTCGGCCTCCTGAGGACCACTCCTCAGGGAACGGGCAAGCAAGACTCAGCATCTTCGGCAGCAGCCTCACGAGGCCCTCTCGCAAGGCAGCCTCCCGAGGTGTCCTCCCGAGGCACCCTCCTGAAGGCGTACAAGACAAGGGTTGTTCGGCTCGGTCGCGCGGTCTCATGCCCATCACGTGGGTGACATATGCGGCGACGAACGGCAACAGAGGCCGTGCCAGCAGGTGCGGATGAAGAGGGTTTCCCCTTTTATACTAAGGGAGCAAGGCCAACAATCCACTTCCCAAAGCAACCCCAAAGGTTGCCCGATCGGCGAAAGAAGACCAAGACAGTGGGAGGAGGTCATCACCGAGCCCACCGGCGCGTCATGGATCATGCTTTTGCGGGTGAAGACCGCCTTTAGTCAGGATAGCCTGAGCGCCTGTCCCCTTTCAAAACCCGCCAAGTGTGGCAACCCTTCCCACCTAAGTTTCGAGGGGGAAGAGGACCAAGGCGGGTATAAAGGGACAGTGCTGCCATTGTGGTAGAGGATGGACTCCTTCCTCTCCTACCTAGTACGCGAGAACACCTTCTTGCTCACTACAATCCCAAGCAAGCAGGAGTAGGGTTTTACACCACAAGGTGGCCTGAACCTGGGTAAACCGCTGAGTCCACGGTCCGCTCCCGCCAGCACTCTCTCGCCGTAGCTTCGCCATAGGTAGGCTGTGGTAGGGGACGAGGAGGTAGGAACAAGTTCACCCCAGTGTTCGAACCTTTGGGTCCCCGGAGCCCGAACTCCGACAAAAACCTTCTTCTTAACTTCATCTCTGGGTAAACCTGCAAGCTTAAATAATCCACAAACTTCATCCACATAGATTAGGTGCATATCAGGATGTATTGTTCCATCTCCTGCATAAGGATTAGCTAGCAGTTTCTCTATCATACCCGAAGGAATCTCATAATAAATATTTTTAGTAGGTGCAGTAGGTTGAGCAGCAACTCTTTGTGCTTCCGGTTGAGGTGAAGATACCCCGAACAAACCCCTCAAAGGATTCCTTTCCATAGTGACAAGTGACAATAAATTTCAGCACGTAATATAAATGTTTCCTTATCAAATTCCACTCACCAAAGGCGCTTCACTCCCCGGCAACGATGCCAGAAAAGAGTCTTGATGAACCACAAGTATAGGGGATCAATCATAGTCCTTTCGATAAGTAAGAGTGTCGAACCCAACGAGGAGCAGAAGGAAATGACAAGTGGTTTTCAGCAAGGTATTTTCTACAAGCACTGAAATTATCGGTAACAAGTAGTTTGATAGCAAGATAATTTGTAACAAGTGACAAGTAGCAATAGTAACTAATGTGCAGCAAGGTAGCCCAATCCTTTTGTAGCAAAGGACAGGCCGGAACGATCTCTTATAATAAGCTAAACATTCTCGAGGACACATGGGAATTCCATCTAGTCACTTTCATCATGTTTGTTTGATTCGCGTTCGCTACTTTGATAATTTGATATGTGGGTGGACCGGTGCTTGGGTGCTGTTCTTACTTGAACAAGCCTCCCACTTATGATTAACCCCTCTCGCAAGCATCCACAACTACGAAAGAAGAATTAAGATAAATCTAACCATAGCATTAACCATATGGATCCAAACCAGCCCCTTACGGAATAGCGCATAAACTAGGGTTTAAGCTTCTGTCACTCTAGCAACCCATCATCTAATTACTACTCCACAATGCATTCCCTTAGGCCCAAAGATGGTGAAGTGTCATGTAGTCGACATTCACATGACACCACTAAGAGAATCAACAACATACATATCATCAAAATATCGAACGAATACCAAATTCACATGATTACTTATGATAAGACTTCTCCCATGTCCTCAAGAACAAAAGTAAATACTCACAAATCATGTTCATGTTCAAGATCAGAGGGGTATTGATTAGCATAATGGATCTGAACATATAATCTTCCACCAAGTAAACCAACTAGCATCAACTACAAGATGTAATCAACACTACTAGCAACCCACAGGTACGCATCTGAGGTTTTGAGACAAAGATTGAATACAAGAGATGAACTAGGGTTTGAGATGAGATGGTGCTGGTGAAGATGTTGATGAAGATTGGTCCTCCCATGATGAGAGGATCGTTGGCGATGACGATGGCTTCGATTTCCCCCTCCCGGAGGGAAGTATCCCCGGCGGAATCGCTCCGCCGGAGAGCAAAAGTGTTCCTGCCCAAGTTCCACCTCGAGATGGCGGCGCTCCGTCCCAAAAGTCTTCTCCTTATTTTTTTCTAGGGCAAATGGGCTTATATACCAGAAAATGGGCACCGGAGGCTGGCCAGGGGACCCCACAAGCCACCAGGGCGCGCCTGGGGGGGTGGCGGCCGGCCCTGGTGCCTCATGGGCACCTGGGTGGCCCCCTCTGGTACTTATTTTCTCCAGTATTTTTTATTTATTCCAAAATAAATCTTCGTGAAATTTCAGCTCATTTGGAGATGTGTAGAATAGGTATCTCTTACATTGCTTTTTCAGGTCCAGAATTCCAGCTACCGGCAATCTCCCTCCTTATGTAATCTTGCATATTAAGAGAGAAAAGGCATTAGAATTGCTCCACAAAGTGTTATATTGATTAAAAACACTATAAATAATAGTAGGAAAACATGATGCAAAATGGACGTATCAATGGCCTTCGAATAGTAGTATCTATGGGAGTCCAGAGTCTGGAAGTCCGAGGCGATTCTAACCTTGCAATATCACAAGTTAACGGTGAGTTCAACGCAAAGGACCCAAAGATGACGGCATACAGAAATGCCGTTCTAGCCATATCAGCTCGCTTCGAAGGATTGGAATTCCATCATATCCCACGAGACAGTAATGAAGCCACCGATGTCCTCGCCAGACTGAGCGTTGAACGCGGCCCGGTTCCAGAAAACACATTCTTAGAATGGCTCTTTAAGCCGTCCATGACCTGGCAAGACAGGAACATCACGACGGCCACCTTGGATTCCAGAAAGGTCAACTCTCCGGCAGCCAAGAAGGACGAGGGAATAGTTGGAGGCTCAGCTGTTGAGGAGACATCCTCGGCCTGTGAAGTCATGGTAGTTATCGCGCCATGGACCGAGCCCTTCCTCGGATATTTGCTCCGGAATGAGTTGCCTGAGGACCAAACCGAAGCACGAAGAATAATTCGCCGGTCAAAGGCCTATCGGGTCCATGAAGGTGAGCTATACGAAAGAAGCGTCACGGGTGTCCTCCAGAGGTGTATAACTGCAGAGGAAGGGTGCAAGCTCCTCGCTGAAATTCATTCCGGCATGAGCGTCCATCACGGTGCAGCACAGGCCTTGGTCAGCAAGGCCTTCTGAGCTGGATTTTATTGGCCTACCGCCAAGGAAGACGCGAAAACATTGGTCCAGCGGTGTCCCGGCTGCCAGGTTTTCGCCCACCAAAGTCACATGCCCCCCACGGCTCTTCGGACCATTCCGATCACTTGGCCTTTTGCGATTTGGGGGCTTGACATGGTCGGCCCTCTTAAAGGGGGATCCCACAAAAAGAAATACTTACTCGTCATGGTAGATAAATTCAGAAAATGGATCGAGGCAAAGCCGGTGACTACAGCCTAGGCGGCGCCGGTCGTGGAATTCATCTCCGGCGTAGTACACCGTTCTGGTGTTCCTCATAGCATTAGTATAGATAATGGCACTAATTTTATTGCCAGAGAGGTCAAGGAGTGGTGTGCCAAAATGGGAATTCATCTTCACTACGCCTTCGTTTACCATCCCCAGACTAATGGACATGTTAAACGTGCCAATGGACTTGTTTTGAGTGGCATCAAGCCACGTTTAGTCCGATCCTTAAAAAAGGCCGACTGTCATTGGTAGAGGAGCTCGACTCCGTATTGTGGGGCTTACGTACCATGCCCAACCGGTCTATAGGCTACACACCTTTTTTATGGTGTACGGAGCCGAGGCCGTCCTACCATGTGACCTCATTCACGACGCACCTCGGGTGCGGATGTATGAAGAGAGGGAGGCCGAGCTGGATTGACAAGACAACCTTGACGCTCTTGAAGAAGAGAGGGATGTTGCTCAGGCATGTTCCACCTTTACCAGCAACAGGCACGGCGCTACCAGAGCAGGGAGGTCCAAACGAAGGCATTCAATAAAGGTGACTTGGTCATGAGGTTTAATCCAGAAAAGCAGAAGCACAAGCTGTCCCCGAAATGGGACGGACCATTCATCATCGACCAAGTACTCACCGGAGGTGCATATCGGATCCGCGACCCCGAGGACAACATACTGGAGCCAAATCCCTGGAATGCTGCCCTGCTTCGACGCTTTTACGGTTAATTATAGCCGTCCCTAGATTACCTTTCTGGTCACTCTTCTACTTAGCTTTTAATAGCTTTAAACTTTTTTTTCTTCCCAAGTTGTTAAAACTTTTTGCTAATTGTGCTCGGTAAAGCCGAAGTGACTCAATTCCTTCAAACGCATCTCATATGTACGACAGACACTACGCTTGCAGTTTTTTTTTCCGAAGCTGCGTAAAGTTTGAAGCACTTTCGATGCCCCCTTCCAATAAAATCATTGTACGCCTTTATATGCATCAACTTGACTTAAGTTTTGGCCAAGCTTGGTTGCCTGGCTCCTGTGCTTATCCCCTAAGTTCCCGATTGTTCGGCTAGGGGGTAAAGGGAGCACCTCTGCGATTGTTGCTACCGGGTCAGCCGGAAACGCACCTCAGATGGGTGAAGCCGAAAGCTAGCATTCTTAAGAATATATAGTTGGTCGGCTCCGATGGAAGTACACTTAATTGGTTTTATATACCATTAATCACTGGGGGCTTTACGCTCACCTCGGACATATGTCCCGACCTGGTTAAAAATGGGCCAAACATTACTACCCGAGGAAAGGAACCGATAGCGGAACTATTTTTCTTGGGAGGTGTTTCTTACGCCTAAACGTAATATGACACAAGCTCTGGTTCACTTTGCTTTTCGAGCCCCATAGCCGGATTGCCTTGCTATCCGAAATATCTGGTTCATTTTTCGGATCAGAAGTAGGAAGCACTCCTCGGCCAATGGTCAAGGAGGGAGAAGCCGAAGGCTGGCTAGCAAAGTTTGTATAAACAGCAGCATTTGTAATACCATAAAGTACATAGCTACATAGAGTCATTACAAATATCTTACATTTTATCAAGATCGTCTATTAAAGACTTAAGAGAACAGTCCCGCTGAGAGAAGCGCGTAGCAGCCATCATGTCATCATAGACCAAAGAGGTTGGGACCTCCTTCCCGTCAGCGCCAACTGGGCCAACCTCGGCAAGATGTTCTGTCTTTACGCTAGTGTAGCGAGTCTTGACCATGGCCCACGCCTCCCTCGCGCCCTCCTGACAGGCCAAAATTTTCCAGGCCTGTATTCAGCGCCGAGCCCCTTTGAGGTGATCGGCGAGCTCAGACATGCCCTCGGGCACATTCTCTTTGGGCCATAGAGCTTTAAACACAACTTTCATCACTGTCCGAGCTCGCTCGTGCACCTCGGTTAGCTCCGTCAGGGTGACCTCGGTCGGGGGGCTACTAGCCTCTTTCAGTCGACCTGTCAGCAAAACTATATGAAATACATATTAGCATATGACAGGAATAAGAGCTCTTGTTACACGGTGGGAGGTACTCACCAGATATTTCTTCATCCGTTTTCTTATTCCTCTCCTCGGCAGCAGCCAACTGAGCCTTGAGCCGGTCAATCTCTTCGGCTTGCTGAGCATTCTTTGCTTTCAGCTCCTTTGTTTCATCCTTGCTTCGGGACAAAATGAGATGCTCGGCCTGCCGCTGTGATTCTGAATACACCAGGTCCTCACGGGCTTGCTTCAGATCCTTTTCCATCTGGCCGATGACTACCGCTGCTATGAATTATTAGGCGATTAGGCAAGGAACTAGTATACCTTATAACAAAGCACCATAAAACCAGATGCACTTACCGTGCGCTTCTCTGGTAAAGGTTTTGACATGCGCAACCTCCGCCTGCGTGGCGCCAAGCTGTGTCTTGGCTCCTCGGACAGGTTCACATTTTTCTCCCGGGTCGACTGCAAGTTGGAATCAAGGTTTATCAAGCCTCTACATGCTCACTCGTGCCCATATTATGACTTGGGGGCTGCGAGCTCTCGAGCTCATACTCTACGGCTAAATGAATCCACCTGTCGGATGTACCATCCGACAACTGTCTTGGGGGCTACTGCCTAGTGTGGCGGTCGAATTATCGCAAGCTACAAAAGAGAATTCAAAGAACAAAAATCACCTGCAAGCCTTGGGACAAGACGTCCACTGCCTTCTCAAAGACATTACGGGTTGCACCGAGGTAGGCATCCACCGAACTGAGGGCGTTGAACTCTTGGCTGGAGAAGAAGGGACTCCTTAGAGAGGCTCTCCAGCACCTATGATTCATTGCGCTTTCCACCTCCGAGGTGGTAGCCGAGCAAGTCCCCGAAGTGGACGGTTGAGGTACTTCGGGAATGTCCCCCGCAGCCGAGAACGACTCCTCGTGGTTCCTCGGGGCCGAGGTGTTAGCCCCTTCTGCCAATGGCGTTTCTGCGGATAGCCTACTCAGAAAGTAACATTATCAGGCTAGTAATTCTTGGTCTCTGAAAGGGAGCATAGGCTAGATGGGATTACCTATTCGGGGGGGGGGGGAGCGTCAAGCCCCGCCGATGTGACCACTTCCGTGTGAGGGCACTCGGTGCGGCAATTGAAGGGCCCCCTTGCGGGGCCGAACCACCGCGTGCGCGCTTTGAGCGTCGGCCCTTAGGAAGAGGAGTCAGGGTGCTTGGGGTTCCACGAGTTGAAGCTCTCTTTCGAGAAGAAGAAGGGGGAGGCTTTACCCATGAGGATGGCCATGTCCCCAGCAGGTCAGGAATGATGGCTACTCTTGAGCCATCAAGGCTCTCCTGATAGAAGGTACCCTCCTCGTACAAGGTAGATATTTCTTCATCTTCGTGGGAGGCAGGATCGTCATCACGACGATATTTCTCTGGCTCGGGTGCCTGGCAGTCCAGGGCCTTGACCCAGCGCCTCCACCTCTGTTTGGATACAGTGAACAACCTTTACAAAAGAATAAACACAAACTGCTCGGATAGACGAGGAAGTTTGGAGATACTTACCATTTCGGCTGGATTCTGGTAAGACAAGTCGTCTATGAACTTCCGCTTAGCGAAGTCCACGGTTTCTCCCTTGTATATACCGGCCAGGGCTGCGCCGAAGGCGGCGTCATTTCGAAAGCTTTCCCGAATGGATCGGGTAGCATCGTTGTCGCTGTTATACATGCACAGCAGCGCTGCCGAAGATGTTGGACCTTTTTTTTGGTTGATGGCTGTTGCCATCATGTCAATGATGGTAAGGCCGGTGTTTGTCAGACACCTCACCTTCGCGGCCAGGGTGGCTACTTCTGCGTCATCTTTTTGGGCGGGGACCCGTGGCCTCCAGCTGAAACGCTTCTTCGGGGGATCCGAAGTAAAGGTCGGGAGCCCGGGCCGAACTGGTTCGTGTAGAGGGACTCCCTCCCTATAGAACCATTCAGATGCCCATGTATCGGTGTCTTCTCGAGGGGTGCCTATGGGGTAGCCGGTCCCAGCTATACAGCAGACCTCGGCTGCCCCTACTTCGTGTAACTTCCCGTCCCGGGAATGGGGCATGACGCAGAAGTACTTCCTCCACAGCCTAAAATGAGCCGCGCACCCAAGGTACATTTTGTAGAGGGCGACAAACCCCGTGATATGTAGGATTGAATTGTGTGTCGGGTGGTGGAGTTGGATCCCATAAAATTCGAGCAGACCTCGGAGAAAGGGATGGATAGGGAACCCCAGGCCATGTAGAAGAAAAGGAACTAAGCACACCCACTCGTCCCCATGAGGGATGGGGTGGCTAGCTGCGTGTTCCTGCCCGTCCACGGATATCAAGCCGGGGCAGGTGGATGCTAGATCTGAGTCAGGCAGATAGCCTTGGGTGGAGAGTCGATCCAATTGAAGACGCATAACGGTGCAACTGCCCTAGTCACCCTTGAGAGGGCCATGGGGACGCTTGGAAGAATCTGTGCCGCTCACCATTTTTGGGGCTCTTGAAGCTAGTAAATTTCATCTGCGAAAAGCAACCAAATCGGTTCCGGCTGCTCCGGAACATTTCCGGTTTTTATCCCGGAAAATTCCCAGAAGTTTCCAGAACACTTCTAGCATCCTCCAAGAATTTCTAGGCGTGTGGCGAAACCAATTTGACTTAATGGTATCCCCTGAAACAACTTTTCAGTTTTACCGGAACTATTCCGGTGTCCTCTCCGGAACGTTTCCGTTTCGTCCGAAACTTTTTCGGTGATTTTCTCTCAGACTCCTTGTCTAGTATTCAGCAGATAGATGACCCTTAAGCGTGTGACCCTATAGGTTCGGTGAAGTATAGACATGACCGGAACTCTTTCCGATCAATGATCAACATCGGAGCCGTGGACACCCATATTGACCCCTATACCCACACGAATAAATATTCGAGTGAACCTCCAGTTGCCGTGTGCTATTCCTATTGCTTCATGATATGTTACAAAACCCGAGGTGAGATTTATCGGCATCCCCGTGGATCAACAACTTGTCCACTATGTCAGTTACCTCGTTGCCAGTTTTGTTCTCTTTTCTCGTTCCCGTGTTCCGGCATCCCTGTGATCAAATCACAATGTGTCTGGCCAGACAATGGTGGATACCGTAACACCGAGAGGGCCCAGAGATATCTCTCCATCGTCGGAGGAGCAAATCCCAATCTTGAGCTATCAAGTTACTTGACATACTTTTCCATGAACCCGTAAGCCGCCGTAATAGCCACCCATTTACGGATGACGTTTAACAAACCCCAAAGTTCAAGAAGCAAGCATGAAGAAACTCAATACTCTCATGGTCTAAGGAATTATGCAAACGTTAACTCTCTCTGTGTTATTAACCATTAACTTCTGACGAATGTATCTCATAGCATAACATCAATTCGGGTCGATTCAACACAAGTGTTCTCCTAACATTGTGCCCTCAAAGTTGCCGGCATAGACATGCCCATGATCAGGAAAACAGGACCATCATGCAACACTTGAGCTAGTCTTAGAGGCATGACTAGGAATACATTTTACCGTTTATTATTCCACACGTGCATATGAGTCTTCCTTCGAGCCTCGTGGTTATTGCAGACTCGAGAACCATAGCAGTTATAGCACGGAATATAAACTTAACTACAAACATGGAGATAAATAATAACATTTATTATTGCCTCTAGGGCATATCTCCTACAGACTCCCACTTGCACTAGAGTCAATAATCTAGTCAATGCTGATGCAATTTACACCTATGGCATACCGGTGTAAAACATGCTTCGCTTGTGGTATAGTCTGATGTCCAACGGATCTGACAACTTCAGTTCCGTGTGTATCTCTGCATATTCTTGCATTTTTCACGCTTTCACAAAATTCATATTTTGTGTGCACTTGGCTTCGTATATATGTGAATCACTGGTCAAACCTTGATTCCTCAGACTGAGCTATGGAGCAACTATCTTCGATAGTGTTCCATTGACCAAAGCCATCTTGGAATCATACTAAGTTCATGAACGAACTATATGATTCAACATCTTCTATGTCGCTTTTAAAGCGGCAACATACTTAGCCTTAGTTATAGAATTCGCCACAGTAACCTATTTGGAACGATTTCCAAACATCGTGCCACCATATCGTGTATTACACAAAAAATCCTTAAGTTAAATCGAAAATCGCATGGAGCATTGATGAAGACTGTATCGATGTAATTACTTACAGCGAGCACTTCATAATCTCTGCTTGCGAGAAAACATGTCATCAGTGCTACTTTAGTACTCAATGACATTTTTCACTGTTGTCCCATGATCAGTACTTTGATCACTTTGGTATCTATACTCGCAACAGCTTTGGGAGTATTGGACATATCTGGTTGTTTTACATACCATGGAATACATGATTAATCCAAACACAAGAGTGTGTGAAATCTCCATCATGTATTTTGCTCATCGGTGTTTTGGGACACCGAGTCTTGCAAAAACCCTTTCCATGTGACTTCGGCAAGAATCACTCCTTGGCGTTCTTATGCTAAACTGTTTTAGCATCTTGTCAATATGTATTTTTGGATTTAGCCCATTAGGCAATTCTATCTCATAGATAAATATGCCTAATGTCAAGGCTATTTAGCCCAAGCACTTCATCGAAAAACTATTTTCAATGAAGTCCTAATTCGTATCAAGAAATTTATATTATTTCCAATTAACAATGTGTCAAGCACACAAAGTTTTTAGAAATATTATTATGCTCCCACTTACTTTCTTGTAACCACAAGCATCTTCGTTATCCATTGATGAAATCAAACTCCTTTGACTATTTCATCAAAACGAAGATTCCAACTCCATTTTGCTCTCTTCTGTCCATTGCTGGAACTCTGAAGTTTGCAAACTTACTAGCATCCTCTGGATTGACAAAATACTTCTGACTGTATCACATGCAAGTCCTAGGTTGCATTTCCATCACAAGGAAATCCTTTTGGTATCCATGTATCATATCGCAAGATTGAAATATGTATTAATTGCTAGTTTAACCCGATCTGACTTTAAGCATCGCTACGGTGAGACAATCTCATCTTAGTCAACTCCTTGAACTTGTTATTGCAACAAGTCGAGCTTTATGGATAAAATATTTTATCCACATCAGTTTTATAGTTCCATTAATGTTCGTTAGACTCTAAGTCTTCCGAAGGGTTTGTCAAGATATAATCTTGAATCATTTGTATGGAAACTATTTCAGATTATATTGGCATTTAGCCAATTCCGGAGTCAGGGCCCATCAACGCTTCCTTGTTTATCGTAGGTATATTGTTGTCTAATAACAATATCTCGCTTGCGCACCTGAGAGGTTTGCACGAGTTTTGCCTACGTGGTTCAGTTGCAAGTTCGACCGAAGTCCACACATCTCATGTAGAGGCTTCCGTATCAGTCGCAGTAGGAAACTCTGGAATTACTTCCAAGGTTTCTTTCCTTCGATCTGATGACGAAGATACTGTTATCTCGTCGAGTTGCACTGTCCTCCCACTCACCTTTTTGCAAGAATCATTTTCTTCAAAAGCATACCATTTTTGTGGCAAAACTTTTTGCCTCGGTATAGTGGTGGAGGAATTCCCAATTACTTGGGATAACCTACAAAGTAGTACTTGTCTGATTTGGAATAGGTTTGTAAATATTTTACACAAGCCCCATATTCCAAATGTTAAGAAAAGACAAAGCATGGTTGGGCGTACCATACCATGGCGTCATTTCAACAGACCTGATGGTGCTCTTTTCAGTGTAAAAGCCGCGGTCTCTAAAGCATTACTTTAAAAGGGATAATGGCAAATTGATTTATGTCATCTTTGATCTTACCATGTCATAAATGGTTTGATTACATCTTCACGGACATTCCACTCACAGTGGTGTTCCGGGAGGTGTAAGTTATGAAACTCCTTTCACAACTCATCAGACATTCGCTAAACTTGTAACTCAAATATTCATTTCCGCAATCAAATTGCAGAAACATAATTTTCTTGTTACAATAATTTCTACTTCATATTGAAAACCTTTTGAATGATTTCAAAAGATCCAGACTTATGTCTCATCAAGCAAATATCCATATATCTACTTGAGTCATTTTTGAAGATAGACAAATCCACTGCTAGCAACAACATTTATCGGACTACATACATCAAAATGTATGATCACCAATAAGTTCGTTGCTCGTTCCTTATGGCCTATGAATGGTATTTCAGTCACTTCACTTTTCGGAGGAAAGTTGCAAGTGTCAGATGATTCACAATCAAATGATTTCAAAATCCATCACTATGGAATTTCTCCATGCGGGTTTCTCCAATGTGACCAAATGTAGTGCCACACATGTGTGGTATTCTTTTAGTCTTGCGACATTTAGCGTCAGTGTTATGGATGTATCATATTACCATCAATATTCATAACATACATCCCATCCACGATGGAAGCATGGCCCTTATGTTATTCATGATTCCGAACAACAATTGTTCTTTTATGAACAACCCTTTTGCAATAAACATTATGCAATGGGCTAGAGTGTGTAAAACTCTAAAATGAATTATGAAAGTAAACACAAAGGCAATGTATTATTATCAATATTCATAACATACATCTCATTCATAATGAAAGTATGGCCCTTAAGTTATTCATAACACCGAACATCAAAAGTTCTCTTATGAACAACCTCCTTGCAAGATACTTTATGCAATGGGCTAGAGTGTGTAAAAACTCTAAATGAGTTATGAAAATAAATACAGACAGAAATACACCGATGGAAGGTATAGTAACATTTACTATATTCCCATCGCGTATCTAAACCTCACTCTGGCAAGTCTTTTAGGCCGCAGAAGTTCTTGCATCGAGTCGCAACAGAATGCAATCGAGCGGGTATCTCTGTGATCAACTCACAATACCCAAGAATCAGTGATTAACATGTTTAATCATAATTCCCAAGAACTATTTCTTTTGACCAGCCTTTCTATACATCAATAGCTTATATGACATGCATACATGAGCTGGACATTCCAGTCTTCTCTCTTTTTGCCTTTATACTTCTAACAGTTTAACTTTTAGTATTTCTCCTACTCTCAGAAGAAGCACCCAACTTTAAGAGTGGCGTTAGCCCCGGACTTCCTAGGTGTGTAAGTCACACTAACACCCTTTGGACATTTCCTTTCTCTTTAAGTTGTTGTTTTATTCACATTCATCACATGATAGGCGTTCTTCTGGATCCCTCTGTCATTAGTCAAACGCATAGTAAACCCTTTTACTAACAGTTTGCAAAACAAACATTGCTTTGGATATCCCATATCTTTTAGCCTTTGTTTGTGTCTGAAAATGATTTTCAGTTCCATGAATATCTCATAGCTATCCCAAACTTTTGAAGTCCGGGTCTCATGGAAGCAAACATATTGCACTTGACCGTAACGGAATTCTAGCTTTTGGATCGAAGGACGAGAGTCACATTATCCATAGCATTAGTGGGAGAATACTGAAAGCATGCGATAGGACAAAGTCCTTCTCGGCACTCTTGAGGACAATCCTCACATTACATTACCAACCGTAAAGTTTTAACCAGATACTAAATAGCTATTCAATTTTAATAGGGAAGGTGGAAACGCGAGCCATTATTCTATAACTATTATGCATATAACACTTAGACAAGGTTCATAATTAATTGCACTAAGAATTAAAAGAATTAATTCTAAAGTGCGCTCCCACTCAAATCAATATCTCTCATAATTGATTTTGAGTGATACAAGATCCAGACTTCAATTCATCGCCATAGAATCATCATCTCATGATGAGAATTTTAATCAGTAGGCCAACTTGCCGATCACATCTCTATGTGACTCTTGTTCATCTTTCGATGCGTGTGTTCCGAGCTCAGGACGATCCTGCCATGAACGTCAAGACAACCAAGTGATCTTGCTGCGAGGTCTGACCTCACCCGCCTCACACTTCTCTAATCGTTCATACCCATGCATCCATGGCGCACCCCGAAAAGATCGGTGACGTGACGGTGCTACACTTGGGAGAACACTAACTATTTGATATTTTAAGTGAGATATCACCCTAATAAAAAGCGACTACTGCGCAATCAAGAAGAGTGCATCATATGGGATAAACATCTCAGGCAATTCATAATAGCATGATATGGTATAGCCCTTTCTGACGGAGAAGTCTTGTATTTCTTCGTCTTCGGCATTCGCGTCGGTGTTCACCTTCGCGAAGTTTGCCACCACCTTGTCGATGCACCAGATAATATTGCTATTTCTATAGCTAATAAAATAAGTGCATTACAAAAGGTTGACACGCAGGTCATTAAAGTGACAATCATATGGCTCCAGCCATCATGCCGAATCATGACACGCAGGTCATGTTTAATTTACATCATATAGTCATCTCATACATAATCAAATTAATATGAGCACTGCTGTACCACATCATATGCACATGCAAACCATCCTGCAAAACCAAGTTAGACGCCTCTAATCGGTTTATGCAAAATTTCATTTTACGTGGCTTCTAAGGTTTCGAACAAACCGCAGCTACCAACGTTTTATCGTCAAGTATGATTATTCAAGTCGCTAGATTTACATCTCGGGCTGTATGAAACACGAGATAATAAAATCTCGAGCCCCATACTAAACTTCGTCATACGCATGACCCCCGTGCAGATCATATCTGCATTGCCCTTTCGTCTGCGAAATTTCATCTTTCTTTTTAACTATGGTGGAATTCAAAGAACTGTTAGCACTTCGTTGATCAATCAGGATCGCGGATTGCCAGAACTTTGAAACTCCACCATGCTGTTATCAAGATCAAAAATATGCAAATTCCAGGGAAGCAACAAGAACATCGGGTAACAGATTTCATCTGCTACCCGCACAAATAATTATCAGCAGTAGAACCCATCTACTACAAATTATATTATGCAATACCCATACATCTCTATGTATTCTAGATCGTAACCTTCATCTACGCATAGCACGGCTCATGATGCCACTGTAGGGGAACGCAACAGAAAACAAAAAAATTCCGACCTACGCACCAGCCCAGGACCACTATGGAGACTGCATACAAGGTTTGATCTTTTTCGTTACCGACTCGTAGCGCAGCGGAAGTAGAGTCGATGACGATCGGCGGTGCAGATCCCCGCAGCTAGGATTTACAACCTCTCAACCGCGAGGATGTACTCCCTCATCTGCCCCTCGGACAGCCCTCCGGGAGGCAGTCGGACAGTCCCTCAGATGGTGTCGCGGACAGCCCTTCGGGAGTACCCTCGATACTCGGACAGCCCTTCGGGAGGACCCTCGAAACTTGGACGGTCACTCGGACAGCCCTTCGGGAGGCACTCTCGAACTAAGAACGAAACTACGATCTCTCTACAGAGTTGCACACATACGGTGTCATCTATCCGGCAGGGCTTCGCCGTCCAGAACTAGTTCCCACCGGAACCCAGACAGCCTTTCGGCTCTACGAAACTCTTTTCGTGGGAGGGAGAGAGAGAGCCAGACGAGCATGGCATGTGTATGAGAGCAAGGATGAGTGTGGAGAGCACCCCCTCCACCTCTATTTATAGGATAGCCAAGGGGTAAAGTTGGCATTCAAAAATACCAAAAGTACCCCCACTTTATGTCTTACATAAAAGAATAAAAGGGAAAAGGGGTGCCATGTGGAGCTCCATGGAGGGGCACCACCTTGGCCGGCCACTCTAGGCCCCCCCCCCGCCACATGGGGGTGCCTTGCTCCCCAATCCCTTCTAGAAGCCTTTTGGGAAATATCCCAAAAGGTGACTTTCCAAAAAAAAATATCCATAAAGTGATTTTTACTATTCATGGAACCAATTATTTCTGTGGGTCTTAGAATAATTCCAGTACCCACACAAATGATTTTGGACGCGTTCCGAAACAATTTCGGATTAGTAAATTTCATCTGCGAAAAGCAACCAAATCGGTTCCGGCTGCTCCGGAACATTTCCGGTTTTTATCCCAGAAAATTCTCAGAAGTTTCCAGAACACTTCTGGCATCCTCCAAGAATTTCGAGGCGTGTGCTGAAACCAATTTGACTTAATGGTATCCCCTGAAACAACTTTTCAGTTTTACCGAAACTATTCCGGTGTCCTCTCCGGAACGTTTCCGTTTTGTCCGAAACTTTTTCGGTGATTTTCTCTCAGACTCCTTGTCTAGTATTCAGCAGATAGATGACCGTTAAGCGTGTGACCCTATAGGTTCGGTGAAGTATAGACATGACCGGAACTCTTTCCGATCAATGATCAACATCGGAGCCGTGGACACCCATATTGACCCCTATACCCACACGAATAAATATTCGAGTGAACCTCCAGTTGCCGTGTGCTATTCCTGTTGCTTCACAATATGTTACAAAACCCGAGGTGAGATTTATCGGCATCCCCGTGGATCAACAACTTGTCCACTATGCCAGTTACCTCGTTGCCGGTTTTGTTCTCTTTTCTCGTTCCCGTGTTCCGGCATCCCTGTGATCAAATCACAATGTGTCTGGCCAGACGATGGTGGATATCGTAACACCGAGAGGGCCCATAGATATCTCTCCATCGTCGGAGGAGCAAATCCCAATCTTGAGCTATCAAGTTACTTGACATACTTTTCCATGAACCCGTAAGCCACTGTAATAGCCACCCATTTACGGATGATGTTTAACAAACCCCAAAGTTCATGAAGCAAGCATGAAGAAACTCGATACTCTCATGGTCTAAGGAATTATGCAAACGTTAACTTTCTCTGTGTTATTAACCATTAACTTGTGACGAATGTATCCCATAGCATAACATCAATTCGGGTCGATTCAACACAAGTGTTCTCCTAGCATTGTGCCCCCAAAGTTGCCGGCATAGACATGCCCATGATCAAGAAAACATGACCATCATGCAACACTTGAGCTAGTCTTAGAGGCATGACTAGGAATACATTTTACCATTTATTATTCCACATGTGCATATGAGTCTTCCTCCGAGCCTCGTGGTTATTGCAGACTCGAGAACCATAGCAGTTATAGCACGGAATATAAACTTAACTACAAACATGGAGATAAATAATAACATTTATTATTGCCTCTAGGGCATATCTCCTACAATATCCTCTTCACGAACTCGGATCTGGTGGTATCCCAATCTCAAATCAAGTTTAGAGAATACTGAGGAACCAACAAGTTGATCATACAGATCGGTGATTCTGGTAAGCGGATACTTGTTCTGAATTGTTGCCTGGTTGATAAGCGGATACTGTGGCATATCGTCACTCTTCCCCTCTCTTTGCCGTCTGCCTCTCTTTTTCTTTGCCGTCCGCCAGCAGACGGCAACGAAGCAGTCTCCTTTGTCGTCTGCTAGCGGACGGCATAATGACCAAATGGGTCAGACCCAGTGCTTCCAGGCTGCACAGGTTCATGCCACGTGTCACCTTTGCCGTTGGTGGCTGACGGCAAAGAGCCCTTTGCCGTCGGTGGCAGACGGCAAAGTGCCTGTATTGCCCCTTTTTATTCTATTTTTTGTTATATATCCAAGCATTTTCACAGCAAAAATATGATATGATATATATATATATATATATATATATATATATATATATATATATATATATATATTTCACAGGATATGATATCCAACACATAAGAAACTATATCCCTGCCATATGGATATGATCATCCAACAGATATACCAAAACAAAATTTGCAAGTTTCACCATATTACAATAGTTTCATCCATAGGTAGCAAGTTTCACATTGTTCATGGATACAAAATCAAAACAAAAAGTAAACACAAGCACTCCATCAATGCAAGCTCCCGTGAAGTGAATCAAATCTGCAAAATGTGAAATAAGAAAGTTAGAAGAAGACTAGAAGAAGAAGACTAGAAGAAGAAGAAGAAGAAGAAGAGTTTTTCTTCTCTTTCTTTTTCTCCTCTTGTTTTTCTTCTTCTTATTGCTTGTTTGTGTCATTTTAGAGCTAACCTAGGTAATTATGCCATTTTTGACCTAACTAAGCTTATTGTGTCATTTTGGAGGAAAATAAGCTAAGTATATGACATTTATGAGGTAAACAAGGTTATTATGCCATTTTTGCAACGAAAAAGCTAATTAGGTCATAAATGGACTAAATAAGCTAATTATGTCATTGTGGAGGATAATTAACTATATAAGTATGTCTTTTTTGGGGAAAATAAGCTAAGAAGAAGAAGAAGAAGAAGACTAGAAGAAGAAGACTTCTTCATCTTCTTCTTCTTCTTTTTATTCTTATTCTATTCCTTCTTTTCCTCCTCTTCCTTGTTTTTCTTCATCTTATTCCTTATTTGTGTCATTTTAGAGCTAACATATGTAAGTATGCCATTTTTGTGCTAACCTACAAAAATTAGGTAAGTATAGGTCATTTTTGTGCTAACCTAGGTAATTATGCCATTTTTGAGCTAAATTACGTAAGTATATGTCATTTTAGAGCTAACTTAGGTAATTATGTCATTTTGGAGGATAATAAGCTAAGTATATGACATTTATGAGGTAACCAAGGTTATTATGCCATTTTTGCAACGAATAAGCTAATTATGTCATAAATGGACTAAATAAGCTAATTATGTCATTGTGGAGGATAATTAACTATATAAGTATGTCTTTTTTGGGGAAAATAAGCTAAGAAGAAGAAGAAGAAGAAGACTAGAAGAAAGTTTCTTCTTCTTCTTCTTCTAGTCTTCTTCTTCTTCTTCTTCTATTCCTTCTTTTCCTCCTCTTCCTTGTTTTTCTTCATCTTATTCCTTATTTGTGTCATTTTAGAGCTAACCTATGTAAGTATGCCATTTTTGTGCTAACCTAGGAAAATTAGGTAAGTATAGGTCATTGTTGTGCTAACCTAGGTAATTATGCCATTTTTGAGCTAAATTAGGTTAGTATATGTCATTTTAGAGCTAATTATGTCATTGTGGAGGATAATTAGCTATATAAGTATGTCTTTTTTGGGGAAAATAAGCTAAGTATGTGGCATAATAGAGAAAACTTACCGGAGGTCAAGCATCGGGGTTCGGCGGGCCGTTTTCACCTGGAGAAGGGTTGTGCGATGCGGCTTCGGAGTTATGCTGCACCAAAGATCATTTGCAAGTCTCGTTAGCATGATGACACTCAAATGTTAAGACTTGTAACTAATGACCATTCAAATGAAACTGACTGTTCCCGCTCTAGTAATGACCGGCATCGGCGGAGGGGTCTGACCGGTCTTCTCGCACATAGACTGCACATTTGGTTTTCACGAGTCAGTCATACAGGTTTTAGTAATGAAACAAACATATTACGTGCATGATTTGGCTAATATGCATAAGAAACTTACCACGAGGAGCTCGTACATGTCCCGGTGAGATGCATCATTCCGTGCCCTCTCCTCCTCCAACAACCTAGCCGTCTTCTCCTCCGCCATCCGTTCCCTCTCCACCGCCATCCGTTCCCTCTCCGCCGCCAGCTGGTCCCTCTCCTGCAGAAGCGCCTGGGTTGTCTCTCTCTTTTTATGAAGAGCAGCCTGCAACACCACTCCTCGTTAGCATTTTAATCATGGATGGGCACACACACAATGTAATGGAGGAAAGATATCTGAGTCCGTATAACTAACCTCGATGGCGAGCTCGACTGGCCGTGGACGAGGCCTTATATCAGGACAGGAGCTCGTTTGGTGCGCCTTGATCTCCGGGAGAGTGCTAGGACAGCGTATAAGTCCATCTCCAATGGCTATCGAGCCATGGGGCCTCCCGCCACCAGATATCATCACCAGCTCTGGATCAAAGGGCTCCTGGCTCGGGTTAAAGTCCTCCCCTTTCCTCGCCTTCCCCTCATCTCTGTACCTCACGAGCTTGTGGTGGGAGGAGATGTTGGTGAAGTTTGCTGGATTATCGAGGTCAGACTCAGAGAATGCCTTGGCCTTCTTGTACGAGGCAGTATGGGCCATGGCATAGAGGTCGTAAACCTCTGGCACCTCCGTCTTATTGTGTCGCGCCTAAAAGAGAGGAACAAAGTATTAGTAAAGGGCTCAAGCTAGCATCAAGAATGAATTGCATGAATCATGAAGCAAACCGCATACCCAGTTCCGCCCGAACTGAAATAAGTTGGCGCTGCCTTGATGGTGTGGCACACCAACCATTTGGGCACGCCGGTCCTTGGCATCGTCGTGGACGGCTCGCCAGCGGCCTGTGCACCACTCATCCACCAACGCCTCCCAACAATCCATCTTATCCGCACACCATCTCGGGGACACCTAAGTTAGTAAAGAGAAATTTGAGCGCTACGCCTACGAATCAAATCAAGGAAACTAAGTACAATGCCTTAAGAATAGTTAATTACCTTCATGTACTGATCCTTCTTCAGAAACTTAGCCCGGCACGACGCCTTGTCCTTCTTAATACCACGCGAGGTGTAGTAGTCTCGAACAGCCTGTGGCCGAGCCTCGTGCCGTAAGTTTTGTTGTAGGCGCCTGCACTCGTGGTCGATAACATGTGCCGCCTCCTCCTCGTATCCCTCCTCACACCTGTAGAAGGTCTGCAATCAAACGAGACAACACTGATTAGTAAAATAACTAGCTATTGTTAATTTTTAATTGTGCAAAGGAGAAGTTACCCAAAAGCTTCTGATCACCATCTTGGCAATAGTGTGGCACAAGACACCGTCGATCATGTGGTCCGGCGGGGCCTGGGCAGCCAAGTAGTGCTCCCAGCTCAATCCTAGCTCTGCAAGCTGACCCTCACCGGGCAACGTGACAAACCCTGGGAAGTTTTGCCGGCAAAGCACACCAAGTACGGTGTTGGGCCTGCTGACTCCACTGGCGTGTACCCAACCCCTGCAGTATGACAAGGCCAACACATTAGATATTTGAAGAAACCTGAAGGCAAAAGGTACAAAAAGAGAAAATGCACTTACTTCTCCCCATCAGGCCTAATCACCAGCCGCAGCTCGCGGGTCGCCGGCACGGGCGGGAGCCATGTACCACCACGCTGGTACACGGTGGCCCCCTCAACCACCTCGCCCTCACTATCAGTAGAGGGATCATCCCCGCCACCATCAGCATGGCCACTCGGCCCCTCACGCAGATCCGGCCAGGTACCCCATCCGGACATCTCCCGAGACGTAGCCTGGTCCGGAGTGTCGTGGGCCGAAGCCTCTGGGTCCGGAATGTCGTGGGCCGAAGCCTCTGGATCCGGAGTCTCGTGGGCCGAAGGCCCGTCGACCCGAGGCTCGTGCTGTGGAGTCCCCGTAGCCTCCACATCAAACGGGTCCACCCTAGCAGTAATGTGCTCGGGTGAATCTGCTGGGGGTGGCGGCGAGGAAGGCGTAGCAGCCTGCCTACCTCTCCCGCCCCTGCGTCCTGATCTACCTCCTCTCTTCTTCCCTCCCCGACCTCTTCTCCCGGTGGGCAACGACGCCGACGAAGAAGCGCCCGGTGGTGTCTCCATACTGTCTAACAACGCTCTCCGGAGAGGTACGGGTGGAATGGAAGTACCCCTCCCGCAGGCCGCCGCCGAAGAAGTACCCACGGGGCGCTCTGGACCCGCGTCCACCATCTTTCGACACCTGCCATGACAAAGAGTAAACGAAATTAGTACAACATAAAAAAATTGAATAACTGACATGAATAATAATATGTATATAATTTAAGTTGGGATGCATACAAACTAATAATAATATGTATATGCATAAAGCTGTAGTACTTTTATTAGTTATAAGTTCCAAATAGTTTCTTCTGTTCTTTGATATGGTTTGTGGAATTAATTGCTTTGCTTTGCATACAGTTATATTGTTATTCTTTGTACAGTTTATAGTAGTTGCTCTTGTTACTTGATATGCTTGGTGTAGTTGACTTAGGTGGTGCCGGGGACTTGTAAGTGTGCAAAATCATTGTCCAGATCAACTGGAACAATAATTTCTACTGCTGGCTTACTAGTTACCATCACATGTTCATGTTTAACTCTTTTCTACTCATTTCAGTTAACTGTAATTGATCTGCCAGTTAACTTCAAGTTCAGTTAAGTTCAATTATATGTCATGCCCTGTTTATATGATATGTTGCACATATTTAGTTACTTATGTAGTTATCTCCAACAATTATCTACCCAAGTGCTGTGATGTGCTTGTGTATCTAGTACAAAAATATTCTGTTGCTCCTGGACTCTCCAGTTAACTTCAACTATTCTGTTGCTCCTGGACTCTCCCTTGGTACTGGACCATCTACTATACTATTGGTCTCTGAACTGTACATTTGTCAGTTTTATCTCTATTGAATCAATCTCCTCTATTCTTTCTAGTTGGCCTTCTTGGATTTCTCTTGGACACTTCTACTTAAGAGGTTTGGGACTAGTTCCCCATCATCCTAAATCACCAGCTCAACATCAATGCATTTCCCAAAGGGGAATGCAACATTTTAATATAATCAACTTCTTTCCTCTACAGGTCTTGGTCAAGAAGAACAAGAAGAACTAGAGAAGAACTAGTTTAGTTTATTTTAGGTCTTCTCTATTTTATGTTATGTTTTATATCCATTATAATTCAGAAGAACTTTGTATTTGCATTTTAATATAAACACTGTTCTACTTCAAATCCTCACTGTTTTGGTTGCTCCATGTGTCAAAGTAGTTGGGTTTGTTGTCCATGATGCTTGTGTGGTTGATGGCCATGTACTAGCTAAGTTGCTAGCTCTAGTATTGCTGTGAGGATTCATGTGTTGGAGTAGTGACCAATGAGCATGATTCAAATAGGAGGTAACATATTATTTCTGAAAGCAGTACTAAATCATCTAATGGTCTGCTCCTTGTCAATCTAAGGCAAAAATAAATCTAAGGCATTTCCGATCTGAAAATCTGGGCACCAACTGTTTGTGTTTATGTCTACAAGCTTTTGATTTTCTGTCCTGTCTATTTTTTATTTGCAATGTTACTCTTGCTATTTCTTGTGAATAAGGTTTCTTTTTGATCAAACTCTCAATATACTGCATATTTATTCTATATTGCAGAATTTGTGAACAATTAGTGCTGCACCATCGGTTATATACAGAGAAAGGCAAGGAGAACCCAACTAAACATTTCACAAGATACTCCAATTACAGGCACAAACTCCTTTTCAAGATATTACGAATGTGGTTGATTACCTAAACACTACAGGAATCAGCTGTTTTGCACGCAGAATTTTAAAACTTAAGAATTTTGATGCAAGTTGAAAAGAGAGGACTGGAAAGCATATTATTTTTTAAACAGTTTTTTGTTCAATAAATGTCAAACCACAATAATAATTATCCATTTTTTCTGAAATACATTGCATATTAGATTTTTGCAATTCAAACTTTATAAACATTGACCAAGTTTATAGAAACAAATTCAAGATCTACAATACCAAACCATTACCATTACACCACGAAATATATTTTGATATGGTATATGAAATTTGACTTTTGAGACAACCAATTCACACTATAATATGAAACTGATTAAGTGCAACTATGATTTGATTACGCCACTAAATACCGCAATATGTTTTTGTTGTACATTCTATTTTTGAAATAACTAAGACCGAACTAAAGAATATAGAAGTATGGATATCACATTGGCAGCTCTCACATCATGCCGTTATGTACACCTAGATGGTAAATCAAACCCCCTAGAGAACCTTTTAAAATCACCAAATAGGCAATAATTTAAATATTTTCTAGGCCAATAAATTAATTCTCCTCTTCTTCTTCTTCTTCTTCTTCTTCTTCTTCATCTTCTTCTTCTTCTTCTTCTTCTTCTTCTTCTTCTTCCTTCTTTTCCTTTTTCCTCTTCTTCTCCTCTTCTCCTTCTTCTTCTTCTTCTTCTTCTTTTCCTTTTTCCTCTTCTTCTACTTATTCTTTTTTTTCATCTTTCTTCTTCCTCTTCTAATTATCGAAACCTAAACCTAATCTTAAACCTATTACTGACCTACACCTAGCACTAAACCTAAACCTAAACAGGAAAAAACAGAAAAAAAACAGAAAAAAAAATGAACCTCACCTTGCTTGGCTCCGGCGAGGTCGGCCGGTAGAGGATGGCCGCGGGGAGGGGGCCGGTGGAGGAAGGCCGCTGGGAGGGGCGGCGCGGGGTGGCTCCGGCGGCGGGGCGGGCGGCGCAGGGGCCGCGCGGCCTTGCTCCGGCGATGGGGCGGGGCGGGGCGGCCGCCGCGGCCTGGGTCCGGGGGGCGGGGCGGGCGGGCTGGCCGGCGGCGGGTCTGGCTCCGGGGGGCGGGGCTGGCCGGCGGCGGCTCTGGCTCCGGGGGTGGCGCGTGCGTGGGTGAGGTGGGGGGAGAGAGAGAGAGAGGGAGAGAGAGAGGGGGGGTGGGGCCGGGGGGGAACGGTCGATTTTAGTTAGGTCACTTCTTTGCCGTCTGCTAGCAGACGGCAAAGAGGTAGGCTAGCAGACGGCAAAGAGGGGTGGGGCCGGGGGGAACGGCCGTTAGTTAGGTATCCTTCTTTGCCGTCAGCTAGCGGACGGCAAAGAGGAAACAGGCGGACGGCAAAGATGAGGCGGACGGCATCCAGCCCGTCCGTCTGACCTAACCATCTCCAGGGTCCAGTGGGGCCCAGCTGGTCTCTTTGCCGTCTGCCTTTGGGTCCTTTGCCATCTGCTGGCCGACGGCAAAGAAATGGCGGACGGTAAACTATATCTTTGCCATCAGCCTGTTCTTTGCCGTCAGTTTTATGTAAGCGGACAGCAAAGACCTTCTTTGCTGTCCGCTAGCAGACGGCAAAGAAGTGGCTGACGGCAAATTCCCTGATTCCAGTAGTGTTACCGGTTTTGTTCTCTTTTCTCGTTCCCGTGTTCCGGCATCCCTGTGATCAAATCACAATGTGTCTGGCCAGATGATGATGGATACAGTAACACCGGGAGGGCCCAAAGAATATCTCTGCATCGTCGGAGGAGCAAATCCCAATCTTCAGCTATCAAGTCCCTTCACATACTTTTCCATGAACCTGTAAGCCGCCGTAATAGCCACCCATTTGCGGATGACGTTTAACAAACCCCAAAGTTCATGAAGCAAGCATGAAGAAACTTGACACTCTCATGGTCTAAGGAATTATGCAAACGTTAACTTTCTCTGTGTTATTAACCATTAACTTAACGTTAACTTTCTCTATGTTATTAACCATTAACTTGTGACTAATGTATCTCATAGCATAACATCAATCGGGTCGATTCAACACAAGTGTTCTCCTAACATTGTGCCCTCAAAGTTTCCGGCATAGTCATGCCCATGATCAGGAAAACAGAACCATCATGCAACACTTGAACTAGTCTTAGAGGCCAGACTAGGAATACATTTTACCGTTTATTATTCCACACGTGCATATGAGTTTCCTTCCGAGCCTCGTGGTTATTGTAGACTCGAGAACCATAGCAGTTATAGCATGGAACATAAACATAATTATGAACATGGAGATAAATAATAGCATTTATTATTGCCTCTAGGGCATATCTCCTACAGACTCCCACTTGCACTAAAGTCAATAATCTAGTCAATGCTAATGCACTTTACACCTATGGCATACTGGTGTAAAATATGCTTCGCTTGTGGTATAGTCTGATGTCCAACGGATCTGACAACTTCAGTTTTGTGTGTATCTTTGCATGTCCTAGCGTTTTCACGCTTTCACAAAATTCATATTTTGTGTGGACTTGGCTTTGTATATATGTGAATCACTGGTCGAACCATGATTCCTCAGACTGAGCTATGGAGCAACTATCTACAATAGTGTCCCATTGACCAAAGTCATCTTGGAACCATACTAAGTTCATGAATGAACTATATGATTCAACATCTTGTTTGTCGCTTCTAAAGCGTCAACATACTTTAGCCTTTGTTATAGAATTTGCCACGGTAACCTGTTTGGAACAATTCCAACTTACTGTGTCACCATATCGTGTATTATACAAAACCCTTAACTTAAATTGAAAATCGCATGGAGCATTGATGAAGACCGTATCGATGTAATTACTTATAACGAGCACTTCATAATCTCTGCTTCCGAGAAAACATGTCATCAGTGCTACTTTAGTACTCAATGACATTTTTCACTGTTGTCCCATGATCAGTACTTTGATCACTTTGGTATCTATACTCACAACAGCTTGGGTGTATCGGACATATCTGATTGTTTTACATACCATGGAATACATGATTAATCCAAACACAAGAGTGTGTGGAATCTCCATCATGTATTTTGCTCATCAGTGTTTTGGGACACCGAGTCTTGCAAAAACTCTTTCCATGTGACTTCGGCAAGAATCACTCCTTGGCGTTTTTAATGCTAAACTGTTTCAGCATCTTGTCAATATGTATTTCTGCTTAGCCCTATTAGGCAATTCTATCTCCATAGATAAATATGCCTAATATCAAGGCTACTCAGCCCAAGTACTTCATCGAAAAACTAGTTTTCAATGAAGTCCTAATTTGTGTCAAGAAATTTATATTATTTCCAATCAACAATGTGTCAAGCACACAAGGTTTTTAGAAATATTATTATGTTCCCAATTACTTTCTTGTAACCACAAGCATCTTCGTTATGCATTGATGAAATCAAACTCTTTGGACTATTTCATCAAAAACGAAGATTCCAACTCCATTTTGCTCTCTTCTGTCCATTGCTGGAACTCTGAAGTTTGCATACTCACTAGCATCCTCTGGATAGACAAAATACCTTGGACTGTATCACATGCAAGTCCTAGGTGGCATTTCCATCACATGGAAATCCTTTTGGCATCCAAGTATCATATCTCATCATTGAAATATGTATTAATTGCTAGTTTAACCCGAACCGACTTTAAGCATTGCTACGGTGTGACAATCTCATCGCAGTTAATTCCTTGAATTTGTTATAAGCAATAAGTCGAGCTTTATGGATAAACATTTTTATCCGTATCAGTTTATAGTTCCATTAATATTCGTTAGACTTCAAGTCTTCCGAAGGGTTTATCAAGATCAAATCTTGAATCATTTATATGGAAACTATCTCGGATTATATTGGCATTTAGCCAATTCCGGAGTCAGGGCCCATCAATGCTTCCTTGTGTATCATAGGTATACTGTTGTCTAGCAACAATATCTCATCTGCGCACCTGAGAGGTTTGCACGAGTTTTGCCTACGTGGTTCAGCTGCAAGTCCGACCGAAGTCCATACATCTCATGTAGAGGCTTCCGTATCAATCGCAGTAGGAAACTCTGGAATCACTTCTAAGGTTTCTTTCCCTTGACCTGATGACGAAGATATTGTTATCTCGTCGAGTTGCACTATCCTCCCACTCACCTTTTTGCAAGAACCATTTTCTTCAAAATCATACCGCTCTTTGTGGCAAACATTTTTGCCTCGGTATAGTGATGGAGGAATACCCAAGAAATTACGATAACCTACAAAGTAGCACTTGTCTGATTTGGAATAGGTTTGTAAATATTTTACACAAGCCCCATATTCCGAATGTTAAGAAAAGACGTAACATGGTTGGGTGTACCATACCATGGCGTCATTTCAACAGATTTGATGGCGCTCTTTTCAGTGTAAAAGCCGCAGTCTCTAAAGCATTACTTTAAAAGGGATAATGGCAAATTGATTTATGTCATCTTTGATCTTACCATGTCATAAATGGTTTGATTACATCTTCATGGACATTCCACTCACAGTGGTGTTCCGGGAGGTGTAAGTTATGAAACTCTTTTCACAACTCATCAGACATTCGCTAAACTTGTAACTCAAATATTCCTTTCCGCAATCTAATTGCAGAAACACAATTTTCTTGTTACAATAATTTCTACTTCATATTGAAAACCTTTTGAATGATTTCAAAAGATCCAGACTTACGTCTCATCAAGTAAATATCCATATATCTACTTGAGTCATTTCTGAAGATAGATAAATCCACTGCTAGCAATAACCTTTATTGGACTACACACATCATAATGTATGATCACCAATAAGTTCGTTGCTCGTTCCTTATGGCCTGTGAACGATATTTCAGTCACTTCACTTTTCAGACGAAAGTCACAAGTGTCAGATGATTCATAATCAAATCACTTCAAAATCCATCATAATGGAATTTCTCCATGCAGCTTTCTCCATTGTGACCAAATGCAGTGCCGCACATATGTGGTATTCTTTTAGTCTTGCAACATTTAGCATTAGTGTTATGGATGTATAATATTACCATCAATATTCATAACATACATCCCATCCTTGATGGAAGCATGGCCCTTTATGTTATTCATAATATTGAACAACAATTGTTCTTTCATGAACAACCCTTTTGCAACAAAACATTATGCAATGAGCTAGAGTGTGTAAAACTCTAAAATGAATTATGAAAGTAAATACGGAGGTAATATATTATTATCAATATTCATAACATACATCTCATTCATAATGAAAGTATGGCCCTTATGTTATTCATAACACCGAACATCAAAAGTTCTCTTATGAACAACCTTCTTGCAACATACTTTATGCAATGGGCTAGAGTGTATAAAACTCTAAATGAATTATGAAAATAAATACAGACAGTAATACACCGATGGAAGGTATAGTAACATTTACTATGTTCCCAGCGTGTATCTAAACCTCACTCCGGCAAGTCTTTTAGGCCGTAGTAGTTCTTGCATCGAGTCGCAACAGAATGCAATCGAGCGGGTATCTCTGTGATCAACTCACAATACCCAAGAATCAGTGATTAACATGTTTAATCATAATTCCCAAGAATTATATCTTTGACCAGCCTTCTATATATCAATAACTTGTATGACATTCATACATGAGCTGGATATTCCAGTCTTCTCTCTTTTTGCCTTTATACTTCTAACAGTTTAACTTTCAGTATTTCTCCTACTTTCAGATGAAGCACCCAACTTTAAGAGTGGCGTTAGCACCGGACTTCCTATGCGTGTAGGTCACACTAACACCCTTTGGACATTTCCTTTCTCTTTAAGTTGTTGTTTTATTCACCTTCATTACATGACAGGCATTCTTCTGGATCCCTCTCTCTTCAGTCAAATGCCCAGTAAACACTTTACTAATACTTTGCAAACAAACATTGCTTTGGATATCTCATATCTTTTAGCCTTTGTCTGCATCTGAAAATAATTTTCAATTCCATGAATATCATATAGCTATCCCAAACTTTTGAAGTTCGGGTCTCATGGAAGCAAACATATTGCACTTGACCGTAACGGAATTCTAGCTTTTGGATCAAAGGATGAGAGTCACATCATCCATAGCATTAGCGGGAGGATACCGAAAGCATGCGATAGGACAAAGTCCTTCTCGTCACTTTTGAGGACAATCCTCACATTACGTTACCAACCGTAAAGTTTTAACCAGATATATAACAGCTATTCAATTTTAATAGGGAAGGTGGAAGCGCAAGCCTTTATTCTACAACTATTATGCAAAATTCACTTAGACAAAGTTCATAATTAATTGCACTGAGAATTAAACAAGTTAATTCTATAGTGCGCTCCCACTCAAATCAATATATCTCATAATTGATTGTGAGTGATTCAAGATCCGCATTTCAATTCGACGCCATTGACGAGTTCATCACTGATGACGTGAATTTCAATCGGTAGGCCAACTTGCCAATCACATCTCTATGTGACTCTTGTCCATCTTTCGATGCGCGTGTTCTGAGCTCATGACTGTCCTGCCTGAACGTCAAGACAACCAAGTGATCACGCAGTGAGGTCTGACCTTCTCCCGCCTTACACCTCTCTAATCGTTCGTGCTCATCTGTACATGGCGCACCCCGAAAAGATACGTGTTGTAGACGGTGCTACACTTGGGAGAACACTAACTACTTGATATTTTTAAGTGAGAGATCACCCTAATAAAAGCGACTACCGCGCAATCAAAAAGGGTGCATTATAAGGGATAAACATCTCAGGCAATTCATAATAGCATGATATGGTATAGCCCTTTCTGACGGAGAAGTCTTTAATTTCTTCGTCTTCGGCATTTGTGTCGGTGATCACCTTCACGAAGATTGCCATCACCTTGTCAATGCACCAGATAATATTGCTATCTCTATAGCTAATAAAATAAGTGCATTAAATAAGGTTGACACGCAGGTCATTAAAGTGACAATCATATGGCTCCAGGCATCATGCCAAATCATGACACGCAGGTCATGTTAATTTACATTATATAGTCATCTCATACATAATCAAATTAAATATGATGAAGACTATACCACATCTCATGCACATCTCATGTCATCCTGCAAAACCAAGTTAGACGCCTCTAATCGGTTTATGCAAAATTTTATTTTACGTGGCTTCTAAGGTTTCAACCAAACCGCAGCTACCAACGTTTATCATCAAGTATGATTATTCAAGTCGCTAGATTAACTTTGCGGGGTGTATGAAACACGAGATAATAAAATCTCGAGCCCCATACTGAACTTCATCATACGCATGACCCTCGTGCAGATCATATCTGCATTGCCCTTTTGTCTGCGAAATTTCATCTTTCTTTTAACTATGGTGGAATTCAATGAACTGTTAGCACTTCGTTGATCAATCAGGATCGCGGATTGCCAGAACTTTGAAACTCCACCATGCCGTTATCAAGATCAGAAATACGCAAATTTCTGGGAAGCAACAAGAACATCGGGTAAAAGATCTCATCTGCTACCCGCATAAATAATTTTCAGTAATAGAACTCATCTACTACAAATTATATTGTGCAACACCCATACATCTCTATGTATTCTAGATCGTAACCTGCATCTACGCATAGCACGGCTCATGATGCCACTGTAGGGTAACACGACTGAAAACAAAAGAAATCGGTACTGCGAGCACGCCCAGGATCACTATGGAGATGCATACAAGGTTTTTGACCTGATCGTTACCGACTCGTAGCGCAGCGGAAGTAGAGTCGATGAAGATCGTCGGTGCAGATCCCCGCAGCTAGGATTTACAACCTCCCAACCGCGAGGATGTACTCCCTCATCAGTCCCTCGGACAGCCCTTCGGGAGGCGGTCGGACAGTCCCCCGGAGGGTGTCACGGATAGCCCTTCGGGAGGCACTCATAGAAACTCGGACGGTCACTCGGACCGCCCTCCGGGAGGCACTCTCGAATAGCCCCTTTGGCAAAAATATCGAACCTACGACCTCTCTACGGGGTTGCACACATACGGTGTCATCTATCCGGCAGGGCTTCGCCGTCCAAAACTAGTTCCCACCGGAACCCAGACAGCCTTTCGGCTCTACGAAACTATTTCACGAGGAGGGAGAGAGAATGCCAGATCATGCTTGGCATTTGTATGTGAGAAAGTGTGAGTGTGGACAGTGCATCTCCACCTCTATTTATAGGAGGAGCAAGGGGTAGAGGCAGGGGGTGAAAAGACCAAAAGGGGTTTGGATATTTCACCATGCCACATAAGGAGGACTTGATCTTATCCACCAAATGGTGGAAGGAAGCCCCATGGGGGCCCCCCAAGCCCATGGACGAAATTGGCTGCCCCCTTAGGGGGGGGGGCACCACCTTTCCATCCACCTTATCCTCTCTCCAAAAATAGGGAATTCCTTCTAGAAGAAAACCCCATTAAAACTAGCCCATAAAGTGTTTTTCACTATTCACGGAAACATTTTTCCGCGACCGTTAAATCCGAAAATATTTATGTGGGCCTAGAACATTTCTAGTACCCCCTAAAATAATTTTGGACGCGTTCCAAAACAATTCTGGATCAGTGATTTTCATCAGCGAAAAGCAACCAAAGCAGTTCCGGCAGCTCCGGAACATTTCTGGTTTTTTTCTCCGGAAAAATCCCAGAAGTTCCCCGAACAATTCTGGCACCCTCCAAGAATTTCCAAGCGTGTGCCGAAACCATTTTGACTTAATGGTATACTCTGAAACAACTTTTCGGTTTTACCGAAACTCTTCGGGTGTTCTCTCTCCGGAACTCTTCCGTTGTCTCCAAAACTTTTCCGGTGACTTTCTCTCAGACTCCCTGTCTAGTATTCAGCAGATAGATGAACCTTAAGCGTGTGACCCTATAGGTTCAGTGAAGTATAGACATGACCGGAACACTTTCCGATCAATGATCAACATCGGAGCCGTGGACACCCATATTGACCCCTATACCCACACGAATAAATATTCGAGTGAACCTCCAGTTGTCGTGTGCTATTCATGTTGCTTCATGATATGTTACAAACACCCGAGGTGAAATTATCGGCATCCCCGTGGATCAACAACTTGTCCACTATGACAGTTACCTCGTTACTGGTTTTGTTCTCTTTTCTCGTTCCCGTGTTCCGGCATCCCTGTGATCAAATCACAATGTGTCTGGCCAGACGATGATGGATACCGTAACACCGAGAGGGCCCAAAGAATATCTCTCCATCGTCGGAGGAGCAAATCCCAATATTGAGCTATCAAGTCCCTTGACATACTTTTCCATGAACCCGTAAGCCGCCGTAATAACCACCCATTTACGGATGACGTTTAACAAACCCCAAAGTTCATGAAGCAAGCATGAAGAAACTTGATACTCTCATGGTCTAAGGAATTATGCAAATGTTAACTTTCTCTATGTTATTAACCATTAACTTGTGACGAATCTATCTCATAGCATAACATCAATCGGGTCAATTCAACACAAGTGTTCTCCTAACATTGTGCCCTCAAAGTTGCCGGCATAGTCATGCCCATGATCAGGAAAACAGAACCATCATGCAACACTTGAACTAGTCTTAGAGGCCAGACTAGGAATACATTTTACCATTTATTATTCGAACGCGTCTGGCTGGCGGCCGTTGGCTCGCTAGCTCTCGCGAGCGGCAGGCCAGAAAAGGAAAATTTCTATCCCCTAGTTCCCAAAAAGGAAAGCGTCCTTCCGACCCGCAAAAACCGCGAAACAGAAACAGAAACCCAAGGCCCGGTCACTATTACGTGACCCCACTACCCTCCAGAAGCCTCCCACACCTCCCTTGCCCACACTTCCTCCTCCACGGCATCTCCTTCTTCTTATCCATGAAAGAAAGGGCATCCCATCCTGGATCCAAAAACCTACAGAGCTGCCATGGCAAACCGAACAAGGTGAATTTTTTTGGCAAGAACTGAAGTGGTAACAAGGAGGGAGGAGAGAGGCGTACCAGGCAGCATCAATCAAGGTAAGTTCCCTTCTAGCTCCAGATCCTCCCTTCTTCACTTTCCCTTCCCCTTTGCCTCTGGATCTACCACCGGTCTTCTCCACGAGTAGCAACATGAATCTGATGTCTGTGTAATTAAACACTACTCTGTGCAACTAGACCCGGTAGCAAAACCAACTTCTGCCTCGATGTGTGCAAATAGACACAAGGGAGTAGTTTTGCAAAAAAAATGTGCAACAAACAGCCCAGACTAGAAACATGGAGTGGATGTAGTGTCTGTGCAAATAGAAGCCCATATTTGTGCAACTAAATCATGGATCCAAGCCAACTTTTCCTGCAATGTGTGCAACCAACAGCCAAAACTATAAAAGAGTAAATATATGTGCACACTAAGCATTAATCCAAGGACAACTTTCCTGCAAAATGTGTGCAACAAACAACCCAGACTAGAAAGATGGACTGGGTGTACTCTTTGTGCAAAAACAAGCACATATTTGTGCAACTAAGCCATTGGTCCAAAACCAACTTTCCTGCAGCATGTGTGCAAAAAAAACATCCCAGACTAGAAAGATGGACTGGGTGTACTGTTTCTGCAAAAAGAACATATTTGTGCAACTAAGCATGGGTCCAAGCCAACCTTTTTATGCAAATGTGTGCAACAAAACAGCCCAGATTGGAGTCCATCTGTTCTAGTCTTTTGGCTGTTGGTTGCACACATTACAGGAAAAGATGGTTTTGGATCCATGCTTAGTTGGCAAAAATATGGGCTTCTATTTGCACAGACACTACATTCAGTCTATCTTTTCCTGCAAAAAATGTGTGCAACCAACACACAGACTAGATGAAACTAAAAAAGACTGGATTTACTGTCTGTGCAAATATAAACATATAATTGTGCAACTAAACTTGTATCCAAAGCCAACTTTTGTTGTAAATGTGTGCAGCAAAGAAACCAGAATTGAAAAAGCACAAGAACAGTATTAAAAACAAGCGTACAAATAGTCTTGTCTCACACAAATTGCAATAGGGGAATATGTTCTATAGGATGTTCTATATACTAAAAGTGAAACATAAAAGAAGATGAAATTCTATTTCCTGTCATCAGAAAAAGGTGCCAAAGGTGATCACATTCCGACGTGATCACCTGAGGTTTTGCAAACAAAAGGTGCCAAAGGTGATTAATTAACACTGCATACAAAATATTTGTTGTTCTTCAGAGAAACTGGATAAAAAAGGTTGACGATGCCAACTTGATATTATGTTAGTTGTGCAACTACAAAATGCAGAGGATGCCAACTAAAATAGTTACTCTTGTGCAACTAGAAAGGCCGAGGATGTCAACTAGTTAGATGCTATTGTGTAACTAGAAAATGCTCAGGATGCCAACTAATTAAATACTCCTGTGAAACTAGAAAGGTTAAGGGTGCCAAGTCATTAGATACTCTTGGGCAACCCTCAAAAATTTGAAGATGGGACTAAAAAATAGTTACTCTTGTGCAACTAGAAAGGCTGAGGATGTCAATTAGTTGGATACTGTTTGTGCAAGTAGAAATGCTGAGGATGCCAACTAATTGAATATTCTTGTGCAACTATAAATCTTGAGGATGCCAATTAATTAGATACTCTTGGGAAAAGAAATATTCAGCACTTGCATGACCAATCAAAAAATTGCACATTCAGGTTTCAAGCTTCTAGAAGAAAATGCTAAGGGTGTCCACGCAGCTACAAAAAGACTGAGGATGTCAACTAGTTGGATGGTATTGTGCAACTAGAAATGCTGAGGATGCCAACTAATCAGGTACTCTTGTGCAACTAGAAAAGCCTGAGGTTGCCAGCTCATTTAGATACTCTCTGGAACACGTCATCATGCTCTCCATCCCCATCATTATCAGCGCCACGTGCTTGCCGCTTAGCAGCCCGTTTTGAGTTCCGCCGAGAGGTCCTATTTGGAGAACCCTACAATGAACAAAAAACATTGAACTGCTGAGAGGGTAAAAGAAAAGAGAATAATAAATGGTCATAGGATAAAAGAAAAAGGAAATATGAACCTCTGTTTCACTGCCAGGCACACCTCCTTGACCAACCATTTTGTCTCTGCAAAACAGAAAAGAACAAACATATTAGTCAAAATTAACAAAACTGCATAGGGGGATACAAAATGGGGGTGGGGTAGGCTACATTTACATATGATGTTGGCAACTTAAATTAACAAGTTGCACATGGGCAGAAAAAATGAAAAAATGGCTACTCTTAATATGAAGTTGGCAACTTAAGATAACAAGTTGCACAAGAATTAAAAAGAAAGTTGCACATGAATTCCTACCTGGGTGAGTGAAAAAATTGCCACCCAGAAACAATTATACTACTTGGTTGGCAAGTCAATCAAAACAACTTGGATAAGGGGACCAGCCTAGTTGCAAAAAAGGTGGGCGATGAGGCCTACTTGTAGGACGACATGCTTCCAGTTTACAGCAGTGTTGTACAAGTTTTCAATGGTCATATCCAACTGAGAACTACTATATGTGCAACTACAATACTGCAGATGCCAACAAAAAAATGTGACTAGCAAAAATAGATCGACTTAAGCAACTCCCTACCAGTAGGATGTGCAACTTTGACAATAGCCCCGACCAACTGCATGGTAGTCAATGTGCAACTCTGAAAATATGGTTGTGCAACTCTTTCTATGCTCTTCAGAAAATTCAAGATTGATAATTTACAGAACATACAAGCGTTACAGTGTTAGATGACTAAAGAAAACACTTATTTCACCACCCAATCATTCAATGTTAGCTGACTAAAACACTTATTTAACCACCCAATCATCCGTTGAATGCTAAGTTTTTGCAAGGAAGATGAAACATACATAGAATTGGACTAGTTTGCTTCAGCAACTATCATCATGTACTCTAGCAGACTAGAACTAAATTAGAAGAGGAAATTAAACATTAATTAAAGATGTAAAGATAAACTAGACTCGTGTGCCAGGTTTACTAGCAAAATACTACTATACTGTACTAGATTGTATTGACATGCAGACACCCAGAAATACACCGGTGCCTCTGAACATTGTGCTTCCGCAGTACATATTGAAAGGATATGATGGTCCAATCAAAGAATTTCCGACGAGAAGCTCTCGCAGCCGAGCGAATGCAACGCTCTCCCACGGGACCCCTCTGCCCGAATCAACCCAGAAACGCTGTCGGCGTCAGGACCTGACATTGCTGCACCTCCACCCAACAGATCATGACGCCGGAAAGACCACATCAGACACCACTACCACCGGAGGTTGCTCCATCTCCGCCATCGCGTGACGCCGACATCACACACAACTGCGACCAGAGGATCCTCCACCCCCGCCATATGGGAGGAAGTGGACTCAGTCAGAGCCGAAGGGGAAGGATCTCAGCTGGCCTCGGGCGGAGGAAGTAGACGACGGCTGCATCTCGTCGACGACGACGGGGGACAACGGCGATGGGGCTAGATCTGGTTGGGCAGGGAGCAGCCGGACGGTTGGGGAGGATGCCATGGTGGAGTGGGCCGGTGGTGGTGCGGCCAAGCCAATCGTCGTGGTGGTGGCGCGACGAGGACCTCGGGGCAGAGTCACGCGGGGTGGTCCTCCCCTCCTCCGATCCGTCGGTGGAGCGTGGTGGCCGGTTAGTGGGGGCCTTCTGGTGGTCGGCGTTGAGGGAAGAGGCCCCTCTGATCCAGATCCGTGGAAGAGTGAGAGAGAGACGCGAGTCGGGTGAGAGAACAAGAGAGGAGTCGTGGGTGGTGCGGTGAAGAGAGAGAGGCTGTCGGTGGGGTGGGATGGGCTGGGAAGTTGTCAGTTAGCGCGTGTGATGGCTGGATCGTGCGGCTACGAGCCGGCCGCTCGGTCTCACCAAAAAGTGCGCGTGCACTTTTAAGATTTTAGGTTATTATTCCACACGTGCATATGAGTTTCCCTCCGAGCCTCGTGGTTATTGTAGACTCGAGAACCATAGCAGTTATAGCATGGAACATAAACATAACTATGAACATGGAGATAAATAATAGCATTTATTATTGCCTCTAGGGCATATCTCCTACAACGGGGTCATGTACCAGAGGTGGCTTACGTAAGGGAGCCCAGACTCTTCAGTTACATGGGGCCTGCTTGGCCCAAGACAAGAATGGAGCCCTAGGGGGCAGGGATGACCTTCGTGCCCTCCAAGACTAGGGGGCGGCAAGCCCTAGATCGCATCCGCCACCATGTAAACCCTAGACCTCTACTACCTATATAAAGGGAGGTCTAGGGTCCTCATCATCATCCAATCTCAGATCCAAACTCTCCGTAGCAGTCTCGTACACCATTGTAATCCTCTGCACGAGGTATCTCCTCACCATGAATAATAAGAAGCAGGACGTAGGGTATTACTCTTCGGAGGCCCGAACCTGGGTAAACTGCGTGTGCAGACTCCGTCCTGGTACTTCCGACCTCGTCATGAACCCTACTGAGGGATCTGGCGGTATTTCACTCCATCATTTGGCGTGCCAGGCACAGGCGACGCTCGTCGGCGACCTAACCCGGTGCAGAGAATCAAAAGAAGTCAGCTCGTTGGGTCAGACCTTCACGTTCGGCTCTTTCAAGCTGGCCATCGATGGATCAGGTGACTCTTCGACGTTTCGCCACCACCCTTTATCGACTACATGCATTTCGGAACGATCGAGTTCATCCATGATGAACAAGGACTGGCCGTGGGAATCTACCCCAGCCCTAACCACCTCGCGTGGGAACACGAGCGGAGCGCCGCGCGGGGTTCCGCAAGGCCGTCAGCCCACTCGCGAGAACTTCGTATATATGATATTCACAACGACGGACACACGCCGAAAACAAAAGCTTGCGCGACGCGCGATCTACATGGCGGAAAGCACAACCGGCGAGCGGCTCATGTGGTCCCAGGAAATGGTGACCTTCAACATCGGGGATCACCCGCAGGACGTCGTCCATCCAAGCAAACATGCCTTGGTACTAGATCCAATCGTGGGGGGCTGCCACCTCTCACGCGTCTTGATGGACGGAGGCAGTGGCCTCAACATTATCTTCACCAACACCCTAGAAAAGATGAATATCTCGTTGTCCAGCCTACGAAGGTCGGACGTGGGTTTTCACGGGGTGGTACTGGGCCGCCCAGTCCATCCCCTAGGGCGGATCAAGCTCGAGATCGTCTTCGGAGACGAACGCAACTACCGAAGCGAGACAATTCAATTCGATGCCCCCTTCCAGAGCGGCTACCACACAATCTTGGGCAGGCCCGCATATGTAAAGTTCATGGCGGCCCTGTCCTATGCCTACCTACGGCTGAAGATGCCCGGCCCAAACGGCACGATCACCGTACGCGGGAGCTCGGAAAAATCCTACAAAGCAGAGGTGGCCAACGTGGAGCTCGTCAAGGCCGATGTGGCCTCAACAGAGCTCTCTAGGATAAATAAGCGAAAAGGCCATTAGAGGCTGAGCTCTCAGAGAAACCGAGGCCGGGGCATGTGTTCCAACCAGCCAAACATACGAAGAAGTTTCAAGTGCACCCGGAGGACCCTAGCAGTACAATGATCTCTTCGGAGATCCATCTGTTGTAATTCTTGCGGTGTGTTTGTTGAGATCCGATGAATTGTGGATTTATGATCAGATTGTTCATTGAATTTATTCGAATCTCTTGAAGTTTCTTTGCTGTGTAATTTTATAGCTATGTATGCGTTCTGATCTATGAGTCTTGTTTGGCCAAGATTGATGAGTAGTTCTTCAGAGGGAGTGGTGCATAGTAGTGGGTTCAATCTTGCGGTGATCTTGTTCAGTGACAGAAAGGATGAAGGCACGTATTGTGTTGTTGCCACTAAGGATAAAATGTTGGGGTCAATCTTAGTGTTAGGTTTTCTTCTGTCTACATTATGGCATCTTCCTTATTGCGTTACTCTGTTTCTTGTAAACTTAATACTTTGAGATGCATGCTGGATAGTGGTCTTAAGGTGGAGTAATAGTAGTAAACGTCAGTAAGTTTAACGGTCTACTTATCACGAATTTAATGCCTATGTGAAATTATGCCATGAATGATCATGGTTATAATTTGCGCTATTCTGTCAATTGTTCAACAGTAATTTGTCTACCATATCACTACATGCTTTCGAGAGATGCCACTGGTGAAGCTATGGCCCCCGAGTCTATTTTTCCATCAATACAAAAACTACTACAATTGCTCTTTTTGATTTTTTACCTTCTTGCCACTTTGCCCTATCACTATTTGCGTTTAATCTTGTAACTAGCAAGAACAAGAGGATTGACAACCTTCTTGCCTTTCTTGGGTGCAAGCAATTTATTTGTTTACGTGCAGGTACAACCAACATTGTTAGCTTGGTGCCTCTTTCTGGTTCGATAAACCCTGGTTCTTAACTGAGGGAAATATTTTCCGCTGCTGTGCTACATCACCCTTCCTCTTCGGGAAAATCCAACAACTCAATCATGAGTAGCAGCCGAGTGACGCTGGAGCCCTCGGAGCAGGTTGATGAAGCGATGGCGAAGCTCCGGACCATCCAAGGTGGCGGGACAATTCGATGAAGTGACGTTGGAACCCCTACGCCAGCCGATGTGATGCAGTAGGGTAGCGTGGTGGGACGTTGACTTGATGAAGCGATGGCGCGGCGATGCCAACGCAGGTCAGAATTTGTGACACGGTCAATTCCGGCTTGATGAAGTGACCAAGCGGCGATGCCGACACGCCCGACATGTGCAATCCAAGGGGCGACGATGTTTTCTTGGCAATGATTTGGCCTTCATGATGCCGAACTCTTGGTCTGCTCACTGAGGTGATGATCCGATGTGTTGACATTGGCTCGATGAAGCGACGACCTATCTAGCGCAAGTTGGACCAGTTTAACACCGGCGTGATGGTGAAGAACACCTCAGAAAAGGCTCAAAATTGTTGGCACGTGTTTGATATCAAAACACAATACCTTACAAAAAAATTCCCACAAAAAGGATGTCCGGTAATCCGTTAATGAAAAAGATGAACTTGGGTCGGATTTGTTTTCACGCAGAAAACATATTAGAAAGTTGATGCACTCCTCAGGCTCGTCCTTGAGTTTGAACTGTCGGATCGAGTTGAAATTTTGAGGGTTTATCAATATAGCAGCTCTGCAGAAGATGAATGGTTGGATCTTCCAACGAATGTTCGAGCTAGCTGGAGCACACGCTGCCCCGAAGTCATGCAGATTTCCGCCCAGAACCGACATGGCCTCGGTATATCGGCGATTGTTGGAGATTCCTGCATCAGAACGCGATAAAACTTTATGAGGTGGTTGTAAACTCAATTCCGCATAATCCACCAAAGGGTTAGTCAAAACAATGCTCGAGGAGGCGGGGATAGCAAAAGTGATTTCGCTGTCCTGAAAATTCTGCATGGACGCGCGAGGGAAATGTTGACGTTGAGCCCCTGAGCTCCATGGACAATTTTTCCATGATCTCGGTTGAGATCGAAGTTGATGTTGATGAAGACACCCATCCGATCTTGACGATCCGACATATGTTGTAATTCTTGAGCTGGCCGAGGTGACCAGTCGAGTCGGCGACGAATATGTCGACGTCGAGGACAAAGTTTCGTTCCGGTGTGTAGATCGCATCGGAACCGATCTGAATTCCCACCGCGCCACGGTGAATATGCAGTGGGACCTACATGTGCCACCAATGATGGAGTCGAATCCGGCATATCTCAGTTAGAGGGTACCGAGCTGGTAGTCTTTACACGATAGTAACAGGACACAAGGGAGACATGATGTTTACCCAGGTTCAAATCCTCTCGAAGAGGTAAAACCGTACGTCCTGCTTTGTTGTATTGATTGTGAATGGGGTACAAAGCACGAGTTGATCTACCTCCAGATCGTGTATGAATAAGTTCTCTCAAACTGAGATGATCTATCGTCTAGTCTAGCCTCGGTTTATATAAGAGTACTGGAGGCCTAGGATAACAGGAGTCCCAGTCGGCCACGTCGGTGGAGAGGAATCCTTGTCTTGCATGCCAAGTCTTGTGGAATCTCCCTTGTATGCGTTATGGGCTGCCCGAAGTGGCCCGCTAATCAACTGCCATGGGGTTCCTCGGCCCGACCCATTTGGCCGGGAGACGACATTGTGAGTACCCCCTAGTCCAGAACTCCGTCATGAGCCCCATGAGAACTGCCTTTCATCCATTCCTCTGCCCGTAAATTCAATATTTCACAAAACCCTTCATAGCAATTTTCTCCTTTTTTTCTGCCGTTGCAAGTTCCTGTTCCGAGCAGATCCAATCTGGAGACCTGTTCTGACACCCCGCCGGAGGGGAATCCACCATCTAAGGCTTCTTCATCAACCTTGCTACCTCCATGACCATGTGTGAGTAGGTCCTTTAGGCCTTAGGGTCCATAGGAGTAGCTAGATGACATCTTCTCTTCCTCATGATTCAATACAATGTTGCCGTGAGCCGCCTCACATGATCGGGATCCATATGATGTAATCGATGTTGTGTTTGTTGGGATATGATGATTTGTCACTTTATGATTAGATTGTTCATTGAAATCAATTGAATCTTTTCAAGTTTCTTTGTTGTATAATTGAATAGCTTTGTATGCTCTCCAATCTATTTGTCTTCTTTGGTCAAGTTTGATGGGTAGTTCTTCAAAGGGAGTTGTGTGTTGTGTAATGGGTTCATATCTTGTGGTTATTTATATCCAAGTGACAGAAAGAGACAAGACACACATTTTTTATTATTATTGCCATTAAGGATAAAATGATGGTTTCTTTATCACACTTGGATGATAGTTTTACTGTCTACATTATGACATCGTGCTTATTGCAATGCTCTGTTTGCCATAAACTTAATACTTTGAGATGCATGCTGGATAGTGGCCTTGTGGTGGAGTATTAGTTGTAAATACAGTTGGATAACTGTCTACATATATATCACAGACGTAATGCTTATATGAGATTATACCATGATTGATCATAGTCATAAATATAAATATTGCAATTTAATCACTGCCCAGCTGTAATTTGTTTACCACACCACACTTGTATATATGCTTGAAGAGATGCTACTAGTGAACCTATGGGCCTGGGGGTCTATCTTCTTTACTGAAAACTTTACCAAAAATATTATTTCCTTGTTGTACCGTATTGTTTATTTTATCTATCTATCAATTCCTACCATACTGTGCAATTTGATCTTGTAACGAGCAAGACAAGAAGCTTTACAACCTTATTGACGTGTTGGGGACAAGTATGTCTTGTGTTTTGTGTGCAGGTATTAGTGACTTTTTTTGCTGGAAGAACTCCTTCTGGTTCGATAAACCTTTGTTCTCTACTGAGGGAAATACTTATTGCTAGGTTACTTCACCCTTATACTTTGGGGTTACCCAACCACTCTTACGAGAGAGCAAACACACGTGCGCTGCATGGGCGTACCTGCGAGGGACCAGTCAAAGAGGCCCCACGCGCAAACCGATGCTGTGACAACGTGCCCCTGCCTGGCGCGATCGAACCATCCCAGCGGGGGCCAAAGATGCCAACACGTGGGTCGGGCTAGCTTGTCGGACGCCGGCAGCGCGTGGGGCCTCGCTCGCAGGCGCGCCCGACGTCGCCCAATGATGGTGGCCCCGGGCACGCCCCGCGGTCATCCGTCATGGACCGCCAACGCCGGTCGCCCGGGCACGCGCTGTCCGGGCAGATCAGACGACGCGTAGAGACCTCGAGAGGCCCCCGCGGCATGTGACCTGGAAACAGACGGCTAGGAGGCTCTCTTCGCCCTCGATGAGCCCTAGGAGGCAGGTACTCTAGCCCTTTTATAGAAGTATAATGTGCTGAAAGGTTAGTACTGATAATAACATGATATATTTTATTTTCATCCAAATAGGTATATCCCAATGTGCTTAGCAAATGTGTTGATTCAAAAGTAGGATCTTCATTGGGAAGATACATAAAGGTGAAGCAACATCCAGTCGATGTTCACACATCACCACTAGAGAATACACCACAACATATAATCAAACACCAATCTTTACTGCAAATTCACATGGCTCGCAGCACCGGGCTTTCTGCCATGTCCTTAAGAATGTGATGGAACTGCTCACAAGTCATCAAAATGAACATGTTCAAAGGGACATGAAAAATGATGGAAATCTTAAAGTATAGGGATTTCTATTTCTGTGCCCCTCTTTGCTTAGTCCTCCTCAGTTTTGCCCAAGCCAACTTTTTTTGCTCACTTTTCCCCTCCACCGCGCCACCCACCCTCACCAATGCCCAAACGGGGGTTTGCCGTTGGTCAAGGGAGTTGACTGTTAGCCGCCGCTGTTACTAACGAGTGGGACACACCGTGCCATGTGGCGCTCCCACAATCGGCTGGGTATGTGCCAGCATGCATGTGTAGTCACATCGCGGTCACGTCGGCATTTTCACACCACGCGGTTTCCTATGCAAGGAGTCTCGTCGCCGGCGTGCCTGCCAGGCACCTATTAATGCATTTTATAGCCGCGCGGCGCACCCGCGTTCACCCACTCCTGTCCCAATCCCCTTCCCTCCCGTCGCCGCCCCACAGCCTTCTCCGTCCTGCGCCTCCACCAAACCCTAGCCGCCTCCAGCAAACCCTAGCCGCCTACACCAAACCCTAGCCGCCTCCCCTTCCGTAGCCGGAGCAATGGCCAGCCACGGTGGTGGGGCGGGAAGCAGCAGCCGGGAGCGCCGCTGCGCGATGTTCATTCCGGGCATGCCGCGCACCCTCCGGGTCGACGAGGCATAGCTCCTCGCCCGCTGCAGCGTCATGGTGCCACCGGACACGCGCCTGCCGTCCGGCTAGCACATGAGCTTGGGGGGGGCTCGCAGTGGAGCATGTCCCCACCGTTGGCATGCCGGTCATGTCGTGCGCGATTCGCGCGTTTCGGGAAGGCTTGCCGCCGGAGGAGCGGTCCAAGCCGCGCTACGCGCTCGGCAGCCAGCGGTGGCCGGAGATCCTGGCGAAGGAACATGCCGCCCGCATCCAGCACTATGACAGCCGCTACCCGGCTTCGCGAAACAACATCGACGAGAGGTACGCCTTCTGGGAAGGGCGTACCTTCCCCGATGTCATGGCCGCCTGCCGCGCGCAGCTCGGTCTGGAGGAGGGCGACCGGGTTTCGCCGCCATGGGCCACGCCTCGACTCACGCCGCGGGCCATGCCCACATCTGCAGGAGGCGGCGGCGGTGCCAGTAGCAGCCGGGGCCTCCGCGTTCTAAAGCCGGAGCCAGGGACGCCATGGACGAGCTCTGAAGTGCGCGGCGCCAGCCTGTGCATCCCAAAGCCGGAGCCAGGGACAAGCTCTGCGGTGCGTGGTGCCGGCCTGCGCATCCCGAAGTCGGAGTTGTGGACGAGTTCCTGTGGCGTCCCTCTGCTAGTCCCAAAGCCCGAGCCCGGGACGAGCTCGCGCGCCCCCCTGCTCGTGCCCAAGCGGGAGCCCGGGACGGGCTATGGCGGCCCCCTGCTCGAACCCAAACCGGAGCCGGAGCTGCCGCTGGTGGCGGAGTACAGGGGAGCGGTGGTCAGCAAGGCCGGCGACCCTGCAGACATGTCGGGGCTCCTCCTGGTGTTGCGTGAATTAACAAAGGGGCTGCAGCGCGACCCCGATGACCCGGTGGACTCGCCGGGGCTGCGACAGGCAGTCGTCGCCTCGGTGGCTGACGTCACCATCGACATCGTCAGCGGCGAGGAGGAGAAGAAGGAGGAGGACGATGACAAGGACTTCTTCGGCGACGGCAGCGGCTCCGACGTGGACGACGACGATCAGTAGCTTTGTTTAGGGTTCATGTCTATACAAATTATAAACTTTAAATGAAATTTGTGTTGTTTGAATGTCCAATTTGAATGTTAGTAGCTATGCATGTTTGAATGTCCAATTTGTGCCTTCTTTGCTTGTATGTGACAAGTGGTGACCCAAATTTCATTAAGATGCTAAAATAATCGGGTGTTTTCAATCAAACAGTGTCAAATTTGTGAAGGTTTTTTTTAAAACTTGTTGTATTGCAAGTTTGATATTTTTCACAAACTAGTGCACATAAGATGGCTCAATGCAAAGGCATTTGAATTTTTGAGCCTTTTTTCATTTTCTTTGTTTTTTTCAAAGTGGGGTCAAACTTGGAGTGTTGACCATTCATACAAAATGGTTTGGAATTCCAACTTTGTTTGTCCCAAGTTCATCCATCACCAATATTGGAGCATAAAATGATTTTTGGCAATTTTCTGGACCAAACTATGTCACACTTGTAGTGCAAATTTGGGCATTTTCTGATAATTCACTAAAACTCAACTAAATGCATGGAATATAGCAATATCACTCTGAAAAAGCTGAAACTTGGTCAGTGGCCATCCAATGTGGCCTGCTTTTCATGAAAAATGAAATGGAACAAATTTCAGAATTATTTGAGGCAATTCCTTCACAAAAAAAGTCATTTCTGGGGCTCGGAAAATGGAAAAAATATTTTTATTACTAAATAATTGTAAATTCCTATGCAACATTGTCCACAATGGTAACACCACTAGTTGTGCCAAATTTGGACATGTTATCATGGATTTTGACATGTATGTGACCATTTCCATGTGCATATGCCATGAAATCCACACAAGTCCATAGTAGATAGTCAAATTTGTGAAGTTTTTTTTAGACTTATTGTATTGCAAGTTTGATATTTTTCCCACAAACTAGTGCACATAAGATGGCTCAATGCAAAGGCATTTGAATTTTTGAGCCTTTTTCCATTTTCTTTTTTTTAAAATTGGGGGCAAACTTGAAGTGTTGACCATTCATACAAAATGGTTTGGAATTCCAACTTTCTTTGTCCCAAGTTCATCCATCACCAATATTGGAGCATAAAATGATTTTGGGCAATTTTCTGGACCAAACTATGTCACACTTGTAGTGCAAATTTGGGCATTTTCTGATAATTCACTGAAACTCAACTAAATGCATGTAGCAATATCACTCTGAAAAAGCTGAAACTTGGTCAGTGGCCATCCAATGTGGCCTGCTTTTCACGAAAAATAAAATGGGACAAATTTTAGAATTATTTGAGGCAATTCCTTCACACAAAAAAGTCACTTCTGGGGCTTGGAAAATGGAAACTATATTTTTTTATTACTAAATAATTGCAAATTCCTATGCAACATTGTCCACAATGGTAACACCACTAGTTGTGCCAAATTTGGGCATGTTATCATGGATTTTGACATGTATGTGACCATTTCCATGTGCATATGCATTGAAATCCACACAAGTCCATAGTAGATAGTCAAATTTGTGAAGGTTTTTTTTTTGAAACTTGTTGTATTGCAAGTTTGATATTTTTCCCACAAACTAGTGCACATAAGATCCCTCAATGCAAAGGCATTTGAATTTTTGAGCCTTTTTTCATTTTCTTTGTTTTTTTTCAAACTGGGGTCAAACTTGAAGTGTTGACCATTCATACAAAATGGTTTGGAATTCCAACTTTCTTTGTCCCAAGTTCATCCATCACCAATATTGGAGCATAAAATGATTTCTGGCAATTTTCTGAACCAAACTATGTCACACTTGTAGTGCAAATTTGGGCATTTTCTGATAATTCACTGAAACTCAACTAAATGCATGGAATATAGCAATATCACTCTGAAAAAGCTGAAACTTGGTCAGTGGCCATCCAATGTGGCTTGCTTTTCATGAAAAATGAAATGGGACAAATTTCAGAATTATTTGAGGCAATTCCTTCACAAAAAAAGTCATTTCTGGGCTTGGAAAATGGAAACTATATTTTTATTACTAAATAATTGCAAATTCCTATGCAACATTGTCCACAATGGCAACACCACTAGTTGTGCCAAATTTGGGCATGTTATCATGGATTTTGACATGTATGTGACCATTTCCATGTGCATATGCCTTGAAATCCACACAAGTCCATAGTAGATAGTCAAATTTGTGAAGGGTTTTTTTTCAAACTTGTTGTATTGCAATTTTGATATTTTTCCCACAAACTAGTGCACATAAGATGTCTCAATGCAAAGGCATTTGAATTTTTGAGCCTTTTTCATTTTTTTCAAATTGGGGTCAAACTTGGAGTGTTGACCATTCATACAAAATGGTTTGGAATTCCAACTTTCTTTGTCCCAAGTTCATCCATCACCAATATTGGAGCATAAAATGATTTTTGGCAATTTTGTGGACCAAACTATGTCACACTTGTAGTGCAAATTTGGGAATTTTCTGATAATCCACTGAAACTCAACTAAATTCATGGAATATAGCAATATCACTCTGAAAAAGCTGAAACTTGGCCAGTGGCCATCCAATGTGGCCTGCTTTTCATGAAAAATGAAATGGGACAAATTTCAGAATTATTTGAGGCAATTCCTTCACAAAAAAAGTCATTTCTGGGCTTGGAAAATATATTTTTTATTACTAAATAATTGCAAATTCCTATGCAACATTGTCCACAATGGTAACACCACTAGTTGTGCCAAATTTGGGCATGTTATCATGGATTTTGACATGTATGTGACCATTTCCATGTGCATATGCCTTGAAATCCACACAAGTCCATAGTATATAGTCAAATTTGTGAAGGTTTTTTTCAAACTTGTTGTATTGCAAGTTTGATATTTTTCCCACAAACTAGTGCACATAAGATGGCTCAATGCAAAGGCATTTGAATTTTTGAGCCTTTTTTCTTTTTCTTTGTTTTTTTTTCAAATTGGGGTCAAACTTGGAGTGTTGACCATTCATACAAAATGGTTTGGAATTCTAACTTTCTTTGTCTCAAGTTCATCCATCACCAATATTGGAGCATAAAATGATTTTTGGCAATTTTCTGGACCAAACTATGTCACACATGTAGTGCAAATTTGGGAATTTTCTGATAATTCATTGAAACTCAACTAAATGCATGGAATATAGCAATGTCACTCTGAAAAAGCTGAAACTTGGTCAGTGGCCATCCAATGTGGCCTGCTTTTCATGAAAAATGAAATGGAGCAAATTTCAGAATTATTTGAGGCAATTCCTTCACAAAAAAGTCATCAAATGGTTTAATAAGCCACCTCTTTTTTTTAGGCATTCTGCCCACAAACCACCACGGACCAGCTGACAGATGGACCCGCCGTTCATGTCCCACGCGCCAGTAACTGCGCCCACCACCTACGACCATAGAGTCGCTGACAAAGGTGTCCCACAAGTCAGTAACCACGCCCACCACCGACGATCGCGCAGCCAATGACAAAGGTGTCCCACGCGCCAGTAACTGCTACCACATGTACGACTGCGCAACCGCTGACAGAGGTGTCCCACAAGTCAGAATACGCGCCCACCTTCTACGAGCGCGCGGCGGCTGACAGAGGTGTCCCACAAGTCAGAATACACGCCCACCATCTACGACCGCGCAGCTGCTGACAGAGGTGTCCCACAAGTCAGTACAGGCGCCCAGCTTCTATGAGCGCGCAACCGTTGACAGGGGTGTCCCACCAGTCAGTACAGGCGCCCAGCATCTACGACCGCGCAGCCGCTGACAGAGGTGTCCCACAAGTCAGTACAGGCGCCCACCTTCTACGAGCGCGCAGCCGCTGACAGGGGTGTCCCACGCGTCAGTAACCACACCCAATAACGGTCAAAGACTTTGACCAGACGGCAAACCCCCATTTGGGCTTTTGAGAGGGTGGGCCGCACCGTGGAGGGGAAAAGTGAGGACTGCCAAAGAGCGTGGGCAAAACTGAGGAGAAGTAAGCAATGAGGGGCACAGAAATAGAAATCCCTAAAGTATAAATCTTTCATCAAATAAACACTAAAGCACCAGCTTCTAAACTTTAATTAACAACAAGAAGTGATCATAGTAACCAAACTACACCAATTGCACATGGATTTTGTTAATGGAGACGAGTTTTGGGATGTTGTTCTATTGACGATCATGTGGATGACAATGCTCCCAATGTTGGCTTGTTGTTGGTGATGATGAATGCATCGATTCCCCTGGCTGGAGGTGCCAGAATTAGCAAAATCGCCCCTATGAGAGAGAAACTAAGGTGCTCTAGAGGCGTCCACCGCATTATAAAATCATGGGAAACTATGACGTGCCCTCAGAGGAAGAATGGGTACTTCACTTAGAAGGAGATGCAAAGGGGAGATTGGTGGCCCTCACGCAGCCCACGGAGGTTGCTTAAGGAGAGGACCACCTGGCTTGGTCGTGTGCCCCCGGCCTCCCCCAGGGGTGGCCCTCTGGCTTCTGGAACCTTTGATGTATATGTTTGCGTACTATTGTTTGGATTTCCTCTATGAAAGTGCACTTTTCCGCTGAAAATTCTCCTGCCTATGTTTGTCTGCAATAACAAAGGAGTAGAGTTAAAAAGTAGAAAACATGGCTAAATATGTATAGTATAAGAGCAATTTATCTTATGCAATAGTGATGCAAAAATGCATGTATCATCGCGTTGGCTGATAAGAGGAGCTAGGAGGTAGATGTGGAGCTAGGATTACATAATCAGGGGAGGGGCACCACTGAACAAGGGTTATACTTGTGTTAAAACTACTTATTCTCTATTTTGACAAGATCACTAGTAATGCAGCCTTCAGTCCTACAACTCTGACTCCTAATGTGCCATATAAATTTCTAGCATTGGGTCAGGCCAGCCTGTTTTTTGATCTGAAATTTAAAGACCGCCCCGACCTGAATTATCTTTCGGACTGCATATCGAGGCGTGGACCCAACCTGACTCGACTAGGGTTTTTGGGTCGGAGTAGGGCCAGGTTGCGTATGTTGTGACACTTTTGTTTAACAAGAATATGGTTCCCAACCTATTACCCGAATCTTCAATATTCTTGCCTTTGGTTATAAAAATAGATTTTCTATATAAATAATCAATTAAGGGGCATTGATTTTGATTTCTAGAAAATCTAAAATAATGAAACAAAATAAATATACAGATATACACATAAATCTAGTAAAATTGTATGCTTAAAAAAGGGCATCAATGCATAGATCGATATCCACATTATATTTGATTGAAATATTAAATTTATCTTAATTTAGAATATTTTTCCCGATACGAATAAGATTTAGTCTATATTATGCTTATGGAGTCATTAATGGACTACCTATCATACCGCCCTTCTAGAATCTCACGAGGTTACGTTACCACAATGGACGAAACGCTTTGGACAACACAGACATTTCCGTCGGTCGGGTGGCCTTTAAATACCGACGGTTCTGGTTGATCTGCGCCACGAGACTTCGAGGTTGCATTCGTATTGCCATATAGCTATAATGTTTTCATCTAATTTTGCGCTCGCAAGCAAGGAGAAGAACTGCCCGTCAAAGGTATTTCCTACGGAATAGATCATTTAGCATTGTATTTACCTATTCTAATTTAATTTTTAGATCTACAATGTGTAAAGTCGAGCATGGGTTCTTTGACACAATTAGTGTTGAATTGCTTTGTTGTGGAGACGATATTGTATTTACCTATCTCTCCTAAGCAAGCTTTAAGATCTTGGATTTGTTTATTTGCTATTGGTAGTGTTGTGGTTGATTCTACTGATCTGATTGTGTTATTGTGTCCAAAATAATAAAGGTAGTCAGATAAAGTTATTATTGTTTAATTGAAGTCATTTCTCTGTAGGAGCAAACATCACTTGATTTCCCATATTAGTTGAAGATCTTGTTAGATTTGAGTATTTAACAGAGTAGATCAGAATTTTTTTAGTTCACTTATAAATCAACTTCTCTCTGAGTAATAGGTTTTGGCTTTGCTTAATCTAGAGGCTCAGTGGTGCCCTGGTTTTCATCCAATGGATGTTTAATGAGATGTGTGTTTTCTTCTATAATATAAGGTTTAGAGGCAATATATGAGTTATTGGTTTCTCTCCTTCGACCCAGCCCATATAGTATCCTCTGTAGCCACATTTTATTAACAAAACAAAATACAATGGGTCCTCGAAGTTAGTTTTGTGTAGTAATATGATAGTTGAGCTATTTTTTTCATTCCATTTGTAAACTTTCCACTATTGTCAGTTCCTTGCCAGTTGGGATTTCAGTAAATTCTAGAGCTATGGCATCACAATTAATGTAAACAAACTAGTACCAACATACTTAACCCTTTTTTTACGTTTAATTCTATATACATGCTCTTTGTGAGTAGTCAATTATATAATGGAACTGACCTTTTTAAGCATAGTAGAATTATTTGCGGAGTTTATGCAATAAAACTACACACTTACTGTAGACGTAATTGTTAATCATGTGCAGTTTTCCTTCATTTTTTTGGTTTTGTAGTTAAGTTAGGGTTCATTGTTTGCATAACTCGTACTCGATTTCAAAGAAACATTATGTGGCTGCACTGTAAAGAACAGGTGTGAAAATTGTTTGTACTGAAGTGGCACAGTTGGTGAATGTGTGATTTTCTTCTACAAGGTGTGTACTTGCATATTTCCAGATAATCTTTTTTCTAGGGGTTCACTATAGGAGATACATTTTATGGTTCTGCGTGCCATGTTAGAAAGAAAAACTATGTATGGTTATAAGATATATGTCGGTAGATCCAACACCACATAAAATTTACTGACCTTAAAAGGGGCAACTGTGTAATTGGCGGTCTCAATATTTTGATTTTGTTCAATATATGTAAGCGACTATCAGGCAAATATATGTAAGCTAGTATTAGGCAAATATTGATGGTCTCAATGTTTTGACTTTGTTCAATATATGTCAGCAATATTTTGATTTTGTTCAATATATGTAATTGGTGGTCTCAATATCTGGAGGGCTTAGTTCCCTTCTAATTGATGTTAAAGTCAACCATTTTTTTCATAAGAAGACAGTAAAGTGTGCAACAAGCATTCACGTTCATTCCTGTACTATATTTTTTCTCTAGGTCACAAATGGCCAAAAATTTGGATGATTTTAGCAGGTGCACATGGTATAGGATGACCTAATTAACCGAATTTAAAAATCTAAAAAGGGAATGAGAAGAGAGAGACTATGGTATGTAGTGGTGACTAGTTGCAAAATTTACTTTCTTTTCGTTTTTGGCAAAATTTACTTTCTGATGTAAATAAATAGTAATAGTTTCTAAAAACCTTAACGTATGAAATGATTCTGTTTTACTACTATTTATTTACTTCTTGCAGCTATTGATCCGTAATGTTTTTGACATGCTATTTGTTTTAAGCAGGTCGCCATGGTTGGAGAGTGGCCACAGCAAAACGGCCATGTGCATGATGAGATCGACCTCAGCACTCCAATCGATGACAAAGACTTCTGGAGCAATATGAGCACGAATGATGATGATGAAGATGTTGCTACCGCGGATGAAGATAGTACTGGTGCCGGGAGTGCAGGTAACATGAGGAAGAGGGGCAGGCATGCAAAGCGCCATTGCAAAGAGCATCTTCAGGAACTTGAAGCGTATGTATAAACATATAATTAAATTTTTTTTCTTAATCTGAAAAATATATGAACCAATCCACTCTTGTGATGTGCAGTATGTTCCAGGAATGTCCCAACCCCGATGAGAGTGTACGTATCGCCCTCAGCAAGAGGCTGGGCATGGATCCTCTTCGGGTGAAGTTCTGGTTCCAGAATCGACGTAATGCAAAGAAGGTACAGGTCAGTCTTAATTTTCCATTGATGTTTACACAAGTTTTGATCAAGTAGTAGGTACGCGACTACCAAATGGCCGCATGCATCTCCCAGAGATGCAGAGGCCGGGGGTCATCCTCCTTTTCTAAAAAAAAAAAAAAAAAAGTACGCGACTACCAAATCCACCCCACTAAACTGAACTAATCCGTTTTATTAACAGAGCCAAATGATATATGCTTGTTTTGACATCTTTTTATTTTTGATGAACTTGTTTTGCCATGTTACTGTCACTAGCTGGACTACATTCCTTGTGTTTACGTACTACTCCGTACTTTGTTTAGCACCTCAATCATCAAATTACTAAATGCAGAACCAGAATGAGCGTCAACAGAACATGGTGCTCCGGACGGAGAACGCTATGCTAGAAGAAGAGAATCGAGCCATGAAGGCCTCAATGCTGAAGAAGACCTGCCCCACATGCAAAGGCCCGATGGTGTTCATTAAGCCGCTCACCCCGGAGCTGCGGCGCCTACACATGGAGAACGAGAAGCTTAAGGCCGACCTCCTCCGCAGGACGGCCTACCTCCACGATGTCTCTGGTGGAAGTGCAGGCTCGTCACGGATCCTCTGCGATCTCAACGTTGACCCCGTCATGCCGCTGCCGCCACACCAGGACGATCTCATGGCGGACACCATGGGTCACTGTGCTCCCGGCGGCTGCGCATCCACAGCCGGCGGCGCGGAGCACCCCGCGCTTGAGAGGCACGTGCTCGCTGCACTCCACGAGCTCATGATGCTGATGAAGCAGGGCGAGCCAATGTGGCTGCCGGCGGCCCTGGGCGGCGAGGTGCTCGACCACCAGCTGTATCGCGCGACCACGCTCCCAGGCCTACTCGAGCTTCCCCCGCCGGGGTTCACGGCGAATGGCACTCGGGAGACTGGCATGGTTCTGTGCACTGGAGCCGACCTTGTCCGCATCTTCATGGACGAGGTAACACACCTACTAGGCTACTACCATATATCTCATCCCGTAATTTCACATATGACTTCTCCCTGTGTGTGTTTTGACTTTTGAGCTGTTGGCAGAACTGTTGGTCTGAGACGTTCGCCGATATCGTGGAAAGTGTTTCCGCCAGCAACATCGGCCGCGGTTGCATTTGCCAAGGGGGAGTCATACTGGTAAGTTCCGCTGCAAAATAGCTCTCATACTAGTTGGTTATATGGGTTGCGTTACTAACAAAATCCGTGGCACACTCGATCGCAGATGAATGCAGAACTTAGGGTGTTGTCGCCACAGGTGTCGAGTTGCAATGTGAAGTTCGTGAGGCAATGCCAGATGATAGAGCAAGGCGTTTGGGCCGTGGTGGACGTGTCTCTTGATGCCAATGGCATATCTGAGCTCGGAGCATGGAACACTGGCCTGCCGGGGGCCTGCCGGGTGCTGCCCAGTGGGTGTCTTATCAAGGACATGGGCAATGGCTACTGCAAGGTAACTCGTAATTTCTACTGACATATTGTTGCAAACAACTATAGTAATATAATGGATATATCATATACATTGTGCTTATGTCTAATCCCTTGCACATTCGTTCCAGGTGACAATGATCGTGAACGCGGAGTATGACAAGAGCTTCATGCCGCCGCCGCTCCACCCGCTGCTGAGCTCAGGACACACCTTCAGCGCACGCCGCTGGCTGTCATCGCTCCAGAGGAGGTGCGAATTCCTTGCGCAGCGCTTGAGCCCCGCCTTTGGCATCAGCAGGGCAGGTGAGTCACGAAACCCCATCACCATCCACCCATATGCATCCAGTCCAGATGGTCATGCAATTCTGAAACATTTACAGCGGGTGGTGCCATAACGCCCGAGGGACGAAACAACGCCCTGGAGCTGGCACGGAGGATGACGGAGAGCTTCTATGTAGCCATCTCTGCGCCCAGGGGCGAGGCGTGGAGGAGCAAGGTCGCCGACTGGCGCGGCAGCTGCGGCGTCGGCCGCGAGTCCTTCCAGCTGGCCATGCACGTGGTGACTCCGCTCGCCGCATCGGGAGAGCAGGCGGCCGGGCCCGTGCTGTGCGCTACGACGACGGTGTGGCTCCCCGAGATACCGCCGCAGCGCGTGTTCGAGTACATCTGTGATGGGAAGCACCGTGGCGAGTGGGACATGCTTGCCCAGGGCGCACCCGTGCAGGAGGACACTTGTCTTGCCACGGCTCAGTTCCCTCGCGGCGGCGTCTCCATCCTTCGCCCCACTGTAAAGTTTTGCATCCTAGCTTCAAACATTCTTATCGCTAGCTACTTCGGTGATCGCGCCAATGTGGATATCTATGACCATTTTTCTTCGAATTGCCGCAGGCTCGTGGTCGTGGTAGAACCAGCAACAAGAAGCTCATCCTGCAGCAGGCTTGCGGCGACGCGCCGTGCATGGTGGTGGCGTACGCTCCGATTGACGCGGGAGAGCTTAAGGAAGTGATGCATGGAGGCATCCATGCCTCTCTCTCCCTGCTGCCCTCCGGGTTCGCCATCCTTCCTGACGGCGTCGGCGACATGCAGATTGATCCGCTTGATGCCAACCCCTCCGCGGTCGACCCCATCGACCACCAGAAGAAACGCGGATCTCTCGTCTCTGTCCTGTGGCAGACACACCTGATTGGAGAGAACCTCACCACACAGATCATCAACAACGTCGGGAATAATGTCTCCCGTTCCATCATGAAGATCAAGGATGCCGTCCATGCCAAGAGGGTCATCACCGTCTGATGCGCCTCCTACCATTTCAGATTCATAATCAGAATAATCACTCAGAAGAGATACTGAGAATAAATTTGTGGACTTCGTTACAATTTTTATTTCAATAATTACTACAGTACATTGTAGACATTGAACTGCACCAATGGGTTGTTTCTTCTTTTCCAAATGAATTTATGAATCACTTTGTTTTTCTCTGGATATGGTCTTTTTCCGTTGACAAAATGCCAACAACACACTTTTTATTGCCTTTTTTTCTGGGAAAACGTTCTAAATCAGTCGGATGATTTCTTGCCTTGGTAAACCACGTCCGGCGCCGTCTGATTCCACGCGATCGTGTGGCTTGACGCGAAGGTTGCCCACCTTTTCGTGAGTTTGTGACCTGTAGTAGTGTCCCGGTGACTTGTCTATTTTTTGACGATTCTTCTTACACACATACTTCATAGGCAGCGCTTTTGCTACGTAGTTACGCATGTGATGGTACATGCAAGCACCAAATGAGGATTTCTAGAGCACCATCTTCTGGACCTGATCGTACGAGTTGGTTTGATCTGGTAGTTAGCAAGCTCATGGAGTCAAGATTGCTCTGAATATAGCGTCATTGATGCCGCTGTTTGCCGTCTTCGAACCGTGTCATCGGAGCAGTCGGGCCGCCATCGGCGCATCGCTGCCGCCGTCGAAGCACACCATCGCACCATCATCGAAGCAGCCATGCCCGTCGCCACACCTTGCCTGTCCATGAAACACGTCGTTGCAGCAACGTCGAAGAAGCCGGGCCTCCGTCGTAGCATCGCCGCGGTTGTCGAAGCACGATGTCGCAGCATGATCGTTACTGTTCGAAGCACGCCGGCGCAGCATCGCCGTGGCCATCGAAGCATGTCATCACAACATCATCGTGGCCGTCGAAGTACAGCGCATGCGTCGTGCCATCGTCATGGCTACTCCAGCATGCCTCGTAGCACCACCACAGCCGTCGAAGCACACCACGAGTGTCGAAGCATGTCGTTGTGCCAACGCTGTGGCCGTCGCAGCACACCTAGTAGCATCACCGCGGCCGTCATAGCATGCCGTCACAACATCCTCTAAGTAGCTGGGATGCCGACGCAACACCATCGTGGCTGTCGTAGCACACCACGGGCGTTAAAGCATGTCGCCGTACCATCGTCGGGGCCGTCGCAGCATGCCTCATAGCATTGCTACAACCATTGAAGCAGTCGGGTGTCGCATAGATAATCGTTCAGCATCGCAGCACTGCCACGCGGCCTCACAGTGACGCCCATCGAAGCATGCCGTCACGGCATCGTCGCAGCCGTCAAAGCACACCAGGAGTGTTCGAAGCATGTCGTTGTGTCAACGTTGCAGCCGTCGCAACACGCCTCGTGGCATTGCTGCTGTCGTCGGAGCATGCCGTCGCAACATCCTTGAAGTAGCCGGGATGCCGACGCAGCACCGCCGCGGCCCTCGAAGCACACCACGGGCATTGAAGCATGTCATCGCACCATCATTGGGGCCATCGCAGCACGCCTCATAGCATCGCCGCAACCATTGAAGCAGTCGAGTGTCGCAAAGACCGCCGTTCAGCATCGCAGCACTGCCACGCGGCCTCACAGTGACGCCCGTAGCAGCCGGATCACCCTCGCAGCATCGTCGTCTCGGCTTACAGTTCGTCAGCCCTCGCACGCAGCCACTCGGCCGCTGGTCTTTTGAATCAGCTCTTGTTGCTACAACGAAGGCTGTCGTTTCACTTCATAGTTCCAAAGTTGTACGGTGTTGCATGTCACTGTAAGCCAAAGATGCTAGTACGTGAGCACTTTTTACGTGAGGACTAACCAGAACGTGAGCACGACAGGAATGCGAACGCGCGAGCGGCTGTGAGTGGTGAAAGGAAAAGAACGAGCTGGTTTTTTCATCTAACGGTCAAGATCATATCAATCGAGTGGTTGGGAAGACGGCTTATCCCCGTGCGGGATCAGCTGGATGATTCGTAGCACTGGCCTTTTTTCTGTGAAAGACAGGTCTCCCCTCTCTGATTTCTTTTTTTTTTCAAACGGACTATACCCATTTTCTTTAATTGCTTAACGGAAATACAAAGTCTTTTTGGTAACATAACAAAGATAACAACAACTAAGGGCATCTCCAAAGGAGACCCTCAAAGCTCTGGTATATGTTCGGATTGTGGTGTCCGGACCACTTTTGTTAACTTTTGTCATCCAATGGGAACCCCTGTCGGTCTGTGGAGTCGTCCGGACATCCGTTTTTCCGCAAACCCGAAGCAACTTGGCGGGGAGCTATGCGGGAGTCGGGACATCCACTTGACCAACAAAAAGCAAACACGTGATCATTCTCTCTTTTCTCTCTCTCCTTTCTCTCCTCCCAACCGCACACTACAAACGGAAAAGCAACCACAAGCATGCCCCCCCCCCCCCTCTCCTCTCTCTACTCCCAACCGGACAAATAGGGACTAATTAGTGAATAGCTTTGGATGGCTCCCTCCCGCACCATGGCCGTGGACCACGTCCGGACCGGTCCGCCAACGGATACCGGGCCCGTTTTGGGGGGTCAGCGTTGGAGATGCCCTAAGAGAATGAGGGGGGTGGGGGGTAAGCGAGTTGGGGCACTAGCAGGAAACCTGCTGCATAGAACCTGTTACCACCAAAAGCTAGGAACAGCTCAAAATGTCCAGCACTCTAGGATCAAGTACATACTGGAAGATAAGACTGCTCCAACAAGGACCAAAGCTGAAAACAAATAGCAAAGACATCTCCAGCATCCCAGGTTCCAAACTCCAGCAACACCATTCACACGCGCTTAAGAATCCGCTCCTCCATCAGTAGCTGGGACTAGAAGCGACGACAGACGAGCAGTTTCCTCCATCAACACATGCACCCCCACTGTTAGGATTTCCTTGTCGGCGCCCTTGAGTAAACCTAACCAGTATAACAAAAGTGAGCAAATGGTAAAAATAACACCAACCGGAGACCTGACCACATGACCATCAAAAGTGGTTTTATTTCTTTCAGTCAAAATTCCCCAACATATAGCAACTATACCAAGCATATAGAATTTATTACCACCAGGAAGAAAAGTATAAAAGCAGGTTAAGCTCTGCCAAATGATTTTTAGGCTACAGTGAGCCCCAATAACTTTGCCAATAGTTCCCCAAACCACTCTTGCCATATGACACTCCAAAAGTATATGTCTGGACTTACTTTCTCCGAGCAAAAAAGAACAGCTGGGATTACCTAGCCATTTACGCTTTTGCAGATTTTCCCTGGTGAGAATAGCATCTCTAAACAAAATCCACATTAAAATCTTAATGTTCAAAGGTATTAAAGCTTTCCATATCCATTTGTTATTAGCACTAGCAAGATCCCTCTCTAACCAAGTATACACAGATTTAGTAGTGAAAATCCCTTTCTTATGCAAGACCAAATGACACTATTAGAGGAAATTTTCAAACTAATATCTTGCACTCTAGCAACGGTCTCATTCCACTAAACTGACATGTTATCCAGCAACCTTTTACTAAATGGGGTCACAAAGTTACATTTAACAAATTCCGCAATTGTACAGTTTTGCTTTTGGCATAGTTCAAAGAGCTGAGGAAATTGATTGGAAAGGGTCTTATTATTGTACCAGGGGTCAAGCCACAATCTCATTAGCTAGGTTACCACTATGCAAAACAATCTTCGTACCAGCCACATAGACTTTTTTCACTTTGAGAATATTCTTCCTGTAAGGAGAATCATTAAACCTGGGCTTAGCAGATGCTACTGTTTGGTTCCTAAAAAGTTTAGCTTTGAGAATTTTTTGCCAAAGGCCATCCTGGGTTTCAAGCTTACGTACACCTCCATTTGGTCATATGACTGACATTTTGTTTTTCAAGATCCAGGACCCCAAGACCCCCTTTTTGCTTGGATCTACATATCCTATTCCACTTAACCATATGATATCTTCTCCTACTACCTCCTCCTTCCAAAAGAAATGCCTATGAGGCTTATCCAACTTCTAGTCTTATTAAACAAAAAACATATAGACATCACATATGAAGGAATACCATACATACTTGAATTTGGCAAAGCCAACCTAGCTCCAGAGGAGGAAGAATTGCCAATCCAGGCATCAAGTTTTTGGATCATCCTAGCCTCTAGGAAATCAAGGTAACAAGCTATCAAAGTAGCAAAAGAAACAGGGACTCCTAGGTACTTAAGGGGAAGAGTTCCAATAGGGCAGCCAAAAATATCACAGTAAAATTCAGTTATAGTTATCACTACCAACTAAAAAAGATTCACTCTTAGAATAATTCACTTTCAGTCCAAACATAAGCTCAAACATATATCACATAAGGTTGAGATTAATAACCTTATCAGGATCATGACTAACACATAAAGTCATGTCATCAGCATATTGTAAAACAACAATATCCTTATCAATTAAATCAGGTGCCATACCCACAATCAAATCATTATGCCGGGCCTTAAGAATCATCTTGGTTTAGCATTCAACAACCATATTAAAAAGAAAAGGATAAATGGCCCCCCTGCCTAACCCCCTAAGCACTTTGGAAATAAGGTCCTATCTTATCATTGCTTTTAATGGAAATAGTTCCATTATGTAAGACTTGCTTCACCCAGCTACACCACTTTTCATTAAACGCTCTAACCTGATGACAAGCAATGGGAAAATCCTAGTTGACCTTGTCATTAGCTTTTTCAAAGTCAAGATTAATCACAAGACCAACTTGCTTCTTGACATGTGCATGGTGTGCATTAACTCATGCGAGGAAAGGATACCATCCACAATAAACCTTTTCTCAATGAAAGCATTCTGATGAATACTAAACAATGTATCAGAGAAAGGATTAGTTCTCAAATCAAGGGTTTTAGTAATCCATTTAAGTGCACCTAAGTAAACAAATGGGTCTATACTGCTCAGTTCTATTAGCATCAGACATTTCAGGTAGCAAAGTAATTACTCCATAGTTAAATCTATGAACATCTAGAGAACCCACATGGAATTGTTCAAAGATTCTAAAAATGCCAAGTTTAACAATATCCCAACAATGCTGATAAAATCCAATGGCTATATTGCCAGGGCTTGGAGCTCTGTTAGAGTCCATAGAAAATAAAGCATGTTTAATTTCCTCAAGAGTGAATGGCTTAGTTAATAATACATTATCCTCCTCACTGATATTTTCCTTATCTTGCCAAAGATTAGGAGAAATAGTGAAAAGGTTACTAGGAGCAGGTCCAAAGAGGGATTTATAATAAGAGGTAGCATGTTGTAATAGAGCATCAGTTCCCTCGATAACCCCACCATCACCATTTAGAGAATGAAGAAGTTTTTTACTTTCTCTCATTAGCTACTCTATGAAAAGTAAGCAGTATTATTACCCCCATGAAGTAACCACCTCTCACTAGTCATTTTAAACCAGTGGAGTTCTTCGTCGGCATACAAACTGTGAAGCTCAGCCTGAATTTCAACTTTTTACATATGCTGGCCCATATTTAAAGCAGTGTGTTCCTCCAAACTTTCTAAAACCAAAAGATCAGTTTGAAGTTCCTGTCTTATTTTCCTATTATGACCAAAAATATTTGATCGCCACCCCTTAAAATACTTCTTAAATCTATTCAGAATATCAATGACATCATTACTATTGACAGGTTTTTCCCAAATGTTCTTAACAACAGGGATAAAATGTTCATTCTTAAGCCAAGCAAGATCACATATGAACTCTCTATTTACAGGAGGAAGCTTATAAGAAATACCACAATCTAACATTAGAGCTAAAATGCGGGAAAGGAAAACCAAAAAACATACTAAGGCATGATGAGGAGCAAGACTGAAACACTCCACCTCTTGGGTTAGGAAGCCTATAGACACAAACCACCACTAAAGCAAAGTATGAAAGAGAGAACATGAAGACTTCATATTACAACGACAAGCCATCAATAGTGACTTGTGCCCTAAGAGAATTATGCCTGGACTCGAATGTCCTAGCCTGAAGCTTGTTTGGTTAGTGCACTGAAGGATGAGGGTGTTGTCATGGTCTGGGGAGCAGGGGCAGAGCCAGCACAAAAAATGAGAGGGGGCAAAGATGTGTACTATTTTTTGCGGGGATAGTTTACCAAAACTAACCACACAAGCATACATGTAGAGAGTATATATTTAACTAGAAGATAATTTGCGATGAACATTTTACGAAAACTGACGCAAAATCATATATCTTGTTGTAAGATAATTTCATCACACAAAATCATGACAATTCGTCACAAAAGCCAAAGTGAATTTTACCGTTTTAAAGAAAAATGATAACATATAGTATGGTGTTCCTAAACTGCAAAAGAGAACATCTATCGTGTTGAATAAATTTTCTAATCTGCAAGTAGTAAAGAAAAAGAACATACTAAAATCTAGAGAGGATGTAAGCACAGATAAGTAAGAAGAAAAAAACTTGACTTGATTGGGATATAAATATGTGATTCTCTTCCTTTTAGATGGATCCTGGAGAATTGTTTCTGAATCAATTATTTCAATCATGCTGGCAATTGTAGATTTTGCAACAAAAAAAATCTCCATTTAGTTTCTACCAATGTCAAATAGTTGAAATGTTAAATAAACTGCACACATGAAGGCGGCAATTTATTATTAACTCTATTCTACTCACATACTCAAACTTGTTTTATAAAAATTATCACGCGAAGTTAGACTCAACTATAACCTAATTGCCAATTGGTCCATTATACACATAGTTGATATTTTGATAAGATTCGCGGAGTTTATAGCAAGTAAATTGTAAAATTAGAAGGATCCAAGGGAGAAATTAGAGCTTATGGATTACCTTGATTGATATGACACGTAACGGTTCCAAGCCTCCAAGGACTGAATTAGGATGGCAAGCAGGCGGGCGTGCATGGTTGGAGTTACTCAAGGACTATACCATGAATTTGTACTACCACCCTGGCAAGGCAAACGTAGTGGTCGATGCGCTAAGTCGTAAGGCCTACGTAAATGGACTAACCGCGTCAGAGTTTCAGCTAGAATTGTGTAAAGCATTCAAGGAGTTAAGGTTGGAAGTTGTACCGGAAGTACACGTGGCGAACTTGGAATTCCATCCTACGTTGATAGAACGAATCAGGGAAGGACAGAAAGAGGATTCTGAGATTAAGAGGATTAAAATGGACCTTAAGGAGAAGGCGGAAGGTTTCCGCGAGGATGATCAAGGAGTTATGTGGTTTGGGAACCGAAATTGTGTGCCTAACGACCTGAAATTGAGGAAGTTAATCATGCAGGAGGCGCACGACTCTCCCTACTCTATACGCCCCGGAAACACCAAAATGCATATGGATTTAAAGGGGAGATTTTGGTGGACCGAAATGAAGAGGGACATAGCTGAACATGTAGCACTTTGTGACGTATGCAGTAGAGTTAAGGCCGAGCACCAGAAAACCACAGGACTTTTGCAACCACTTCCACCCGTAGAGTGGAAGTGGCACAGAATCGGAATGGACTTTATCACTGGATTGCCTAGGACCTAGTTGGGTTATGACTCTATATGGGTATTAGTGGATCAACTCACCAAGGTGGCACATTTCATACCCGTAAAGACCACCTACACTAGCGCCAAGCTGGCCAAGATATACATGACCAAAATTGTGAGTCAGCATGGAGTTCCATGGGAGATTGTCTCGAACAGAGGTACCCATTTCACCTCAAATTTTTTGGGAACAATTGCATGAGTCACTCGGAACCTGTTTCGAATTCAGCACAACCTTTCAGCCGTAGACCGAGGGTCAGACGGAGAGAGTTAACCAGGTGCTAGAGGATATGCTCAGGGCTTGCGCCCTTGACTATAGATCAAGTTGGGATGAGAACCTACCCTACGTGGAGTTCTCATACAACAATAGCTACCAAGCCAGCATTGAGATGGCACCCTTTGAGGCACTGTATGGGAGGAATTGCAGGACCCCGCTACACTGGAGTGGAGTAGGGAAGAGAAGTTTGTTTGGACCCGACATCATTCAGGAAGCTGAGGAGAAGGTGAGGCAGATCAGAGACCGCCTCAAGATTGCACAGTCTAGACAGAAGAGCCATGCTGACGCTAAGAGGAAAGAAGTTAGCTATGAGGTTGGCGATAGAGTACCTCAAAGTCTCGCCGCTCCGAGGAGTTAAGCAATTTGGCATCAAGGGGAAGTTAGCACCCTGGTTTATTGGACCCTATAAGGTACTCACCAGGAGGGGTGAGGTAGCATACCAACAGGAATTGCCAACAGAGTTGTCAGCAGTACATGATGTGTTCCATGTTTCCCAGCTAAATAAATGTCACCCTGACATGATGGACACACCACTGAATGATACGGTGCCCTTGAAGGAAGTACAGTTCGGAGAGGACCTGACTTATGAGGAGAGACCAATCAGGATATTAGACACCACTGAGAGGAACACCCGAACCAAGGCCATCAAGTCCTCCAAGGTACTGTGGGAGCACCACACGGAAGAAGAAGCTACTTGGGAACGTGAAGATGAACTTCGAGAGAACCATCCACACCTATTTGCTAGCCACGCTGAATCTCGGGGACGAGATTCATCGTAAGGGGGTTAGTTTGTCACATCCCAATTTTTCCCTAAATTTAGGATGTGCATTTAGAAGCATTTGCATCCATGATTTCCTTGCATATTTGGTGTTTGACACAAACATGACCAATTCTTAAACCCTAAACCATTTTAGAGTTTAATGAATGGCCATGGAGTTTTTCTGAATAAAGGTTTTATCAAAACAATGCATGAGGGCAGGAACGAAATTTCCTGAGATTAATATTTGCCCTATTTTGTTGAGTGAACCAGTGTTTAAAAATAGTTTAAATGTGGGCAATTTAAAGTATAAGTAAAACCCGGATAAAAGAATAAAAACAGAAAATAGAAAGTAAAAGAAAAATACTTTGTAAAAGGGCCCAAGGTAGTTGGCAAAAATAGTTTGTCAAAATCCGCAAAGAAAATGTTCACACAACTAGGAATGTTCCAAAGTGAATTTAAGGCAAGTTTGCAGATGGGAAAAAATCAAATTCAAATTTTAAGTGATACAAGAAGACAGAATAGAAAAGGAAAAGAAAAGAACAACAAAAAAAGAAACAACCCAGCCACCTGATACGTCCATTATGCATCATGTTTTCCTACTGTTAGTTATAGTGTTTCTAATCAATATAACACTTTGTGGAGCAATTCTAATGCCTTTTCTCTCTTAATATGCAAGATTTACATAAGGAGGGAGATTGCCGGCAGCTGGAATTCTGGACCTGAAAAAGCTATGTCAGAGATACCGATTCTGCACATCTCCAAATGAGCTGAAATTTCACGGAGATTTATTTTGGAACAAATAAAAAATACTGGAAGAAAGAAGTACCAGAGGGGGCCACCCAGGCGCCCACGAGGCACCAGGGCGCGCCACCCCCCCCCCCAGGCGCGCCCTGGTGGCTTGTGGGGCCCCTGGCCAGCCTCCGGTGCCCATTTTCTGGTATATAAGCCCATTTGCCCTAGAAAAAATAAAGAGAAGAATTTTGGGACGGAGCGCTGCCGTCTCGAGGCGGAACTTGGGCAGGAGCACTTTTGCTCTCTGACGGAGCGATTCCGCTGGGGATACTTCCCTCCGGGAGGGGGAAATCGAAGCCATCGACATCACCAACGATCCTCTCATCGTGGGAGGACCAATCTTCATCAACATCTTCAACAGCACCATCTCATCTCAAACCCTAGTTCATCTCTTGTATTCAATCTTTGTCTCAAAACCTCAGATTGGTACCTGTGGGTTGCTAGTAGTGTTGATTACATCTTGTAGTTGATGCTAGTTGGTTTATTTGGTGGAAGATTATATGTTAAGATCCATTATGCTATTCAATACCCCTCTGATCTTGGACATGAATATAACGTGTGAGTAGTTACTTTTGTTCTTGAGGACATGGGAGAAGTCTTGTCATAAGTAATCATGTGAATTTGGTATTCGTTCGATATTTTGATGATATGTATGTTGTTGATTCTCTTAGTGGTGTCATGTGAACGTCGACTACATGACACTTCACCATCTTTGGGCCTAAGGGAATGCATTGTGGAGTAGTAATTAGATAATTTCAGTGCTTGCAGAAAATACCTTGCGGAAAACCGCTTGTCATTTCCTTCTGCTCCTCGTTGGGTTCGACACTCTTACTTATCGAAAGGACTATGATTGATCCCCTATACTTGTGGGTCATCAAGACTCTTTTCTGGCGCCGTTGCCGGGGAGTGAAGCACCTTTGGTGAGTGGAATTTGGTAAGGAAATATTTATATTACGTGCTGAAATTTGTTGTCACTTGTCACTATGGAAAGTAATCCTTCGAGGGGTTTGTTCGGGGTATCTTCACCTCGACCGGAAGTACAAAGTGTTGCTCCTCAACCTACTGCACCTACTGAAAATATTTATTATGAGATTCCTTCGGGTATGATAGAGAAACTGCTAGCTAATCCTTATGCAGGAGATGGAACGGTACATCCTGATATGCACTTGATCTATGTGGATGAAATTTGTGGATTGTTAAACTTGCAGGTTTATCCGGAGATGGAGTTAAGAAGAAAGTATTCCCTTTATCTTTGGAGGGGAAGGTATTGACATGGTATATGCTATGTGATGATATTGGAACGTGGGATTGGAATTGATTGAAATTGGAATTTCATCAAAAGTTTTATCCTATGCATCTGGTTCATCGTGATCGGAATTATATATATAATTTTTGGCCTCGTGAAGGAGAAAGCATCGCTCAAGCTTGGAGGAGGCTTAAGTACATGATGTACACATGCCCCAATCATGAGCTCTCAAGAAAAATTATCTTACAGAATTTTTATGCTCGGCTTTCTCATGATGATCAAACCATGCTCGATTCTTCTTCGATTGGCTCCTTTATGAAGAAAACTATTGAATTCAGATGGGATCTTCTGGAAAGAATTAAACACAACTCTGAAGATTGGGAACTCGACAAAGGTAAAGAGTCAGGTATAACACTTGAGTTTGATTGTGTTAAATCTTTTATGGATACCGATGCTTTTCATAAGTTTAGCACTAAATATGGACTTAACTCAGAGATAGTAGCTTCCTTTTGTGAATCATTTGCTACTCATGTTGAGCTCCCTAAGGAGAAGTGGTTTAAATATCATCCCCCTGTTAAAGAAAGGGACATTTACATTTGTGCCCCTAACTGGAACCCACTGCTCAGATTTGCCCCTAATTTCGAAGCATGCTCAAATTTGCCCCTCTGCCATTAGTTGTCCTTATAGAAATGCCCTTCTGCGCCGTTACAGTCCGGTCAAAGGGCTTTGACCGTCTCGAAAAAAATAGGAAAAAAATTCAAAAAAAACTGAAATTTTGTGGGATCAAAGATACTCAGGTGCGCAAGGTGCGTGCAAACTTTTGTGCTATTTAGACATACCAGCAGCTCGTGGCAAAGGAAAACAATAAATATGTACGCCTATGAATAGTAAATTCAAAAAATAGAAAAAAAATTCAAAAAAATATGAATTTTTTTGGCATCCAAGATGCTCGGGTGCGCAAGGTGTGTGCAAAATTTTGTTATCAAATGACATGCGAGGAGCTCTAGCAAAAAAACAAAATAGTGTATTTATTCAAAGTTTTTTCTGAGCCAAATTTTGTTTTTTTCTCCACGAGCTCCTACAATGTCCAAACACAACAAAATTTTGCACACACCTTGCACACCCAAGCATCTTGGATGCCAAAAAATTTCATATTTTTTTGAATTTTCTTGCTATTTTTTTCGAATTTACTGTTCACAGGCGTACAGATTTACTGTTTTTCCTTTGCCACAAGCTCCTGGTATGTCTAAACAGCATGAAAATTTGCACGCACCTTGCGCACCTGAGTATCTTTGATCCCACAAAATTTCAGATTTTTCTGAATTTTTTTGCTATTTTTTTCGAGACGGTCAAAGCCCTTTGACCGGACGGTAATGGCGCAGAAGGGCATTTTTATAAGGGCAACTAACGGCAGAGGGGCAAATTTGAGCATGCTTCGAAATTAGGGGCAAATCTGAGTAGTGGGTTCCAGTTAGGGGCACAAATGTAAATGTCCCTTAAAGAAAAGATTGAGGAACCCGTTAGTGTTAAAGAAGAAACAATTGTCTACCATGTTGATCCAGTTGTGCCTACTGCTTATATTGAGAAACCACCTTTTCCTATTAGGATTAAGGAACATGCTAAAGTTTCAACTGTGCTTAACAAAAGTAATATTAGAGCACCTAGACCCTCTGAACAAATTAAAATTGAACCTAATGTTGCTATGGTTAAAGATCTCTTGGTCGATAATATTGATGGGCATGTTATTTACTTCTGTGATGAAGCAGCTAGAATTGCTAAACTAGATCCTAAAGATAAAAATAGACCCGTAGTAGGCATGCCTGTTGTCTTGGTTAAAATAGGAGATCATTGTTATCATGGCTTATGTGATTTGGGTGCTAGTGTGAGTGCTATTCCGTTTACCTTATATCAAGAAATTATGAATGATATTGCACCTATTGAAATAGAGGACATTGATGTCACTATTAAACTTGCAAACAGAGATACCATTACACCGCTTGGAATCATTAGAAATGTTGAAGTCTTGTGTGGAAAAATAAAATACCCTACTGATTTTCTAGTCCTCGGTTCTCCACAAGATAAATTTTGTCCCATTATATTTGGTAGACCTTTCTTGAACACTGTTAATGCCAAGATTGATTGTGCTAAGGAAAATGTTAGTGTTAATTTTGGTGGTATGTCTCATGAGTTTAATTTCTCCAAGTTTTGTAGACAACCTCATGATAAAGAATTGCCTAGTAAAGATGAAACTATTGGTCTTGCTTCTATTGCCATACCTCCCACTGATCCGTTAGAACAATATTTGCTAGACCATGAAAATGATATGCACATGAACGAAAGAAATGAAATAGATAGGATGTTCTTTGATCAATTACCTATCCTTAAACACAATTTGCCTGTTGAAACTCTTGGAGGTCCTCCTCCACCCAAGGGTGACCCTGTATTTGAATTGAAGCAATTGCCTGATACATTGAAATATGCTTATCTAGATGAAAAGAAGATATATCCTGTTATTATTAGTGCTAACCTTTCAGAGCATGAAGAAAAGAGATTACTAAAAACTCTGAGGAAGCATCGTGCTGCTATTGGATATACTCTTGATGATCTTAAGGGCATTAGTCCCACTCTATGTCAGCACAAAATTAATATGGAGCCTGATGCTAAACCAGCTGTCGACCACCAACGACGATTAAATCCTAAGATGAAGGAAGTGGTAAGAACTGAAATATTAAAGCTTCTGGAAGCAGGTATAATCTACCCCATAGCTGATAGTAGATGGGTAAGTCCCGTTCATTGTATCCCTAAGAAAGGAGGCATTACCGTTGTTCCTAATGATAAAAATGAACTCATTCCACAAAGAATTGTAACTGGTTATAGGATGGTAATTTATTTTAGAAAATTAAACAAAGCCACTAGAAAAGATCATTACCCCCTACCTTTTATTGATCAAATGTTAGAAAAATTGTCTAAGCATACACACTTTTGTTTCCAAGATGGTTATTCTGATTACTCTCAAATACCTGTATTACGTGAAGACCAAGAGAAAACCACCTTTACTTGTCCTTTTGGAACTTATGCTTATCGTCATATGCCTTTTGGTTTATGTAATGCACCTGCTACCTTTCAAAGATGTATGAATGCTATATTCTCTGACTTTTGTGAAAAGATTGTTGAGGTTTTCATGGATGATTTCTCCATTTACGGAACTTCTTTTGATGATTGCTTAAGCAACCTTGATCGAGTTTTGCAGAGATGGGAAGAAACTAATCTTGTCTTGAATTGGGAGAAGTGCCACTTTATGGTTAATGAAGGTATAGTCCTTGGGCATAAAATTTCTGAAAGAGGTATTGAAGTTGATAAAGCTAAGATTGATGCTATTGAGAAAATCTCATTTCCTAAAGATATCAAAGGTATAAGAAGTTTCCTAGGTCATGCTGGTTTCTATAGAAGGTTTATAAAAGACTTCTCTAAAATTTCTAGGCCTCTTACCAATCTCTTGCAAAAAGATTTTCCATTTGTTTTTGATGATGATTGTGTAGAAGCCTTTGAAACACTTAAGAAAGCCTTAACCTCTGCACCTATTGTTCAACCACCTGATTGGAACTTGCCTTTTGAAATTATGTGTGATGCTAGTGATTATATTGTTGGTGCTGTTCTAGGACAGAGAGTTGATAAGAAATTAAATGTTATCCATTATGCTAGTAAAACCCTAGACAATGCTCAAAGAAATTATGCTACTACTGAGAAAGAATTTCTAGCAGTTGTGTTTGCATGTGATAAATTCATATCTTATATTGTTGATTGCAAGGTTACTGTTCACACCGATCATGCTGCTATTAAATACCTTATGGAAAAGAAAGATGCTAAACCCAGACTCATTAGGTGGGTTCTATTGCTACAAAAATTTAACTTCCATATTACCGATAGGAAGGGAGCTGATAATCCCGTAGCAGATAATTTGTCTAGAATGGAAAATGTTCTTGATGACCCACTTCCTATTAATGATGATTTTCCTGATGAACAATTAGCTATGATAAATGCTTCTCGTAATACTCCTTGGTATGCAGACTATGCTAATTATATTGTTGCTAAATTTATACCACCTAGCTTTACATATCAACAAAAGAAAAAGGTTTTCTTTGATTTAAGACATTACTTTTGGGATGACCCACATCTATATAAAGAAGGAGTAGATGGTATTATTAGACGTTGTGTACCTGAGCATGAATAGGAACAAATCCTACATAAGTGTCACTCCGAGGCCTATGGAGGACATCATGCGGGAGACCGAACTGCGCATAAGGTACTACAATCTAGTTTTTATTGGCCTACTCTTTTCAAGGATGCTCGTAAGTTTGTTTTATCTTGTGATGAATGTCAAAGAATTGGTAATATTAGTAGACGTCAGGAAATGCCTATGAATTATTCACTTGTTATTGAACCATTTGATGTTTGGGGATTTGATTATATGGGACCTTTTCCTAAATCCAATGGGTATACACATATTTTAGTTGCTGTTGATTTACGTTACTAAGTGGGTAGAAGCTATTCCAACTAGTAGTGCTGATCATAACACTTCTATTAAAATGCTTAGGGAAGTTATTTTCCCGAGGTTCGGAGTCCCTAGATATTTAATAACTGATGGTGGTTCACATTTTATTCATGGTGCATTCCGTAAACTGCTTGCTAAATATGATGTCAAGCATAGAATTGCATCTCCCTATCACCCTCAATCTAGTGGTCAAGTTGAATTGAGCAATAGAGAAATAAAATTAATTTTGCAAAAAAAACGTTAATAGATCTAGAAAGAATTGGTCTAAGAAACTTGACGATGCATTATGGGCTTATAGAACTGCTTATAAAAATCCTATGGGTATGTCTCCTTATAAAATGGTTTATGGAAAAGCATGTCACTTACCTCTTGAGTTAGAACATAAAGCATATTGGGCAATTAAAGAACTCAATTATGATTTTAAACTTGCCGGTGAAAAGAGGTTATTTGATATTAGCTCATTAGATGAATGGAGAACCCAAGATTATGAAAATGCCAAACTATTTAAAGAAAAAGTTAAAAGATGGCATGATAGAAGAATTCAAAAATGGGAATTCAAAGTGGGTGAGTATGTTCTATTGTACAATTCTCGTTTGAGATTCTTTGCATGAAAACTTCTCTCTAAATGGGAAGGACCGTATATCATCGAAGAAGTTTATCGCTCCGGAGCCATCAAAATAAACAACTCCGAAGGCACTAATCCGAGAGTGGTGAATGGGCAAAGAATTAAGCATTATATTTCAGGTACTCCCATTAATGTTGAAACTAATATTATTGAAACAATGACACCGGAGGAATACATAAGAGAGACCGTCCAGAACACTCCAGAACCCTGAAAATGAAGAGGTACGTGATACGGTAAGTAAACCGACTTCAAAAATTCCATAAAAATACTTTCTGTCAGTTTTGGAATATTAGAAAAAATACAAAAATAAGAAATAGCCGAGGGGACCCACGAGGTGCACACGAGGCACCAGGGCGCGCCACCCCCCCCCAGGCGCGCCCTGGTGGCTCGTGGGCCCCTCATGAGCCTTCCCGACTCCGTTTTCTTCTGGAATACTTGTTTTGCAAGATAAAAATTCTTTATATATACTCCTAGATGTTTTGACCACCGTATCGCAGAAATCTCCTTTGTTCTTGTTCCGTGCTATTTTTCTAACAGATCTAGATTGCCATGGCTCCCCAAAGGCTCCGTACCAAGCACTGTATTGTGCAACCATCGCCGGGCAAACGCCCCTACAACAAGGTCTACTACGAGTGGTCGCCGGGGGAGGAAGACAATGGCAAGGAGGACAAGGTCGAGGAAGTTGCGGGAACCCAGGCTCCAGAAGGAGGGCAAGCCATCCCCATGGCGGAGACCTCAGAGAAGGGAGATATCCTTCAACCCCTCTATGATCATCTTCCCCCATCCGTAATTGAAGCCCTAAGAGTCTTTGAAATAGTTTGTGCTCAGAATACATCTCTCACTCGTGAAGTTATTTTGTTGGAAGAGAAAAACATCACCCTTCGAAGCATCAACCGTAAATTGGAGTATCTGCTAAAACTGAAGGACAAGCCCACCACTTCATCACCACCACCATCACCGAAGAAAGAAACTTGAGCACATGGGTATGGGCACTCCCCTTGGCTTGTGCCAAGCTTGGGGGAGGTGCCCCGGTATCGTATCACCATCACTTTTATTATCTTTACCTATTTTTAGTTCGATCCTTAGTTATTTCGTGATCTAGTTGAATAAAAGTTTAGTATGATCTATTTTTGAGTGCTAGTTTCGTGATCTATCTATCTATGTAATTGAGTTGAGAGGTATATAATAAAGAGTAGTTTGAGTTTTTGCTTCTTTACTTTTATGTTTCAATCCTAACAATGAAAATAATGAATAAGATCATATGCTAATCTTATGGAAAGTGATGACATTACATAAAGAAAAGTATAAGTGGTAAAATTTATTGAAAGTTAACAAGCATAGCATTGGTCAATGATGCAATTCATGAAAAAATTAATAAGGGAAGAGAAGATTCACATGCAAATACACTATCTTGGACATCTTTTATGATTGTGAGTCCCCATTGAGTATTTTATGCCAAATTGTTGACGTTGGACAAGGAAGACAACGTAATGAATTATGTTTGCTTATATTCACATAGAAGTTATATTGTCATAGATCCTCCAACATGTGGTGCTTGCCCAATATATTTGCTAGCCAAAAATCCGCACCAAGTAGAGATACTACTTGTGCATCCAAAACCCTTAAACCCAGTTTCATGTCATGAGAGTCCACTATATCTACCTATGGATTGAATAAGATCCTTCAAGTAAGTTGTCATCGGTGCATAAAGCAATAAAAATTGCTCCTAAATATGTATGAACTTTTATTGTAAGGAAAAATAAGCTTTGTACGAACTTGTGATTGTAAAGAAATAAAAGCGACAGACTGCATAATAAAGGTTGCTATCACAAGGGGCAATATAAAGTGACGTTCCTTTGCATTAAGAGCTTGTGCATCCAACAACAAAAAGCGCATGACAACCTCTGCTTCCCTCTGCGAAGGGCCTATCTTTTACTTTTATGTATTTACTTTTTATGCAAGAGTCAATAGTGTTCTCCTCTATTCTCTTTTTATTTTTCTCTTTTGCAAGCATCATGTGGTGGGGAAAATCTAGGCATATATATCCAGTTGGATATGAGTGATCATGAGTTATTATTGTTGACATTACCCTTGAGGTGAATAAGTTCGGAGGCAAAATTATAATCCCCTATCTTTCTATGTGTCTGGCTGAAACTTTTTGCTCCATATATATGTTGTGAGTGTTAGCAATCATAGAAGACTAAATGATGGTTGAGTATGTGGACTTGCTAAAAAGCTCCTACATGGGACCCTTCCTGAAAATATGATGAATTGCAATTGTATTGTTGACTGAGAATATAGTTTGTTAGTTTTCAAGAAAGTTTATGCCTTATACTTCGTTGTTGTGATGAATTATTACTTGTTCATGAGAAGTTCTATGATAATGAATATTGCTATTATAATAATGATCACTACAGGAATCAGCTGCTTTGCCGTCTGCCATAGCGGACGGCAAAGGCATGAATGCCGGACGGCAAAGCCTTTGCCGTCTGCCAGCAGACGGCCAACAGTCCGGCCGAACAGCTGCCGGCAAAGGCCACTTTATCGACACCTCTCTCTCTCTAAACATGTGGACATGATTATCGATATCGGCTTTCGCTTGAGCACAAGCGAGGTCTAAGCTTGGGGGAGTTGATACATCCATTTTGCATCATGTTTTCCTACTGTTATTTATAGTGTTTTTAATCAATATAACACTTTGTGGAGCAATTCTAATGCCTTTTCTCTCTTAATATGCAAGATTTACATAAGGAGGGAGATTGCCGGCAGCTGGAATTCTGGACCTGAAAAAGCTATGTCAGAGATACCTATTCTGCACATCTCCAAATGAGCTGAAATTTCACGGAGATTTATTTTGGAATAAATAAAAAATACTGGAAGAAAGAAGTACCAAAGGGGGCCACCCAGGCGCCCACGAGGCACCAGGGCGCGCCACCCCCCCCCCCCCCAGGCGTGCCCTGGTGGCTTGTGGGGCCCCTGGCCAGCCTCCGGTGCCCATTTTCTAGTATATAAGCCCATTTGCCCTAGAAAAAATAAAGAGAAGACTTTTGGGATGGAGCACCGCCGTCTCGAGGCGGAACTTGGGCAGGAGCACTTTTGCTCTCCGGCGGAGCGATTCCGCCGGGGATACTTCCCTCCGGGAGGGGAAAATCGAAACCATCGACATCACCAATGATCCTCTCATCGTGGGAGGACCAATCTTCATCAACATCTTCAACAGCACCATCTCATCTCAAACCCTAGTTCATCTCTTGTATTCAATCTTTGTCTCAAAACCTCAGATTTGGTACCTGAGGGTTGCTAGTAGTGTTGATTACATCTTGTAGTTGATGTTAGTTGGTTTATTTGGTGGAAGATTATATGTTCAGATCCATTATGCTATTCAATACCCCTCTGATCTTGGACATGAATATGATGTGTGAGTAGTTACTTTTGTTCTTGAGGACATGGGAGATGTCTTGTCATAAGTAATCATGTGAATTTGGTATTCGTTCGATATTTTGATGATATGTATGTTGTTGATTCTCTTAGTGGTGTCATGTGAACGTCGACTACATGACACTTCACCATCTTTGGGCCTAAGGGAATGCATTGTGGAGTAGTAATTAGATGATGGGTTGCTAGAGTGACAGAAGCTTAAACCCTAGTTTATGTGCTATTCCGTAAGGGGCTGATTTGGATCCATATGTTTAATGCTATGATTAGATTTATCTTAATTCTTCTTTCATAGTTGCGGATGCTTGCGAGAGGGGTTAATCATAAGTGGGAGGTTTGTTCAAGTAAGAACATCACCCAAGCACCGGTCCACCCACATATCAAATTATCAAAGTAGCGAACGCGAATCAAACAAATATGATGAAAGTGACTAGATGAAATTCCCATGTGTCCTCGAGAACGCTTTGCTTATTATAAGAGATCGTTTCAGCCTGTCCTTTGCTACAAAAAGGATTGGGCTACCTTGCTGCACTCTTAGTTACTATTGCTACTTGTTACTTGTTACTTGTTACAAATTATCTTGCTATCAAACTACTCGTTACCGATAACTTCAATATTTGCAGAAAATACCTTGCTGAAAACCGCTTGTCATTTCCTTCTGCTCCTCGTTGGGTTCGACACTCTTACTTATCGAAAGGACTACGATTGATCCCCTATACTTGTGGGTCATCACCACCCAGCCAGGCCAACTAGGGCCCAACTAGCCAACCGGGCCCATGTCGTGCCCGCTCTCTCTCTCTCTCTCTCTCTCACTGGTAGGCGGGACCCACCCGTCAAGGTCACCCCTAACCTGCCACAACCGCCGCCCAACGCACGTGCCCAGGACGCCCACGATCCCCACTCGTGCTCTCCGTGTCAGCCAACGGCCGTGGACATGTCCATTAAATACCCCTCGACCCCTCGTCTTTTTACCCAACTCAATCGACACCGGGCGCCACCAGGTTGCCGGTGAGCAACCCCCGAGTTCCGCCACTGACCAAGCCAACGCCGGCCAAATCCCGGTGAGGCAAGCCACCCCGAGCCCAACAACCACCACCGTTCGACTTACCACTCCACGGCAATCCTTCTAGACATCGTCCACTTGTCCAAAGGCTCTGGGAGCACCAAGTACACCATCAACCAAAGCTCGCCGACGACGACAACAAAACTCCGGTGAGCTCCGAGGTCTTTTGGCATGCACACCATGTCCACTCGTCTTCTTTCGCTCACGCGCAACTCACTGACCGATTTGTGCGTCAAAACGCGCCCGTTTTTTAGCAACCATCATCACCCGAAGCACCTCGCCGTCGTGCACCACTCCGGCAGCCTCGCACCGCCGTTTCTGTCCACCCCGACATCAACCAAGGTCACAAGCAGCTCTGCCTCCTTCGTCCGCATCTCGTCGACCACCTCACCATCACTAGGGCGCACCAGAGCGTCGAGTTCAACCACGTCCGAGCCGTAACCACTGCGCTGAGTTTTCTATTGAGCCTTCGATGATCTAGCCGCCGAGGTGAGCTCTGATCTGCCCTTGGCCGTCCAATTTCAGTCCAACACATTAGATTACATCACTTATAACGAATCGGTATGGTTAGATATCGTCCGTTAGATCTAGATCTAACGGATGCGTTTTAATTTTATTCCAAAATGGTATCGACGAATCAGAAGCTGCCATGTGGCCAGCATTATCCAAAACATTATCCATAACAATTCAAGTTAATTTAAATAATGGGTAGTTTTATAGAAAAGACCCTGGAACTTCAAAACATCATAACTAATTATCAAGAAGTCCAAATTAGTTGATTCTTTTTGCAGATTGAACCTTAGGAGATGAACTTTATGTAGAATTTTGAAAAAGTAAAGTTGAACAATTGAAATTTGAATTCCAAATAGAATGATTAAATTCTTAAAATGGGCATAACTTTAAAAATATATCCACTTTGAATGATTCTTTTTGCAAATTAAAATAGTGTAATGTAGTTTAACTTAGTCCACTGTTTGATAATTTTGAATAATTTAAAATTTGAACATGAATAGAATACTAACAGGACTAGTTTTCATTTAATGAATGAATCAAATAGGTTTTAAATTTGAAAAAATAACTTAAAATTTGTTATTTGAAAATGTAGACTTGTTTTTAAACTTAAATTGGCACTTGGTAAATTATTCTGATTTAATTTTTTTTAGAACTTTAAAACATAGTTAAGAATTATTAAAACCTAGGTCACAAATGTTGAAACCCTAGTTTAATTCAAATAAATTTGTAAGTAGAATTGGGAAATATAAGTGAACCTAGTAAGTTTTGGAATAAATTTACCTTAGGTAAATTAAGTTCCAAACTTAAATTAAAAGTTAGCTCAAGTTGTTTTCAAATAAGTGAACCACTTTTCAAATTGAAGTTACTTTGTTAAACAAAATTATTATGATGAACCTAGTTAAGTTTTCTTAAAAAGTTTAAAACTTGTTACAAATATTTGAAATTATTTTGAAATTTTCAAACCAATTTAAAGTTTAACTTAAAATGAATTAAACCAGAGAACCCTAATTCAAATTCAGATTAAGTTAAGACTCAAATTGGTTAAGAAATTGAATGGAACCAAACTCAAACTATACCAACACCTTGTGATGAGTGAGTGCTTCTTCAATTGCATTCATGCAAGTATGAAGTATTCCCTTTGCATGGATTGTGTTCTTATGGCAGCTATGTATTATTTTTCTTTCAACATTAGATTATGAGGAGTGCAACCCCTGTGACTGTGAGGAGTGCACTAGTGACAACAACAACCAAGGCAAGTTTCACTTTGACCATATTACCTAGTATTTTCAATGCATTGTAGAAATGCCATGATAGGAGTGAGTTTAGGCTTGCTAAATTATGCATCAACCCAGTAGTTGAAAACTTAGGTTTATCTACCCTGACCTTGTAACCAACGTGTAGTTACTTAGCTGCTATTACGTGGATTGAGATCAACATTTATTTTATAAAGTTACTTATGGATGACTTCTTAATAACAACGTAATTAATGAATCATCTGGGCGGTGCTTCGGTATTGCTTTGGTGGCCGCGTGTTCTGTGGACCGCCCAGGCTCAAAGGGATTGTACAAGTTCAAGATTGAGTAGCTTCCATGTGTAACCGTGAGTCAATATGGGCTCTGTCTTGACCAAGTAAGTTGTGGGAGCCCCTCCGGCTAACCAGCAGATGTAGGTGTGTAGGTCGGATTGGGTTGGCGTCTTGGTTTACCTGGCTACTTCACTAGTGAAGTTTAGTAGCATGACCGTGTGACTAGGTCTCACGGGTAAAGTACACAAATCTCTGCAAAGTATATAAAACTGATCATGATTAGTCGTGTCCCCGGTTACGGACATCTTTGAGCAACTCTTTTGAGAATTGTCAGCTTGATCTCATCACCCCTTCTTAACTAAAATTTGACGGGTTGAACCAAGGGAGTATTGACTATCCCAGGTGTCATGTATGGTGTGGATGCCATCCGTTAACCTGTGGAAATGGTCAAGGGCAGCTGTGTGATGCAGTGGGCCCACTATATTTATGTTTATGCTATTAGAGTAGACCACCTATCACAAAGTTGGGAAAAACTATTTCTGCAAACAGCCTTGAACTCCACGAGTCAAAGTGCATGTAGGTGAACATGATTTACATAACAACTATGGGACTTCTCACTACATTCAATGTATTGACCCTAGTGGCTGCAACATATCATGTTGCGGGTAATTACTACGAGGAGTGACTTACGTAGGGTTTCGTGCCTCCACTCGACATGCTTCCCTGTGGTGTTCATGAAACCTACCAATACGTCTACCTTAGATTTGCTTTCGTTTCCACTTTTCATGAACTATGTTTGCTTATTATAAGACTATGTATTTGACTAGTCTATGACTAGAGTCTGTAAAACTATTTGCTTTCTGGATCATGCGATGTAATAAAGGACACATTTGTGTATGATACAACATCATTACCGTGTATACCGACGATTTGATCCAGGGGTTGGCATAAAAACACACGGAGATCGTATGCTTGCAAAGGTGGGTCGTGACATAGTCATATTCACTTAGCATATGAAAAAGTTTGAACACCGGTCCAAAAGAAGATCCAAATCAAAATTCAACCAAGATCCACATGAATGAAATTCAAAGAAAAGGAAAATGCAAAAAATAGGGTGTTACATTTTCCCATGTTCAATTAAATGACCATACATTTTTGTAGTATTCAACATATATTTTGATATTTTATATATGTGTTCTTTCTTTTCCCACGTTTTAGAAATCCCATGAATAAAGAAAAAAAGGTAGCATCCCAAGGCCCAAAAACTTGTCATTGATGTCCGAAGGTAAATACAGTATATCGGTCTACACATGCTTCGCAAAGCACATCTTTAAGCTGCTACACTGACGTCAAATGCTGCCATGGTGATCACTGCCGTATCTCCAACTCCAGCTTCGGTGGCCTAAAGATATGCAATGTCAGAGTGGCAGATGTGCTATATATACGTGATATATCCCTCCATCCGAGGTAGCATAGAGCGACCACAGCCCACACTTAGCACATCGATGGCCATGGCGATCAGGAACACTCTCCAATGGCAATGCGTTGTGTTCCTGATGGCGCTCATCAGGACCCACCTGATACCGCCTGCCGATGCTGATGCGGGCAGCCCAAAAGTCGCCATGGCTAGCTGGGGCGCTGGTTCAAGCTTCCGGCTGGTAGCCCACCATGACTATGCGCTGCGCGACGACGGCTTCCTCCAAGTCCAGAGCCGGCTGGACGACCTTCTTCCGTCGGAGGCGAACGTCACCACCCTCCGCCCACCAGTGGCCTCGCCGATCGATATGGCCTTCAGCGTGGTCGTTGGCTTGGGCTCGGACAAAGGCCGGCACGACTACAACCTCAAGCTCGACGCCTCGGGTAGCCTGATGTGGCTGCAGTGCAAGCCCTGCAATCCGAAGCAGCGACAGCGCGGCCCCCTGTTCGGCCCCAAGGCCTCGTCCACCTTCCAGCAGGTCGCCGGCACGAGCCAGATTTGCCACCCGCCGTACCCCATGGAGCCCGCGGGGCAGCAGTGCGCCTTCCACCTGTCCGGCGAGCACGGCATGTCGGTGCACGGCTTCGTGGCCATGGAGAGCCTCACCATGGGGCCAGAGGCCATGAAGGACTTCGTGTTCGGGTGCGCGCACTCGACGGAGCACTTCAACAGCCACGGCACCTTCGCGGGCGTCGCCGCCATGGGTAAGATGCCCACCTCGCTCGTCATGCAGGTCGCGGCGCGCGGGCAGACGCAGTTCTCGTACTGCCTCTTCTCCGGCGGGGCGAGCCGGCATGGCTTCCTCCGGTTCGGCGCCGACGTGCCGAGCCGGCCGGGCCTCCGAACGACCAAGATCCTCCCGGCGCTGGACGCGCACGAATCGCAGTACTACGTGCGCCTCGTGGGCATCAGCCTGGACGCGAAGAGGCTCACCGGGATCAGGCCGGAGATGTTCGCCCGGCGGCGCGGCGGGCAGGGCGGGTGCGTGATCGACCCCGGCACGCCGCTGACGGTGCTGGTCCGGGAGGCGTACCGCGTCGTGGAGGAGGCCGTGTGGAGTGACCTGCGGCGGAACAGGGCGGAGCGCGTGCAGCGGCAGGGCTACGGGCTGTGCGTCCGCAAGACCGCGGAGATCAAGCGGCACCTCCAGTCGCTGTCCTTCCATTTCGCGGAGGAGACGGCGAGGCTGGTCGTCAAGCCGGAGCAGCTGTTCACGGTGGTGGAGGGCAAGCTCCACGGGGCCGCCCTGTGCCTTGCTATGAGCCCGGGCGAGCGGACGGTCATCGGCGCGCTGCAGCAGGTGGACACAAGGTTCGTGTACGACCTCAAAGACGCCAAGCTGTCCTTTACGTCGGAGCCGTGCTCTCAGGACACCGCCGGTGTGGATTGAACTGAATGAACCGGAAGCAGTGCTTCCCATGGACATTCGACATGGGTAGCCAGTTGCTTGTAAACTCCATTGAATAAAGGGAAACGCTCACAATCCAGAATCCACCATTACGCTCGCGCGTCGGCCGCCTCGCGCACGCGACAGGCGTCATGTGCGCCCCGCACGTATCCTCTCTCCTTCTTCCTTATCTCCATTCCTCGTCCGAATGAGCGATTTCCCGTTCCTCCCTAAACGGTGATGCTCCTCGCAATTGAGTCATGGTGCCACCGCCCTAGCGAACTGGACGAGTTGACGGCTCGCTGCTGCAACTGCCACGAACTCGCCATGAACAGCCGCAAGAGGCGACGCTGTTGTGTGAAGGGGTGACAGCCACCACAGCTGTCTGGACGACGACTGCTCCCGGCGACGGCGAGGTGCTGCAAGGCGGCCAGGGGCGCTGCTGCTACTGTAGGCTCCCCATGCTTCGAAGGGTCCAAATCTCCATATGATTCAGCAACGGCGGCGCATGTCCCCGTCGAGTCGACTGCAACACCGACAAAGTTGCGCGACGTTGACCACTGTTGAGTATATTGATTATTAGAAAGTATAGGATAGACTAGGATTTGGTCCTACCTTGTCTTATACTCCTAAATCAATGTATTCCTATATATATATGCCCACGAGGCTCAAGCAATAAACATCGATTACACCAATCCCTCTTTATCCCTTCTAACAACCGCAATGCCGGTGATGTTGCAGTGGCGTCGTGCACACATGGATGATGTTGGATGCAGGGCGACAAGATTCGTACATATTTATGCAGGTTGGCATGGTTTCTCTGGTTGTTTTCGTTTTCTTGGCAAGGGAAGTGGTCTATCCACGTCTAACGGGCTTTCTTTTCTTTTCGGCCATGCCATGCGGTTTGGCGCTGGGCCTTTTTTTGACATGAATTTTTTTTCTATGGTATTCTTTTTTGAACTGAACATGGATCCAGAAGGACCGAGAGAAACTTTCTACTCCCTCTGTCCAATATATAAGGGAGTACTAAGCATGCTTTAACACTCTGGTTTGGCCGTCATGTTGGTTTGGTCATCCCGGTGATCTTTTATTTTTACCTGTAAACATTGTGGTAATTTAACCCTAAAAAAACATTGTGGTAATTTAAATAAAGCTTAGCGAGAGTGTCTCAAAAAAATATAGCGGTGAAAGTACATTGCCCATACAAGGACTCAAAGAAAAGATAAACTATAATTGGGTCCCTGACCATTTCATGGAGGACCTCCAACAAAGACTATATTACAATTGACTCCAAAACCTACTCCAACACAAAATCAATTGCACCGACCCAGGGAGGAACCACCTGGATCGATGCAACTACCATGGCCTTCCAAGAAGATGTCAAGCTAATCCGAGAATAACACCATGGACTTTGTCTTAAAGTGGTACTGCCTCTCTTTTGGCAATCTTTGTTGCAAGGAATCACAAGGCCGCCTTTTGTAACCCTCCAACCAAACCTATTGGTTCATGTCCGTTGTGCCTGAGATCTAAATTAGTCTCACATATCAAAACTAGTCTTTTCTGCGTTTTTTTTGTTCTTACTCGTGTGCACCTAGGAATAACCTACCTCGAACAGCATCGACGCCAGCGAAAAGCTAACGGGCCTCCGGCCGCCACCGACGGCAAAAAAAGCACCAATACCGAGAAAGCTCTCATGTCCCTCGACTGCTGAAACGCGGACACCCGGATGCTCCTCGACTGTCTTGCTCTGCCTCATCGGATCGGCCCTCTCAATCTCCTCCTTCAAACGCCTTCGAGAACTGGGAGGCTGGCACACAACAAGGAAGTGATGGCGCCAGGCTCACCCACCGCAGAGCTCCAACGCGATCTGTGAGCGGCGCACCGGTGCGAGGCTCCTGTACCGACGAGAATACGTGGGTGATTCAAGGGTGGCTCGGATGGCAGGAGAAAGGGGTAACCCCCATTATATAGAAGATATAGAAGAATACCCCTCTCACAGTGCCCACAACAAACCGACATAACACACACACACACAAACACACACACACACACACACACACACACACACACACACACAAACACACACACACACACACACACACACACACACACACACACACACACACACACGACAGCGCCACCCAGACGGACGGGCACACCCAGCTCGCGAGGCTGGCCATGCAACGCTCACACCCCGACCCGGGCGCACGCGTATGCCCGACTCGCACAGAATGGCACCTAGTCGGACGAATGCACCCGTCTTGTGTGGCTTGCTTCGGTTGCGCCAGCCAGACGCCCGCATGTGCCGGGCTCGCGCAAGCAAACTAGCCCGACGAGGGCTGAAGACGCTGACAGGCTGACACGGGTAGCGCACGAGAGTGGTGCGCCCGGCTGGCACGACAGAACTAACCCTCGGCGAGGGCCGAAGATACCCGGCGAGGGCTATCACGAAGAAGCATGCAAGAGGGCGCACGCGAGCGTGACGAAAACCACCACAGAGAGGTGGCCCCGGTCGCGCCCACGGCCCACCCGTCATGGACCCCCAAGGAAAGTGGTCCGGGTGTGAGGCGTCCACGCAGATCGAATGGCCCAGAGAGCCCCAGGGAGCCACCCGCCCGAGGCCCCGGCGCAACAGACAGCATGGAGGGCAATCTCGCCCGCGGACCCAATTTTCTTGCTGGAAGATGATTTGGAGAATGCAAGGAATTTAAAATTTATTTATTTTTCTATTTTTAAGCTAGTCTCTGGGCTGAAAATTAATTTTCACAAGAGTGGGATTTTTTTGCTTGGGTTGCTACTGAGACGGAGAAGGAATATGGAGAGATCTTCACCTGTAATGTTGCAAAGCTACCTTTGAAATACTTGGGGATGCTAGTTGATGGTAAAAGACTTAGCAACTCTCACTGGATCACAATGGAAGAGAAGGTTGGCAAAAGAATGGCTGGGCGGAAAGGGAATTTGCTTTCAATAAGATAGAGTTACCTTGGTGAATTCTTGCCTGAGTAGCATTCCTCTATTCATGCTTTACTTTATAGAAGTCCCAAAAAGCGTTCCTAAAAACTTTGGATTCTAGCAGGGCTAGCATGGTTTGGCAAGACTCCAGTGAAAAGAAGAAATATTATCTGGTTAACTGGCCAACTATTTGTATGCTAAAATTTGTGTTGGATTTGGAGTGATGAACTTGGAAGTCGTGAACTAGTTTCTACTAACTAAGTGACTCTTACCACGTGACACATGTGGTAAGCAATCCAAACTATTAAAAAACCTAGGTGGCTCTTATAATTGGAGAACTCTAAAGGGTTGTGGTAGGAAATGCTTACAAAGAAATGCTTGAATAATCAAGCTTTATCTAGCTCTGCTGGTTCAGGAGGTTCTCATTTTTGGCAAAGCCAAATGAATGTTAACCATATATTTCAAGCTTTGGCTAAGAGAGTTGTGGAGGATGGAGCTAAAACATTATTCTGGGAAGACATATGGCTTGGGGATAAATCTCAAGCTGTTTTGTTTCCCAGATTATATAACTTGAGTTTCACTAAAACAGTGTTTGCGCAGTTTGTGAAAGAAAGAGGTTTTGGAGTTTTTGAATTCAGAAGATTGCTGCAGATTAAGATTATTGTTCAGTGGGATGAATTGAGGACAATGGTTGACGAGACGGATTTGAATATTTGTAAGGATAGGGTAATCCGGATTTTGAATAGCAAAAACAAACTTCTGGTCGAAGATATGTATATGTATTTGAAGGATTTTAGGTTGGTTGAATACAGATCCATTCGTAAACTGAAACTACCCCATAAGATCAAGTTTTTCCTTTTGTCTATGTTTAGAAATAGCATTTTGACCCAGGATAATCTGTTGAAGAGGGGATGAACTAGGAATGACCAGTCATTTTAGTGGTGGCAATGAAAACATTGATCACTTCCTGGTTCAAATTTTTGACGCGATAACCAACCAGCCATGGTAAGTTGATGTGATTACATACCTCTTTCTTGTTCTTTTCTTGTTTCTTCTTTCCTCTTTCCTTTTGTCTTTTTTCTTGTACCTTTTTTTCTCGTTTTTTCAAACGGTTTTGTTTGGTTTTTATTTTCCTTTTTTTCTTTTTTCTTTTTCATTATCTTTTCTTTTTCTGTTCCTTTTCTGTTTTCCTTTTACTTTTGCAATGTGTAAACTTTTTCAATTTTGCTTTTAAAAAAAATCAATGAATTTTTTTTCAAATTCGTGAACTTTTTTTCAAAACCGATGAACCTTTTTTTCTAAATGATGAACTTTCTTCAAAGTCGATGATATTTTTTTCAAAATCGATAAACTTTTTCCAAAATCGATGAACTTTTGCAAAATTCGTGAACTTTTTTCAAATCCATGAAATTTTTCTCAATTCATGGTATTTTTCAATTTGTGAACATTTTTGCAAATCCGCGAACATTTTTTCAAATCCATGAACTTTTCTAAACAGATGAACCATTTTTTCAAAGTCAACCATCAAAGGTCAAACATGTGAATGGTCAACTTGTCGTCCAGGTCAACCATGAAGAAGTTTTTATGGTTGAACCACGAAGAAGTGATCGGGTGTATGCTCTTGACAAGCGACAGCTGATCGCTTGTGTAGTTGGGCCAGCCCATGAAAGGTGGCGTGCGAGCGCTGCGTCCACTAACTAGCGCAGCAAGCACTGACTAGGAGCTCCTGCTGTACAGGGAGTGGCGTCACACAAACCGGCGTACACACCACTCTGTCCTGGGCGTCGACCATTTATTTATTTATTTTCTTTTTTTAACCTTCAAAAAATAGGCGCATGAAGTAGGATTCTAACTATGGACATCTTGAATTACTTCCACCCATTATAACCAACTAGGACAGCTCACTTGTTGTGTCTAATTATTTCTTTTATTCTTTTTGTTGTACATCTTCTCAGTCTAGATTTTTTTTTTTGCTTTTGTTTGGCCTATTTTTTCTTTGGTTTTCATTCATTTTTTATTTTTCTTTATTTCTTCTTCTTTTCCTCTTTTTTTTCATTTGATTAAATTTGTGAACATTTTTTTAAATTCGTGAACTTTTTCAAATCCATGAACTTATTTTTTAAATCCATGATTTGTTTTTCAAATGAATGAAGCTAATTTTTTTTAAATAATACATTTTTTTATTAAATTTGAAAAATAATACACGGATTCGAAAAATTACAGAAATAATACGGCCTCGTCCTACCGTGGGCCGACAGGCACTTGTCGGCCAACAGTAGGCCGACTGGATCCTGTCGGCCTACAGTAGGCCGACAAGTGCCTACTGACCTATCGACTGGCCTGCTGGGTAGATTAGCCCCCTAGTCGGCCTACAGTAAGCCGATTACCCCTAGTCGGCCCATAGTAAGACGATTGGATAGCAAATTTCGAAATACAAATTTATCACCTAATAAAACCATATTTCGGACAAGATATTTATCCCACCACTTCTCGCTCGAGCCTGGCCTAATTTTCCGCAACACTTTTCCATAATATGTTCCCGGCATTATCCTTCCCGCGAACCCTTTCCCGCCATCCTCCTGCCCGCGAACCCTTTCCCGCCATCCTCTTTCCCGCGAACCCTTCCTTTCGCGCCAACTTATTTCCCGCCAACCCTTTCCCGCCATCTTCTTTCCCGCCAACCCTTCTGTTCCCGCCATCTTCTTTCCCGCCATCTTTCTCTTCTGAACCTATAAAACCCCCTCCACAGAAAGGTTGGTAAGCAGTGCAGTGTAGTCTCGTCAAGATGTCCCATTATCCTTTCGATCGTAGTTTCCACCCAAGTATGTCGAAACGTCTTCTGAGGTTAGCCAGCAATTTGGAGATAGACAATAGGATAGTTCCATGGGACGAACTCCTCAGTAGTGACACCTTACTGAATGAGTTGGCTCACGCATTAAGTAGGTGCGGGTGGCCTGCAAGGACCTTTGAGGAGATACGAAAAGAACTTCTCAGGTTGCATGGAAGGTGGAAGAAGCAACAACATAAGGGTGAAGCATTCCTAAAGGCTGCAGCAGAACATACTTATTTATGGACCCAAGACAGCAAGGACGAAGACGATATCTTCATGCCGAGCACCAAGGCCAAGACACCCGCATCGTCGAAGGGCAAGAGTGCCGCATCGTCAAAGGGCAAGAGTGCCTCATCGTCGAAGGGCAAGAGTGCTGCATCGACGGAGGATGACGATGATGTCTTCATGTAGTTTGTATGCTGTATTATTTAAACTCAGTCGTACCGTTTAATTCAGATGTACTTGTATCTTAATTATCTGTAGCAGTCTCTCCGGAAATGTAACTCGATTAACAGTGCGAATGAATAGAAATATGTCTGTTGCATACACAGGTAGAATATGTCTCTCGCATACGTAGGTACAAATATGTCTGTCGCATACATAGCTAGATATAAGTCTGTCGCATACATAGTTAGATATAAGTCACACACATACATAGGTAGAATATGTCTCTCGCATACATAGATAGATATAGTGGCACACAAGCATCAGCCACGTCGTCCGCCACGTCGTGGAGGTGGTGTAGTCGGCGTCGGCCACATGTACCTGTGGGGTGCCCGAACGTTACGGGGAGGAAGCTCGGACCCGTCGTGGTCATACTGTGTTTCCTGTGTGGGAGGTGGTGCAGGAGTCGAATACATGTCCATCCACTCATTGTGCTGCGACAAGAAATCCTGTGTGTTATGCCCACCTTCAGGGTCACTATCCCACCCGGATCCGGACATAGACGCGTCATGTCCGTACCCCGACGCCATATATCCGTAGGCTCCTACGGGAGGGAGGGAACATAAGTAATGACGAAATACGTAGTCCCAATCGATATTGAAAAGAATTATTGCGCGTGAAACATACCTGTAGAAGGAGGTTGCATCACGAAGCCCGGCATGGGACCGTGCTGGTGTGGTCGTGGCCGAAACACGGAGCCTGACATGGGATCCTGCTGGTGTTGCCACGCCGAACTACCAGCCTAGTCAGGAGTTGGTGGCCTGGGCGTCCACTGCTCTGCTAGACGTGGACGCGGGTCATGTCGGTGATGTGTGGGTTCTAGCTGACCAGTCGAGTGACGCGGCTGCTGCTGGTGCGTGGAGTGACGCAGGGGGTGTTGTAGGGGCTGCTGGTGAAGAACGTCCGAAGTGCGTGTGCACGTGATAGCCCGATACACAGCTCGCAGCCTTCCCTCAATGCGAGTCATCCAGTTCTGGATCTGAGGCCGATGAACCATTAGAGGCATAGACGACAGTGAACGCTGAAAGTTGGACACCTCCTCGCCAAGTCCGCGAGTAAACTCAGCCTGAAATTGTCACGACGATTATTAAGTATGCACGGCGAAGTATGTAACAAGTAGATGCAGTACTTAAAGAGAATATATCTTACCGCGTACTGCCTAGAGCCCGAAGTATCATAGCTCGGGTACATATCCAACGTAGTAGGGGCAGGTATCTCATCTAGGTGAGTGTGCTGAACGATGCGTAACCGTGTTCCGCTCATGTACCGCCGTAATAGAGATTGAATTCATCGAGATCAAAGGCGATATTCTCGTGCCACAGATGTGTGCTCGCAGTCTCCCATTGTGTAACGTAAGGCTGCACCCTAACTAGCCACTCAGCAGCTGTCCTGTTAGTCCCCTTCCTTGTGAGCCTAAAATTATGGTGTTTGTTAAACAATGAACTAATGATTCAGTATGGACAATTGTGAAAGACAATGCAATATTGAATAAATAGACAATACCTGTGGATGTCTCCTTGCAGCCGGGCCTCTGTAGGGGGAGGTATCTCCAACTGCTGAAGACCAAATTGCCTCATAACCCTCTGCTGGGCCATCTCCTCGACGAAGATATCGAAGATGATCTTCGATTTCGTCATCCAGTAATTGTTATCTCTTGTGCATAGCACAGACATACCGCCGGGGAATCTTGCATCTATCACCGCTTGCGTGTACGGCTGCCAGATCACCCTAGTGTACGTATCGAACTGCTCGTTTAATGTTGTGTATGCTCGCCTGGTCTGATGACCAGCATAGCGTCTCTGTGAATAACAAAAGTTAGATTCAACCATAGTGTACACAAAGAAGATAATTATAACACCAGACATACCCTGCGACGTGTCCAACACAGACCGAAAGTAGGCATGTCGATGCCGTCAGCATCGAACATGGTATCCATAGGCTCATCAACACGTACGTCCGGTCGTCCTATGGAGAACCTCTCCCACGATCATAGTTGCAGAAATAGAGGGCATCCAAGAAGGGCTGACGTGGGTGCCGTAAGCTGGCAGGCGTTGCACATACCTCGGTATGTAGCCGCTAAGACAGCCGAACCCCAACTCCTCTGTGTGATCTGATCTGGCGTCTCAGCGCTCGCGATCTCCAGTGCAATAGGGATGTAGAGCGCGTTAATAGTGGTGACATGGTTCTCTGTGAACATCACCTTGCCGAGAAGCCATAGTATATATGCCTCCAGACTGCGAGTGATCTGTGTCGCATTCAACGGGACCCTTGGATACCCCGGGAACTTCTGGATCTGTATTGAGCAAAGAGAAAGCATTAGTACATAGCGAAGGTATATTCTGTAAAACCAGATGCCTTCAGTTAGTATGCAGCAGGGGAACTAACCTGGAAATGGCGCAACCATGCATACTTAGGTCCGTGATTATCCGATGTCAGAGCCGGAGCATGGTCATAAATACCCGCGAAACGTTGTGCAATACCTAGCTGCCAATCAGCCGGTGCCTCCAACGGTCCTATGGCATGACCTGCCAACGGTAGTCCCAGCAAAAGGGAGACATCCTCCAGAGTAGGAGCCATCTCTCCCCAGCGGAAGTGAAACGTGTGGGTCTCGGGCCTCCACCGGTCCACTAAGCATGTGAGCAAAGAGGCGTCGATGGCGAGGCATTTGGAGGTATCCGTCGACTCAACCAGACGCGCAAAAGGTAAAAGGCCAGCCCATTTCAACCTGCATGTCAGGATAATTCAGTTAGTGTGTACCATTAATATACAAGCTTGATGAAAATAACTAAAGCACGTACCGCTCAACCCATCCCTCGTGTATCTTCCAGTCTTCCTTTTGAGTGCGAGTGACCAGGTCCTCAAGGTTGCGCTCAGAACCTATCGCAGCACGATGCTTTCTATCAATGTCTGGATCAAGCAACCACATTCCCGCCATTCCTGCACATACAAATTTCAAACATAGTGCCACATTTAATACAAATTTCAAACATAGTGGCACACTTAATACAAATTTCAAACATAGTGCCACACTTAATACAAATTTCAAACTTAGTGTCACACTTAATACAAATTTCAAACATAGTGCCACACTTAATACAAATTTCAACATAGTTCCACAGTGAATACAAATTTAGAACTTAATGCCACACTTAATACAAATTTCAAACATAGTGCCACACTTAATACAAATTTAGAACATAGTGCCACGCAGCCTAGCTTCTTCCTCTCCCTCTTCCTCCTCTTCCTCCTCTTCCTCCTTTTCCTCCTCGTCCCCGGTTGCCTCGTCCACGCCCAGTACCACTGGCAGTGACGAAAGTGGGACAATTAGTGTCCCTATGGCCAAATTCATTGCATAAAATGCATTGCATAGTGCGGCCTCCTGCTTCAGATTCATCCATATCATTCCGGATGCGCTGACACTGTAGTCTACCTCTACTTGTACGCATATTCCCTGGGTCAGGAATGTACCGCCTTTCAACAGGATTAACGGTGTTGAAGTTACCCATTGAGCGAAATCCCAGCAACTCACCTGTCCAGGTATTGAGGACGGACTCTTTCAGAAAATATGGAGACACAAACGAGATTGCGTCCATTCCAAGCTGCCCGCAAGCAGCAAGTACATGGGAGCATGGTAGGTGAAGCAACTTCGGTTTGTTGCATGTGCACTCACACGTTGGCCAGACTTCATTTCCAATTTTCACCTCATGCGTCCTCAGCTCATTTGCACAGCCGAATTTGTTGTTAGCTAAGCGGACCTCAAACCTTCTTTCTTGATTACCAATGGGGACTACAGTGTGTGACCTGGCTTTTTCCATCTTTTCTTCCATGTACTTCATAATCCTTTCACAGTAACGTGTGCTTGGGTTGTTCAAGATATGCTGCTCTGCTTTTTGACGTCTATCTCTGAAATACTTGACGGTGCCATAGAAAATACCTTCAACGATTGCTGTAAGTGGCAATGCCCGGTTTCCTCTGAGGACAAAGTTGTATGTTTCTGCGAGGTTGGTAGTCATGACACCGTACCTTGCTCCATGTGTGTCATGCAGCAAAGACCACCTCTCCAGAGGCTCATGCTCTATCCACTGCTCGAAGGTTTTAATCGACCTCCCGAGCCTTCTCCTAGTACCAGGTGGGTCAAATCCTGGCAAGTCAGAAAGCCCAACAGGCTCCTCCTCCACGGCCGTTGTTCCTGTTGCTAATTGTGCTGCTACTGCTTCAACATGTGCTCTCACCGCTGCATCTCTTGCAGCTTTCCTGTCCCTAACGTGTCTCTGCGTGCACACATTAAGTCTTTCACGTATCAAATTGTCACAGTGAAGAACAGTCGATGCAGCACCCTCACAGTTGGGAACTCTGGCATGAAGAGGTCCTGGATGTCGACATAGGTGCCAGGATTCCGGTCCTTCAGCGTGTGGAGGAGCCGGACAACTGAGTCATATGCATCGAAATAAGAACCAAATCTTCTCTCAAGCGCCCTTTGCTTAGCCCTCCAAGCCTTGCCATAAGAAATTCTGTACTTGAACCTGACGAAGACTTTTGTCTGGATAGCCTTCACTTCCATCGCTTTGCTCTCCACTATCTCACTGTAAAACAACCGAGCAATAAGCGTGGACGAAAGGTTGCCATGATCTTGAGGGATGCAGGGAATAAGACATGTGTGATGAACTAGGTCACTGATCACCCAACTTGTGCCATACTTAGGGAGATAGCCGTGCACCCTGGCGGGACAATTTGCGTTGGTGCATACCATTGTCAAGTATTTCTGACTTGACACATCAGCTCTTAAAACCCTTTGTGTGGACATTGCCCATTGAATGATTGCGTCCTTCAGAGCGTCCTTGTTGGGATACATAGCACCCCTCGCAATGTTGTTCTGGTGATATTGCCAGGCAGAATCATGCCCATCGTTCACGGTCATTGCAGATGAGAAGTCATGATTCCAAGAAGCAGGATTCGGGACCTCCTCTGCATTTTCTTCTTCATCCGACTCGTCGGAATTATCGGCATGACCACTATCAATATCGGTGTCTTCTTCTTCCATGATGTTCTGCATGTGCCCATCTACCTCGTCAGCGTCCGCCTCGCCACTGTAATTACCATCGGCATTTCCTCCTTCTACCTGACTACTCTGCCCTTGTTCGTAACCATCATCTCCAGCATTTGACATAGATAACATCATCCCGTCACTGCTTTGACCAGGATCGTAACCACCCTGGCCTTCAGGCGCAATTACCTCCTTCACAACGGGAAGCACTAAGGCACAAGGATTGCATCCCCTGCTTTCGCAACCTTGTAACCAGCGCACCCACTGAGAGTCCCGCTCTATTGGCCTCAAATAGAAGAAAATGTTCGAACTTGACCGGGTCCACAATGCATGAACATCCACGGTGTGCGTTTCAGTATTCAGCCCTAAACATGCTGTCACCCATTCTTTCAACTGACTAAGAGACCATGTTTGAGGGTCGGTCAGTGGCACCTCTATGTGCTCAAATTCACTCAGATCAACCCCAATCTCATTTGTTTGGACATTACCAGGACCGTAGAAAAATATGAACTTCACTACATCAGACATCTCGGCTCACCTATAAAATTATTTAACATGCCCAGACAACTGTTAAACAACATGACAAACTACAAATATTCGCACTCCTAAAAATTTGACAAGTACATATATTACGGAATATTAACAGAGCTAAATATTGAAAGAACTTAATATATTACGGATATTACCGGAGCAACTAAAAATACTAACAGACCTAAATATTTGACATCCACATATAATACGGAATATTACCGGAGCAACTAAAAATACTGACAGACCTAAATATTTGACATCCACATATAGTACGGAATATTACCGGAGCAAATATTCACACAACTAAATATTAGACATCTCAATATATTACGGTTAATACCGGAGCAAATAACAATATTCGCACACCTAATATACTACAGGAGCAACTACGACAGAAAAAATGTCTGTTCAATTATACCCTTGAAGCGTGCGAACCAACGACGAACGGCGGCCTTCAATCACCGGAGCCGGAGCTTCACCTCCACCACACTGTCGGAGCTTCACCTCTACCAGCTCCACCTCCACCACCAACACAACCTCCACCACATCCACCAATATGCTCACCACCACCTCCACCAAAATGCTCACCACGACCACCACGAGCTACCCCATCAATAGATCGAGGTCTCCCTCGCCTCCACCAACTATCTACAATGCATCCACGGTGGAAATTCGGCAAAAAATGGGCTGATTTTGGTGTACAAAATGAAGTTTTCGAGTGCTACAGAGGCTGGCTGAAGAACACAGAAGAGGAAGAAGAAAGCACGCAGGATGAGGAAGAAGAGAAGGGAATGGGGTGGAGGAAAAGTCGGCCGTGGGGTGCCTGGGCACCTGCCGGCTTCCAGGAAGCCGATCGGCTTATAGTAAGCCGAGTAGGTGGGCCCCGGCCACCGACAGCCCACGCTCGGCCGAAAGGATGCACCGCGACGTGGCTTGGCCACTCGTCGGCCTACAGCTGGACGATTGCACACATGTCGGCTTCCTATAGGCCGACAGGATCCAGTCGGCCTACTGTAGGCCGACAAGTTCCTGTCGGCTCACAGTAGGACGAGGCCGTATTATTTCTGTAATTTTTCGAATCCGTGTATTATTTTCCAAATTTAATAAAAAATGTATTATTTAAAAAAAAATAGCATGAATGAATGTTTTTCTATTTTGCAAACTTTTTTCAAATTCATGAACTTTTTTTTGTCAAATTCATGAAATTTTTAAAATTCATGAAGATTTTTGTCAAATTCGTTAAAATAATTCAAATCAATGAAATTTATTCCAATTTCATGATTTTTTTTGTCATATTCATGTACTTTTTTCAAATCGATGATTTTTTAAACTTGTGAACTTTTCTTTAACCTTAGCGTGGGCGGTAGAGATCGAGAAGTCAGTTTTTATCATTCGGTTTATTTTAAATTTTGGTTAGCAAAACTATAAACCGAAATGAACAGGGAAAAGCAGTTAACCGATAATTCGGCTAAACGGCTTATTTGGTTGGGTGTTCAGTTTACACCGAGCAAACTCGTCAAATGTGTTGTTTTGTATTATGACACTCCGTCACATTATATAGCAGAGCTCCGTGCCCCATTTTCGTAGCTCATTGGGGTGGCACTAAATTGGGCGCTATGGGCGGCTGGGCGCACGCGTCACCGAAAGGCTCGCGCAGGTTTGGTCCTTCATGGCCGTCTCAACCCATGTGGTGTGCACAGAGCGAGCTTGAGTCGCTACTTGCCCTGGGCTTGGCCGCTTGTGTCCTTAGCTTCACTCGCTACTACGACAATTTCGTTTTTTTGTTAATTCATTTTTCTTCTTTTTGAACTTTATTATTCTTTTGAAACATGTTTAAAATTTGAAATACTGTTTGGAATACCAAAAAAAAGTTCTTGTTTTGAAATATCGTTTACAATTTTATAAAATGTTCTAGAATTTCAAAAAATGTTTCAGTTTTTGAAATTTTTGTACACAAATTAAAGAAATGTTTGTGTTTCAAAAAAAGTATGTGGTTTACAATTTGTGTTCACCATCAATTGTTGGGAATTTGCTAACAATTTAGGAAAAAAAAGTGTTCAAGTTTATAAAAATTTCATATACAATTTGAAATTCCAAAATTGTTGACAAAGTTCAAGAAAATGGTTGGGATATAAGAATATGTTCATGATGATTGGTAATGACGGAAATTGCAAATAATCAAATCATTCAAATTAGGAAAAACTACATGCTCACGGATGCACCTATCTGGCCTAGTCTAGCACACTCCTGTCAACTGGTCAACTATGAATAAATGACCCCAACTTATTGCAGCAGCTTGACACGGAGATATGGAGCCTTCTGGTCCACCCAAACACCCTCCGTTAAACATGGTGTTTTTGTGGATATCCCTAAAATGACCCCAACTTTTGCCATCAGGTGAGCATGCCCATGATAGACATCCATACTAGGTTTGAATGATTTTCGACACCGTATGCAAGTTGCGACACATCCGGTCATTTATTGGCCTTTTTTAACCAAGAAAACTCCAAAAAATGCCCAACTTGTCGAAAAACCCAAAAATTTGACATGGTGCTCTGGATTGGTCATACAAGGGTCATTTCAAAGATGTCGAGAAACAATGTGCTCTCAAACGGAGCCTTCTAGCCTACTCGGACCCACTCCGTTGAACATGGTATATTTTTAGACATCTTTGAAATGACCTCAACTTTTGTAAGCAGGTGGGCATGCCCATTGTGGGCATAAATGCCAGTTTTGAACGATTCTTGACACCATATGAAAGTGCGACATGTCCGGTCATTTATCGGCCTTTTTTGACCGAGAAAACTCCAGAAACTGCAAAATTTGTCGAAAACCAAAACAACTTGTCAGCAGTTTAAGCGCCGGTTAGGAAGCTGGCGCTCGCGCGCATGCAAGCGGGACGCTGCCTAATATTGCGCAAGCTGGCTCGCCCGCTCGCTCGCTAGCTTCGAAAAATGTTCATGAATTTGAAAAAGTTAAGATGTTTGAAATAAAGTTCACAAATTTGAAAATTGTTCATGAGTTAAATTTTAAAAAGTTCATGAATTTGAAAAAAGTTCACAAGTTCGAAAAAATGTTTGTGAATTTGAAAAAAAATATGAGTTAGAATTTTAAAAAGATTATGAATTTGGAAAAGTTATTGAATTTAAAAATTGTTCACGAGATAAAATTTTAAAAGTTTCATGAATTTGAAAAAAGTACACGAGTATGGAAAATATTCACAAATTTGAAAACAAAATTGCGGATTTGAAAAAAAAAACATGAATTTTTAAAAATTTCACAAATTCAAAATAAAGTTCATGAAAAATCAAAATGAAAAAGGGATAAAGAAATATAAAACGAAAATGGAGAAATAAATAGAAAAAAAACCGAGAGAAAACCGTGCCTTTTTCCAGCGATGAGTGATTGAGTAAGGTCTAATTCAATCTGTGTTATGACCTACCTTTTTTGATACTTTTCTTGGTCATCAATACAATGACCTATTCTTAATATAACCGATATTATTTTCACTACGAGAAGAATTTCGTGCTTCTGCCGGATCCTCCCTATCTCCTGATCGAACCAGAAAACCAAAAGAAAAGTCACACGGAAAAGCCAAGCAGAACCTGAGCCGAAAATGTAGACAACAAGAAAAAAAAAGTGGAACAAGGCACAACAGGCTCTCTATCTGAGCTGGTAGCTATGGTAGGAAATAAACCTCGAGGTATTGAGTTCGAATCTAAGGTGGCGCTATATTTTTTGAAGCTAAAAAAAATAATGTAAATGGGCCGAGCCCAGGAAAAAACCTATAACCAGCGCCAAATAGGAGTTGGCGTATAAGTTACAATACAAAAGCGTGAAGGCTTTGATTTTTCTCCTTTTTTCTCTTTTTTTTAACTTCTACTGTTCATTTTTATTTTACGCTTTGGTTTTTTTTTTTACTTTTTAAACTTCTATTGTTTGGTTTACGTGGACAGTAGTGAACATTTGTGAACAGTAACCCGTCATTGTGATCCGTGCCCATTTGTGAACAGTACCCAGAGAAAAAATAGAAACGTAGTTCAGAAAAAAAAAACTGGGAACTTTTTACACATCATTTCTCTTCCCTCCACCCTCGCGTCCTTATATGGAGGGTAAAGATCTATGATTTTTCTACACATCATTTCTCTCCACCGACTTACCGATGCAGAGCCGCCTCGATTGTCTCCCGATCCTTTCCGGTGATGGTGTTGCCGAGGCACAAAAAAACAGTAGACCAGAATAGTATATTTGCATAAACAGTAACCCATCGGAAAAATAAGTTCTTACCTATTACTGTCTTTTTTACATCACGACATCAGTGAACAGTGCATGAGGAATTTCCCGAATAACCTGAAACAGTAAAACCAGTGAAACGGTACAACACCTGAATAAACCGAAAACATTAACCCACCCGAACCATAAACACTATAAATCGAAACAATATCTGAATTGTAACCCAGAACAATACACCCGAATAAACCAGAACAATAAAAACAGTAAATCAACACTATGCATTCACGTGAATAGTAATTCAGAAGAAATACCAAAAACGAAAATTCCTAAAAAACTGGGACTCCTCCTCCCTCGGTGTGTTCACCTACGCAAGGAGAATAGCCGATATTGTTGCCGTCATTTACCTTGCCTTCTCCTTCCCTATAGCCAGCCAGATCGAGGCTTCAACCACAATGCGGTCACTGAAGCCACCTTTACGACGCGCTCTAACACGACAGTCTATAAGCAGCCAACGAGAAGAGGCAACATGAAAATAAAAACAATCACTCGACCAACCTCTTTACGAAAGGGGAAAATATGTGTCTATGAAAAAACATTAATAGGCCAGTCGGTTTACTTAATTTGTTAAATCAGTTAATATTTGTTACATGCCTACACGGGTAAAGATAAAATTTGTCTTCTCCTCTTCATTTTATTTTCTCGCGTAATACATGTTGTTTTCTTGCTTATTTCGGTAAAATACAGACGGAATTGGTCATGGACGCGGCGTGTGCCGCGCTTCTTTGGCACTAGTACATACAAAAGTGGGTATGAAAGGTCTATATGACCCTTTATACGTTTAGTGATAGGGTGTACCGAAGCGGGGCAAATCTATAAATTGCAAGACCACTCACCAACAGAGAAGGGAAGGACATTATCACAATCACGAACCAAGAGGAGACAATAAGTTTCAGGATTGACACCTGATGGCAAGCCTAGTTAGCATCTAAAACCAACAAAATATCCAAGTGAAAGGCTCTCACCATGCAAAAAAAGAAGTGAAAGGCTCTCACCATGCAAAAAAAGAAGTGAAAGGCTCTCAAATGATCTCCGTCAACTTCGATTTCTACGGATGAAACACCAGCTTCTACGTGGCTGGCATCATGACGGTGAAGTGGTTGATTTATGTAAGAAAGACTCTAAGGTTGATGTCTGAGTAATATAAGTTTTACCCGCAAAAAAAAAGTAGTTCATGATAATCAATTTCTAGATGGCCGCACATATAGCCTTTGCTCGTTTTCAGCGAGGCTCGGGACTCCAGGAGCACATACTATACTCCCGAGCTCGACTAAGAGTTGCAGCTTACACGGCTCCTTCTCTATGACTGACTGATTAGCCTGTAGCTAATTAATCATTAGCTGGTGAGCTAGCTCAGCGCTCGTGCTTAGTTTATTTATTAGTTGGTTGCAGCGTTGGCTGTCAACACGCCGGAGCAGGTGCCGCTACCTCGATGTCCATGCATGTGTGAGGTAGTGAACCAAGCAGCACATGGAACGATCCAACAGATAAGGGACTTCTCGATCGATCGATACCTTCGTGGCAACACGGTTCGATCGCCACATGGATTAGGTTGCCAGAGGAATCCCTTTGTTTCCGCCGGCACATGCATGCCTGACAGTGGCAAATCCGCGCGACACCATTAGCATACACTCCTAGTTTCAGATCAGATGGCCTGAAAGCTAGCTCAGGTTCAGAGAAGTTACAGATTTGTGCTGAAGGCCAAAAGGCTTCAGGGTTAAACCTTACTGTGATTTGCGAATTTTCGACACTGAAAATCACCACGTTTTGCTTTCAGTGTTTCAGACTTTCGCCATCAGATCTACTGAACATTCAAGTACAAATAGAGTATTTTTTTTATTTTTGACACTTGGCTATGTTTGAAGGCAAAGTATAAGAAAAACCAAAGTATCAAAAACTACAGTGATTTAGTCAGTAGGTACACAATACCATGGTTTTAATTTAACTGAGTTTTTTGGAGTATTAAGAAAACAGAGCATTAAGTACAGACAGAGTTGTATGCATAGACACGGAAAGAAAGGGACAAAAGTACCACGGGCATCTCCAATAATCGATGATGAGTCACTCTCGAGGTACTCAAAGGGCAGTCCTCGCAACTGCATCAATAAATACATGGAGCAGCTGCCATTGTTATCTCCAACTGCCACTCACAACAGTTGGATCAAAATCTAGCTAGCTATAGAAATACACTCTACAGCTCTCCTTCTCTGCCCTTGCCTTCGTTTCTCTGAACTCCAGCCTTTGGGCAACCGTGCTACGTATACAAAGCAATGGAGCACAAGGAGCAGCTTCGGGAAGGAGAAGCCATGGCGGCGGCCTCACCTCCTTCCTTCTTCCTCTGGCACCCCTTATCTCTGCTGCATCACGTTACCCGCAGTTGCGCAGGCTACCTGGGCCTCTCTCGGCTCTGCCACGCCCTCAAGGATATCAAGCCTCGCGCCGCTGCTTCACCTCCCGCAGCTGCTTCTCCCCAGCTGCATGATGAAGCGGCCGGAGTAGGAGGCTCTGGACACGCTGCAGATGTAAGTACGGCATGATCTACCTTATTGTTAGCTCTGTTTGAGTTATGTGGTGTACTGACTTGTAATTAAATCTCCTTGTTGTCTATGGTGGCTATGATCGGTCAGGATGATTGCGCGGCCGTCGAAGTGCGGTCGAGAGGGATGCCTCGGCCTCAGAGGCCTCGTGGTCTAAGAGAAGGACGAGGAGGAACACACCACTAGGCTTAGCTTTGTGTGCAAATTGTCCGACGGTCATGGGGAATTCTCTGCGTGTGTTCTTACTTCTTTCTGAAACTCTGAACGAATTCTAAGTCATTAAGTGAGTGCTTCCATTTGATTTCTTTCTGTTCTGGTTAGAGTTTACAGAGGTAGTACAAGTTTAACTTCCAGGGCATGTTGTTTGTGTTCCGCACTTCAGGTTACAATGCTAATTTAGTAATTTCACACACCTGGGCGGAAGCAAGGAATTGTTCCTGTTTGTATTTGCCAAGAATAGTCACAGCTTACTTGTGAACTTACTGTATTATTATTTTTCCCAAATAAGAAGTGTCACACATGTGGCACGAAGCACTTCGGCCCTGATGTTTTTTACAACTAAAGTTGACATCCGAAAAGAAAAAAACAAACCCCAAAAATATGTCCGATTGTTTCCTCCGGTGTTACTTCCTTCTTTCCACTTCCATTCATGTGTTTTTGGTGAAAATATGCCTTAAATAAATGTATGCTGCTTTATCAGCATTTTCTACAGTTGCCATACGTTTTAAAATGTGATCTCCTCCCCGGAGAGCTGCATGGGAAAGCATATACACAATGAGGGCTAGTGCAATAAATAAATGCGAGAGTGCATATCAAATGATGTTTTGTTCTCAAGTTTGTTCTTACCACTTTCCATGTGATGAAGTATCCTAAAGCTGTTCCTAGAGCTTCAACACGAGTTTGTTCATTTTTCAAAAAAATAATATGAAAAGAGTGCTAAGTCATTTGTCCAATGTATGATGCCTATTATTAAGCGATAAGTAAGACGACGGTGTCAAATCAAGTTCGTATTTTTTGGTCAGGCAATTTTTTTTTGACTGAAAACTGTTGTAAGTCATAGATGATCTCAGGATCATCTTGCACAAGATTTGAGCCACAAACCATAAAGAGAAGGAGTAATCACACCTTAGATCAAAAATAAAGCCATCTCTGCCTCTTGTAGATGCTGGAAATGGCATATAGGGCTTCACCAGAAGTAGCCCTTGTTCTTCTTCACCTCCTGGTTGCTGCTGCTGCTTGTAGAAGGCACTGGAAAAGTCCTTCCCATGACTGGCTATGCATGGCTGGATTGGACAGCTGTGAGAGGCTTGCACTTGCACGGTGCTGTCCCATAGGGACTTCTCTCCTTTATATAGTTATATGCATAGTGCCATGGGGGGACCCACCCGTCAGTTGTGTGTGTGTGTGTGTGTGTGTGTGCCCCCAATCAGGGCCTGCTGAAGTCAAGTTGGCTTTGCCAACTTGCTGTTGCTTTACACTTACTGCTGGCCACAAGTTTGGCTTGTAGATCAACCAACATTCTTGTGACGCCCCCGACTTAATCGTGCACTAATCATACACGCAAATGCACACGATCAAGCCTAGGGACTCACTTGAAGATATCACAACACAACTCTAGACACAAAATAAAATAATACAAGCTTTATATTACAGGCCAGGGGCCTCGAGGGCTCGAATACAAAAGCTCGAGATACACAAGAGTCAGCAGAAGCAACAACAGTATCTGAGTACAGACACAAAGTTAAACAAAGTGCCTTAAGAAGGCGAAAACAAACAACGGCTCTGATCGAAAGAGGCAAGGCCTCCTGCCTGGGAGCCTCCTAAACTACTCCTGGTCGTCGGCGGTCTCCACGTAGTAGTAGGCTCCACCGTGGTAGAAGTAGTCGTCGACGGGATCAGCTGGCTTCGGGGCTCCGTCATCTGGTCGCAACAATCGGGTATGGGGAAAAGAGGTAGCAAAGCAACCGTGAGTACTCATCCAAAGTACTCTCAAGACTAACATCAGAACTATACTAATTATGCATTGGTATCAAAGGAAAGAGTTGTATCTGTGGACTATACTGCAGAAATGCCAGATCAGAGGGAGAAAGCCTAGCCTATCGAAGACTAACATCTTCAACGTCTTGCAGCATTAGAAGAGTGCAGATTAGCATATTATAATGTAACAAGCATGTAATAGCAAAGCCCAGAGATCCTCCCTCGACTCCCTGCGAGAAAGCGATCCCGGAGCTTACAGTTAAAGTAACATGTATTCAGTTCAAGTTGTAGTAGATCGGGATACTTTACTGAGCGTCCTGTTACCGTGGACACGGCTATTCGAATAGATAATCTTCCCTGCAGGGGTGCACTACTGTTACCCAACACGCTCGATTAACTCTGGCCGGACACACTTTCCTGGGTCATGCCCGGCCTCGGCTGATCGACACACCGCAGCCCTACCTAGAGCTCAGCAGAGAGGTCCCCGCCGGTCTACATCCTAAGTGTGCAGGGTTCTTGGGCCCATCCCCCTTTGCACTCCGGGTCGTTGCGCGTAGGGCGATCCAGGCACCACCTCTGGGGTGCCGACCCGGCCATGCCGCAGTGCTGAACTGGACGTTTGACAGAGCTTTCGGCTGATACATACGGCGCAGAGGGCCCAATAAACCATTATCCCGCGTGGTGGTAGTGCGTATAGACCAGTGGCCAACTCAGATCAAATACCCAAATCCGTTAGTGCATTATTAGGAGCTCGCGGTGACGATCAGTACTCCTGTCGCCCCGTCTCGAGGAAGTGCAACAAGGGTCAAGCCCATCCCTCTCTAGGGCGGTCTCTGCCTGCCCGGCCGCGCCTCGTAATTAACTCGCGGGTGCCCTCCAGGTCAACCCGACTCCACAAGGGACTGTCGGGAACTCAGGTCCACCTCTACCGGGGTGGTACCGCCTGTCCCTTCAGTCCCGCAATAACAGTACAAGGGGCAACAATTAAAGGTAACCGTGTGTCCGTAACATCAAGAGGGTAATCCGAGGAATCACCCTCGATGGATTCCCACTCGATGCTACCGTCGAGGTGAACCCGGAGGAATCACCCTCGATGGATTCACACTTGAGGGGTTGCACGACAGAAGCTTCGTCGGAGTTGGTGGAAGAGGAATCACCCTCGTATCCCACAACCGACTAGTTGTACCACAGAGGCATATCAGGAGTGAGATAAGAGGAATCACCCTCGGCACTCGAGGATAACTCTGTGGAGTCGAACAACTTAGGGGGTGTGCAATGATGTGCTGGTCTCAACCCGTCGATCACATCGACCGGGGCACAGGTAACTAAGCGGGGCAACTAGGACAAGAAGAGGGGTCACTGATGGAACATTTACCAACCTATTCTAAGCAGTTTAGGATGACAGGTAAAGCAGCAACAGTAGGTTACAAAAAGCAGGCTATGCATCAGAATAGGAGCAATCAATTACAGTAGCAAAATCTAATGCAAGCATGAGGGAGAAGGAATAGGCGATATAGGAATGATCAAGGGGGTTTTGCTTGCCTGGTTGCTCTGCGGCAAAGGAGGGATCATCGGGGACGTAGTCGGTCTCCTGGGTAGCGTCGGTCTCGGGGTCTACCGGAGAGAAGAGAGGGAAGAAACAATAAATACAAGCAACAAATGCAATCACAGATGCATGGCACAGCAGCACGCTATTCGAGGGGTGTCCTAATGCAGTACTACGCAAGTTAGTCGGAGCGGGAAACATCTGGAGGTGTTTTACCAGCTCCGGGCAATTATCGGACAGATGAATCGGAGGGGAAAGTTCCATGTTCAGTATGTTAGAGGGGTGTGGCAGGTATGCGGATAGGATATTCGGATTCTTCATATTTTTCTGATCATTTTTCATATATAAATTATTTTCATCTGAGTTACGAATTATTTTATATTAATTTTCAAAGTTTTAATTCAATTTCTGGAATTAACAGATTTAATTTAATTCAAAAATCATTTATTGCGTCATCATGACGTCAGCGGTCAACACTGTTGACCGGTCAAACTGACATGCGGGTCCCGTCTGTCATTGACACAGGTTAATTAAACAGAATTAATTAGTTTAATTAGGCGGTTAGTTTAATTAAGTTTATTTAGTTTAATTAAACCAGATTAATTAAGTTAATTAATTAAGTAAGTAAGTAATTACTATTTTTTATTTTTTTATTTTTTATTCTTTTCTCTTTTCTCTCTGTTTTTTTTAAACTGGGCCGGACCCACTGGACAGTGGCCCAGCCGGACATGTCCACGGCTGTGCCCTTCCAAGGCCCGGACATGTCCGCGCGGCCACTAGACGGCCAACGCGCGCGCGCGCGCACAGCAGAGGGCCGGCCGGCCAGGGGCGGGTGCGGCGAGGCGGGCGGCGAGCGGACGGCGGCGCGGCGGCGAGGCGAGGCCAGGTCAGCGGAGACTGGCGCGGGGCGGCGCGAGCGGCAGCCGCAGGCGCGGGCGAGCGTCGCCAGGGGCAAGCGAGCGGACGGCGGCGCGACGCGGATGGGGAGGCAGCGGCGGCAGCGTGGCGAGCACGGGCGAGGCCGGCAGGGCGCGAGCGGGAGCGAGGCGAGGGCGAGCGCGAGAGGGAGCCGTGGCGGACGGCGCGGTGAGGGCAGGACGCGGGCGCGCGGCGGCGATAGAGAGAGGGAGGGGCAGACGGGGTTCCTCACCCCCGTTGCAGGGGTTCGCCGGCGAGGCGCGATGGCGGCCGGCGGGGAGGAGACGAGGAGGCGACGAGGGCGGCGCGGCGTCGGGGACGAGCGACGGCGGCGGCGTCGGGCGCGCGAGAGAGAGAGGGGGGGTTAGGTTAGGGTTTCGGGAGCTGGGGGGGGTTAGGCCATATAGGCCATGGGGTGGCCGGCTGGGCTGAGGCCCAGTTGGGGGGGGTCTTTGTTTTTATTTCTATTTTTATCTTTTGTTTATTTTATTTTACTGCTTTATTTTTAGTTTCTTTTTATCTTTAGTTTTATAATTATAAATCCCACTCCTAAATTAGTGTTATAACCTAACCCACTGCCACAAAAAGTTTCACTCCCAAATAAAATAGTTTGATATTTTATAAATTATAAAAGAGATTTAATTAATTGTCTAAGCCACTGTTTTATTTATTTTTGTGCAATTAAATATTTTATAAAAATGTGGTTTCTTCACCAATATTTTCTATGAATTATTTTTCACATTTAGAACATTTTAGTTTTGACAATTGAAAACTTTTATTGTTTGTCCTTATTTTAAATTTGAATTCGAACTGGATTTGAACCAAAGTGAGATTAGCAACAGTAATAATGGTTACAAGGCATCATTAGCATGGGATTACTGTAGCTTATTACATGGGGATGTTACAATTCTACCCCTTGATCGTAAGGCAAAACTTATAAGCCCACTTCTTAACAAAATGGCATATGAGATAAAGGATTGCAACGGTCAATCAGTACCGTAGAACCCAGTTACTACAATATACCATCTCATCTTGAAATGGAACTTCTTTAGCTTAGGAGCTCCTTTAACTTAATACTTATTTGAAAACCTTATGAGCTCATTCCTTTGTTGGAACTTATACAGAGCCAATAAGATACAATGGTTAATTAAGTACCATTGATCTAATTGACCACAGCACATCATTCCATCGAAGAAACAAACCCCTTTAGGTTTGTGGGGAGATGGTGTTGCAATGGTCCCAAGAGTGCAGTTTCTCTTCATATATTCTTGTGCATATCCTTATGCGCGCGCCTTTGAAAAGAAGAGAAATTATGTTTTGTTTCCAGAATCATAAATTTGTCCCTTAATAATAGGCTGCCATTTAGTCCCAAGAGTGCAGTTTCTCTTCATATATTCTTGTGCATATCCTTATGCGCGCGCCTTTGAAAAGAAGGCAAGCCTCTTTAAATATGATACTTTAGCTTTAATACCTTTAGCATAATACTTAAGCATCAAGACATTAACCTTATGCAATGCTCAACACTTATGCCTTAGATTTAATACTTATTTGTTGAGCCCTAAAACTTAATTCATCAAGGCCTTGAATATGTTTGATTCTGGAATTAATCTTTCACAATGTCATAGGTCTGACAGATACCTTTTGACATGTTACTCGAATAATCTGCACTCTTACATAATAAATTCCAGGATAAATATTCTCAAGAAAACTCCTCATTCTTTAAATTCATATGGATCAGGGACATAAATCCATATCTTAAAAGCTTAGGGATTAAAGCACGCCACAACTTTAATTTGCATTCTTCATGATGTCTTAAAGAGAATTGGGTAGAGCCATTCCACAATATGGCTCCCCCCGCAAGGGTGAAACTTTTGTGGATAAAACTTTCGTAAATTCACACCTTGCCAAAACCTTAGCGGTCCACAACTTGGTGGTCACCTTATTTCTTAAAACATTAGCATGCAATCCCTTAGTGTGATTTATCACTCACATCATTACTTTAGTGCTTATGCCAACAAGGCAAAGCTTTTCTCATAATATTCCAGGGGTCCAGTCCTGGATTTATGTCTGCCAGTTATCCCGGTCTCAAAACTTAAGGGCACATAATAACTTAAACATCAATGCCATCATGAGGAAAACTCATCGCCCTTGAGGGAGTAAACATAAATCTTTAGAATGAATTTAATACTCCCCTTTATGGACCAATCTTAGTGAACCTTTAAAATATTAAGAACATCACTAAGATTAATTTAGTACCCCGAGGAAAAACCTCAGGTCTTATGCAATATCCCTATTGCTTATTGTCAACATAATATTAACCAATCATAAATTCCTTATTAAACTTATTTCTTATTGAGCTTTGTACCACTGTCAGATACTCATTGCCTCAAAGCTAGTTAATCATCATAATTGATTCCTTCATTATGTAAAAGAAAAAACTTTATGAAATTTCCATCTCTAAAATCTCAAAGTTTGGTGACCATATGTCACATTTTCATAATTTATTCCCTCAAACTCCCATTTGTATTAAATTTCTTCCAACAAGTCTTTTATCAAGACGTGTTGCTTAAACTTTAATAGAAACTTTTGCCAGGGAATACCTTAGTGATCTGGGAGTCAGGAATAGCTCCTTTAATAATGTCAACAGTGGAGCTCTTAATTACCATAAAGCCCTTATAATTCAACTGCTCTCCCTTTAGTTTTTTTTAATATCGTACTCTATTTCAGAGTATCATAATTTTCATTATCCTCCTTTGGTGCTTTAGGAGAATCATCTTGGAGAGCATAATTGAATCTTTTATCTCGCTTAGGAGAAAAACTTATGTGAAATTTATCACATAATATGGCACAAACATTAGAGGGAATATATATATATGCCATTAATATTAAAAGGGCAATCAAATTGTTCTTAATCATCTTTACCTTAGAAATAATTTTATCATTATCTAAGATTCAACTCAGTATGAAAATTGAGCTTTTATTAAGTGATGTACCACTTCTAGTCAAATTTCTTCAAGACATAAGAATCATAATATAACCATAAAATTTCTTAAAATTACTTAAGAAAAGGATAAATCATACCTGGAAGTTCAATTGCTCCCCCTCGAAATGTGGACGGAGCTATTGCTGAACATTTCGACGAACTTCCATAATAAATATTCCGTTTTATGAGGAGAAGGCTTATAAAAATAACATAAGTCACATTATAGGAATGGAGGATGCAGGACTTTATTGTGTGCTAACTGAAAACTTCCATTAGCCTTAACATTAGCCTCCAGTCCAACTTCAAAATTTCTCCTCAAAACAATCTTTGTCCATGAGGTCATACTTATAACATCCAATTTCTTATGGATATAAATTCTTTGGAGCTTAATTCCAGTCCACTTTATAGGCTTTATTGTAAACAACATAATAAAGTGAATTAAAAAAAACTCCATAAATTCATCATGTCTCAAACCTGAAATCTTGAGTATTCATAAGACCAATATGATCTCATATGATCTTAAGGAGCTTTTAAGCTACTTCATTAATGCCAGAAACAACTTCATTATTACAGAACTAGGGAATTACTCCCCCTGATCCTTACTGGCATACTCCCCCAGATTCTTTACTGGGTTTTGCTCCCTTAGATGTTAATAAACAAGAAGCATATCGAATTCTTGTTAATACCTCAGTAATCAAAGTTTCTTTGACGGGAGCTCATTAGTTTTTCATTATGCATGACCTCATGAAAAATAATATATATACATAAACTTAAATCATTACTTATGAGAAACATTAAATCAGCCGAAAACATTATAGCTGAATTGAAAAACATCAGCAATGGGGATAAAATGCATGATCACAAATTTTGATAGTGATCATACAAAAGATAATTCTTCATGTAAACATTAATCTTTAGGGAATGACACATGTATCCAATCAACTTTGGTCAGAATGAATTCACGTGTCACAACTTTATCCCAAAATAACATTAAGTCTCCAATTAAAATTTCTGTTTGATTCCATCTTAATTGGAGATGACTTAATGATCATGATAATGATCACAGAAGCTTATAGCTTCAAGAATTAATTGATCTGGGAATTAATCAGATGATTTATGGCTATAGCTAAAACTTAATGAATTTATATGTATATATAGCCATGAATCATATCATTAATCAGAGGCACTTAATTGCGGAAGCATACAATTTAATTGTAAGCATAAGTTTATAATAACTTAATAATCAATTAATTGGTTTATATTTTTTATTCAATTCCCCAAAAGTACTTTAATATTTGTGGCCTATTTCAAAAATTTGTCCAAAAGCCTTATGCATGAGAATTCTTTTCCCAGATCATAAACTTCTTTTGTTGATATGATCCACATTAGCTTTGGCCAGAAGTGTATCATAACAACAAAAATTTGTGATCAAGTATTCATTAATCAGTTTTGGCCAAAATAATAAATACCAGTCACACTTTATAGCCTCTTGATATTCAAAGTTCTTTCACCGATCCAGCTCACATCAGGTTTGGCCAGAAGTGAGCAGGAGTAGCAAAATTTTGTAGTCAGATATTCATCAACCAGCTTTAGCCAGGATGACAAACATCAGCCACACTTAATTGAAATTATGTCTCTTTATTCTTTCTTTTATTGAACTAGTCCACATCAACTTTGGTCAGAAGTGGACAAGACCAATAAAATTTTGCAGTCATGTACCCACCAATCAGCTTTGGACAGAATGATAAATACAGACCACACTTAATTAATCAGAGACATTTAATAAAACAGCCTCATTAATTATGTATAGGGCCGGCCCTGAGGGGGGGCAGGGGGGCCGCCCCGGGCCCCCAAAGTTTAAGGGGACCCCTCCAACCCAAGCACACGTAGCCTATGTGGCATGGTCCAAAGAGACATGCAGCAACGCATCAAGGTTTCCTAAAAAGAAGCAACGCATCAGGGTTTTTTACGACGACAACAACGCAGCAGGTAGCCACCGCCGAGATCGTTGTCCAGTTTCCTTGCGATCGCAGGAGCATATCACCCACGCGAAGATACCGGGTCTCTCCTAGCAGACGGGCGGCATAACCATCGTTTCCGAAGCACCCGAGCGCATAACGCCCATCTTGGTTTTTCCATTCCAATCGCGGCAAGGTCATTGCCACCGATGTCGTCAGGCTCTGGTAAGGATCACTTTCCTCTTTTTTGATTGAATGCGGTGGGGTTGTATGGATTATGAGATTTCTGAACTTCCTTGCTCCCAGCGAAAAAATTTAGTGACCACAAGCTGGATGTCATTGTTTGATTAGAGAAATTGGAATATGGGATGATGTCTACTGAAGTCAGATTAAACACTAAATTATGTGGCATTCTGATGGTTCCTTCCATGTAGATTAGGTCTCCAGAATCAAAGTAGATAGAAAAAGATGTTTTAGGATCTCCAGATGATATCAAGTAGTATTGAATCTTCAGTTTGATGTTTTTTCATATAGTTTATGACAGTTAACTCAATATCCGTTTTATCTCTGGGTCTTAGAAGCTATTTCTTATATGGTTCTCAAAAAGCAAACACTCTCATCAAGGACATGTATAAGGACGCACTCCATGAGTTGATGATGGTCGAGGTATGCTGCTTTATATAATTATTTTTTCCTGATATAATAAGCTAAATATTGATGAGAAAGAATGTTAGATCTCCCAAGAGAGGTCGATTTGACTACTTAATACATTAAGAATAAATTGTTAAATGGATTGATATCGAACCATCATCCATGACTTTGCATCTAGGAATGTTAGACGGAAATTTTGAGGTCCATACATATAAATTATGTGATTTTGGATGCACTTTACATTTGAGATGTACATATATGAAAAACTTTTTTTATATTTATGTTAAAGGGCCCCGGTCTCTAGTTTCGCCCCGGGCCCCCGAAATATTAGGACCGGCCCTGATTATGTATGGCTTAAGGACAAAAAATTTCTTTAGTGGGTAATAAATTATGACAATCCATGGTTTTATTAGAACATACCCATGAAAAGTCAGTATTAGGTATTCTTATGCCCACAAATTTAGTCATAATTAAGATCAAAAGGCCACTTAGTTTCTTAAATAAATCAATCATTGATTGAATTTTGGGGAACATCATTAACATAAAAGGGCCTCATTCAAAGATAACACATTATGTATATTTTGAGCAACGGTCTTTAGTTATTTTAGGGCTATAACCATAATTGACATAATTGCTCATAAAGAGCATAAAGGCCCCAACTTAATTTAGTTGCTCAAAACATTATTTAATTAAGGCCACGCTTAAATTTAAAACTTAAACTTTTCTACTAAAAAATAATTAGAGAAGTACATCATAAACTTAAATGGAATATCATTATTCTGAGATCAAGACATAATAAAATGTCTTGAAACAATTAATCATAACATAATGGCCTTAGAAAACCTTAAGGGTAATATAATACCATGATAATCATTAAATATGACACAAATGATATGATAATAATTATAATCATAAAATGCCATAAAAGGAAAAATGACTAAGCATAATTGAACTGCAACATAAAAAACTTAAGCATGGCATATAAAATTCATAATGAGGATTAAAATAATAAAGAATTATATTGACATAATAAACATAATAATCCATGCATAAACTTTAGCCCTAAAAATTATCATTTTGTCACATAAAATCTGAACATTTAATGGAAAAATATTTAACATTTTCCCTGAATATTCTCTGCCCATAACAGAATATTTAGCCCATACACTTAAATTTTTTTTTCTGGGCTAATCATTTGTTGCTGGGCTGGCCAGGAAAAATACCAGCCAGCCCAGCCGGCTCTCCTGATCCCGTGGCCAGCCGCTTGGGCCGGGGCGGCCTACCGGCCCAACTGGAACGACCAGCTGCCCCAGGCACAACAGCCCGCAGCGGCAGCTCCTCTCCTCGAACCCTAACCATTTCGCCCCCTTCCCCTTTCTCCATCCTCCCGAGCAAGTGAGCGAGGGCGATGCGGCGGCTTGGCCAGCCGCAGCAAAGGAGGGCGTCGGTGCCGGTGAGCTCCTCTCGTCGGAGTCCCGTGCAGCTCCAGCCTGCGCGAGGCCCCGTCGAGCGGCGCTTGCCGGCGCGTTCCCGCACCGCAACTATGGCGTGCGGCGTCAGACCCGGCGAGGCAGCGCCCTTCCTCCAACGACAAGCGCGGGGAGAGCAGCGGCAACCACCGGCCGGAGCAGCGGATGCAGGGCCACTCAGGTGTGAGCCCATGGTGGTTCTAACGCCGCCGCACTTGCAGACGACGAGGAGCCCTTCAGGTGAGCATCCACTGTTCTTAGTTCATTAGATTAGGAGTAGCGTTCCTTTAATTCAAAAAAATTCGTAATTAGGGTTAGGGTTCCACCGAATTGGTGAATTTTTCTTGATTTAGGGTTTCGGAAATTTGGGGATTTTACTAGTATTCACTTCAAACCAGTTAATCCCCTCTTAATTCATGCCTTAATCCGAAACCACAAACATCAGCAACAGGGGAGAGAAAAATTAATTGATTCTTTAAGCTAGGGTTTCAAATTAGGGAAAACCTTTATGCATAATTAGTGCACTTCCCCTTTTAATTCATGCATAATTGAAACCACAAGCCACTTAACAGAGGGAATAATTAGAGAATTTTAGTTCTAGGGTTCTTAAGATTTGGGGATTTTGATACATGCTTTAAATCCCCTCTTTGATTCATTATTAAAATGAAAACCCTTGATTGTAACATAATCTGTTAGGGCTAGTTCCATAAGAGCTTAGGGCTAAAATAAATTAAGCTTTGATTTTAAGAAAAGCAGCTTGATCTTAACATGAGCTTGGCTTAAAACTAACTGATCAAAGCTGATCTGTTCTTTAGGAGCTCAAATAAAATTCGAACTGTACTCAGACATGAAGAACAACTCATATTTAAGCATAAACAAGAAGAGCCCCTTAGAGCTTTAACTTGATCAAGACAGATCAAGCATAATCTTAAACAAATCAGTCATAACCTAAGCTTGATAGGGCTCAAACTTGAGCAAGAAGACTCTGGTGCCATTGTTGTAAGTCATAGATGATCTCAGGATCATCTTGCACAAGATTTGAGCCACAAACCATAAAGAGAAGGAGTAATCACACCTTAGATCAAAAATAAAGCCATCTCTGCCTCTTGTAGATGCTGGAAATGGCATATAGGGCTTCACCAGAAGTTGCCCTTGTTCTTCTTCACCTCCTGGTTGCTGCTGCTGCTTGTAGAAGGCACTGGAAAAGTCCTTCCCATGAGTGGCTATGCATGGCTGGATTGGGCAGCTGTGAGAGGCTTGCACTTGCACGGTGCTGTCCCATAGGGACTTCTCTCCTTTATATAGTTATATGCATAGTGCCATGGGGGGACCCACCCGTCAGTTGTGTGTGTGTGTGTGTGCCCCCAATCAGGGCCTGCTGAAGTCAAGTTGGCTTTGCCAACTTGCTGTTGCTTTACACTTACTGCTGGCCACAAGTTTGGCCTGTAGATCAACCAACAAAAACAGCTAGTTGCTGATTCTTATTGATGAAGAAAGAGGTTGAAAACCCATACAGATGGTTACAGACGTAAGCTCTACGCCTAGTTCACACGTACTGTCAGTGCATCGCGCCGGACACCATGTCTAGTTACAGCCGGCTGGTGAGGCAATTCATGGCGGCTCGAAAAATTTGCTCATCGGCGTCAGTCCAGCGAACAGCCAACACCTCGCCTCGTCAGATATCCTCGTCAGGCAATTTTTTTATCGGGCAAGTTCTCAGTAATATTACTCTGTCCTCTTTCCAGAAGACATGGTAGGGAGCTCTGTAATATTAATCTGGTCAGGCAAGTTCTCATAATATTACTCTGGTCAGACAGTTTTTTTTTCTCAGGCAAGTTCTCTGCAATATTACTCTGGTCAGGCAATTGTTCATCTGTTGCTCTATTTGGACTGGTTCAGATCTTATTTTATCCATGAAAGATGCTTGTGCGTATGTGCGACTATCTACAAACAATAGTGTCAATTTGGAGGGTTTTTAGCATCATATTTCACGGCAACTTGTTTGTTTGTTTCTAATTTAGATACTGAATTCTAGGACAACCCAGTTCCGGATGTGAACCTTTTCAATTTTGTGGCCAGGCTCTTAGCGGCGAACTTGCAACTGGACCATGTAATAGTCAGATTTCCATATTTATACTTTCTGGCAACCAAGAATTAACAATCATTAGGTTCCCGAGAGCTTTCATATACTCTACAAAATCCTCATTTTTGTAAGAATTAACAATCATCAGGTTCCCGAGAGCTTTCATATACTACCTGTAAGGATGCTTTGAAGACAATTGATCCACTTCCATGGCCAAAGGCTACTACTCCTTCTGAAATACTTGTTGCACTTCAGTGGATACTAGATTTGGCAGAACCAGACATGTTGCGGTCTTATGGCACGTTGATTCTTAATAAGCATTTGTTTGAAGCTCTAATGGAGCTGCCCATGCAAATGAGGAGGCATGGCTGCTATTGTTGCCTTGAAGTTATGCAACCGATGGTTTCCTGTTTGTCTTGTTGAACTTGAACCTATCTGAACTATTGTGTTGTTGAATTTGGGACTTCTTCTTCTTGGAACTATTGTGTTGTCAAATTTGAGATGATGTCTTGTCGTTATTGTTGAGAATTTGAAACACCTATTTGAACTATGTGTTGTACTTTGTTGGAAGAGATTATTGTTATTGCTGCGTCAATATTATTTGTTATCGTTGTGCATTTCTAGAATATTTGATAATTTTTATTGTTTTATAATCATTCCATATAGCCACGTGTTGTTCATTTTTTCGTGCGTATAGAATAAAGCATTAACTTTATTACTCATGTTGTTGTGCAATTTCATAGTTTGCCATTCAAACATGTTTTTGTATTGAAACCTCACTGAGATTCCGTGAGCCAATTCGGTTAACACCCAAACTGTCGAATTCGTATCCATGTCCACTACAGTTTCCAGGCCGAATTGATATTCCACCCAATTCAATACGAAGGCCTCCAATACAGACGTCCAAACAAAGCATTATGCAACACACGATCAAGATGTTTCCTGGGATTGCCACACTACCACGTACCCCTTACACATTAGCAAGCTAATTTGGCAGAAGCTCTACTGAATTAGCAACCCGCAAGTTAGTGTTTGGCGGAAGCTCCACTAATAAACAAGCAACCTGGTATAGTTAGAGTTTGCTTCAATGTGTTAGTCCTAAAAATCCTTGTTAGTAGTCTGGCTAGGAGTACAGTTAGTCGTGTCCTAGTCTTACATGTGTTTCGCGTTTGGCGAAAGGCTACGACATTTGGCGGAAGGTCGTCTTTTAAGTTAATAGAGACGGACATATAAGGTATAGGATTGGATGAACGGTTCTCATATCCGTGTCCGGACATCAGTCTGGTCCGCGGACGGATACGGTGTTTGATTTGGTGTTAGCGTTGGAGATGCCCTATTTATTTATGGTGTGTGCGCTTAGTTTGCTGTAAAAGCAAACGACCACTAGCTAGAGGTGCCTACCGCGTCGCCCCCGCGCGGCGATCGAGGAGAACCCTAAATCTGGTGCCGCCGCCCCTCTTCCCACCTCCTCCCGCCTCCCCCGTCGCCGCCCCGGGGCTCGGCTGGGCAAAGCCCGAACGGAGCCGGCGGCGGCAGGGCCATCTCATTCCCTCGATGGCTAGGGTTGGCGCGGCGGCGCGAAGGCACCAGGGTGGTCGCTGATGCTCCTGCCGGGCTTAGGACGACATGGCTGGTGGCGGGACACGCGAAGGCGGTGGCGGCGGCAGGGATGGTCAGATCTGTGCCAGCTGCTGCTGCTCGCGGCGCAGGCCGAGGACGGCGTGGCGGGTGGAGTGCGCCTGGCCGCGGCGGTCGGCTTGGCCGGCAGGCGGCGCGAGCCTAGGTGGCCTTTGCTGGCTGCCACGGCTCCATCCTCGCGGGCGTGGTGGCTAGCACTGGTGGGATCTGCCCGGCCTGGGCGGTAGGGCCTCAGTTGGGGGAAGGGGAGATGTGGGCCTGCTGTGCTGCGGCGGCATGACAGCTGTGGGTATGCAGGCGGCGCGGGGTGGCAGTGGCGGCCTCCTTCTCCTGGATGTGTGCCGGTAGCTGGCTCAGATCTAGGGTTTGTTCTCGGGTGGGCCTGGTCAAGGCCCGGGGAGGATCGGAGGAAGTGCTTCAGGTAGGAGAGGTCGGGCTTGGCCCAAGATGTGCTCACGGGTCTCCTCGCAGGTATGGTGCTCGGTGGTGGTGGTCGTGGTAGAGTTGCGTCGGTGCGCGGATCGGCGTCGGTGACCATGGACATGGCGTCGTGTGAGCTCGCCTGGTCAAGGGCTTGGGGCTGGCTCATCGGCGGTCGTCGGCAGTCTCGGAGTCGTGTCCCTTCTAGCCCACCGGGATTGGCTGGGGACGCAGGTGTGGGTGCCTCCTACGGTGGACGCGCCTACCTAGACTCGGGGACTGATGTTGGGCTAGGAGTAGATGGAGTGTCGTCGCTCTCCCTACCATGGTTTGAGTGCGTTGTGATGTGCGTGGCATACGCTATCTAGTAACAGGGATGCCAGGGGCGGCGGCCCCGGATGGTGGTTTGCATGGTTGCTCTCCGACGGGCATCATTGCGGTGGTGGTGGCTCTCCTCGCGGGTTCTGTGAGCAACAGGAGGTGTTGCGGCGGGTAGCTCAGACGTGCCCTCTTTCTCGGAGGGGCGGCGTCCTGATCCGGATCTGGGGATCTAGCATTGCCGCGTTTCTCCTGGCGACCTCGAGGTGGCACGGGCGAGTTACCGAGCGAAAGCTCTGTGCCTTGGCGTCGACAACGGCGACACCCGTAGGTATCGCCTCCTTCTTGAAGACGTCGTCGTGGTTCTTCTCTCCGTGTTAGGGCTCCGGGTGAAGACCTTTGTCCGGTGTGGACTCGGCAACGGCAACGCTCTGCGCCGTTTTCCATCTCGGGGGCATTGTTGTGGAGCTTAGGTGTGCTACGTCGTAGCGTGAGGTGTGTTTAGTTCTCCCGGTGATCTTTGCTGGTAGCGTAGTCGCGTACGTTCTGCACGTACCGATTATCTTAGGACCGGCTTTGTAAGATAGCTATCTCACCATCTTGTATCGTTCGGTTACTTTTTCGGGTGTTGTTTTATACTAACAAAAGGGCCCGTGCGCTGCAACGGAAGAAAAAAAAATCATAATCACCAATGGCTATGACCATATTTTGTTCACATCTCATCGCATGATTTTGAAAATTTGTTCACAAATGCAACAAAATGTACCCTTTTTAAATTTATTTACAAATTGAACTAATGTTCACATTTTCAAAAAAATATCGTGTTTGTCAACAAACTTGTGAATTCAAAGAATTATTCTGAATTTCAAAAAGGGGACTGCTACGCGTCCACCGGCCGATCCGCGCGATACGTCCGCCACCTCGATGGCCGTTCAATCTACGCGCGCGCAGCCGTCCGATCGATCTCCTGGCACGCGGCTCGGTCACCTCCCCCCACTCATTAATTCCTGAAACAACGGTCGAGTTGCAGAAACAACCATTTTGTCCCGGCCCCGACAGACCTGTGCCCAGCGCGGCGCCGCCCCCAACCACCGCAAAATCAGCCGCCGCCGGCGTGGGGGACCTCCATGGCGCACCACATCGCGCGCCAGATGGTGGGATCGGACGCCAATCTAGCTCACCGAGGACCCCTGCTTGGAGAACGGACGCGGCCATCTTTCTCAGCTCCAAGCGCCGCCGGGGGGCTTCCACCGCGAGCTGGATCTTCGACTTGGTTCACAAATCCCTTTGTGGTGTTTCCTGAAGCTCCATCGAGCAGATCCCATCAACAATCTTTGGTGAGATCCTGTTTCTGAAACACTAGCTCTGTTCCACTCTGAAACATGAACACTTGTGTGAAAAAACAGAGCAATGAGCCTCCCAAATTTTAGTTGCACATGAGCCTCCATATTTCCTGAAACATTAGCTCTGTTCAACATGTCCTGCCTGTTTGTATCTATGAAACATGAGACTCAGAAAAATTTAGTTGCATTGGTTGATGCCTCTGGTTTCATTGGTTAGTTGCCCTGCTCCAATTTTATGAAACTTGTTAATGCCTCTGGTTTGATTTCATTGTGTATGTTGTTTCAGAAAAAAAAACACATTGCATGTTTATGTTAATGCCCTGCTCCCATTGTGTGATTTGATTGTGCATGTTGCATGTTCATGGGACCCCTGAACATGTAGAATTTATGTTGGTTTGATTATGTTGCATGTTTCTGTTGGATACCTGAATTTCTGAAACAAGAAAAAAAATTGCTGATTCCATGGAGAGATGAAATGACTGTTGCACAACAACTCTGTTGCAGGAACATGGAACTGAAGGGGAAGGGAGCTATGTCCAAGGCAATTTTTCTGTTGGTGGTGGTGAAGATTCAGAGGGGTTGTTGTTTGCTGAAGATGCAATCCAAGATGATTCAGATGATGGAGATGTTTCGTCGCAGCCACTGCCACCCTATGTTGGGATGATGTTTGACACAATCGAGGATGCTCGGAAATTCTACAACGACTATGCCTTCAAGTTGGGGTTCGGGACACATATATCTACTTCAAAATTCACCCAGAAGAGAGGTCAGAAGAAAGAGGATGCAATACTGATAAAGAGGGTCTTTGAGTGTGTGCACGCTAGAAAGCCCGTTAAAACGGAAACAAGTAGCACATCAGAGAGCATTGCAACGGAAAACAACAACTCTAGTAGGCAGCCTAATGAAGGGATGGATGTTACAAGAAAACGTCAAAAAAATAGGATGCTCCATCATGATTGTAAGGCGCATATGATTGTTGGGCTAAGGGAGGAGAGATGGATAGTGACTTGCTTTGTTGCGGAGCATACACATCCATTGATGGAACAGCCGGAGCGTGTTAGGTACTACCGCTCGCACCGCAGCATACCTGCCGAGGATTACCAACTCTTGTTGACGCTGCATGATGTGAACCTCTCAAATTCAGATTGCATGGGCGTCCTTGGTAGGATCCGTATCCTAGTGTGGCCCCCTATGGCAACGACATCAGGAAAGACAAAAGCTCCAAAAAGGACTGTTCGCTGCAAGCACTGCAACGAATTAGGACACGACATTCAGACATGTGGCCCCCTAAAAGCTACGATGGAGGCGGCGGCAGCACCCCCAAAATGCCAGTTCTGCTCTGGGGTTGGACATGTAGTCCCAGATTGTCAATACTTGAGAGCCGTGATGGCAATTGATCCAAAAACTGCCCAAGTGACGCAACTGAAGCTGTAGAAAAGAAATGACAGAAACAGGGGGAAGATCTCCAGCAGCCAGCTTTTTTGTTTTCTTTTCATCTCGTAAAGCAATATGTACTTGCTCCCTGTGTTTGAAACAGGAACTTCTATTTTGAAAACTTGATGATGTATAAGTTGCATTTGCAAAACATGATACAGGAACATGATGTTGTGACATGCATTTTCATCTGGGTTTTGTTTCCAGTACAACCAGTTTTTCATTTGGCTTGGTGTATTCAGGTTACAGGAAAAATAGCTTGTTTCCTGTTCATGTTCATGTTACAGGAAAAATAGCTTGTTCATGTTCATGTTACAGGGACATGATGTTCCAGGGATGCATCCATGAAAAATAGCTAATGTATCAAGGTTACAGGAAAAACATAAATCTTACATGAAGGACCTTTCACTTGGTGATGTTACAGGAACATGTATTCATATGTTGATTTTGCTAGAGTATAATATAGATCAAAAGGATCATGTTACAGAGACACAATGGATATAAGAATATTTTGTTGCCATTGAAACATTTATCATGCAACACGTGCTCCCATACACCATAATGATACACCAGTGTGCAACAAAAAACTTGATATGAAACACACATCAGGAACAGGTAACTACCATTTTATTTATCATGTCTACACTGTATATAGCTATGCAACACCGGAACATTAGCGACAAATGGTTGCATCGATAAAGCTCCAGCATACAAAAAAGAAGATGGAAAAGGGGGCATGCCCCAGCATGACACATTCTTCTCCAAAAAGCTTTAGTTCCATCGACTACTAGAGAGCTCGGTTACAAACATGTCGCACACACATGCACCGGAAAAAGAGAGGCCTAAACTACTAGCTAGGTCTTGTTGTGGTCGACGGTTGACTTCAATCTACGACTTTTTCAGCAGGGCTTGGAACTCATCCTCTGAGCTGAGGGTGTTTTGCGGGTGTTTGAAAAGCTTCGCCGCAATGTACTTCTGGAAGTTGAGCAAGGAGATTGTGTCCTGAGCATACACAGCAAGAAAAACACATAATTAGAAACTACTAGCAAAGGGAAAAGGCACTGTTGCAGAAAAATATGATTTCACAAAGAAATGATTCTAGTGTTGCTTATGACATCCCTCTTCTTCCCTTTGATGGCATTGGCTATCTCGCGTAGCCGCTTTGCCGACCATCGGGTTTGGTAGATACCCATGCTGCGAAAACAAACAAAAATGAAAACATTAGCTACTTCAAGCAGACATGACTGGATTTCAGAGAAAACATTGCCTAATTGCCATATCCTTATAAGCTTCAGGAAATGCAATACCAAAAATTCTGAAAACATGAAACTAGTTCAAGCAAAAAAATAGACCTAAATTTAGAAGCATAAGCTTGCATAAGCTACAAGAAAATGCAGTACACAAACTAGCTCATAAAATTCAGTAGCATACACTGAAAATGAGTAGCATTCATAAAATTCAGTAAGCATTCATAAAAATTTCAGTAGCATAAATTTGAGGTGCTACAAAACAATAAAAAGCTATGAGCTACAGAAAGCTATGAGCTACAAAAATTCAGAAAACTTCTGAATTTTCAAGGGGTTTCCTTTCCAATGACTGTATGACTGTATGATTTTTAATGGATCCAGTGTAAAAAATTCAGCTCCAATAATTCCTGCAGCTCCAATGATTCCTGCAGCTACAACTATTCTGGGAAAAACTTGTTGTGCCTGTGCTACAACTATTCCTGCAGCTACAACAATTCCTGCTCCTCTCCAGGTGCCAAGGGGCAGTCAAGTAGGGAAAAACTTGTGGCCATTCATGCTCACAAACAGAGGGCGCAAATTCATGCTACAACTGTTCCTGCTCCTCTCCAGGTGCTCCTGGGCTGGGGCATTCCTTCTCCACCGCAGGCGAGGTGATAAACCAACCTGTGGCCATTCATGCTCACAAACAGAGGGCGCAAATTCCATTCCCCACCCCGAGTTCCTAGTCCATTCCCCACCCAAATTCGGGGGCGCAAATCACAAACAGAGGGCGCCACCGCAAACCTAAGCGCCGCGGAGCCGCCGGCGAAGCCACCGGAAGGCACGGAGCAGAACTCGACTGGAGCAACAACGTCGGCCAAAAATGGGGGGAAGGAGGAGAAATCACCGGGATCCAGAGGAGATCCGTACTGCTTGGGTTGTCGCCGGCCGCCGCCGCTCCCGAAGACGTCGTCGTCGTCACGGCGGTGGGTTAGCCCCAGTCGCGCCGCCGCCCTCCCAGATCCAGTCGTCGTCGCCCTCCCAGCCCCGCGAGCACACGCTGCTGCGGGGATGACTGCTTCCAGCTGCAGGAACATTTTCCTGAAACAACGGGTATGTTTCAGGAAACGATCGCGGCTCGGTCGCAGCTCCAACGGGCTCGGACACAATCTCAGCCGTTAGATCAACGCAATATCAACGGACGAAGAGCCGGCGGGACGGTCGCGCGGATCGGCCGGTAGGAGGTAAGAGTTTCCCTTTCAAAAAACGTTTTTTTAAATATACTATAATATTCCGATCTACTACGGCAGTTAATTCTTCAAAATTCACGCGGGTATATAGTCACAAAGACTCAGAAGCATTACTGTTTAACTACATACCTTCGATCATTCGTGAACATTTTTACAAATTTGGGAACATTTTTAAAAATCGTGAACATTTTTTACTATTTGCAAACATTTTTTTATATTGTGAACTTTTTTAAGCATTTTCTTTTGAATCGGCGAACAATTCTAGAATAGACGAACATTTTTTTCGAAATTGGTGATTTTTTTAAATCCACGAACATTTTTTGAATCAGCAAACATTTTATGAATCAATAAACTCTTCTGTAATTCATGAACTGTTTCTAAATTTTTAGGACATTTTTAAAAATTCATGAAGATTTTTTGAATTAGCAAACATTTTGTTCAATTTCGTTAACAAATTTTAATAAACGTTTTTTTTTTTCAAAATCATGGACTTTTCTTGATTTATGAACATTTTTTTCAAAATTGCGAACATTTAAAAAAAATCCCGGGCATTTTTTGAATTCACAAACATTTTATGTTTTTTTGAACATTTTATTTCAAAATTCTCAGTTTTCCTAAATGTCGGAAGTTTTTTAAAGTCCCAAATTATTTTAATTACAAAAAAAAGAAAACGGAAAAGAAAAATAGTAATAGAAAACGAAATTAAAAAAACAGGCTACCCGCACATGGGCCGTCCCAAACGGGCGCGCTGCGTCTTCTCGCGCGCGCAGAGCGCAGTATATGAAGTATTACTGTATGGGCCGGCCCAGGCGGGGATTCTCTGCAAAACATTTTTTTGTTACTTATAGATGGCATTGGTGGGTAATATTTTGCAACTTTGGGGGCAATTGTAATGACGTACCACCAGAAGCAATAGCTCATTTATATTTTGTATTGTATATATTTGTATATATATACTAGGAAACATGCCCATGCGTTGCAGCCGTTGCAGCGGGAGAAAAGAATAATTGATTGACCCTCTTTTTCATACATCAATTCGAAAACCTGGATCGTCATTTATCTGATTCCAAAACACTCAATCCAGGTGGTGGCGTGGTGCTCTACCTCACCATATGCAGATTCAATGTAAGAAGCATTTGGCCAATAATAAACAACAAATACATGACAATTGCATCAGAGTAATATAAATAGGAACAACTTACGCCGACAGTCCGACACTATGTCGGCCGTGTTTCAGATGCATGTATTTATTTGCCTATATATATCACCGAATTATTTAGATTGATTATTCTGCTATCTCCATGCCATTAGTACTTCCCCCAGGCATTATTTATTGGAACATATGACATGCATGTGATACATAAACTTGAAGCAAGAAAGGAGAAGGATAGGAGATTAAGGTGAGACTGATTGCTATATTGTTCCACAACTTGCAATTGCTGCTAATCCCCAATGAAGGTCAAGCAAAAAAAAAAATGAAAGAAGATGAGGAATATCACCTGCTGGTTGCAAACTTCTTTCTCTCGATTTATTTATGCTGAGGGGACTCGATGTGCGTTGGCTGATGGACACCGCGTGCGACATTTGCACAATGAGCAGGAACCATTGTTGAACAGGCTCAACTGCAGCCTTGTATTTGCTTCTTCCATCTATGGCGTGCAGCGCGCCACCGGCCCTGTTTGGCTGCTTGTGCACCACAAATCTTAGGAGATGAGTCTGCGTGAGAACAAACATGGCAGCCACCATGGCCAGAATTTGCACAAGTTGAGAGAAAGTGCCGAGGACAAAAATGATAAGAATAGTGGAAAAACAAAACGCTATCTCTATGCGCCTTCACTGACGGCTGACTCCACTGAATTAGCAGATGAAGTGATGAGTGGCCCTTCGCACAAACTGTGGACGCATCAACCGGCAGCCGTCGATATTCTGCTGCTCCACCACCCATTGTCCAACTTATTGCCCCTGTTCTTGTATCCGGCCACAGAGGCATGTCACCGGCCGTACCCGGAACCGTTGTCCTCGGGCTCGGGGCGCGTCGTCTGCACTGGATTCGTTGCCGTAGCCGTACTACTTGTTGGTTTCCACGTCGTAGACTCGTAGCAGTATCGGTCATTCTGGTGTTGCTCATCTCATAGTCTGCACTGGAGACTGGACTGGTTGCCGCCGCGACTAATGTACGACACCGGCTGCCCCTGCCATTATCGTTCTCCGTTCCCTCGCCCGAGGATTCTTTCTACACCGGGATGGCCGTCGCGTCGTGGGTGGTCGTCAGCTTCTCGGCGTCGCTGTGCACGCCGCAGTAGAGGTAGGCCGACCGGTAGTTCTTGTTCTCCACCTGGCGACCGTAGAGGGCGTACCTAAACATGGAGTCGATTGCAGTTTCCTCGGGTGCCACCGCCGGATTTGACCGAGGGGAAGACCTGTCATGAGGGATTGCGGTTTCCTCCGCTCAGAAAAGAAAACCGGGTCGGAGTGGACGTGGCCCACGCGGGGCGGGCGAGCAACTCGACGAAGCAATCTCCCACCAGTCATGAACGGGTCGACAGAGATGACGGGCAAGGTTAGGTAGAACCACCGCAGCCGGCCGCAGAGATGGCGCCCAAGGTCGGGTTGATCGAGGGATGACGGCGATCGATGAACCGCCCGGTGGGATCGGGCCCTCCGTACGCCTCCTGTCCGACGTCTTCGTTTGCTGCGTCTCCGCCTCCGTAGAATTCACCCCTCCCCTGAGCCCAGCTGGTCGATCCCGAGGCGTCGGCCATGGACGGAGAGTGAGAGCGAAGAGTTCTTCGGCGGGTCAGTCATGGAGGGACCGATAGCGAGCGAAGATTTCTTTCTTTCCATGGATTTGATTTTATAGAAAGAGATCAGAGGAGAGTTTGAATCGAAGGGGAGAGAGCTGCAGAAGACAGACGTGGACTCGGTAAAGGAAACACGATCGATCACAGGAGGAGATTACGCCCACAAAGTATACGTGCCTATCGGCGGCTTCGTTGGGCTTCTGAACCGCGGACGCAGGCCCAGCAAAGCGACAGAGTCAGGCGGAGGCCCAGAGCGACGTGCTTATAAAATCGTAGCGGCAATTAAGGAACGTTTTTGAGTACGGGAGAAGTTATTTCTAAAATAAAAAATATGGGAGAAGTTAAGGACGTACGATCAGAAGCGATGGCCCTTTTATTATTAGAATTATAGATAGACTAGGACATATGCCCGTGCGTTGCATCGGGAGAAACAAATTCTCGCACGTAACCATGTAATATGTGAATGCACTTACATGGGAGGCATGGTGCTCCTGGTTGTAACTCGCTCAATCATTGAGGCGGCCCAGGAATGTGACCACCGTCGAACCGGACTGCACCATGTATGCAAGAACCCTCAATTTTCACCATATGAGACTCTTCAATAAACAGTTATACTGTGCATCTGGTCCATACGTAGTCCCTCATACTCCCACTCGATTTTGACTTACATTGTTGTGGACTTGTTTCATGGTGGGAGGGCGGGTCCTGCACGTATGTATGCAACTCGAGGCCCAGTGGCCTAGTCCCTCATACTCCCGCATGCCTCCATAGGGCTCGGGCACCACCTAGTAAGAGTGGCCCAGGCCCGAATCTTATCTCCTTCTCGGCTTGGCTTCTGAGCAAACATCAGTTGTAATCAATTAGTCTCGGGTCGAACAATTGGGTCACGACACAAAGGTCGATGCTTGTGTCGATGATGAAAAAAACGATGGGTTTTGTGAAACAATATTTAGTATTACAAAAAATGGTTAGCATGCCAAAGGACCTAGAGTTAATGCAGCTTCAGTAAACCGTATTATAAAAAATTATTCCCTAATTTTTTTGTTAGTTATTATCTCGGAACACAAAAGCCATAACTTGGTTCTTATAGCATGTAAAATATCTTTGCTTAGTAGTTAGCTTTGACCAAATCACCAGAAGAACGGGCACCAGACTGCAGTGTGAGTGCAGATTAGCATTTATTTGAAGTGCCATTATGCTGGCCTTTGAAGATATGGTTTATTCGGATTTCAGTTTCAGAATTCAACAACAAAAAACTATCTTAAATCCCAGTGTTATCCCTAAAAACATCCTGTGTTACGAAAACATATATAAGACAGGCTATGCATATAGGAACATGCAACGTCCTTTCTGAATAATCATTAGATCACTATAAACTGTTAGCAGAAGGATGTAAGTTTAGCCTAACTGAAAAGGGATCACTAAGTAGGTTTATGCTTCCAAGCACAGAGAGGAGGACATGATCAGCAATGGCAAAAGCAAATATTTACTACATAGTAAATAACCTGATATAGTTAGACTGTACACTAAGATGTAGAAACTTAACTCTACGGTCTCCGGTGCAGGCTACAAAAAACTAAAAATCCCTATGTTCTCTTGGTGAAGAGGCTCTACTTCGGTTGCAATTTCTTTTCTGAACTTCTGCTCAACTTCAATAAGTCACAAAAGTTCCATTTGCATCCCGCTGCTCCACTTCCCACAGATCTCTTTACTAATTGAGCATTATATCCTTGCCTCAGCCCATTATTGTTTTCTCCTGCTCAATAGATGCCCTTTGTCCCTTCGTAACCTTGAATCAAGTTGTGTAGTTCCCTACTTCCAACTTTCTTTGAATTTTCAGCTTTCTGGTATTTGGTCCCTTTCTTCTGCAGCTTTTGTTAAACTATCATGCAACACTACAGAGGATCTGTTAAGACTGGTGTGCTCACCTTTTAATTTTCTCCAGCTCATCATCCAGTTGTTTGTTTTGCAGTTCCAAACTTGTAATCCTCCTACAAGCATCAACTCCATTCGATTCAAGCAAAGTAGCTTTCCCTCTGAGATGACACATTCTGCTCTGCTTGCTCCACTGGCGGCCGTAATGGCTCAGTCACCATGATTTCCCATGGTGGCTCAGGCACCCCGCCCCTTGGCAGGGCTGCGACTCCTTCACTATGATTTCCCACGGGGGCTAGGTCACACATCCACGGATGCCGGATGGATCTTCACTCCACGGATCACACATCCATCTTACAGACCGCAATGAAGTCCTCCTTTCTGCCGCTGTAGTAGCCATTAAATTTGATTGATATCAATGATTATTGCTTCATGAAACACCCTTTTCAATCTCGGAAGACCAGCCTTGCTCATGTCAGACCTGGACAAAGGTTATAGACGTCTCAGATTCTATTGAATTCACTGCCAATTTAGTTCTCAAAATTTGGTCTCAACAAATAGAAAAGGTAAGTAAGTATAGCAGAACAAAATCCAATTAATGGCACTTAAAAACAAAGATACTCCACCCAAATGCAGTAATAAAATACCATGGAATCAATATGATCTGTGAGCTGGTTTGCTTGCCATGAGTCTTTTCTTCTGATTCGTGCACCTTGTCTAGTAGAGCATAACTGAACATGTATAAAACCCTACGGGCTCCCAAGTTACTCAACAAATGACAAATCGATACAGATTGGAAACAAAATCAAGCTGAATGCTTGGTCCATTGGTTCTCAAATAGCGAAAGAGGAGTGACTGGTAGATCTTGGTATATTTTATCTACCAGCCCAAATACAAAGTTAAATCAGTGAAAATATGAAAAAAGAGGATCATACCAGTAGCTATCATCAAACATCATCTAGCTCTCCATGATTATCCACAATGTGCATCATAGCTTTTTTCTGTTGAGGACTTGAAGTACTAAAATTGTTGAAAGAATTTAAGATTAGTCTAGCCGAATTTACTTAGAGATGCAACAAATCTAGCTTGATGAAAGTGTGGACATAACATAAACAATTTGAACTGGGTATTTGAGTTAAATTTAATGAATATTTCATATAGAGGAGAGAATTTAAGGATACAGAGTTATCTACCTGATGAGTAGCAGTAAGAACTACCGGTGACAAAGTTGAATGGCATCGAGCTAATAAACAGCTTCATGGCCAGACCACCACAGTTTTCCTCGTGGCAGCCTCATATACAGAAATAGCCACCTATATCTTTCAAATACCTGGTACACCTCCTGCTCTACTAAATCAACCATCAAGTCATAAAATCATGCACTCGGAATATCCATGCCAGATTCTGTTTGGTCATAAATTGGAAACTGAGATTGCAACTACGCCTCGCGCAGCGGCTGGCACGCTCATTCCTCGCAGGACAAAACCACGTGGATGCACTAAGCATGCACGTAGTGGCGCTGCGTAGTCTGCGTTGCTGCTAACTTAGGATTTGGAAACTCGGATCAATACTTGGAGAGGAACACAAAGAGGAGAGCTTGATTGGGTCGTATCTGCTTGAGAAATATATGCAAAGAAGAACAATCTGACCAACATACAGAGTCATGGGCCGCTCCAATGTACAAAGCACACAACTCCGTCTTCAATCACACAATGTCATGAACCTCGACCGACGAACATTGGTGATGCCATCGGTGGCGGTGACGGTGTGGTGTACCGTTAACTGGTGGACGCCGTCTCAACCAGTGCCTCCCGGAACACCTTCAGCACTGCAGGACGATGGACAACGACCGAGGCAAAACAACAAACAAGTGGAGGCACGAACACATAACCCAGCAGGCGAACTTCTCGACCTGCTTGGTTGTGCAGCTGCTACGGCCAAAAAAATGCATAAACAATAATTAAAGGGCCATCCTAACCAGTGCAGCTAAATAAGTTACATGTCTTTAAGATTATGAATCATGCAACAATGAATTCTGATATGGTTATTGGCAAGTTAGAATTATATCTTTGGACTTCACACATAAGTAGCTTCATGTTGATGTGTTACATATTTTCCAAAGTACTCCAAGGATAAAAATGCATATCCATACCAAAGTTTAGTGGAATGCAGTTGTAAAAATTGTGGGATTACTATTTATGTGTTGGTTCGCTTGTCATGATTGTCCTCTCATTCAGCTAGCTGCCTACTCATTCCTTTCGTAAGAGCAAATTAATTGTACACCCTTCAATTCAAGTATAAACAAAATAGTAGTCTGGTTTTTTTGTTAATACAATGCAAAACCCATGGAAGCATAACTGAACATATAATAAAAGCCTATAAGGTGGAAAATAACCCATAATTTGATTAATATACAGAGACTGGAAACTGAATTACTCTGAATAATTGAACATCTGCAAGTAAGAACTGAAGATCTCAATCAGTTTTGGGTTCCGAGCACACAGAATTAAATATGTAAGATCTGGCGAAAGGAAACCGACCATCATGAAGAAACGCATCAGGTATATCAGCAGTCCATGATTGTAATGTGTATCAGGTCCTTTCTTTTGTTGAAGTAACGCTGGTTCCTAAACTATCTGGACACAGTATTTGAGATATATTAAATTATATGAGTGAAATTTATCTGATTCCTAAGCATGTATCAACAGGGCGATGAATAGAGAAGGGGATTTAAGAAACGGAGCTACCTGTCTGCTGAATAGTGGGCCTTCGACCGACAGGCAAACAACGCGAACATTGAGGAGGTTAACAGGGGCACCACCAGTTGCTCGCAGCCTCGCTGATGGAGGCGACTTACTTATTTGCTTCAGATTTATTTCCATCGATACACCTCCTCAATCATCATGGTACATACGTCTATCAGAACAAATTTGAAACAAGATTGTAGCATGATCAGAACTTGGACGCTAAGGAGATGCAAGCATACAGAAAAAAAAGATCAAGGAGGGCTGCATAATCTCAATCGGAGCATGATCAGAACATGGACCGCCGATTTCTTTGTTTTGAAAGCAAACATATAATGGATGAACTATGAGAACTAAACAGAACTCTTTTGCATCAGATTGTAGTTAAACAAAATGATTATAGATGATTTGCTATTACACCCAACTAATAAAATGAAAAAGGAGGGGTCTACAGTAAAGGGAAATTTAATGTGTCAACAGAAACTCAAACTAAAGGCCGCACGCAAGATGAACCATACCTCTGAAAATTCTTCAAGCACACCAGGCAGGAAGCAGCCCACCAAACAATGAAGGCGTGCACCACACCAGCGACAATTATTCATTGAAACACTAAGCGGCTTCCAAGAAGATATATTGAAGTGTCTATCATGTAGCCCAACCAATTGCCTGCAGAGTTTGACTCTATGAGTACCCAAGAACAATATGAATAAATCTCAAGAAATTTTGTCAAGGATATAACCAGGTAGGATTATTCTCATAAATAATCCAAATTGGCAAACTATGAGTTGAAGATGCAGATTGCAGTTTCCCTAAATGATCGAGATGCATCTGTAGCTCCAACATCAAAAAAGAGGTACAACTAACCATATAGATTTGAGAATACAGTACTTGTCCAGGATAAATGGGGGCTAACTATCTAGCACCAAGCCTGAACCAACGTGACGCTTATCAGGTTTCTTGATCGTCTAATTTAAGGGAGCAAAAAAAGAACAAATTCTACGTGAAAACTCTATTAATGTCTTCAGGTAAATGCTTCTTCGTGTATCATATATGGCAGTTTGATAAAAAAATAAGAAAACAATAGAGCAAATTAAAATATAATTATGTTTATCAAAAAGGCAGAAGATAATCGATGAACTATAACTGATGTAAAGCTCATCACCAATGTGAAGTATTAACAGGCAATAGCAGCCTTATTATATTAGAAAGAAGTAAAGCGTTAGACCCTGGGTTGTTTTATTTAACTACATAAGAAAAGCTACAGGTAGGCCTGACATTCTTGTAGGCGCCACTAATTGTGAGGATACATGTGTAGAGTCACACGATTGAAACAGTGAAAGAACAGAAAACCAGCCAAAGACACCCTTTCCAGAATGCAACACATGAGGCAAATATTGTCCAGGAAACAAATATGATTAGTACAACATCACCTCATTCAAAACCATTAGGATGAGTTCTGGAAGACCAATTTCCACGAACTTAACTAAGTATTTCATCATGCATGTATCTTTTATTCACTCTTCCAAGAATACAGAAGCAGGGCAAATAAGCCGGCGATGGAGCAAAACTGAAAGCCAAGTTTATAAAGACCGAATCCAACTCCGATCAGTACCTGCAAAACAATAGTCATTTACTCTAGCTTCAGCAGATAATTATAGCAACATAGAGCAGTAATATCATACAACCTAGCACGCACGAAATCACCACCACACCAGTTGCCCTATCAAATCGAATCGAATCCCCGAGGAACCTACCTAGCTATGGAGGAACCCAGGGGCTGGGAGGTCGGCGGCAGATGGTACATACCTCGCACTGGCGGGAGGAGGCAGTACTGGTGCACGAACTTGATGCTAGCACAGGGGTAGCGTAGCGGGTGCTCGTCGTCGCTGCAGATCCGGCACACGTCCCCCTCCTCGTCCTCCGCAGGTTCAGGATCTCCGCCATGGCTGCGTGGGCCTCCTCCTAGCAAGCGCGTGAGGAGGGGTGAGGGGAGCTGGCTCGAATCCGTCAGCTTCTCCCCCGGAGAGGGAGAGGCGGTGTGGGGGAGCAGAGCTCGCGGTCGCGGTGGCGGAAGGAGGAGAGGCAACGGAAGGAAAGAGGAGAGGATGAGTGCGCCATGGCTAGGTTCGGTCGGCGTCGGCGGCGGCGGCGAGAGTGAGCGGATAAGATGCAGAATATGGAGGGGAAGAAGCACTGCGGGTTGAATATATTGAATGACAGGGGGTTTTCTGCAAAAACGAAACGTTTATCAGGTATCCACTTAAAAAAGGACTGCGGGTTTAATTACCAAAAACATAAGGACTTTTTTGCAAAAGCGCCGCGACGGATATGCGGGCTTCTTTATTATTATATATAGGTAAAGATAAAGATAAAGATAAAGATATAAATAAAAGATAGAGATAGAGATATAAAGCGGGGCGAAAGCCTGTCTCGAGGGAGGTGCCTCGGGTTTTTAAGATGGGGAAACACTTCTAAACAGACGGCTGATGAAAGCCATTCGCCACACTAGTCGGATGCCGTGAATTCAATTAAAATCTCACAGCCCAGATTGCATCCCACCCTCGACGTGTTTCCAAAACAGCCCATCCGGTTTTCTCGCCACATCCTCCCGTAATTGCTCCTCCTCGTCTCCATTGCAGGCTCCTGCGTCGCCGATCTCATCTCTCCACCAGGAACCAGCCCCCACCCATGTGACCGTGAGACGCACGACGCCGGTGCTCCATGTTCCAAGGTGTGTCCTCCCGTCATCAGGTGGCCATGGCGCCATTACCCGGATGGTGCCGGGCTTCCAGCGGCGTCTTCATGATCCACTAGCAGCACCCTCTTCCATCCTCCACCAACCTTGATGCATCCTTGTGTGACCAGTCTGATGGGTTGTGTGTCGTGCTCGCATGGCAGGCGAGGCAGAGTGCGGCCAGATGACATCAGGGGATGCCCTGAATGAGGCGACAACTTCACCCCATGCCGCTGCTAATTGATAGGTCTCGTACGTGAGTATGCTTCTTATTTTCAGGATCTGGTCAATACCATCATACATGCTTCCTTAGTCTCTCGTACATGTGTTTATTATCCGGACACTTTTCTTCAAAGAGTGATGAACCATGATTTTTGTTTCTTTAATTATTTTATAGTCCAGATGACTCATGCCCTGTCCATAACAACCTCCTCCGACTCGACGCCACGCACGCCTGATGCTGCACCATCTTTGATCGGTTCTTTTGTGGAAAAGAAGCAATGTTTTTGGAGCCATGAAGCATGCAGCATCTGTTGAAAAATAATTTGTTGATGATGCAGCATACTACGAATTCGAAACTCTAACCAGCTATGTACGAAGCAAGTAGCAGAACTAATGGAAGCGTACAAGATTACTAATTGAAGTGTATATTGTTTGGGAAAGAAACATTAGTATAATAAACAGGAAACATGCAACAATATTGTTTTTTTTAACACAGTACAGACGCAAGCGCTCATATACACGCGCATACACTCACCCCTATGAACGCACACACGCACACCCTACCCCTGTGAGCACCTCCGAGAGACTGAGCCGGCATATCATCTTGAAATTTACGAAGTCACCGTATGCACCTCGTCGTCAACGGGAACGTCTCCTCCCACTGAATGCGCATCGCCGGAAATCCTGAAATAATTCCAGGAATAAATGCGAGCACCAGGATTTGAACCCTGATGGGCTGGGGATACCACAGTCTCTCTAACCATCCAACCACAGGTTGGTTCGCAACAATATTGTTAGAAGCATAGTTCAATGGCAGTGGCAATGTATAGTGCCATGAAACCAAGAATAATATTCTACAGATAGGAAGAATGTAGCAAAAAAGTCAGAAACATAGGTAATATGCTAGTATGACATACATGAGAAGCATTATACTGTGGAAGCGTTGCAACATTTTTACAACCTTACTTTGAGGAAAAAATGCCACATTTGTAAGACATCATTATGATTAACCGTTGTATACGTACCCGGCTAATCCGATTTGACGGCACTGTAATCATGGCCAACTTGTCAGCGGCACGGCAAACCCTATTGTGCCGACACAAAGGGAATATGTCCCACCAGGCTTGTGTATTTTGTGTCGCCGCTGTACATGGTGTAGCGCTTCATTCGCCATGGAAGCATATCCTCGATTCGGTAGAAGCAAATTTATATTTCTTTGGAAACACCTCATTTTTTGTTTGAAGTACATATAATTGTAAATGTGAAAATATTTTTTTGTTTGATCTGGAAAAAAAATTATACCGTATGAAGCTGTTCTATAGCTGATGGAAAAAAAATTACGTTGCTTTATTCCTTGAAAAAATGGCGCGTTGCTTTGGAAACAAAATATCTCTGTTCATAAGACAGAAATATTGTGGCAGTAATTTTGTTGCGCTGGAAGCAAATCAGATATGCCATATTTGAGGTTGCGAAGCATTAATCGAAGCAGAGAGAAAATACTTTGGATGCATTAGGACGAAGGGATTAGCGATATGGATGCAAAGGGACTAGCGACATGTTAGGAAAAATCGAGCGTGCTATCTAGCTATATGCCACTTTTCATGCATCAGTTATGGTATTTCCCCTTGGTTCATGGAATACGAGACGTGCTTCACGGAAGCAGTTATGAGGAAGCACGTAATTAGTGCAGGGAGCCAAATAACTCTCTGTGGGCTACACAATCGGACGCCTCATATTCATTTGATCCAATGGCTATAGGCTAGTCTGATAAGATGCAAGGCATCAGTAGTCTCATGCCTAGCAGTTCCCTTTAAGATGACGTGTCCTTGTTAATACTGAGGCGAGGCTAGGCGCCACCCGACAGTGAACAGACAGCGCACGGCAACGACGCACCATCAGTCACGCACCCTCCACCCAAGTCGCCGACTCCCGCCGTCGCCGTCGCGATCCCGGCGGCCGCCGGCAATGTCTTGGCTCGCGCGCTCCATCGCCAACTCCCTCCTCTCCCCCGACAGCCCCGACGCCGACGGCGAAGAACCCCGCGCCTCCGGCTCCACCTCCCCGGGCTCACCCCCTCGCGGCGTCCGCGAGGACCTCTCGGAGCTCACTGACGCCCTCGCCCACCGGTTCCAGGGCCTCGCCTCCTTCCTCGCGGCGCCCACTCCCGCAGGAAGCGGCGGTGCACCCCGCGGGCTGAACCCGGCCGAGATTGCGGGGCGCTTCCGCCTGGGGCTCGCGCGGCTCCCGGGCCGCCAGGCCGTGGCAGATCTCGCCAAGAACGCCTCCTCTCTACTGCACCCGGATGAATACTGGGGCGGGTCGGAGGCCGCCGGGGCTACTGAGGACGTGGTCGCCTTCGCGCGGGACGCCGCCATGCGGCCCGAGCTCTGGCTGGACTTCCCCCTTCTCCCCGACGACGCGGACTCGGATGGTTCGTGCGTTCGTTTGCCTCTAAGGACCTTTCATCTTCGTAGTACTTCTTTGTGATCTTAATTGATTTGTGATTCTCCCGTGTTGTTGGTTTAAGTGCAGATTTTGACATTAGTGATGCGCAGCAAGACCACGCGCTGGCCGTCGAGAGCATGGCGCCGGAGCTGGCAGATCTGAGGATCGAACTCTGCCCAAGCCACATGAGCGAGGGCTGCTTCTGGAAGATATACTTTGTGCTACTGCACCCTAAGCTCACAAAGGAGGAAGCCGAGCTTCTTTCTACTCCTCAGGTGATTTCCCTTGATTTCATGCTTCATCTGGGTCACAATGGCTTACTTATGATTTATTTGCCGACGGGTGTATATGACCGGAAATCGATTGTGAGATCAGATTAGTTGTCACTTGTCAGGTCAGGCGGACACTATTATGGGCATATATTTTGATATCTGCTGTATTTGGGAATCATGGAAGTTTGCGGTGACACGCCATTGGGGAGATTATGTTGTTACCTTTTGTTGTGTTGGCATTTGATTGTCTAATCGACGTCTCACAATACTCTTAAACTCTGTGCTTATGTGCTTGCTTTGGAGCTTCTCTTCTTTGTGGAGCTAAGCTTACCAAAGCTTAAACTTAATAACAGGTTAATGTGTCAACCGCATGTTCCCATGTTCGTTCTTCATCTGAATTCTGTTAAAACTAAAAATGGTGAATCAATTTTTTTAATACTACCCCCTCTGTCCCATAATATAGCGCACATTGGTTTTCTTAAGAGTCAAATTTCACAAACTTTGACCAAGTTTTATAGAGAAAGTTATGTATATCTACAATACCAAGTATATACCATATGAAAATATATTTAAGATGAATCTAATGTCATTGATTTGGTATTCTAGATGTTGAAAAGTTTTTATATAAAGTTGATGGCCTATTTTCATAGCAAAATAGGCTTGTTAAGCTGAAGTTACTAATTTGGACAAAGTGATTCGTTGCAATAGTTACTTGCCACTGAATTCTAACATGGTGATCGAGTGGCTAGCCTAATTTTAGGTATTATTGTATTTCAATAGGTTCAGTTCTGAGTCTCTAAATCATATTGTTATACAAGTGGTCCACTTCTGTTCAATGAAAAAAAATAGCGTGCTACAAGGTTTAGCGCCGCCCTTCTCCAGATGTTATACAAGTTATAGCGTGCTAATAGCGTGCTGTATTTAAAAATAACGTTTTACATAAAAATTCAAATATATCACAGAATTTATGGCTTCAATAATTTGCAAGGGAAGGGAACACTCCTAACTAAACAGGGAAGTATATGAGAGCTAGGCTCAAGGCATGGATAGTCCTAATTTGCAAGGAAAGGGGACACTCCTAACTAAACAGGGACGTATATGAGAGCTAGGCTCAGGGCATGGATAGTCCTAATTTGCAAGAAGGGAACACTCCTAACTAAACAGGGAAGTATATGAGAGCTAGGCTCAGGGCATGGATAGTCCTAATTTGTAAGAAAAGGGAACACTCCTAATGAAAAATAGCGCTGACTTGCTAGAGTTGGAGGCGTGGCCGAGGCCGCTACTTGGAGACACGATGAAGAGAAGCTGTCGCTACTCACGAACCGCCGCCGCCGCCTTCTCTCACGAGTCACGAACACCGCCGCCGCCTACTCTCACAAGTCACGAACGCCGCCACTGTCGCCTTCGGTCACGACCTGGTGGGAAACTAGTGACGAGTTGGCTGGGTTAGGCTGTATGAATTGTTGTATGGACTGTTGTATGCGTTGCATCTGAGAAAGAGTGTGTGAGAGTGAGTTTGGCCGATGCGGCAATGCTTGATGGGTTTAGCGTCGAAATAGCGCGTTATAGCGCGAATAGCGCCGTAGCGAGCAAATTAACTAAAACGCTACAACGTTATTTCATTTAGCGTCGAAATAGCGCGAATAGCGCCGTAGCGAGCAAATTAACTAAAACGTAACGTGGTCCTTCTAGATATGCTATAGCGATGCTATAGCATCAAAATGGTGCGCTATTTTTTTCGTGAGCAGATGCATTCGAGTTTATCTATTCTCTCTACTGCTTGTTTTGTTTCATTAAATGGTACTGGGTACTTATTATTTCAACCTTTTAGTTTTCTTCCCTTGTGATATTTTTTCATGGCTTCAAAGTATTGGAATGGAATATAAAGTGAATCAAGAGAAATGTTGGACACTGAAGGTGCACGACTAGACATCAAGTTAATATTGTGTCACTAGGAGTCTTCTTGGTTTGCTATCAACATTTGCCGTGCCAAAACTTGGCTAGCCACAAAATTTACCCGTTTGGAAATTTTGCTAAACAGGCTCTGCAAATATTGGAACACTATCTTTTCATAATGAGACCGAGAAGTGCTAATTTTTTCCAAACTAATGCATAATAGTAGATTAAGACATTTTAGTGTTCATATGCTTGCTTGAGAAATAAATATATTGACTGATGGTCGATGCTTAATTTGCTCATGATTGCACAATAAAGAAGTTGGTGGTATTACATTGTTTTGGTGGCGAATTTCTTATATCCCTTTTCTTTACTGCACAGATTTTGGAAGCTAGAGAGAAGTTGTCACAAAATTCGCAACATCAGACAAAACTAGAGAGCAACGAAGACACAGTAGCTCTGACTTTCAGTAATGCAGATGGTACTGTACCTATGCCTGTAGAGGTGATCAGCGTAGTAAAAGATCAAGATGCTTCCGGCAGGCCCACAGCTTTGGGCAATGTAGATTATGGTATACTTGAACCGATTCATCTGGAAGCGCTATCAAAAGATACAGTCAATGATGCTGGAGCTGTTCCTTCAGATAAAATCAGCAGTGGCGTGCCTGTACAGCTTATGCCGGTATTAAGAGATGCCACCGAGTTCTCACAATCAAGGATGGAAGAAACCATTCACACTCCCTCTAAAGAACATGCCACTGAGTTCTCACAATCTAGCATTGAAGAAAGAACACCCGACTCAATTACAGATGATGCTGTAGCAAATGAGCAGTGTGTACCATTTGTAGACAGTGCTCCATCGGAAGAAGATCAACGTAAATGGCCATTGAGTGACCTCAGCGAGCAATCAAGAGTTGTCACTCAGAAGTCCCATAACGATGACACTGATGATGATGGGGATGAATGGTTGGAAGAGGACACGGGTGGTCCAGGAAGCACGCACATTCCAATAGTAGGCAACGATGAGGATATATCTTTCAGTGACCTGGAGGAAGATGACGATGTAGCATGATATCAATGGCGAGCTTGGTCATCACCGTCCTTGTGCATCTGGTTCGAACCCATATGTATATAAGTGGGCTTGGGTTCTATCCACTGTATGGTCTCATGGATCTGCTATGATCAATGCCCACTGCAGCAGATTTGTTCACCTTCTGCTCTTATCTCTGTGCCGCCAAGATCAGTTTCGCAATCTAGCACTCCCTTTGCCATATTTGTTACTAGTACTTACTGCATGGATCTTGTGGTAACAGTGCCTGTTGTACAGTGTGTAGAGAGCACATACTTGTGCATTTGGTGATTTGGATCAACACTCTGATTCTTGGATCAAGCGTGTGTCCTTGACAATGATGATGGGAACTTGATTAATCTTATGTTTCAGTGAAAAGAAAAATAGTTAATGTCATATCACATACTCCCTCTGTTTCTGAATATAAGTCTTTGTAGAGATTCCACTATGGACTACATACGGAGCAAAATGAATGAATCTACACTCTAAAATGCATCTATATACATCCGTATGTGATCCGTAGTGGAATCTCTACAAAGACTTATATTTAGGAACGGAGGGAGTATATAGCATGCCTAAAACCTTGTCAAACATCCATGCAGACCCAAAATTTGGTCAAGTATGCAAGAACATGATGAAGTTTGGTAAATTTTGGCAAAGCAGGGACCATATTTTCCTGCAGAAGTGCATCGTTCTCTTTTTCCTTCATGTGACAAATTGTTTGGCCTTTGGCCGGTGCGGCTTGATCCATAGTTTAACGCTCCATGGGCTCAATCCAGTGATGAAGTTGAAATAAAATGATTCTGGTGAGCCTGACGCGTTACGGGGAATTTGCTGCGTGTGTTCTTTCTGGAACTCTGAATTCAGAGTCTTAGAGTGAGTGCATGCATCTCTTCCTGACTTCCTGTTCTGTGTTCCGCACTTCAGCTTACAATGCTAATTTCGCGGAATGAGGTCTAGATTTGGTTGTCCGGACCCTTGTTCGTTTGGTCTTGTTTCTCTCGCTTACTTTTCGGTGACCGAGGTCGTGTTAGCTTGTCTCTCGTTTGAACTACAGGGGGCTTTGATCCCTTTCTTTATGCTCCTGTTAAGTGATATATGCAGTTCTCCTCCATGGCTAAAACATAATAATGCTATTTTTATGGTCGGGCAATTTTTATTTGATCAAGCAAGTTTCTCTAATATTACTCTGTGGTTCTCTATGCTGCTATATGAAACCCAACGAGAAGCAAGCTCCTGAGATTGTTTACCAGTTGCTTTATTTGGACCAGTTCAGGTCTCATGTTATTCAGGGAAGATATTTGTGAGTTTGTTCTACTATCCGTAAACATTAGTGTCAATTTTTTTTTTGCGAGTGAACATTATTGTCATTTTGGAGAGTTTTTAGCAGAATATTTAAGTAACCTTTGTTTGAACGCAAACAAATCATCGTGTGCCTCCGGCGTCGAGCGTGGTGTGCAAGACACTTCGTAAGAGGACACATACATTATTTTATGAAGAGGCATATCTTTCCACAAAGAGACAACTTTTCACTAAGAGACGTGGCATTCCATAAAGAGACATCCTTTCACCAAGGGACGTGCCTTTAAGTGTCATTCCATAAAGAGACATCCTTTCACCAAGAGACGTACCTTTAAACCAAAGGACATGACTGTTCGTTGGCCCCAACTACCAATTGATCTAAGGGACGTGATTGATCCTCGATATAATCTAATGTAAGTTCATTTCAGGATAACGTGGCTTAATGTGGATGCTGCATTAGGAGCCAATTTTAGAATAAAGATGGATTCAGACATGTAGTCCGGGACGTACAGACCCAACTTTGTATAGTTCATTGTTTTGGTTCTGGAGGTCGTATATGACCTTGGATGGAGATGCCAAATAGCAAAGTTGTTCGCCTTGACGAGGCGCACGGCTTTCATGTTGAGCACTTCTCCATTTGAGGTTATCTTGATGATGATTTCGTGCAAATATTTCAATTTGGTGTCAACAACATGTTGTTTGTTCCGACTTTGGATACTAATTCCTAGAACAAACCGGTTCTGGATGTACCAAACCTTTTCAATCTTGTGAGCTCTAAGTAGCGAACATGTAGCTCGATAAGCCCATTTGGAGCATGTGTCCTATGAGCCCATTTATTTAAGTTAAAATTTGATTTTTACGGCTCAAAATTTGTGTACATGCATATATAGAAGTGTAGTATAGATGTGCAAAATTTTATCAACATCTGTGCTTGTACGCGAGATATACAAATAAAGACAAATACATGAAACAAAATGGGCTTGTTTTTGTTGTTGAATTTGGGCCGGAATTTTGTCTTTTTTGTGTAGCGTATAACATAACGTATTATTGAATAGAAATGTACTTGGAGCACATGCATATAACATAATGTTTGTCCTTTTTGTGTAGCGTATGCATAGCATATTATTTATTGAATAGAAGAATAATAGGTATAGAGCACATCACGAAACAATTCCATCATTTACTTTTTTGGAGGTATCTGGAGCAATACTTTATGTATGTAGACCCTGAGGGAATGAACACTGGAGCGAACAAGCCCAAGCTTTTCTTAGGGAAGAAGCGAAAATTGGCAAACATCACGAAACAATCCGTCATTTACTTAACAATATTCCCTGCACAAGGTTGGCTCTTTACTATTCGCGGATCTCGATGCAAGATCAAAAAGGTGATTAAGGTTGAGGCTTGGAGCCCCGCTACCGTGGTTGACTTTATTCAGTGGTCGAGTTTGACAAGGTTCAAATGTGGGAAGGGAGGGATACTATTTCTTCTAATCTATGTTGTCTCAAAAAAAATCTTCGCTAGTATATCCAAATTTGGGGCCACACCATTGTTATGATCAAAATGGACTACGAACGAAGCACTCAAAACCAGGCCCCTCGTGTCAACATCTGCCATTATTAGGGTATAGTATGTATTTGTCCCATCACGATTTATGGCATGCAATAGTGTTTAGCACGTTGAAATTCACAAAGACGCTAGCTAACCGAGCTCATCTTCGAAACAAACGAGACAAGTCTTTTGCCATGCCACGAATACATCCACTGTTGGTAAAATTTTGGTGTAAGGGCAATTTCAATCCGCCGACGCATTTGGTCCCGCGTGTGTTCGTTTGGGTATAAACAGACGAAAACGCCAGCTCAACGCGTTGACGCAAACCCAAAAATGGTCCGCTCGCTGTCCATCTGGACGCATTCCTGGCCCATATTTGTGCCCGATTTGCGTCCACACGAACACGAGATGAACACGCCGCGCGTCCGCTTGGTCTCCGCCTCGGTCCCACCAGTCGGCCGCTCAACCACCACCCGCGGTCATAGTCAATGCGGCCACCTAACTCGGGCCTGCATGGCAGCCACTGGAAGTGTCTAGGTCACGCTTATTTTGAATGGCCACTCCCGTCCACATCTGGCCACTCTCGCCCCCTCGCCGGCGACAGAAAACCCTAACTAGCCATGGGCTTCTTCGGCAGCAAAAGGAAGGGAAAGGCGAAGCAGGAGGGGGGGCTACTCGTCGCGCACGCCGGCGAGTTGGGCGCTTATGCCAGCGGCGGGGAGGGCACGCCGGCCGCGGACGTCGAAGGAAGCGGCGCGGGCGGTGTGGCACTAGGCCTTCCCGTGGGCTGGGTCGCCGCCGCCCTTCTACGACCTCACCGGCGACGACGACGACGACGAGGGCGACGCCTAGTGCAGCACGCTGGGTGGTTGGGCAACGCATTTATTTTTATTTTTTAATTAATGTTTAAGTATGTTTTAAGTGGACTTTGGCCGGCGATTGACCGGCCGTTTTAATGTATAATTATGTTTATTTTATTTTCTGCTTATTTAGTTTTTTTAAGTCCACGCGGACAATTGCGTAGTCACTGTTGGACGTACCGGCCGACCCAAACGAAAAAGCGGTCACGCCCGTCCGCTCGACCGACTCAAACAGACAAAAAGCGGACAAAATCCGCGTCTTTGCGTCGGCGCGTTGGAGTTGCCCTAACACACCGCTCCACGCATATTTTACTCGGATGGCACAATTGGTTTTCATTTTACTTTATTTTTTCTAGTATGGCAAAGGTGGCACAATTTGAATTGAATCGATAGCGCATAATATATTCATCTATCTCTTCACACAAAAATATTAGTATATGCTTATGCTCGTATCATATCTATCCACAAGAGGTATTCGTAGTACGTAGTTGTTTTCTTTACTTCTTCCTCACTAGGAAAATGCTGAGCTCCGCGGCGCTATCGCCACCCCGGCTGTCGTCGTCCGGGTTGATCATGTAGAACGCCTCGGAGTCCTTGGACCCGACGACGCGCTCGACGCGGGCGCGCATGTACGTGAGCTCGCCGTCGGGGCCGTTGGAGCCGTCGGCGGGCGGCGGCGGCAGCACCCCGGCGCCCATGGAGACGCCGCGCAGCAGCCGCAGGACGTGCCGCTCGTCGTCGGACGGGTCCTTGCGGCGGATGGCGTAGCCGGCCTTGCGTCCGTTGCAGTAGACGGCCCACACGTACTCCTCCAGGAGCCGCCGCCGCGCGCTGCGGGTGTCGCTCTCCAGCGCCAGCTTCACGGTCCCCGTGGCCATCTCCCGGTGCAGCGCGGCCGCCAGCATGGGCAGCTCGATGAGGAACGCCGGCGGCGCCCGCGTGTCCTCGTGGATGGCCAGGCTCAGCCGGCCGCGGCGGTGCCCGAAGAGCGTCACCGCCGGCGCGTGGTCGGCGAGGAGGGCCCTGCTGCCGCTGTTGTGCCGCCCGAGCAGCGCGGCCATCTTGCAGCCGGTGCTGGTGGTGAGCATGGGCACGAGCTTGAACATCTTGAAGAGCCCCACGACGCCGCCGCCGCCGCTGCCGTGCTTGGTCCGGCGCTCATCGGTGACCGGCCGGAGCAGCGACCGCAGCGAGCCCGGGCCATCGAAAAGCGAAGGCATTTACGAGCCCGGGTTGATGGATTCAGCTGGAGTAGTGAGTCGGTGCATTGGATCGAGTCGAGCCGAATTAAGGAGAAGGAAGTTGAGGGTGCTACGTCGTTATTTAAGGTGGTGGAAGTAGAGGTTGGGGGGTCGTTTGATTATTCGTTTTGAGTTTGGTCGTATCCAGATGCTCAATACATGGCAAAATTATCCTAGCTAGTCTCTTTCAAGAGAAATTTGAAGATGCATGGTCCCATTCTATTTGGACCATTCATTCATCTTGATCCAAGGGACGCCTGAGCAGTGTATACATGCATGCATGTGTATATATGATCAATCTCGATCTAGAAGAAGTCTTAATTAACAGTGTACGACTGTTGCTGAAAGAAGCGCGTGCATATATAAGCTTGGAACTATTTCTAATACGAAAATGCTAAAAATCAGACGTCAGATTTTTAGACATGGCAAATCAAAAGTTTTTCATGGCAATTTATATTGGCGTGAGGATGACAAATTTACTAAAAATCTGACATTCGCTGGATATTCGGGTCCCTCTAATAAGTTGATCTTGAGAATTTTCTGTCAGTATTCAGTAATGTTAATATTTTATGAAATTTTGTATTTTTTTATTGTGAAATAAAATATAGTTGCACCATATTTGTGCTAGAAAGCATTATAACATGGTGACCACGTTATGTCTATTACCGTGGTTCCATTTGCGAGGCAGGCTCTCAAGTCAAGCACATTGGCGATTTATTTCCACGTTAGCTCTGGCGCCACCGCCAATGCATGCCATCGTAGTACAGCACATGCACATGAGCACATCACGTGGTACGTAAAGTGATCGCCGTGATGTTTAATTAAATTTGCCCCTCCTTTGTACTTGGAAAAATGTTGAATGTTTCGGTTTACCAAGCTAGATTGGGTTCGCGCGCTTTACAGCTGGGTCATATGTGTGCATGTTGAGTGGAGACCCGAGGCAAAAAGGTGGTCGATCGATGAATGAATGAATGCCCAGAGACGTGCATGCGCAAAAATTTCTGCAATGCAAACCACGGAAGTGGTAGTAATTGCTGGCCCGGAGCAAGCAGCTCACGCTCACATGCATGCGCACGGACGCACACGGCCCTGGCGGCCTGTCATGGTTATTGGAGGACTGTCCTAGCAACTTCAGTTATCTCTGCCATCTTGATCGAAGGTGCAGGCAGAGGCAGAGCTAGACTGATCTAGAGCTGTCCAGCCTCCTTTTCTGAATTTTCAGTTGCAGAAATGTTTTCAACTGTCCCCGCAAAAAAAACCTGGTAGATTTTTTTATTTGTTTTTGCATTCGGATCCTAAATCTGTTTGCAGATTGGATTGAGTTTAAGCATTACCTTGGAATTACTTTTCATGTGAATTATCTGATATTTTGCCCCGCAAAAAAAAAACTTATTTATCTGATGTTCTGTGACATCTTGGCTTAATAGGAATGATAGACTGCTCATATCAATAAGGTGCATCTTCTTTTCCTGCAACAGGAAGTTGATCCTGGGTGCGCACGAGTTTCACACTTCAAATGCCAATGTGGCAGTAGAATCAATGAATTGTAGTTGTGTATTTCGAGTTGGTTCACTAGCTCACAATGTTTGGTTCTTCACGCGGCATACCTGGTTCTGGTTCTAGTAATGGCCAAGAGAAGAAGAAAAAATGATGTTGGCTTCCACCTATACAAGAATAGTCACAATTTCTTGTACATACTCGGTGCTTAGTTGCTGAGATAAGTTGGAAATCATGCTTCGTGCTCTCTTGCGGTTTTCACATTGTGATTCTTGCAATGCAATTGCATCGAAGGAATGAGGATCATTTATGAGCCTGCTGTGGAGATTTTCTCGACAACTCAAGAGAAGAGTGTTGTAACAAGAGGAAAAGAGAAAGAAATCACCAAAGAAAGATCCGGTATGGTAACTGGGATCTGATTTAAGGATGAGAAGAAGGTTGCTAGGGTATGATTTCAAATCGAATCTCCTTGGCATGTTATTCAGAAGAATTACCTCAAATCTATTCCAAGTGGTATTTGAGAAGCTAATGTATGTAGAGCCGATTGTACTTTGATAGTACTTCTTTTGTTGAAACAACATTTTACTGATACTTATGCAGCATCAAAGCTTGATTCTGGAGTTCTTTGGAAGGCATCCTGATCATAGGAAGATTGTAGATTAAAATAAATAAAACAGAGAAAGATGATACACAGCTATTATACTGATGTGACAGACGTTCCCTTTCTATCTGCTTATATATGTTGCGGTCCGGTGCACGTCTATCCGATTGACCACTCACACTGTATATACAAGGGATAAAGATCAACTTTGCAACACAAGCAGTGCTGAGCTAACAGTACAGTGGTGATGAACCATAGGGGAAACATTACTACAAACAAACATCAGTGTAGGATTACGGATGACCTACTGAAACAGCACTGTCACGAACAGCAGCGCATGGATCACATCGGTGTTTAAACCGCACAAACCCAGACATGACAGCCAAAGAACCATTTCTTGCAGCAACTCACCCGTGGTAACAGGCTAACAGCTGCCATTCTCTCCCATGTTTTCACTGACAAAAGAGTTGTAAAGCCAAAGTGCTCTTCTAATCCCGAGCTCACATGAGCTTGGGTGAACAGTAAAATCAAAAAAATAGTAAATAAATTCAAAAAATTCTGAATTTTTTTTGTGAGAAACATTGATGTTTTTTCCACATGCGTGCAAATTTTCATCACCATATGACATTCGTGGAAAATGTGGCAAAAAAAAAACAAAATCGATGCTCCAAAATGCTACAAAAAATAGACTTTTTGGAGCATCGATTTTGTTTTTTTTGCCACATTTTCCACGAATGTCATCTAGTGATAAAATTTTGCACGCATGTGGAAAAAACATCAATGTTTCTCACAAAAAAATTCAGATTTTTTGATTTTTTTTACTATTTTTTTGATTTTACTGTTCACCCGAGCTCACATGAGCTCGGGATCAGAACAGCTGCGTCCGTTGTAAAGTTGCTTGGAACAATTCCCTCTTATGTTTCACCTCAACAAGGAAAGGAACAACCTCACATCACATATGAACAAACAAGCTCCACCTGGTACAGATTCCTTCAGGGCCACAGCAAGGAATCGGAAGAAGGTAGGCGCACGACAACCATTTGTGTCCTTTAGTTTACATTACATCGACAAGATCAACTCCAGGCAGAGCAACTTTGCTACAGCAGACAAGAGTGCTAGAGATATGTTCGCTGTTTCTACCAAGATACTACACTGTTATTAGGTGCACATACTATGCTCAGAAGATGTAGTCGGGTGCTTCCAGAGGGAACGGAGCCACCGTGACGTCGAATGGTTTTCCTTCTGGCCGGATCACCCTTAAGCAAAGGATAAAACAGTCAGATCGCTCATCAACAGAATGAAAACAGTGAGATGATTCGGTAAGTTGGCGTACGAGCAAACACCAATGCTTAACAAACACAATGTAGCTACAAATGCCTAAATGACTTCATTTTCTCAAGTGAAACTTCTCATGTGAGCTAGACCTTACCTCCCAGGCACAAATGTAAAAGAGCCCTCGACCGATCCACTACTGCCATTCAGCGGCGTGCAACTCTCGTAGACAAACTCGTCCTGGCCTGGTAAAAGTAAAGGATACTGCAAAACACAAAGTCAAATAGCGCGTTAACTATCTTTGTCTTCACAAGAAAAATTCAAGATGTGAGATATAGTTTTTCTTTTCGCTTCCAGCATACCTCCCCAATAACACCTTCCCCATGCACATCTGAAACAACCGTGTCTCCACATCGGATGATCCAGTGGCGTGAGTGAAGCTGGCAGGAAGAAAAGTAAACTCCACCTAGCATGCATGCCTCAGGAACTGACAGGCGGATGGAATAGCTGTAGAGATATGTGCCCACATGCCCCACACCATGAGGATGTTCTGGTGCAAAGACAGCAGATGCACGCACCTATAATCATCAGATATGTCAGCCCAATGCTCCAATGAGACCATTCACAAGAATGATTTATAGGACTGCATGTCATGAAAAATCGCTCACGGAAGCAATCAAGTGGAATGAAATGTTGAAAGTGAGGAATAAGAACAGTCAACCAAGTGTTCGAAACAAGATATGCCATTTAGACTTCAAGCTTAATAAAATGATGATGCAATCTTTAGGAAGTCATGATTTATCACCTTTACACCATTTGTCACTGCTGACGAACACAATGGGGATGCTTCTGGATATAAGCAGATATACCTCGACGTCTTAAGCGGGCGGATCTTGATCATGCCATTCTGTAAGCGCCTAAGGTGCTCTTCCAACCACAAAAGTAATCCATCTTGGGGCATATCACTATTAGTTGGCTTTATCAATGATTTTGGCACGCATGGCATCATTTCTCCAGCTGATAAGTTGGCAGTGCCAACGTAAAGTTCACCACTTGAACAATTGAGAAGAAACGTCTTAGGATGATACCATGAACTTGCCACTAATGCAAGGTTGGGCCCAATGGGAAGACCTTGCTCCTCCAAATCGAGATTAAATTCTTTTGTCTCTTCGACCATTTGCTCAAGCGATGACAAGTGCACATTTACACTGTGATTATAAAACACATAGCCTCCTATTATGCCAAGAGGAGCCATGCGTACATTCTCAAAGTGGTTTTTACTGAAAGGCAGTTGACCATTACAAAAGCGGTACAATAGCTTTGTGGGCATAGGAAGCTTGAAACCAAGATCATCTTCTGCTGATCTTATCTGAGCTTCAGAAGCACCTTTACTCAAAGTTCTGAGTGCTTCAGGAAAGTTTTCAGAAATCCAGCTTTTTAATGAGCTCCAAAAAAGTTTCACTCTCTTTACCAGGGGTAATGGATACATACCAAAAGACTCTGACCAAACTTTATATGCATCCTGAAAAATTGATTACAGTTTGTTATCATGGATAAAAACCATTAATTTGAAGCGAACAAGATATGCAGTCAATCGCCAAAATCAGATGAAGTAACACAGTAAATAATAATTCCACCGAAAAGAACATTTACAAACAAGGAACGAATTTGGACGTCTATAAGTGAACAACAGCGAGCACAATCAATAACAGAACCGTTATCTAGAAAAAAAATGATTAACAGAATAAGGAGTGTTGTACTACATAAAATTCATGTACCCCTAACTCTTAGTTTTTGCAGTTGCTAGGAAGAAGACAAAATAGGGTGCAATTTGTCAATATTAGAGAATAGCTAAAGGTCATAATTGTATTGCACAGCCAAAGGGCAGATATACAGTAAATGACTCTAGCGACACACTCCAGACCCTGGACTGTAATACATTGACAACAAACCTTTTAAAAAGTTTCTTTCGAAAACCACATTATCGATGCTAATAATGACTGGGTTCATGGTGATGATACTAACTGTGCTATAGCTCCAGCAACATAAATTAGTTTTGAAGATTTTACAACAAGGAAAAGCCAAAAGGATGTCACATTTCCGCTAAAACATAGATTAGTAGTTGGTGTTTTAAAACTTGTTTTTTAAAATACGCAATTCTATAAAATATTATACTACCAGCATGAATAATAAAATATTATTCAAGTTTTCATAGTTGATTTTCTTTTACACGAGGCCTAATCTCAGATATCCCAACGGGACTCTCGTTTCACATACGGCTCTGAAGGCCAGCAGGAAGTGGATGCAATTTGAAGTAACGTCATAACAACCAAAGACGACATGTAAAAGTTGAAAGGTTAGGTTTCAGACAATTCACTATTGGGATCATTCACTGGCATCGTATTCTTTGGTGGAGCAACCTATTAAATAGGCACTACTCATATATTATCATAGAAAAAAATACCAGCATTTTTCTTCAGTGGCACGTAAAACTTTACATGCTTACATGCAGAGGAAATGTTCTACCTGAGAAATGCAGCCCACGAGCAGAACTGTACAAGTCTCTGATAGTAATACCACAAATTAAACATCAATAATCAATCTCCATCCCCTTTTGGACGAGTTAAACCGAAAAATAATGACAGCAAGCTAACGCGACAAAAGATACACTGAAAACAAAACAAAAAATCATGGCGGGGAGTCATTACAGGTCAAACTCTTTTGACAGACATTAGGACAGTATCAATTTTTGAAAAACTGATGTTTATTTTATTCCTCTTATGTTTCTATTTTCCTTTAACTCCGCCTATGTTGTCTCAACATAGCCGGTCCCAAGCCCGGGTAAAGGAGGAAGGTTGTGATAGGCTTGGCGAGCCAACGTCAAAACTCAGCCACTCTTATGGAGATGAAACCCAAAATATTTTTGTTGGGGCGTAACCCTCTCAGCGACGCGCCACATCGGAACCCAGGTGTGGTGTCAAATGGGCAAGGGCCGGGCCGTCACCCCCCCCCCCCCTCCCCCGGTGGCGCGCCATATCTTGATCCGGATACAATGGCAAGTAAGCGAGGATCGGGTCGTCGCATCCTTAGTGGCGCGCTACATCGGCGCCTGGATGTAGTGGAAAATGAGCAAGGGTCTTCGCATTTGACTCGACGAGTGCGAAGGGTAAGGAAGCTAGCCGAGCCTAGGAGGATCCGCTTAGGTAGCTGGAACGTAGGGTCCCTGACAGGGAAGCTTCGGGAGCTAGTTGATGCAGCGGTGAGGAGAGGTGTTGATATCCTTTGCGTCCAAGAAACCAAATGGAGGGGACAGAAGGCAAAGGAAGTGGAGGATACCGGCTTCAAGCTGTGGTACACAGGGACGGCTGCAAACAGAAATGGCGTAGGCATCTTGATCAACAAGAGCCTCAAGTATGGAGTGGTAGACGTCAAGAGACGTGGGGATCGGATTATCCTGGTCAAGCTGGTAGTTGGGGACTTAGTTCTCAATGTTATCGGCGCATATGCCCCGCAAGTAGGCCACAATGAGAACACCAAGAGGGAGTTCTGGGAAGGCCTGGAGGACATGGTTAGGAGTGTACCGATTGGCGAGAAGCTCTTCATAGGAGGAGACCTCAATGGCCACGTGGGTACATCTAACACAGGTTTTGAAGGGAAGCATTGGTGCTTTGGCTATGGCATCAGGAATCAAGAAGGAGAAGATGTCTTAAGCTTTGCTCCAACCTACGACATGAGTGTAGCTAACACCCTCTTTAAAATGAGAGAATCACATCTAGTGACTTTTAGTAGTGGTCAACACTCTAGCCAGGTTGATTTCATCCTCTCGAGGAAGATAGGCGAGCGTGCCTAGACTGTAAGGTGATAGCTGGAGGGAGTGTTGTCCCTCAGCATAAGCTTGTGGTTGCTGACTTCCGCTTTCGGATTCGTGTCCAGCGGGATAAGCGTGCCAAAGTCGCTAGAACGAAGTGGTGGAAGCTCAAGGGGTAGGTAGCTCAGGCGTTCAAGGAGAGGGTCATTAAGGAGGGCCCTTGGGACAAAGGAGGGGATGCGGACGATATGTGGATGAAGATGGCGACTTGCATTCGTATGGTGGCCTCGGAGGAGTTTGGAGTGTCCAGGGGAAGTAGAAGCGAAGCTAAAGATACCTGGTGGTGGAATGATGATGTCCAGAAGGCTATTAAGGAGAAGAAAGATTGTTTTAGACGCCTATACCTGGATAGGAGTGCAGACAACATAGATAAGTACAAGATGACGAAGAAGGCCGCAAAGCGAGCTATCAGTGAAGCAAGGGGTCGGGCATATGAGGACCTCTACCAACGGTTATACACCAAGGAAGGCGAAAGGGACATCTATAAGATGACCAAGATCCGAGAGAGGAAGACGAGGGATGTTGACCAAGTCAAATGCATCAAGGACGGAGCAGACCAACTCCAGGTGAAGGACGAGGAGATTAAGCATAGATGGCAGGAGCACTTCGACAAGCTGTTCAATGGGGAGAATGATAGCTCTACCATTGAACTGGACGACTCCTTTGATGATACCAGCAGGCGTTTTGTGCGGCGAATCCAGGAGTTAGAGGTCAAGGAGGCTTTAAAAAGGATGAAAGGGGGCAAGGCGATGGGCCCTGATTGTATCCCCATTGAGGTGTGGAGAGGCCTCGGGGACATAGCGATAGTATGGCTAACCAAGCTTTTCAACCTCATTTTTCGGGCAAACAAGATGCCAGAAGAATGGAGACGAAGTATATTAGTACCAATCTTCAAGAACAAGGGGGATGTCCAGAGTTGTACTAATTACCATGGAATTAAGCTGATGAGCCATACAATGAAGCTATGGGAGAGACTCATTGAGCACCGCTTAAGAAGAATGACAAGCGTGACCAAAAATCTGTTTGGTTTCATGCCTGGGAGGTCGACCATGGAAGCCATTTTCTTGGTACGACAACTTATGGAGAGATACAGGGAGCAAAAGAAGGACCTGCATATGGTGTTCATTGACTTAGAGAAGGCCTATGATAAGATACCACGGAATGTCATGTGGTGGGCCTTGGAGAAACACAAAGTCCCAGCAAAGTACATTACCCTCATCAAGGACATGTACGATAATGTTGTGACAAGTGTTCGAACAAGTGATGGCGACACTGATGACTTCCCGATTAAAATAGGACTGCACCAGGGGTCAGCTTTGAGCCCTTATCTTTTTGCTTTGGTGATGGATGAGGTCACAAGGGATATACAAGGAGATATCCCATGGTGTATGCTCTTTGCGGATGATGTGGTGCTAGTCGACGATAGTCGGACAGGGGTCAATAGGAAGTTAAGAGTTATGGAGACAAACCTTGGAATCGAAAGGTTTTAGGCTTAGTAGAACTAAAACCGAGTACATGAGGTGCGGGTTCAGTACTACTAGGCACGAGGAGGAGGAGGTTAGCCTTGATGGGCAGGTGATGCCTCAGAAGGACACCTTTCGATATTTGGGGTCAATGCTGCAGAAGGATGGGGGTATTGATGAAGATGTGAACCATCAAATCAAAGCCGGATGGATGAAGTGGCGCCAAGCTTCTGGCATTCTCTGTGGCAAGAGAGTGCCACAAAAGCTAAAAGGCAAGTTCTATAGGACGGTGGTTCGACCCACAATGTTGTATGGCGCTGAGTGTTGGCCGACTAAAAGGCGACATGTTCAATTGTTAGGTGTGGCGGAGATGCGCATGTTGAGATGGATGTGTGGCCACACGAGGAAGGACCGAGTCCGGAATGATGATATACGAGATAGAGTTGGGGTAGCACTGATTGAAGAAAGCTTGTCCAACATCGCCTGAGATGGTTTGGGCATATTCAACGCAGGCCTCTAGAAGCTCCAGTGCATAGCGGACGGCTAAAGCGTGCTGATAATGTCAAGAGAGGTCGGGGTAGACCGAACTTGACATGGGAGGAGTCCGTAAAGAGAGATCTGAAGGATTGGAATATCACCAAAGAACTTGCCATGGACAGGGGTGCGTGGAAGCTTGCTATCCATGTGCCAGAATCATGAGTTGGTCGCGAGATCTTATGGGTTTCACTTCTAGCCTACCCCAACTTGTTTGGGACTAAAGGTTTTGTTGTTGTTGTTGTTGTTGTAAGTTTCTATTTTCCTTTACCTTGTAGTTAGTCAATGTCCTATCTTCTCTAAGCCGCTTTCCTACATATGTAAACAGTGAGATGATAAAAACTAGTTCTACAGACACACCTCACTACTTTCGACACACCTAACCTTAATGATCTACAAAATCATAGGTAATTGCTTGGTACTATGTGTTTCTGATTTATCATCTGTTTGGTCATGGTCATAACTAATGGGCTAAGATCAGGAAATTCAAGAATGAGACATTGATCAAAATACAGACACCAAGGACTGAGCAGGGGTAAAGGCCCCCACTTTAATCCTAATTTGCAAATCCGTAAATTATTTTACGTTTGCAATGAAAACACGGTAGTTCTTTGAATTCACAGTAGGACCGTCCTCACTCAAACCTTCTGCTAGGTCCGCCATTGCCAAGCTGACAACCCGCACCAAAGAATTCACAACGGTAAAAATACAAGTAAGAAAATCATCCAAAGTTCCACACGCCAGGAACCCCATCACGAAGCGACAGATCGTATATTGACTGCTTCTTAATTCTTGTGTTTGGGCAAGGGTTAGTTAGGGGAAAGGAACGAGGAGATCAAGGCAGCACCAGACCTTGAAGGAGGGGAGCGGGCGGTCCTCGGGGTCGAGGGGCGCGTGGAGGCCGAGGTCTCGGGCGCAGAAGCTGCGCCAGAGGGCGTCCTCGGCGACGGCAGCGCGCAGGTGCGTGCTGGCGCAGGCGAGCGCAGCCGCAGGTCGCGCGCCGGCCTTGGCGATGATAGTGTCCAGGGCGAGTCCCTCCATGCTCTCCAAACCCGCCGCCGCCGGGGGCTCCTTCGGCGGCGAAGCCATCGGCGTGGCGCGGTGGGATTTTGGCGGTGTCAGAGTAGGGGGGGCGGGCGGTGGAGGGGGAGGCAGAGAGAGACACGGAGATGCTGACTGCTGAACGAGGAGAGAAATAAAGTGGTGAAAGTAGTAGGTTGTTATTGGGGCAATGGGTTTTGAATTACTTGTTCTAAAAAAAATGGGTTTTGAATTACTATATGAAATTTCGGCCAAATGATATTTATGAAGTTTATTGAAGAATTGCTATGAAGTTTACTATAAGTGGGGAATAGTGCGTATTGTCTCTATAAATTCAATGTAAATGTAACCGCATACAAAGTAGGGAAAAGATTACCTTCAGCCGACCGATCGGGGGTGCGCGTCCACCGGCTCCGTGTCCGTCGGATCGTATGTTGATCAGACGGTCGAGAGCACCCCCCACATCCGCCTCCGTTTCCTGCAACCGGGCAACCGCGTCGTCTTCTTCCTCGCGATTCTAATCTCTTTCTCTTGCGTCTCTTCTCTCCTGCTGCAGATCAGGCGAGGTGTTGGAAGCCGGCGGCCGCCGCCGCTCACACCGGGCAGCCGGCCGCCCCGCCGCTCACAGCTCTCCTGCCACCGCATCTTGATCGGTATCGCCGAGCCACCCCCCGCCATCAGCGACAGTTCCTGAGATCCGCGCGGTTCGGACGTCGCTCCAGAGGCGCGCGGCGAGCGCACGACCTCTCCGTCGGCGTCGGAGGAGCCCTCCCTGCTGGATCCGTTCCAGCCCATGCGCGGCGTGTTTACAAGCTCGGCAACGTTGTCAATGTTTCTGAAACAAAGCTCTTGTTGCAATAGTCAATCATGTTTCTGAAACAAAGTTCTTGTTGCAGAGAGGGATCGTATGTGGAGCTGCTTTGCAACGTCACCAATGTTTCTGAAACAAAGCTCTTGTTGCAATGGTCAGCGATGTGTTTATGAAACGAATCTCTTGTTGCAATAGTCAGCGATGTGTTTCTAAAACAAAGTTCTTGTTGCGATAGTCACCGTTGTTTTCCGAAACAATACTCTTGTTACAAAGAGGGATCGTACGCTGGACTACGCTGGGCAACCTAGATCGGACGGCTCGCGAGGCGGCGGAGTATGTATGACAGACAACCTTTCTCATATTAAATGTGCTCCATAGCGTGTTCATGTATGCCATCGTTTGTATACATGCATATCCCACTCCTGTAGCAAAAAAACGTGAAGCCGTCCACGTTGGATATGCCTCCTTGACCCCTGCAAAAAAAATGTTATGCCTCATTACAGCCTCTTCAAATCACACCACAAAATCTATAGACGATATATTAGCATACAAAGGGCACATCATTCAAGTCAATGCCTTTAAGAAGAAATCGTTGCTAATCGGCGGATGTCGGTTGATCTTCCTAGACATTAAACCAAGGACTATCATCTTTGAACCAAATCCTCACGCCAATATCTTGGACAAGGTTGCGATGTGCGAACGTTGATGTTTTGTGGTCAAGTCGGAAGGCTAGATCATGAGTTTTCATCATGAGAGAATACACCTGTGATGTGTGCCGTCATAGTCGTCATCCACCACTCTATCGGTTTGCACACAGCAGACATAGGAGAAAATGCTGGAAGGAAAAATGATGTCGCGTCGCTTTCAAACATTGCCGCCACCACGGTCTTGTAAAACGCAGTCGTGTCCGCCATGGTAGGCGCCAACAGCCGCTGGTGATAGATGTGCCACCTAAATATGCATGCCCGCAAGTCGACAGCTTCAGCCCACAATCGAGCTAGATCCACCCTCGACGGCATTCGCCGGTAGTGGCGAGAGGGAGGAGTGACACGCCACGTGCAACCTTGACACGAGACCAACTGTCGCCCTGTGCACCTCGTTAGATCTGCATGATTTGGCAAACCTCGTCACCGCATCATGTCCGTACGCGCGGGTGCTGCATCCACGCACCCTGGACAGCATGCCACCACATCTGATCGCACACGCGGGTGCCAGATCTACAGTGGCCAGCCAAGGCATCACTTCGCCCTACTCCCAGTTGAGAGAGAAGAGAAAACCACCCAACATGCCCAACATCCCATCGTCGGCAACCCGTTGTCGATGTCGGAGTCAAGCCACCACGCGCAGCAGTGAGTGTGCCTTGTGATGATTGAGACCCCGTCGCCACCGTCCACCGAGCGGGCACTGTTCACCAGCCTCTTCCCGTGACGACATGGAGGGCAGAGCAGAAGGAAGAGGTCGGGGCGGCGGCGGCTAGCATTCACCCATGCCACCCCCTAGGAGCGAAGCGAGTGAGAGAGTTTTATCTCGCCATAAATTTTTGTTGATGTTGACGGGGGAAGAGGAGAGACAAAAAAAAACTCCTCGTCAATAGTCAACCTCATTGCCTTGCACAATATCTTTTCTAATGTCTGTTCATCCCGTAGAGTTCGGCTCAGTTTTAGTATCTCTCTGTTTCATAATTCTTGTCGTGGTTTTTATTTGAGGAGTATGAATTATTTCTTCTTGACAATTTTCATCTCGATGAGGTGGTAAGTACTTATATCAGTGGATAATAATGTCTTTGAGTATAAGTGAATCATAAATCAAATTCACAAAAGCTACGTTTTAGCTTTACTCCGGCACAGCATATACACTGGGTCTATTTTCTCCGGTTGGTAGCAACGCCGCCGTTTAACGCGACCACCGCCGACTCGACGTGATCCAGCAGGTACCCGAAAATCTTCTGCTTCAGCCGCTCGACGGCCTCCGTCCGCAGCCCGACGTCGTCCAGCCAGTCGTTGACCCTCTTGAGCTGCCCCAGCGTCCCGGCCACGTCGGCTTCGAGCAGCCGGTCCACGTGCCCGACAAACCAGGCGCACATCTCCTCCCCGAGCTCCCTCGCCGCGGTCTCCAGCCAGGTGGCGGTCTCCTCCGCGGCGGCCACGGGCCTCGGCGAGGCGGAGACGGGAGGCGACTCGGCGCTGCGCTTCCTGGACGACGACGGGGCGGTGTAGAGCGAGAAAGGCGCCAGGTCGGCAGTGACCGCCGCGTGCAGCCACTCGCCGGCGTGGCCACTCCGTTGCTGGTTGCCGAGAGCGGCCGTGGAGCGGGCAATCGCGGCTTGGAGCGCGAGGAACTCGTCCACGGTGTGCTGCGGCGACTGCTTGCCGGCGGTAGCGGCCAAATCTGCGAAGGCACTGTGTAAAGCAAACCTGGTCAGTTCGTTATCATATTATGGTTTTCACTTTCAGTGTAAATTCACCGAATTTTTAAATTGTTTTCATTAATTTTGGTACATATTGATTTTTTCACCTGAGACATCTGAGCACAATCTCTGCAGCAGAAGCTTCCTGCATGGCCTCCACAGCAGCCATCTCTGCAGCATCCCTATAACTCATGACTCCCTATACGTCATGTGCAACACCATTTTTGGAAAGTAGTCAAAATTTTGCAATTCAACACAGCAGCACAATCCTGGCGCTGTGCAACGCCATCGTCAGAATTTGTGCTATTGCATCTAAAATAGAGGTTTCTGAACGAACTGTACCGATCCGAGAGTCTGGAGGGCCGGTGGAAGCGACTCCCATGAGGCGCCCATCGTCGTCGCCGATGTCGAACGGGGAGGAGAAACCTTGACCATGTTGTCCGGCGATACACTGATGGGAGTGGGAGGCCGCTTCTCGCTCGTCTTGGCTGCAATGTTTTTTTTTTGAAACAGAGGCAAAAGATTTGCCTCATTCATTAATTAAGAAGGAGAGTGTTTTACAGGATCATCGGCTATACATCTTAGCCCATCAGTACAATTACAGTAAAGAACTACTCTCGCGGCATGAGTTTGCTCATGTGCTTAGCTCCGGCAGTCACCCACGTCTTGGCCTCCTCCTGGATGAGCTTTAGAATGTAGAATGGCGGCGTGGACTTCTTCCGGAAGACCCTAGCGTTTCTCTCATTCCAGATGACCCAACAAACAAGCATAGTGAGTGAGGCCATGGCCTTCCTGTTTGCTGTATGTGGTTTTGACATGCTTGTCCACCATCGCTTGGTGTCGCGCTCCGCCCCCCATGTGCGCATCTCCAACGCCCCCAATGCAAGCCAAGCTTTAACCATACGCCAAATACGCATTGTGAACCGGCATTTGAAGAATAGGTGGTCGGAGGTTTCCGTGGCCCTCCTGCATAGGGTGCACAGCCCACAGTTCTCCCAGCCTCTCCTCTCTAGTCTATCCGCCGTCCACACCCTGTTTTGGATTGCCAGCCAAGAGAAGAACTTGACCTTGGGAGGCGCCCAAACCTTCCAGATGGTCTTGTTCATCATAGTAGACATAGAGCCAAGGAATTGCGCCCTATAAGCGGAGGTCGCCGAGTACTCGCCATTCGCTTCAAATTTCCATCTGATGTCATCTTGAACGTCCGGTTGCAGTTGTATGCCTTGAATTCGCACCCAAAGGTCGATGAATTGTACGATGTGCCCGATGGAGAGGTTGGTGGAAGAGTTAATCATGCGCACCCAGGCACCATCCCGCGTGGCCTCTCTCACAAACCATTTTTTGCGCCTGCATGCTTCGAAAATGAGTGGGGCGATATCCATTGGCCTCTTCCCGCCCAACCATGGGGCATCCCAAAAAGGTGTCTTCCCGCCGTTGCCCAAGGTGATGACAGTGGATGCATAGAAGAGGTTCATATCCACCTCAGAGCACGGGTTGCCAAGGCCAACCCACAACTTAGTCGGGTCCTTCCATGCCAGCCAGGGCCATCGCAGCCTAAGGGCCCTCGCAAACTTTCCCAGGTGGAGGATACCAAGCCCGCCAAGTTGTGTGGGGCGGCAGACCGTATCCCAGTTGACCTTGCACTTGGCACCCGAGGTGGTGTCGCTAGCTGACCAGAGAAAAGCCCTTTCAATTTTGTTGATGCTACGCAGCACACCCAGGGGGACCGTAAGCGGGGTGATGTGGTAGATAACTTGCGAGGTGAGCACCGATTTCACCAAGGCCGCCCGCCCAATGGTGGTGATGTTCTGCCCCTGCCAGGGTGGCAGTCTCGCGGCGACCTTGTCTTCAAGATGTTGAAAGTCGACCCTTTTGAGCCGCCAGATAGAGAGCGGAAGTCCCAGGTATTTTATCGGGAAGGACGTCCGAAGGGCGGGTAGGCTTTGGAGGATATCATCCAGGTCCAGATGATCACATCGTATAGGGACCACCGAGCTTTTTTGGAAGTTGGTAGACAACCCAGTGACCTCACCGAAGGCTCTGAGGATGGCAGCGAGATTATGAACATCTGCGCGTGTGGGTGAAATGAATATCGCTGCGTCGTCGGCATAGAGGGATGTACGGACCATCGATCCCCTTCCTCGGAGCTTGTGGAGGAGGTTGTGATTTGTCGCCACATCCATGATCTGCTGGAGCGGGTCTATTGCAATGATGAACAGTAGGGGGGAGAGCCTTCAAGTTCGAGAACTTCTGGACTTGCCTTCCTGGCTTCCGGGACATCGTGATCAAAGCCTGGGCGGACCCATGTAACCACCCAGAACCTTGTCAACGGCTTTTTCACAAGCTTAAGCACACGGGACGGCTACTGACAAAATGGAGTAAAAGTCTTTTCTCAAAGACTAAGCTCCACCTACATGCCGCTCTCCTTGTCATCCTCCGCCTCGACATCGCCCAAGAGACACGCCCTCTGTCGTCGGCAGAAAGAGACCTCCGGAACCGGCTTAAGCGTCGGGTCATCTCCCTTGCGGCGGTTGAAAAGGCCAGGAAGAAGCAATGCGCCCGCATCGCTAATATCAGAGAGGGTGACGCGAATACAAAATTCTTCCATCTCAGAGTTAATGGGCGGCGCCGGAAAAACCACACCCACAGGCTAAAGTGGAATGGTGGATGGGTCACTGAGCACGACGTCAAAGAGGATATCATCAAGGGACACTTTGCGGAGACCTTGGGAGGAGGTCAACCACGACAGAGAGACCTCAACTGGGATAGCCTGAATCTCAGGATGGTCGACCTTGCCGGCATTGATGCGCCCTTCTCTGAAGAGGAGGTCAAGGCTGCCATTGACCTCATGCCCACTGACAAGGCGCCGGGACCCGACGGATTCACCGGAATTTTCTTCAAGACTTGCTGGCCGATTGTCAAAGATGACGTAATGCAGGTCATTCACCAATTCAGCAATCTGCAGACGTCCAACCTCCACTGGCTCAACACAGCAAACATCATCTTAATTCCCAAGAAAGACGGGGCGGAAGAGATTGGGGATTTCCGTCCAATTAGCCTCATCCACGCTATCACCAAAATCATTGCCAAGGTGTTGTCGATTCGCCTGTCCCCTTTCATGAACAACCTTGTCTCGAACGCGCAAAGTGCCTTCATAAAGAAGAGAAGTATACATGACAACTTCATGTACGTAAGGAATCTTGCGCGCCGACTGCACCGAAACAAGACCCCTACCTTGCTATTCAAGCTGGACATCCGAAAAGCCTTCGACTCGGTGAGATGGGATTTTATCCTTGATTTGCTTCGACGGTTGGGCTTCCCCGACCGCTTTCGGGATTGGATCGCAGCTCTGTTCTGCACCTCAACCTCTCGCGTACTGCTCAACGGGGTCGCTGGGCCGCCGATTCTGCATGGCTGTTGGCTGCAATGTTGGGGCTTCTCTGCGCGCCGGGCCTGTGGACAACATCTGGTTTCAGAGATGGAGTGGGTCTTTGCTTAGTCCTAGAGATGACATTGGCCTTGCTCTCCCTTTTCTGCAGTGGTTTCTCCTCTGCCGGCTTTCTGCTTCTTGGAACCTGAGTGTATTAGCACGTACATCAAAATGCTATTTCAGCTGCCACTGTGATCAACAATGTACGTGCACAGAGCTCTTCAATTCAAAAATCTATACAAGTTTAGAAGTATATTACAATGTTTTCCGGCATTTTACACGGAAGAGTTACTACCCTCAGATTCACTCTGTTTTCTATTTTTGAACTTTTCTTGAACTTGATTCGATCTGATTTGTGACAGCCATGGTAGCTTACAAATTTGCAAAAGATGGTTCACTGACGAGTGAAGCGAAGAAGAGACAAATTGGCGGTTGTAGCCAAACGACCATATGAAAAGGTAGAGATTTGGCACACAACCATGAATCTTATTAGGTGCACCTAATTCAGTTTAAGTTTCACTCAAAGACGAGCTCTCAATCAACAAAAGGTGAATCACTTGATTATAGTAATCATAACAACTTGCCATTAGAAGAGTAGTGACCGCCGTGGTTAGGAAAAATAGTTGTGATGTCCATCTCAAGAAAAAGTTACATGCGTCACCACTCACCGCAGACCAACCAGTGCTACCTTGTCATGGAGAAAGCGAGTGCTTGATGTGAAATTACCAATAATAGTACTGGAGTATTTCATAAGTCATCACTGATGAAAGAAAATTATCGAAGAAAAATGCAACCCTTCCATTTCTAAATAGATGGTGTGTTAAAGTTTGCACAACCTCAAATATATAAGTTTGGCCCTACATTTTGCACAAATATATCGACAAAATATTATAAAACTACGATATTATGGCAAAGAAGTTAGAGCAATTACAATGATACTATTTTCACCACATCAAATGGAAATATTGCACGCTTTCTGGGATGTCTTCTATTTTGGAACAGAGGCGTACAGACACTTCCACCTAGGACATCATTTTTACAAATCTGGCAACAAGGAAAGCACTGTATTTAGGTACTAAAGGTGCAAATGAATATAACTTGTCATAAGTGAACTGATAACTGATGACTGTGACGAGTGTTGTGCTTGCTCCACGAAACTGCAATTATGTGACTCAACTCTCTCCATTTTCAGTGGAATTGAAGAGAGATGGAGAAGTGGAGAAAACTTGCACACCCTCAGATTTCTGGTGCAATGCAGGGAAAATGATAGTATTGTGTTTGTACAAAACGGGAGATTTTACAGGACAATAGACAGTGGTGCCTAGTTCTTAGAATATTCTCAAAACTCTCATGTTGTGACACTAACAGAAATTTTCTTTTCTCTGGAAGAAAGAGGACAGAGGTGGACAAGATTTTCTTCCTGACATGGTGGATTAGATTTTCTTTTATGAAATATAAATTAAACAGTGACAAAAGATTTAACGGGGGTGCCTGCCATTGACACCGACGAACTCACCGAGGAACTCCGCGCAAGCGTCGCCGCCGCCCCCTTGCTCCTTTCCCCGCTGATCACGTCACTGGTCTCCCTCTCCTTCTGATCGCCGGCGCTCCCCGTGCAGCCCCAGCTCCTCCTCGTCGCCTTCGGTCCAGACTCCGCAGGCGACGACCTGGCCGGCTTCGGTCCGGCAGGCGAAGCCGGGCGCACGGTTGCAGTTGCAGGCATTGCCTTGGGCGCCTGCAGCTGTGGCGCCAAATGAGAGCCCCTCCTCGTCCCCGACGACGACGACGGTCGCGGAGGTGTAGGGGTGGGAGCAAACCTCACGACGGTGGGCCTCCTGCCCGCGTGGGCGGCGGCAGCCCCCCTGTCCTCCTCGTTGATGCTCCTGAGAGAGGACGTGGACATGTTGAGCGAAGAAGAAGACCTCTTGACGTCCAGCGACTCGAATTGCCTGTGTGAGATAAAGGAGGCTATTGATGACATGCCCGCGGACAAGGCTCCGGCCCTGACGGTTTTACTATCGCCTTCTTTCGCTCTTGCTGGGATATAATCAAGGATGACCTTATGACTGCCATCAATGCCTTCTCCGAGCTGTCAGCGTCCAATTTCCACATCATCAACACAGCCAATGTCGTGCTTCTGCCTAAGAAGGACGGTGCGGAGTCCATATCGGATTTCAGGCCCATCAGTCTCATCCATGTGGTTCCGAAGATCATCGCCAAAGCTATGGCTCGTCGTCTCAGCCCGAAGATGAACGACATTGTTTCTCGCAGTCAGAGCGCTTTCATCAAGTCTAGAACTATCCACGACAATTTCATGTACGTCAGGAATACCGCCCGCCGGTTACACCGCTGCAAAACTCCGTCCCTTCTGATCAAATTGGACATCGCCAAGGCCTTCAACACTGTTCGCTGGGATTACATGCTGGATCTTTTACAACGCCTCGGCTTTCCTCGAAGATGGCGGGCCCTCCTGACGACTCTCTTCACCACGACCTCCTCTAGGGTTTTCCTCAACGGAATCCCTGGGAGGGACATCCTGCATGGACGCGGTTTTCGTCAGGGCGATCCCCTCTCGCCCCTCCTGTTCGACATCGCCATCGACCCACTTCAGAGACTTCTGGAAAAGGCTACGGAATCCGGCCTGCTATCTGCTATGCCTGGTGGTATTCAGGGCCCCAGGGTCTCCCTCTATGCGGACGACGCTGCCATCTTTCTATCCCCCACGTCACATGATGTGGAAGGCCTTGCTAGCATACTACAGAGTTTTGGGGTAGTCTCTGGCCTCGTGACAAATGTGACCAAGAGCTCCATCGCCCCCATCCAATGCGCCAACATCAACTTGGAGGAGATTCTGGCGAACTTCCCGGCGACTACGACCCCCTTCCCCATTAAGTACCTGGGGTTGCCCCTCTCCCTCGGAAGGCTTAGGCGTGTGGACCTTCAACCCTACATCGACAAGGCGGTGGCTCGTCTTAGCCCGTGGAAAGGAAAGTTCCTGAATCGTGCCGGGTGCGCTGCTCTGGTTAAGTCCGTGCTCTCCTCCATGCCAATCTTCTTGTTGACGGCTTTAAAGGCTGACAAAGGCATCCTCAAGGCCTTTGCGAAGATCAGTCGCGGCATGCTCTGGGCCTGTAAGGAGGCGGTTAGTGGAGGGAAATGCAAAGTCAACTGGCAAAAGGTCTGCCGCCCCAAGGAGCTCGGTGGTTTGGGGGTTTTGGACCTGGAGAGGTTCTCCCGGGCCCTGAGGCTTCGCTGGTTATGGTATGAGTGGAAGGCTCCTGAGAAGCCATGGGTGGGCTCTGAAACCCCCAACGACGCCTCCGACCTTGACCTCTTCAATGCGGCTACTCGTGTCACCATCGGAAACGGCGCCAAGGCCTCCTTCTGGTCGTCTTCATGGCTCCATGACGCCCTGCCAAAAGACCTGGCCCCCCTTATTTTCAAGGCTTCCAAGAGGAAGAATCGGACGGTCCAGGACGCTCTCGCTGATAACAATTGGATCTCGGACATTGCGGTGGATGCGTTCACTGTCGACCACATGGAACAATACGTCCGCCTCTGGGAGCTCCTGTCGGATATCCAGCTTCATCCTAACACTGAGGACTCCATTACCTGGTCCTTGACCCCTAATGGGTGCTACTCGGCCAGCTCCGCCTACAAGGTACAGTTCCTTGCCTCTTTGCCCTGCCAGTTTGGGAACATCGTGTGGAAGACCTGGGCCCCTCCAAAGTGCCGTTTCTTCGCCTGGCTCGCTGTCCAGAACCGCTTATGGACCGCTGATCGCTTGGTGAAACGCGGATGGCCGCACCAACCTACTTGCCAGCTCTGCCGTACCTCCCCTGAGACGGCACGGCACATTCTTTTCGAGTGCCGCTTCTCCAGACGTATCTGGACGGCCGCGGCCTCTTGGCTGTCTTGTCCAGACCTCATCAGCAGCATCGGGGAGGGTAGGCCTAAAGTCGTGGACTATTGGCTGGCCGTTTCGAAGTCCACCACCTCCTCCCCAAAAGGCTTGCGCTCAGCTATCACGCTCATCACTTGGGAGATCTGGAAAGAGAGGAACGAACGAGTTTTCAACAATAAGTCCTCCCTGCCATCGGTTGTCATGCATAAGATTAGGGAAGAGGGAAGGACTAGATCCTCGCCGGTGCTAAAAATCTGGCGGAACTTGTAGGCTGATCCTCCTTCCCCTTTGTCGGGGGCGGTGTTCTCCCCCTTCCTCGTTTTTTTGTTTTTTGGCTCTTGCCATACCCCTGTTTGCTTCTCCTATATCAATATAAGGCAAAAGCTTTTTTGCCCGTTTCAAAAAAAAAAAGAATCGCCTGTGTGATGGCTGGCTTGATCTCTTGGGTTTCTCCATGAAAATTTGCTACGTACGGTGGCTCTTGCTTCTTCGAGGTAGATGATGGGTAGCTTGGTAACTTGATTAGACCTCGGTGGGCGCCGACCGGAGCTAGTGATCTGCCGGCAGTATTTGTAGCGATGTTTGTCTAGCAAGTGGGCTAGCTAGCGTTATCGGCAAGAGAGCAACTGACAGGTATGGTCATCATAAATCAAAGTTATTGAAAGCCGGCGATCGCTTGGCGGCTCCTACAAAGTTTAACACGAAATCAGAGGCCGCGCACAAACCAAACACAAAAGATCAAATAAAAAACTATGCAACGAAACCCAGATATATGCAACAGAAAAATTACACATGTGCAACAATAACAAACTAACATTTCTCCAACACAAAATATTACATGTATGCAACTGTAAGAAATTAAAATGTCTATAACGCATGTGTCGACCTGATTCAACAACGAATCATTATTACCTGAAAATGTTTTTTATATCGATGCTACACAATAAGAACTTGCATCAAAAGTCAACCTTTGCAAGAAAAGATCCCAATCTTGTGCAAAAAAATCACAAACATGGATGTAGGGTCGAGGTTATGGTGAAGAGGGGTGTTCTCTACCAGGTTGTCCACGGGAGCCTACACATGCACGTTTACACCAAAATAAAGTGCGGAACCGAAACTTGCAAGAAAGTAGGAGTAAGGAAAGAGATTGCAAACATAGCAAACGCGATGACGTCTTCCCGAGGTTTGGATTATTGGCGCAATTGTACTTATCGGTGAAGGTTCGGACAAGTCCTAAGGCCACCAAGGCCTAGGTAAGGTCGCCCACAAAGATCCCACTAAGCATTTTGCCCACCTACTCACCATGGCTTGATACCGCAGAGGTCTAAGCCTCACCCGAGGATGCTCTTCCCGAAGAAGGTGATCACTAGGGCCTTGTACAGACTCTTGATTCCTTCACACCTTGAAGGCTCTCACTCCTAACCGTCTAGGAGAGGCACACACTATCCAAGAGTAACAAGAAGAGTGAAGTCACTTGAATGAACTCCCCAATAGATCTTTAATCAACTCTTCAAGAAACTGTAGAATCTCTCTCACACACACACACTACCTCTTCAAGAAATTGTAGATAGTTATGGTCATCATAAATCAAAGTTATTCAAAGCCGGCGATCACTTGGCGGCTCCTACAAAATTCAACACGAAATCAGAGGTCGCGCACAAACTAAACACAAAAAATCAAATAAAAAACCATGCAACGAAACCCAAATATATGCAACAGAAATATTACATATGTGCAACAATAACAAACTAACATTTCTCTAACACAAAATATTACATGCATGCAATCGTAATAAATTAAAATGTATATAACACATGTGTCAAGCTGATTCAACACCGACTCAGGATTAGTTGAAGATGTTTTTATACTGATGCTACACAATATGAAGTTGCATCAAAAGTCAACCTATGTGACGGTGTCCTGGACTAAGGGGTACCAACCTAGTTGGCCCATCGTCCATGGGCCCAGCTTATGGCCCACCAATCTTATAAGGACTCTGGAGGCCTCGAACCTAGGTGTGGTGAAGATGGACTCTGCCGAAGACTTGGCGTGTACCCCAAGGATTGCTCCGGCTATTGGCGTGTGTTTCTCCAGCTAGCAACCGACCATATGTAACCCTAGATACCCCAGTGGCTATATAAGCTGAGGGGTTTTAGCTCGTAGGGGCAGATTCATCATCATTCACCTTAGGGTAGAACTCAACATACGATCTCGTGGTAGATCAAGCCTGTACTCGATACTTCATCATCAATACAATCAAAGCATGATGTAGGGTTTTACCTCCTTGAGAGGGCCCGGACCTGGGTAAATACTATCCCCTTCGTGTCCTGTTACCCATCGATCCGAGATCTACAGCTCGGGGCCCCCTATCCGAGGTCTGCCGGTTTTAGTATCGACATTGGTGCTTTCATTGAGAGCCTCGTTGTGCGATCGAAGAAAAGATCGATGGAGGTTTCGGTTAGCAAACAAAACTTTCATGGCATAATCTGTATGCTCGAATCTCCAGTTAGCGGATCGCACCTCCTCCATCGAGAGTTGAGGCATGATAAGTGCTACTTGTGAGCTGCGTTGGGATTTCCCCGAAGAGGAGGGGATGATGCAGTACAGTAGAGATAAGTATTTCCCTCAGTTATGAAACCAAGGTTATCAATCCAGTAGGAGAATCACGCAACAATTCATTAGCAGTACCTGCACACAAAACAACAAATCCTCGCACCCAACGCGAACAAGGGGTTGTCAATCCCTTGGCGGTCAATTGCAAGATTAAATTGTATGGTGATAGATAAATAGATCGAACAAAAATACAAAATAAAATAAATAAAGTAAAAGTGTAGCAAGGTATTTTTAGGATTTTTAATATATAATTAAGATAGACCCGGGGGCCATAGTTTTCACTAGAGTCTTCTCTCATGAAAATAGCATACGGTGGGTGAACAAATTATTATTGGGCAATTGATAGAAAAGCAAATAATCATGACGATATCCAAGGTAATGATCATGTATATAGGCATCACGTCCGAGACAAATAGACCGACTCCTGCCCGCATCTACTACTATTACTCCACACATCGACCGCTATCCAGCATGCATCTAGTGTATTAAGTTCATGAAGAACGGAGTAACGCCTTAAGCAAGATGACATGATGTAGACAAAGTAAACTCACGCATGAATAAACCCCATATTTTACCCTTAATAGCAACGATACATACATGTCATGTCCCTTTCTGTCACTGGGATTGAGCACCGCAAGATCGAACCCATTACAAAGCACCTCTCCCATTGCAAGATAAATCAATCTAGTTGGCCAAACCAAATCAATAGATCGGAGAGAAATACGAAGCTATAATAATCATGCATAAAAGAGTTCAGAGAAGACTCGAATAATATTCATGGATAATCTGATCATAAACTCACAATTCATCGGATCCCAACAAACACACCGCAAAAAGTGATTACATCGGATAGAACTCCAAGAACATCGAGGAGAACATTGTATTGAAGATCAAAAAGAGAGAAGAAGCCATCTAGCTACTAACTATGGACCCGAAGGTCTGTGGTAAACTACTCACGCATCATCGGAAGGGCAGCAAGGTTGATGTAGAGCCCCTTCGTGATCGATTCCCCCTCCGGTGGAGTACCGGAAAAGGCCTCCAGATGGGATCTCTCGAGAGCAGAAGCTTGCGGCGGCGGAAAAAGTATTTCGTGGACTCCTCTATTGGTTTCCTGATTTTAGAGAATTTATAGAGGTGGAATTAGGTCAAACGGAGCTGTGTGGGCCCCACGAGGTACCAGGGCGCGCCCCCCTAGGGCGCGCCGTGGTGCCTCGTGGGCCACTGCTTCATCTTCTCATCCCCTCCCGAAGCTTCTAGTGTTTGTTATGTCCAGAAAAAAAAATTCCAAAAAGTTTCGTGGCATTTGGACTTCGTTTGGTACTGATATTCTGGAAAACCAAAAACAGGCAAAAAACAGCAACTGGCACTGGGCACTAAGTTAATAGGTTAGTCCAAAAAATGATATATAATTGTTGTAAATGTATATAAAAACATTCAAGATTGATACTATAATAGCATGGAACAATCAAAAATTATAGATACGTTGGAGACGTATCAATAAGCTAGATTTAACTCCTGAGCCTTGCGCTCCTTCTCCTACTTCGGTTAGAGACCTCCGCATGGAAGCGGATCAATCGCCGAAGTGTCAGATATCAGACGACCGAAAGGTCAGCCTGTCGGGAGTAGTCGAGGACTCGAACCTCAAAACCAATTCGGCTGGCTCGTCGTCGTCCCACCCCGCTAGGGATGAACTCGTCGGAGCCTCGAGCTCTCGAGCGACAGGGATCGAATTTTTTATCCTGCCCACCCCCCACATTGAATACTGCCCGAGTAACTCAGGGTCTTCCGATGTCTAGGATTTAATCTATATAAAACAGAAGTCTAATGAAACAGTGCAACAATTCTGGGCTAGGTTCCTGTTCGTCAAGAACAAGATACCAGACTGTCGCGATTCAGATATCCTGACAACCTTTCAGCTTAACTGTAAAGACGAAGGCGTCCTAAGCGCCCTAGCTCGACGTCGCGTGCAGACCTTCTCTGAGTTATCAGACCTGGTGTCAAAATTTTGCGCCATCGAGGACGCCTGGCTAGCCCAAAAGGAGCAAGTAGACTTGACCTGCGCCGAAAGACCAAAATGTGACAGGCAAACATGCCAGAAGGATAATCTCCGTCACCCCGCGGCGGTCGAGCCATTATGGAAAAGAAAGAAACCTGTCACAGGAACCACAACGGCCCTCGACGATCTACTGAACAAGTCATGCCCAATCCACTATGCCCGATTAAACACCAGTCCAAATCACAGCCTTCGAGATTATTGGGTGGTGAGACAGGTGGCTAAGAAAGGCGAGGCCCTCTTAGCGAACACGCAGAGCCATAAATATCTGACATCATCTTCGGACGAAGACGAAGTCCTAATGATCTACGAAACCAACACGTCGAAAGGCTAGAGGAAGAGAGCCCTTAGGGAGTTAAACCAAGTCTACCAGGTCGCGAGCACGGATTCATGGTTAGACACGCCAATCACTTTCGAACAACTGGACAGGCCGAAGTTTGACCTAAACCGATGTCCGGCCAGCCTGGGCCTCGACCCCATCGTAGGCGGGTGTCGACTCCGCAAAGTTCTAATGGACGGCGGCAGTAGTCTAAACCTCATCTACGAAGAGACTTTGGATAAGATGCAAATCAATAAATCACGCATCGAACAAAGTCATACTACATTTAAAGGGATAATCCCCGGAAAGGAGGCGCGATGTAGCAAAAAAATCACACTTGACGTGGTTTTCGGCACTCCCGAGAACTATCGATCCGAGGAGTTGACCTTCCACATCGTACCCTTCCAAAGCGGTTACCACGCCTTGCTTGGGCGTGATGCTTTCTCAAAATTCCACGCCATCCCACATTATGGGTACATGAAGCTCAAGATGCCAGGCCCCAATGGAACGATTACCATAACGTACAAGCAATCCTGACAGGGCACTCCGAGCTGAAAACAAAACGGCGTCACTCGCACTTGAGTCACTATCGATCCGAAGCCTTAGCGGCCGAAGAGTTAACAACGCTTCGCGCTACCATGGACAGAGACGATGTCATTTTGGATAAAAGATCCAAGTCCACCTCGTTCAAGCCAGTTGATGAAATTATTAAATTTCAGGTGCACCCAACAGACCCGAGTAAAACGGCATCCGTAGGAGCATAGCTGGAACCGAAGGTTGACGAAGCCATGCGTACTTTCCTTAGGGAAAATTGGGATATTTTTGCCTGGCACCCTTCTGACATGCCAGGAATCCCACGTAACCTAGTCGAGCATAGCCTAAACATAATCAAAGGCTCTAGACCTGTTAAACAGGCGCTCCCGCTATTCTCGGAGCCCAAGCGTCAAGCTATGGGCGAAGAACTGGCCAAGTTAGTAGAAGCCGAATTCATCAGAGATATTAAGCACCCCGACTGGCTGGCCAACCTGGTCATGGTACCGAAAAAGGACAAGTCCTGGCGCTTGTGTGTCGATTTCAAAGACCTCAACAAGGCTTGCCCGAAGGACCCCTTCCCCTTGTCGAGCATCGACCAGATTGTGGACGCCACCACAGGACACGACTCCTTATGTTTTCTGGACGCCTACTCAGGATATCATCAAATCAAAATGAAGGAATCAGACTAGTCAGCTACAGCATTCATTACTCCTTACGGGCCTTTCTGTTTCAACACAATGCCCTTCGGACTAAAAAATGCAGGTGCAACTTACCAGCGCATGATTCAAACATGCCTGGAAAAGTAAATTGGGAAAACTGTGGAGGCTTACATAGATGATGTGGTTGTTAAAACCAAAAACATCCACCAGTTAGTAGACGACCTCCGAGAAACATTTTCGAACCTTCGAGCATATCATATCAAGCTCAATCCGGAGAAGTGTGTTTTCAGGGTACATGCGGGCAAACTGCTCGGATTTATCGTTTCCCGTCGAGGAATAGAGGCTAATCCTGCCAAAATCCGAGCACTATCTTGGCTGGAAATACGTACCGAACTCAAGCACGTCCAAAAGCTGGCAGGTTGTGTAGCTGCACTGAGCCGATTCATTTCACGGCTCGGGGAAAAGGCTCTACCACTCTACATGTTGCTTAAACAAACCAAGAATTTCACGTGGACTAGCGAGGCGGGAGCCGCTTTAGAGGAAATTAAAACCCTCCTCGCTACCAACCCCATACTGGCAGCTCCCGGGGTAAGTGAGCCGATGTTGTTATACCTTTCGGCCACCAACCAAGTAGTCAGCGCCGTCCTCGTCGTCGAGCGCGATATGGATAGCCACAAACTTCAGGTTCAAAGACCTGTCTACTACGTTTCTGAAGTACTTACCCTGTGTAAAACACGGTATCCTCACTACCAGAAGATAGCCTATGCGGTCTTTATGGCATCTCGGAAACTTCGGTACTACTTTCAAGAGTGCTCGGTCACAGTGGCATCCGAAGTACCCCTCAATGACATGATCAACAATAGGGACGCCACAGGACGCATTGCCAAGTGGGCGATCGAACTCCTCCCCTTCAAAATAACATATAAGCCACGCCGAGCTATTAAACCTCAGGTATTGGCGGACTTCGTGGCAGAATGGACGGAAGTCGAGCTCCCTAGAGAGCACAACACGTACTCACATTGGACCATGTATTTTGACGGCTCTAAAATGCTGGCCGGACTAGGGGCTGGAGTAGTCCTCACGTCACCAACAGGTGACAACATTCGGTATATACTGCAAATTATGTACACCGACTCCAATAATGCAGCCGAATACGAGGCTCTGTTACACGGACTTCGGATAGCAATCTCAATGGGAGTCCGGCGCCTTGAGGTCCGAGGAGATTCTAACCTCGCCATCTCTCAAGTCAATGGCGAGTTCGATTCCAAGGACCCTAAGATGACAGCATATCGAAACGCCGTCCTAAAAATCTCAGCTCGTTTCGACGGGCTGGAATTCCATCATATCTCAAGGGACAGCAATCAAGCTGCCAACGTCCTTGCCAGAATGGGCGCCAAGCGTGACAAGGTACTTGAAAATACCTTCCTGGAGTAGCTTTTCAAACCATCCGTGGCTTGGCAGGACAGGATTAACACATCGGCATCAACCGACACCAGAAGGGTCACCTCCCCGGCGGCAGAGGAAGATGAGGATATAATCGGGGGCTCGCCGTCCAGGAGACACCCTCGGCTCATGGAATAATGGCAGTTATCGCGCCATGGACGGAGCCCCTCCTCGCATACCTACTCCGCAAAGAGCTTTAAAGGATCAAGTAGAAGCACGACGGATCATTCGAAGGTCCAAGGCTTATAAGGTCCACGAAAGTGAGCTCTATAAGCAAAGCGCCATGGGAGTCCTCCAGCGATGCATATCCGAGGAGGAGGGAAGAAAGCTCCTTACGGAGATACACTCCGGCATGAGCGGCCACTGCTACTTGTGAACTGCTTTGGGATTTCCCCGAAGAGGAGAGGATGATGCAGTACAGTAGAGATAAGTATTTCCCTCAGTTAAGAACCAAGGTTATCAATCCAGTAGGAGAACCACACAGAACCTCATTAGCAGCACCTACAGACACAAAAGCAAACACTTGCACCCAACGCAAATAAGAGGGTTGTCAATCCCCTTAGCGGTCACTTGCAAGGATTAATTCTGATAGTGATAGATAGAAAAGTAAATTGCAAAATAAAATAAAAGTAAATAAATTGCAACAAGGTATTTTTGGATTTTAATATATGATAAAAGTAGGCCCGGGGGCCATAGTTTTCACTAGAGGCTTCTCTCTCGAACACATAGCATACGGTGGGTAAACAAATTACTGTTGGGCAATTGATAGAAAAGCGCATAGTTATGACGATATTCAAGGCACTGATCATGTATATAGGCATCATGTCCGAAACAAGTAGACCGACTCCTGCCTGCATCTACTACTATTACTCCACCCATCGACCGCTATGCAGTATGCATCTAGGGTATTAAGTATAAAACAGAGTAACGCCTTAAGCAAGATGACATGATGTAGACAAAGTAAACTCAAGCAATGTATCTTGTCCCTTTCTATCACTGGGATATAGAACACCACAAGATTGAACCCATCACAATGCACCTCTCCCATTGCAAGATAAATCAATCTAGTTGGCCAAACCAAACGGATAGATCAGAGAGAAATACAAAGCTATAACAATCATGCATAAAAGAGTTCAGAGAAGACTCAAATATTTCTCATGAATAATCTGATCATAAACCAACAATTCATCGGATCCCAACAAACACACCACAAAAGAAGATTACATCGAACAGAACTCCTAGAACATCAAGGAGAACATGGTATTGAAGATCAAAGAGAGAGAAGAAGCCATCTAGCTACTAGCTATGGGCCCGTAGGTCAGTGGTAAACTACTCACACATCATCGAAAGGGCAGCAAGGTTGATGTAGAAGCCCTCCGTGATCGATTCCCCCTCCGGCAGAGTACCGGAAAAGGCCTCCAGATGAGATCGCGGAAGAACAGAGGCTTGCAGCGGCGGCAAAGTTATTCGGGGTGGCTCTCTGTTGGTTTCCCAATATTTGAGAATTTATAGAAGTGGAATTTGGTCAAAAGGAGCCACGAGGGGCCCACAAGGCATCAGGGCGCGCCCCCCTGGGGACGCGCCTTGTTGCCTTGTGGCCTCCTCGTGAGGCTTCTGACATCCTCCCGAAGCTTCCAGGGTCTCTTTTGTCCAGAAAAAAATCGTCAAAAAGTTTCGTGGCATTTGGACTTCGTTTGGTACTGATTTCCTGAAAAACCAAAAACAAGCAGAAAACAGCAACTGGCACTGGGCACTAGGTTAATAGGTTAGTCCCAAAAATGATATATAATTGCATATAAAACATCCAAGATTGACACTATAATAGCATGGAACAATAAAAAATTATAGATACGTTGGAGACGTATCAGCCACCACGCCGCAGCTCAGGCCCTGGTCAGCAAGGCATTCCGAGCAGGGTTCTACTGGCCGACCGCCAGCGCAGACGCCAAAGCATTGGTGCAGCGCTGCGTCGGCTGTCAGGTGTTTGCTAAACAAATCCATATGCCTCCCATAGCTCTTCGGTCCATTTCGATCACTTGGCCTTTTGCGGTCTGGGGGCTGGACATGGTTGGCCCACTTCGAGGAGGGTCAAAGAAAAACAAATACCTACTTGTCATGGTAGATAAGTTCACCAGATGGATCGAGGCGAAACCAGTAACCTCGGCCAGAGCAGAACTGGTTATTGAATTTATTTCCGGAGTGGTACACCGTTATGGTGTTCCCCACAACATAATAACGGATAACGGAACCAATTTCACGGGCGAAACCAGTAACCTCGGCCAGAGCAGAACTGGTTATTGAATTTATTTCCGGAGTGGTACACCATTATGGTGTTCCCCACAACATAATAACGGATAACGGAACCAATTTCACGGCTAAGGAAGTAAAAGCGTGGTGCGCTGATACGTTTCCAACGTATCTATAATTTTTTATTGTTCCATGCTATTATAGTATCAATCTTGGATGTTTTTATATGCAATTATATATTATTTTTTGGGACTAACCTATTAACCTTGTGCCTAGTGCCAGTTGCTATTTTCTGCTTGTTTTTGGTTTTTCAGGAAATCAGTACCAAACGAAGTCCAAATGCCACGAAACTTTTTGGAGATTTTTTTCTGGACAAAAGAGACCCTGGAGACTTGGAGAGGAGGCCAGAAGGTTCACGAAGCCTCCACAAGGTAACAGGGCGCGGCCCCGGGGGGAGCGCGCCCTGATGCCTTTTGGGGCCCTCATGGCTCCGTTTGACCTAATTCCACTTCTATAAATTCTCAAATATTGGGAAACCAACAGAGAGCCACCCTGAATAACTTTTATGCCGCCGCAAGCCTCTGTTCTTCCGCGATCCCATCTGGAGGCCTTTCCGGTACTCTGTCGGAGGGGGAATCAATTACAGAGGGCTTCTACATCAACCTTGATGCCCTTCCGATGATGTGTGAGTAGTTTACCACAGACCTACGGGTCCATAGCTAGTAGCTAGATGGCTTCTTCTCTCTTTTTGATCTTCAATACCATGCTCTCCTCGATGTTCTTGGAGTTCTATCCGATGTAATCTTCTTTTGCAGTGTGTTTGTTGGGATCCGATGAATTGTGAGTTTATGATCAGATTATTCATGAGAAATATTTGAGTCTTTTCTGAACTCTTTTATGCATGATTATTATAGCTTTGAATTTCTCTCCGATCTATCGATTTGGTTTGGCCAACTAGATTGGTTTATCTTGCAATGGGAGAGGTGCTTTGTGATGGGTTCAATCTTGCGGTGCTCAATCCTAGTGACAGAAAGGGACATGACACGTATTTATATTGTTGCCATTAAGGATAAAAAGATGGGGTTTAATCATATTGCTTGAGTTTACTTTGTCTACATCATGTCATCTTGCTTAAGGTGTTACTCTGTTTCATACTTAATACCCTAGATGCATGCTGAATAGCGGTCGATGGGTGGAGTAATAGTAGTAGATGCTGGCAGGAGTTGGTCTACTTGTCTCGGATGTGATGCCTATATACATGATCATTACCATGAATCCGTCATAATTATTTGCTTTTCTATCAATTGCCCAACAATAATTTGTTTACCCACCGTATGCTATGCGTTCGAGAGAGAAGCCTCTAGTGAAAACTATGGCCCCCGGGTCTACTTTATCATATATTAAAAACCTAAAAAATACCTTGCTGCAATTTATTTACTTTTATTTTATTTAGTATTTTAGTTTATCTATGTACCAGTATCAGAATTAATCCTTGCAAATAACCGCTAAGAGGATTGACAACCCTCTTATTTGCGTTGGGTGCAAGTGTTTGCTTTTGTGTGTGCAGGTGCGTTTAATGGGATTTTGCTTGGTTCTCCTACTGGATTGATAACCTTGGTTCTTAACTGAGGGAAATACTTATCTCTACTATACTGCATCATCCTCTCCTCTTCGGGGAAATACCAACGCAGTCTACAAGTAGCATGCGCCAAGATGGGCATTAAGCTCGACTACACATTCGTATATCACCCCCAGCCCAATGGACAGGTTGAACGCGCCAACAAACTAATCCTTAGTGGCATCAAGCCAATGTTGGTACGTTCTCTCAAAGAGGCAGGCTGTCAGTGGGTAGAGGAACTAGATTCCGTACTATGGGTCTTGCGCACCACACCCAATCGATCCACAGGCTACACACCATTTTTCATGGTTTAAGGCGCAGAGGCCGTGCTCCCCTGTGATCTTATTCATGATGCACCTCGCGTGCGCATGTAGGAGGAACGGGAGGCCAAGCTCGATCGGCAGGACGCCCTAGACGCCCTCGAGGAGGAGCATGACGTGGCTCGGACACGTTCTACGTTCTATCAGCAGCAGGCAAGGTGCTATCAAAGCAGGGAAGTCCGATCAAAGGAATTCAATGTCGGAGACCTGGTCATGCGGCTCCACCCTGAAAAGCAGAAGCATAAATTGTCACCTAAATGGGACGGACCATTTATTATCGACCAAGTACTCATCGGAGGTGCGTACCGCATTCGAGACCCCGAAGACAACAGACTCGAGCCAAATCCTTGGAATGCTGCACTGCTCCGGCACTTCTACGGTTAGCCGGAGCAGCTCCTCATTTTCTTCACTACGCATTTAGCTATAGTTCATTTTTTAGCATCGCACAACTGTCGCTTGTCCGACACCCTCCTATTCAGGCTCTCAAGCCTTTATTTTCGGCATAACTGCTCGGTTAAGCCTAAGTGCATTTAGATACTTCGGATACATGCTTGAATGTACGAACAGTACGGCCATTGCGGCTTTAGTCAATATAGCCAACAAGGGTGCCGGACACCTATGTTATCCCTGTACATTACCTTCCAATAAATAATCGTTTTAAGCCAAAATATGCATCGATTTGACTTAAGATTTGGCCATGCTGGGTTGCCTGGCCCCTGTGTTTACCTCTTACGTTCCCAATTGTTTTGGCTAAGGGGTAAAGGGGGCACCGCTGTGATTGTTACTTCCTGGTTATCCGGGTTAGTACCTCAGATGGGTAAAGCCGAAAGCTAGCATTCTTAAGAAAATAATCGGTCTGCCACGATGGAAGTGAAACTAACTGGTTCTCCAAAACCTCGACCAGGGGCTTTCCCCTAAGGTCACACGTCCTCGGACGATCATGGTTAACATGACTCCGTGAGAAAAGGAACTACTAGACGAACTATTTTTCTCAGAAGATGTTTCTTACGTTAAATAGTAATATAACATAACTCTCTGCTTCTCTTTTGTTTTTCGAACCACATGGCCAGATTGCCTTGTTCTCCAAAGAACCTAGCCCGATATTTCGGCCGGTAGTAGGAAACACTCCTCGGCCACTAGACGAGGAGGTGGAAGCCGATGGCCGGTTAACAAAGCTTGAACAGCAGATATGAGCTAAGTGATGCAAAGTATTTTGGTAGATAGAATCACTACATACATTTGTTTTTAAACTTCATCAAGCCCGTCTATTAAAGAATCCAGGGCACAGTCTTGCTGTGAGAGTCGAGCAGCTGGCATTACATTATTATACACCAAGTGTAGAGGCACTTCCTTTCCATCCGTCCCTACAGGGCCAACTTCGGCAAGGCGCTTCGTGTCTTCACCAGTGAAACGGGTCTTAATCATTGCCCACACCTCCCGTGCTCCCTCCCGGCAAGCTGGTATCTTCCACGCCTGTATCCGACACCGAGCTCCCTTTAGGCGGTCAGCAAGCTCGGACATTCCTTCGAGAATAGGTTCATTGGGCCATAACGCCTTAAACACCGCTTTCATCACTTTCCGAGATCTTTCATGTACCTCGGTGAGTTCTGTCAAGGAATCTTCGGATGAGGACCTGGCGGTTTCTTGTGGCCGACCAGTCAAGAGCACTAAAAAGACAAAATATCAGAAGATTGAACGATAGCATGGCACATCGGCGTTTTAAAACCAAAATATGCTTATCAGATAAAGCTACACTCGTCTTTTGATTCTTCACCTCGGCAGAAGCCAATTGAGCTTTGAGCTTCTCTATCTTGCGGGCTTGCTATTCGTTCTCAGCCTTGAGCTTGTTGTTGTCATCCACTCTTTGGGTCAACACATGATGGCCGGCCTGTTCTTGCGATTTAGCATACCACAAGTCCTCCCAGGCCCGCTTCAGGTCCGTCTCCAGTTGACCAATGGTCTCCGTTGCTAAAAATAAAGCTCCCATTAAAGAAGGTCTTAAGCTTCGGGGAGCTAATATATCAAGGCATGCATACCATGTGCTTCTCGGGTGAACTTCTTAATATGCTCCACTTCGGCCTGCGCGGCATTTAGCTTCTCCTTGGTCTGTGATAGAACCTCAGAAAGACTCTTGTTTTCCTCACGAGCGGCCTGCGCGACAAAATGTCATGATTTACATCCGACCCTTAATGCGGCTGATGGCTCGAGAATTTGCGATGTTTTTCATAGTGATTTCTATTTGGTTTCATTGGATTTTTGCTATTCTTCGGATATTTCTAATGCTAATACAACAAAAGAGAGGAAAATCCACTTTGTTCTTTGGATGGCAGGAAATATCATATATGGAATGAAACCAAGGGAGATTACTACAAATCAAGCCAATTGGAGCAACTTTCCTGAAGAGAGCACTGTGATCAGGCCCGCCAGAGTGAAAGACGGCTTTCCAAACGACCGCACGCGCTCGTTTGTGCGGTTGTTTGGAGTGCCTACAGCCCCTCCTCGTCTATACAAGCTAGTTTCTGAAGGGACCCAGGGAAGAAGAGAACCCTAGCTGCCGCCACACCATCCAGAGGAGGATAAGAGAGGATCCGAAGAACTCCGGAGAATCATCGTAGTTTTTGGTCCTTTCATCTCCATCATCTCATTCCCTATTGTAGGAGGGATTGGAATTTGTAATCTCAACTCCATCTCATCTGAGATCAAGACTATTTGGGCACCATTTCATCTCATTGTGGATCCCCTCAATATTATCGATATGGTTTTCATGGTTCTTCTCTTTGATGTGATTGATTTCCCTCTTATGATGTGTGAGTAATTCCCCTAGGTGTGGGAGATATAGGTAAGTGGTAAGATTGATATGTGCCTATCCTATATGTCGTCATTTGAATTTGTAGTAGTATGATCTATTTAGTATGTTGTTATGCTGTGGTGAACTCTATGCGTGTTGTCCAATTTAAGGGCCCAGGCAACATGATCTCAAGACCTACATAGGTAACACGTATTATTTAGGAACTCTGTGACCTGTGATGTGACAGGTGGAGATATCTATAAGAACCGAAGACAATATGAGATAACGGTAATCCAATAAACTTAATGCTTGGTTCTGGTCGTATGACCTTAATTGTGGAAACGACCACTATGTGGCAAGGGAGAAACAGGACCATAGAATGAAATGTAACCCCTAGTGGAGGAGTTTCATTACCCCAGGGAGAACCGCCTACAGAAAGTTTATATCAAATACTATGAGTACAATACAAGGTAACTGGTATTACCGTCGCACTGGCACAATTCATATATTCTTACCATGAACTGAAATCTCTCCGCACCTAATCTCTTCATTGCAGGCAACACCATTTACATTTTCGTACTTGTTACTTACTTTCAGCAAGCTATTTAGTAGACACCTCTAAATCCTCTTTACATATTAGTATATTTTATTTTATCGTTTACCCAGGACAATAACAGTATTTGCAGAAGCTCAAGCAGTACTTCACACAAGAACTGTGACACCTTGTGTGTGATAGAAATGCCTCCATAAATACTCTCCTCCGCTCTTTGTTGGGACGATTAATCATTGGGATACTTCCACGAAAGTGCTACACTACCCTGTTTGCTCTGCAGGTACCAAGGCATTTTCTGGCGCCGTTGCCGGGGAGCTAAGCGCAGAGTATTTGTTTTGTAACTGTTTTTGTAGGTATTGTTATTGTAGATGCTTCTTGTAACCCACAGGGGGTCTACTCATTCAGGGAGAACGTATTTGCCAGATTATATTACTCGTTTTCCTGAGGAGCAGCAAGCTTCATTAATAGAAAAATACAAAAATAGTGAGACAGTTGAGCTTAACACTTTGTTCGCAGGAATGACGATAACTCAAAAGCCCAAGAAGACTATTAGGGATTACTGTGCTCCAGTACTTGTCTCTAGATCTCCTATAGTTTATCCTACTAATTATGCTCAAGAGTATTCGATTGACTGTGATCTTATTACAGAAGTAAGAAACCATGCTTTTGTAGGAACTGAAGAGGAGGATCCTCAAGCACATTTGATGATGTTTGACACCTTATGTGGAACATTTAAGATAAAAGATGTTTCACGAGAATTTGTGCTACTGAGACTCTTCAGGTTTTCTTTAAAAGATGAAGCTGAGAAGTGGTATAATCGATTGCCTCAAGACAGTATAAACAGCTGGATTATGTGTGCTGAAAAGTTTATGGCTAAATTTCTTCCAGGCTCAAAGATTACTAAATTGAGGAGAAACCTCACTTTATTTGTCCAAGAAGACGGTGAAACATTATATAAGGCTTGGGAGAGATACTCCAAATTTTTAACATTATGTCCTAACCATGGTTATGCTAAATATGTTATACTACATATGTTTTATCATGGAATTAATGATGAATCAAAATCCATTCTCAATCTAAGTGTAGGAGGACAATTCATGTCATTGACCCTAGAAGAAGGGAAGGAACATATTGAGAAGATTGTATCTGCACACGGCAATGGGATATTGAAGAATCTAGTAAACCAACTGGAAAGGTATATCATATTGAAGACATGGAAGAATTCAAGAAGGTTATTCGAGAGAAAGGTAAGCCTGTTGAACAAGTTATCAATGAAAAAGTGGATATATTCAGTATTTATCGCCAGGAAGATGAGCTTCAAGATATGATGAACAAGTTTAAATTCCATCAAGATAACTTCAACAGAGACTTTCAAATATGTATCTATCATAATGAAAAGGTAATAGCATATCTGTCACGAGAGGTAGATGGGTTAAGCCAAGCAGTAAAAAATCTTGATAAACACTCTCGTATGATAGAGACTCAATGTATTCAAATCTCCGAGACTCAAGCTTTGATTCTTGCTCAATTAGATAACCCTGTTTCTGCTAATGAAATGTCTACTCGAAGTGGTAAGAAAGCGCAGAATCCCAAGGGCCCGGAATGGTATGAAAGGGAGCAAGAACAAAGAAGAATAGAGAGCCAGAGCCAAACTCAAGAGAATAGAGAATTGCTCTTTGGAGAAGAGGAACCTGAAGAACAGGTCCATCAAGGCACTCAGAGGGATGAAGCAGAAGTTGAAAAAGAAGTTGACTTTGATGCAGAAACAACGGACGGCAATAACAATGAAGAAGAAGCTCCGGAAGAAGAAGGGGAGGAACCTAGGGTGGAAAGAAGTAAGCAACCGCCTGATCCAACCAAGAAGGATAGTGGTCAAGCATCAAAAAACAAAGAGAAAGGTAAGGAGAAGGAGAAAGATAAAGGTAAGTCTAAGAAAACTCTTCCTTATCCTAAAGTTGTAAGACCACCTTCAAATGATGCATTATACTCTTCTTTTCTTCAAGCCATAGATGATCTTAAAATGTCAATGCATGTTACTGATATGTTGAAGATTCCTACTTTTGCTAAGTTCATGCGTGATGTAGTGAATAATAAAAGGAGTATGACTCTGAAGGAACATGTTGCCATGATAACAGAGTATCCATTTGATAACAAGATACCAGAAAAACTAGGAGACCTAGGTATACCCACGATATCTTGTTCTATTGGTAATCTTGATATAAATAATGCTCTTTGTGATGTAGGATTAGGGGTAAGTGTAATGCCTCTGACTCTTTTTCACAAGTTAAATATATCTGAATGCATACCCACAGGCATAACTTTGCAGATGGCAGACAAGTCCACAAAGAAGCCAGTGGGGATGGCGGAAAACGTTCCGTTGAGATTGGACGGGCATATTATACCAACTGATTTTATTATTCTTGACATGCCCGAAGACGAAAAATTATCGATTATCCATGGTAGACCATTTTTGAATACTGCAGGTGCATCACTAGATTGCTTAGAAGGGAAGGTGACCTTTAGAATCTGTGAGGAAGAAATAGTCAAGTACTTCCCGAAGAAGCCAGGAGCAAGGGTTTAGTATGTGCCACCGCCTAAACGACTATGTATGGTGAGTAGGGAAAACCCACGACCACCTGATACTTTATGAAGTGCCAAGGTAAAAGGTTGAGCTAAGCAACCTAAAACCAGCGCTTTATGGGAGGCAACCCATTATCCCTTTTATTTTTCGATAAAGTTTTATTTTTGTTTTAGTAAATATTTTGCTCTTATAAATGAACTGATGAAAATCCCTCGGAAAAGTTGTCTTTGGTCTTTTTATTGAAGGATAAATGTTGAAAAGAGGAATTTGGAGAAGAAACAAAGGAGGAAATCAACAGAGGAGAAAGACGGTGTTTCATATGGGCACTGTTGTCCGTATACGTGGTCGCATGAAACTTCAGAAGAAACGCAGAAAAGATCAGAAGGTCCGACGGCGTTTCATACGACCGCCTGCGCTCGTTTGCGCGGTCGTATGACACTCTCGCCGAAATTAGCTCAAATTTACAAACTCGAAGACGGGGTACCAAACGAGGGCGAGCGCCCGTTTGTGCGGTCGTTTGACTCTTGGACCAGAAGCGTCCGCGGGATCAGGAAGAAAGACGGCCTTCAGAACGAGCGCCAGCGCCCGTTCGGGCGTCCGTTTCAACCTCCGCCTAGCAGAGCTTCTGATTAACAGGTTTGACGACAGCAATTCAAACGAGCGCGAATGCCCGTTTTAGCGATCGTTTCAGGTATGGAAACCCTAGATTGGCTGATTTTGACATAAGACGGCGTTCTATACGGGCACCTGCGCCCGTATGAGCGCCTGTTTTGCCTAAGTTTTCATAAATCTGAGCCGCCGGCGCTGGGAGGTTTTCTTCTTTTTCCTCCAACGCCCAAAGGTCTCCCCTCTCTCTCTCAAACCCTAACAAAAATCCTCCAAAACCTTCATTTCTTCACGAATTTTATTCATTTGATCCGTGCATCTTCATCCTCAGTGAGTTTCTCCTCTGATCCATTGTTTATTTGCAAGTTTTGGTGGTAGTTTCATCAATGTTCATATCCTAGATGAGATGCATAATATTTTTGATTTCTGATCGATTTGCACGTTAGGATTCAAAGTAATAGGTTAGAATCGATCTTAGATAGTTTTAGAACTCGATCCCCACATTAAACTTACATTTTTCTGTTGTTATTTTCGTTGTGCGTAGAAAATGATGAGGTCGGCGATTGCCGCGGGGAAGAAGGCCATGGGCTCGTGCTCTAAGCATGCCCGGAACGGGGAGGATGAGCCCCGTGCTGTGAACAAGGACCACCAACGCGTGAGCAACCGGGGGATGGCCCCCATGAAGTGGAAGTGTGATGCGTTCTTGGAGTCCCAAGGGCTTCACAATGACTTCGCGTGGCTCGCGAACAACGTAGGGATGGGAGTTTTCAGTAACTTCCATCACCTCACGTCTCGCGGCATCACCGTGGAGCTCCTCTCCACCTTCACCCACACTCTCGAGGACTCGAGGGTGGCACCGAGCTGTTCGTTTATGCTCGGAGGAGTTCAACGCACCATGACACTGGAGCAATTTTGCAATGCCTTTGGTTTCGAGAACCAAGGGGTTCTCGACACTAGGGGCACGCCGATTGCTGATGCGTTGGGTTCGTGAGAACTCATCTCCGTCAGGGATGAGCATGACCTCTCCAGGAAGAAGGTATCGAGCATCCAAAACCCCTTTATTCGCTACTTCATGATTTTCCTTGCCAACACTATTTTCGGTAGGGAGAACGTCGGGGGCATGTCGAGCTATGACACGCGTGTGCTCCACGCAACACTCCACCCTGCTTACACCCTGATACGTCTCCAACATATCTATAATTTTTGATTGTTCCATGTTATTATAGTATCAATCTTGGATGTTTTTATATGCAATTATATATCATTTTTTGGGACTAACCTATTAACCTAGTGCCCATTGCCAGTTGCTGTTTTCTGCTTGTTTTTGGTTTTTCAGGAAATCAGTACCAAACGAAGTCCAAATGGCACGAAACTTTTTGGAGATTTTTCTTTCTAGACAAAAGAGACCCTGGAGACTTGGAGAGGAGGCCAGAAGGTTCACGAAGCCTCCACAAGGCAACAGGGCGCGGCCCCAGGGGGGCGCCTAGGGCCGCACCCTGTTGCCTTGTGCGGCCCTCGTGGCTTCGTTTAACCTAATTCCACATCTATAAATTCTCAAATATTCAGAAACCAACAGAGAGCCACCCCGAATAACTTTTACGCCACCGCAAACCTCTGTTCTTCCACGATCCCATCTGGAGGCCTTTTCCGGTACTCTGCCGGAGGGGGAATCGATCACGGAGGGCTTCTACATCAACCTTGCTGCCCTTTCGATGATGTGTGAGTAGTTTACCACAAACCTATGAGTCCATAGCTAGTAGCTAGATGGCTTCTTCTCTCTCTTTGATCTTCAATACCATGTTCTCCTCGATGTTCTTGGAGTTCTATCCGATGTAATCTTCTTTTGCAGTGTGTTTGTTGGGATCCGATGAATTGTGAGTTTATGATCAAATTATTCATCAGAAATATTTGAGTCTTCTCTAAACTCTTTTATGCATGATTATTATAGCATTGTATTTCTCTCTGATCTATCGATTTGGTTTGGCCAACTAGATTGGTTTATCTTGCAATGGGATAGGTGCTTTGTGATGGGTTCAAACTTGCGGTGCTCAATCCCAGTGACAGAAAGGGACATGACACGTATTTGTATTGTTGCCATTAAGGATAAAAAGATGGGGTTTAATCATATTGCTTGAGTTTACTTTGTCTACATCATGTCATCTTGCTTAAGGCGTTACTCTGTTTCATACTTAATACCCTAGATGCATGGTGGATAGCGGTCGATGGGTGGAGTAATAGTAGTAGATGCAGGCAGGAGTCGGTCTACTTGTCTCGGACGCGATGCCTATATACATGATCATTGCCATGAATCCGTCATAATTATTTGCTTTTCTATCAATTGCCCAACAGTAATTTGTTTACCCACCGTATGTTCTGCGCTCGAGAGAAAAGCCTCTAGTGAAAACTATGGCCCCCGGGTCTACTTTTATCATATATTAAAATCCAAAAATACCTTGCTGCAATTTATTTACTTTTATTTTATTTAATATTTTAGTTTATCTATCTATCACTATCAGAATTAATCCTTGCAAATACCCGCTAAGAGGATTGACAACCCTCTTATTTGCGTTGGGTGCAAGTGTTTGCTTTTGTGTGTGCAGGTGCTGCTAACGGGATTTTGCGTGGTTCTCCTACTGGATTGATAACCTTGGTTCTTAACTGAGGGAAATACTTATCTCTACTATACTGCATCATCCTCTCCTCTTCGGGGAAATATCAACGCAGTCTACAAGTAGCAGGAAGAATTTCTGGCGCTGTTGCCGGGGAGACATCACCAAAATTTATCAAGTACCTTTGCGCAAACTATCATCCACTTGCATTTATTTTATTTGCCTTTTTATTTGCATTTACCTCTCTGTTTCATCTCCCCCACTTCTAATTTTTTTTACAAAAACACAAAAATATTTTTATTTGTTTGTTTGTTAGTTTGCTTGCTCTGTCATTATCTCGCTAGAGGAATTTCGCGATAGTTTCTATAACAAAAGATTGTCTGAAATTGAAAATGTCACTAAGAATTTTATGTCTTCACAATATGAGCAAGATAAATTCTTTTTCGAAGAGCTTAAGGAACACTCTATCTTGTTGGATGCTATGAATAAACAAGTTGAAGATGTCAATCTAGAAGTATCCAACCTTCAGGCTCAACTTGCTAATACTGAAAATTTGCTAGGAAAAATTTCAGATAAACAAACAACTCTAGTGAATAAGATGGTTGTTAAACCTAAGTCACAATCTAGTAATGATGAAGATATTAAAATGATTGGTGTCACCCCTATTGAATCATTATTTAGTAACATAAAATTTGATGAAAAAGGGACTGAAGAAGAGTCAACTTTAGATAGAAGGAGTCCCACTTGTTTTGAGCGTGATGATCTTAATGATAAAAATGAAAAAAGTGGGTTTAGAGAGGTCAAAACTTTAAATAGTAATGCACCCACTACTTTGGATTACAAGGACTTTAATTATGATAGTTGTTCTTTAATTGAGTGTATTTCCTTGTTGCAATCCATGATTAATTCACCAAATGCATATGAACAAAATAAAGCTTTCACTAAACATATTGTAGAAGCTATGATGAAAGCTCATGAAGAAAAACTTGAGTTGGAAGTTTCAATTCCTAGAAAATTACAAGATGGATGGGAACCTACTATTAAAGTCAAAATTAAAGATTATTAATGTAATGCTCTATGTGATCTTGGTGCTAGCGTTTCCACTATACCAAAGTCTTTGTGTGATGTGCTAGGTCTCACCGATATGGATCCTTGTTCCCTTAGTTTGCATCTAGTGGATTCCACTATTGAAAAGCCATTGGGTAGAATAAATGATGTGCTTATTCTTGCAAATAGAATTTTTTTGCCCGTGGATTCTATTGTTCTTGATATTGAATGCAATCCTTCTTGTCCTATAATACTTGGTAGGCCTTTCCTATGAACCATAGGTGCTATTATTGATATGAAAGAAGGTAATATAAGATTTCAATTTCCATTAAAGAAAGGGATGGAACACTTACCTAGAAAGAGAATTAAGCCATCTTATGAATCTATTATGAGGGCTACCTATGGAATTAATTTGAAGGATGACAGCACTTGAAACTATGCATTATGCCTAGCTAGGGGCATAAAACAATAGCGCTTGTTGGGAGGCAACCCAATGAATAAAACAATTTTTTGTTTTACCTTCTGTTTTTGTGTGTTTACAAAATTATAGCCTCTTTTATGATTGTGTTTTTATCTTTTAGTTAGTGTTTGTGCCAAGTAATGCCTTTGGGATGATTTAGATGATAGTATAATTGATGCTGTTTGGAAAACAGAAAGTTTTGTGTCCAGTATTTGATTTTTCATTCTGTACTGGAGCATCATAAAAATCTGAAATTTTTACAAAGTATTTTTATATTAATTGTTTACGTCGTCCTAATTTTTGAGAATTTGTGGAGTTATAGAAGTATGGCTTTTAAATAGATATTTACAGACTATTCTGTTTTAGACAGATTCTGTTTTTGTTGCATAGTTTGCTTATTTTGATGAATCTATGGATTGTATCGGGGGGGATGAGTCATGGAGAAGTTGGATTACAGTAGAATTATGCCAATATTAAATATGAAGCAATTTACAACAGTACCTAAAGTTTAAGATTTATTTGTTATACTAACGGATCTCACGAGGCTTCTGTTGAGTTTTGTGTGCTGAAGTTTTCAAGTTTTGGGTGAGACTACGATGGATAAAGGAATAAGGAGTGGCAAGAGCCTAAGCTTGGGGATGCCCAAGGCACCTCAAGGTAATATTCAAGGAAGACTAAAGCGTCTAAGCTTGGGGATGCCCCGGAAGGCATCCCCTCTTTCGTCTACAATCTATCGGTAACTTACTTGGAGCTATATTTTTATTCATCACATGATATGTGTTTTACTTGGAGCGTCTTGTGCTATAGTTTGTTTGCTTTTGTTTGCTTTTTAGTTTTTCACAATCATCTTTGCTGAACACACCTTTTTGAGAGGGACACACATTATTCGTGATTTGTTAGAATACTCTATGTGCTTCACTTATATCTTTTGAGCTAGGCAGTTGCTCTAGTGTTTCACTTATATCTTTTAGAGCACGGCGGTGGTTATATTTTAAAGAAATAGTTGCACTCTCATGCTTCACTTATATATTTTTGAGAGTCTAATGAATAGCAATGGTAATATGCACGGGTTATGAATTTGTGAAAGCGCAGGATAACTCCCAGTGGGGGGTGAATGGGAGATTTTTAGAAATTCGTCAGACTCCGAAGACTTTGACGAAAATCAGAGTGAAGAAATAGAACCAGAATTGAAACTAAGTCTACACAGATATGGAAAGCATGAATACGAAGTATAAGCAAGTGAAGAACATGCAATCTTACACACAGATAAGCATGAGGAAGATGAACTGAAGAAAATGAGATAGCATGATGAAAGTCTTTAGTTCAAATTCTTCAGAAAGGAAAGACACAAGTTCTTCAGCAGCGGAATAGTAGTAAAGTAAAGAGGTGAGGAATTTGAAACCAGTTGAGCTTAACGAACACACAACAATTTGGTAGACCAGTTCCAGTTGCTGTATCAACTATACGTTTGGTTGAGGCGACTGAGTTTTACCTCAGAGGACACTTAGTCCTCACCATATTCCTCTTGAGCTAAGGTCACTTAGTCCTCGCCCAATCACTCGTGGTAAGTCTTCAAGGTAGACTTCTGAAACCTTCACAGACTTGTTCACCGGCACGCCACAATTACTCTTGGGTGCTCAAAACATGACGCCTAACTGCTTGGAGGAATGACAGTCCTCAAAGGTAACAAGCGTCAGATCACACAGATCAACTTCTTTAGTGATGCTCAGTCACTTAGGCTCTGGTTGGGTTTTTTCTCACTTAGGTTCTCACAAAGTCGCAGAGGAAGGGTTGCTCTCAAATGACAAGTGTCAAGTTCTCTCTAGAGCAGCCAACCAACTAGTGGTTGTAGGGGGCGGCTATTTATAGCCAGGAGGCAACCCGACATGAAATGTCATAAATGCCCTTCTCAGACAAGACCGTTGTCAGGATAAGGATTCACTCGACAGCTGGCATGCGGCGCAGCAACGGTCGGAATTGAACTTTCAATTTCGTCGGGGCACTCAATTTCCTCATGATAGTCAGATCGCATTGGCGAAATCCTAACTCTTTAGCCTGACCAAATTCGTCAGAGACCAGATGAACTTCGTCACTATCACTGTCTAATTCGTCAGCTATTCCGGAGATTTCCAAAGGCTTCACTCGAAACGGCTTGTGTATGTATAGGTTTGAGCGTCACTTTGGAAATGTGATAAATGTTTCACCTTGACCCCCTTTGACAGTACGATTTTTCCTATGACTCAAATAAGAAGAAAAAGAAACTATGAAAATAAAGTCTTCAAGCTTCAAAGTCTTCACATCAATTTCCTCAAGGGCCGCACCAAATTCTTCACTTGAAGAAATACATTTTTAGGGGTCGTCTTTCGTGGTTAAACCAAGTATTCAGGGACTATATTCTCCTGTGTACACTCACAAACACATTAGTCCCTTAACCTATTTGTCTTCAATACTCCAAAACCACTAAGGGGGCACTTGATGCACTTACAATCTCCCCCTTTTTGGTGATTGATGACAAATCAGTTAAGTTTTTAATGGGAGTAAAACAATGGAAGTGTAAGTACTGAATGTTAAGACGTTGGTTACAAGATATTGAGGAACTCCCCCTGAAGATGTGCATATGAAGAATTTGCTTTTGCTTGCAAGTGCACATGGCAGGTTGAAATTGTGGAGATCTCCCCCTATATCTTGGAATCCAATCATGCATGATCATATGATATTGAAGAATTTGAATGCATGATGAAAATTGGTGTCTGACGAAATGTAGCATGCATGCACACTTAATATTGAGGAATTAGAGCATAAGCATTCATGCAGTTAAACCATCACAGAGAAGAGTCAGACCACCAACAGTTTAAGTTACAACTCTTCAAAGAGCAAATCGAATGAACGCAAGAGTTGCATGACTTCAGAAAATAAACCACCCCATAGTTTTATATGACCCGCTTGAAGACTTAACACTCAAATTTCTCCCCCTTTGTCATCACATGACCAAAAGGAGACGAAACAGAGGACTAATGCGCCCTGAAGAATGAGATCATGAAGCAGTCGAGGGAGCGTCAACATTGTCGTCGGGGTCGCGGGTTGAAGAAGGACCTGCAGCAGTGTCTTCAATGTCCTCATATTCGTCAGTAGCTCGAGAGGGAGACACTGAGCTGGGAACCATTGGTGGAACTTGAACCTTCATGAACTTCTTCTTGGGCGGATTGGCCCAATCAAAGTTCATTTGGAATTCCATTTCTTCAAGTTCTTCAGGGGTCTTTGGATGTGAAAGAATGGCCCAACTTCTGTCAAATATCTCATGCAGATAATAATGATTTTTGCGCACAGAGTTTTGCGTCACAGCCATATTGCCCAAAATGGCATGGAGCTGACGCTTAACCCATTTATGATTGCGATGCACTTTCTGATGAAGGTTAATAAGAAGCTCACGATCAGTCATCACACGAGGGGCTTCACCTTGAGGCTTTTGCTTAGTGGCATTTGCGTCAGTGTCTTGACTTGATGAGTCATATCCTGTGGATTGTGAGACGGGCTGACGAAACTGGCCATCAAGGGGTCAAACTCCTTCATCAATTATAGCCTTGCCTTTGCCAGGAACTGAAGCAATTATGTTGGGAACAATTTCCACATTTGGCATGAAGCAAAGGTGATTTTGACAGTCTGCTCGATAGTTGATTGAAGACCTTGTTCTGATGAATTTCATGATCCAAGGAGCATAAGGCTTCAATTCAAACGGTGATTAAGCAACAGTCGCCAACGTCCTCATGAAGAAATCATGGATCTCAATGGGAATCCCATGAATGATGTTGAATAGCAAGTTCTTCATGACGCCAACAACTTCTTCAGTCTCAGAATTGTGGCCTTTGATGGTACTGAGGGTTTTGGCCAAGATTCGATACACGGCACGTGGCACAAAAAGTAGATCCTTCACAAGGAAGGTAGTTCTCGGTGCTTCTCCTTCATCTAGCAGTGTCATCAGCACATTCATCAGTTGATGTGGCAACTCAAGTTCTTCATAGATTTTCCTTGCATCAGCAGAGGGCAGATCAACGGGAAGGGCTCGAAGCAATTCATCAAATGGAGCCTTGTAGTGTGTATTCTCACTCATCCAGTCAATCGCCCATGAGTGAATATCATCAACATCTCCTGACAGATGCAGAGTGGTGTAAAATTGAAGAATGAGCTCTTCATTCTAGTCGCATACGTCTGTGACGAAATTGAGCAGGCCAGCTTCATGAAGAACAGCCAATACTGGCGTGAAGCATGGCAGCGATTCCATATCAACGTGAGGAATATGACGATGCGGGAATACTTTGTTCTTGTCAAAGAGCAGCGAGGAGTAGTAATTCATCTGAGTGTTTGTCCAGAATCTTTGACGCCTTATCTTGGCCGAGTCATATGAAGACTCACCGATGAAGAAATTCTTCTCTTCGAAGAAGGCAGCATTATCAAATTTGGGCCTTCTGACGATTTTGCCAACTCTAGGCATTGAGGGCACAGGCTGAAGATTTATCTTTCTTGGCCTCAGATCCAGAATGGGCCTTGGTGAGCCTGTTGAATCATTGGGATCGGTGAGGGCCAGAGATTTGGCAACTTCCTCAGTTGTTGCTTCCGGTACAGTTTCTGAATCGGCTGAGGGATCTGGATCTTCTTGCTGAGGGGGTGGTGGTGCAATGTCATTAGTGACCATTGGTTGCACAAGTTCTTCAGCTGATGCAGCTGGAATTTCTTCACTGATTGTCTGGAGCAATGGTTGTTGACTTTGGGATGCAGTTTGAATCTCCTCAGTGATAGCAGGTGACTGAGGCACTTGAGTGAGGGGATTGGTGAGGGGTGAGTTTGGGTGAGTGGCATCCCAGAAATCATCATGTATCACTGGGGTAGTGGAACCCACATCCACATCCTCATCAGTTTCTTCCTGGCTTTGATGCAAAGCCGACTGTCCTTCAGTCATCAGTACTGAGGGCGATGATACCAAGGGAAGTGAAGATTCTGCTTCGACTTCAATTTCTTCATCCACTTGCTCTGTGGAAGCAACAGAGTGGGTATCAGTATCGTCTTCGGGTGGGATTATATATTCCACACCAAAGGGAACAATCTGGAACTCTTCCATGTTTCTTGTTGGGGGTGCTGACGAGATTGGAATGGCATCAATTGGGATAGTTGAAGACATTTGTGCCATCTTCAACTTCTTCACAGTCTCTGCGGCATGGGGTTCTGATGCTTTTCTCTTTACAGCAGTCTTAGTCTTCTTCACTTCTGATGCAGAAGGAAATGTTATGAGCTTCAAAACTGAAGACTGATCTGTCATTGCCGCTGAGGTGCTGGGTGGAGCAATTTCTTCAGACGCAACTGTTGCAGTTGCTCTGGTATTCTCTTCAGATGCAGCTGATGCAGCTGCAATTGGGTTTTCTTTAGGAACAACCGATGAGATTGTCCTGGCAGGTTCTTCAGGCACAACTGATTCAGTTGCCCTGGCTTGGTCTTGTAGAGGAGGTGAAGGTATGGTTTCACTGGCCTGAGGGGGTTGCGGAGGAGCTGAGGAACTTGATGGAGGTGCTTGGCCTAACTTTGCAGCCTCCCTTCTCTTATGTTCATCAACCACCTTGTTAGAAGCGGTGATGAATCTGTCCTTTACACCACAGCAGTGCTCAGTCTGTCGATCAAATTCCTTAGACAGACGCTGAATTTCAGTTTGCATTACCACTAGCTGTTGAGGGGATATAGTGAGCATGTTGTCCTTGAGCTCTCTCTACTTCTTCTTCATCTCCTTCCTCACAAGTTTAGCTTTATCAATCTTGTGCTTCTCATTGAGAACGAAAGCAGACAAGACATGACTTGGTCCCGACGGCAGATTCAAATCATCAAGTGGAGTGTCTGGTTTTTGACACCAAATATCAATGAAGTCAAGAATCTTCTTCAGACACAGAAATGAGGGGACTGCAATGTGCTTGGCACGAGCGGCCTCCTCCATTCTTCTCTGAACATATTCTGCAAGTTCGTCTTCATCTGCCATGCCCTGATCATCCGCCTGAGGCACTACGACCTTGCTCTTTGGACTGGGCCTTGTACCACGGCCAGCAGTGGCCTTCTTCTTTAGCAGGGGCATGTTTGAAGAAATATGCCCAGACGCTGAGGCACTTGATGCAGCAATTGTGGCTGTTTGAAAGCCTTTGGTTCATTGACATGATGCCAACACAACAGGCGTTGAAGCTCTTGCAGCAGCCATTGACAACTTTGTGGCTGGCGGAGGTGCTGAAGAAGTTGGAGCAGTAGGTGCCTTGGGTGTTAAAGCCTTTGATGATGACGGCTTGGACTCTGAGGGCTTTGCAGAAGATTTTACCATTGAAGATTTTGGAGTTGAAACTTTTGGCCATGAGGGTACATCAGCTGAGGGCTTAGGCTTTTGAGCCGGCTTCTTCTGCATTGATTTCTTAGGTGTACTGGCACTGGAGCCTGCACCAGCATCTTGTGAAGCTTTTGATGCCCTGTTGAATTCTTCAACAACCTTCTTGGCCTGTCTCTGTAAGGCGGCTTGACGCCTTGCCCACTCTTTGGGAAATTCTTCACCTGATCTGATGCTCGTTGGATCCGCGGTTTGACCGGGAGCTAGAGGTGGTCTGGCGCAAGGGGGCTTCACAGCGAATTCCTTCATATACTTTGGAGTCACATATCTGTATGCCCTCCATTCATAAGCCCACGTGCATTTGATTTTCTGTATGCACGTCTTGCGCTGTTCCTTTGTTTCCTTGCCATGAATGTTTTCATCAGGCGTGCAGTATCCAGCATAAATGTCATCAGGGATTTCGAATGCTGTGTGTTCCTCTTTCCTTTTGCCTCCCTTCTGAGGCTTTTTGCCATCTGCCATATTCTTTAATTGAGGGTTTTGAACTTTTGATGTTTCTGAAGAAGTCTGGAGATTTTCCTCAAGCAATGCTGCAAATGAATTAATTTGATGAGAACCAAGAGATTCATCTGCAGACATGGGTACCTGTGAACAGAGTATAGTTGCGAGGAAATTGGGAAGAGTCACATGTGTTCTCAGAGATTTTCAAAATTAAACCTAGTTGAGGAATATGGCCCTTGTCGTCTTGAAGAAATTCACTAAGTGTTCTTGACTTAGATTCCAGGGTTGTACAGATTGAAGCAATTTGCACAACTGAGGAATCTATGAATTAAGAGTAACTTAGGTGAAATAACCAAGACTGGCCAGAAGGAAGTGCTGAAGATTTGGAAAGAAGTGGTAAAAACAGCACTTGAAGAATTTGAGGCAGTAAAAAGATGAAACTTGGGCAGTAAAAATAAATTTTAATTACCCCAAGGATGAACTCTATGAACTGGACGACGAGTTGATGGAAATCGTCAGCTCAGATCTTTCGTGCCCTAACTTGGCGACGAAAGACAGCTACGGCGGCGGTGGAGGTGAAGAAATCTGCGGCCAGCGTGAGTACGACGACGAAGAAGTTGAGGCAGTGAAGCTCTTCCTCTCCGGCGACGATGAATTCCAGCAGCGGCGCTAGGGTTTGAGATCGACAAGGGCGCGAGAGTGAAATGAGTTAGGGTTGACGAGGTCAAGCCTTTATATAGGCGTGGTGAAAACTGAGCGGTCCGAAGATTTTGGATGGATAAGCCCCTGGCGTTTCGCATCTGAGTGACACATGTCACACATGCATTTTGAGTGCGCTTATCCACACGTAGTGCGCGGAATTAAGGTTACTGTGGCAACTGCCAAAAATTTGAATAGAAGATTTTAAAAATGTGTTCGCAATTTCTTCAGCTGTCAAGGACATAGTGAAGACTTTGAACGATGTCAAGTAGAACGCACATGAAGAGATTGTGAACAGATTGGTTTGAGTTTAGCATAGAGGGGAGCGGGTCCGATCACATCCACATAGATGACAAAAAACACAGTTTGAAGAATTAACTATATGTGGATGCTGTTGAGGACATGAAAAACTCATATATATATATATATATATATATATATATATATATATATATATATATATATATATATAGAGAGAGAGAGAGAGAGAGAGAGAGAGAGAGAGAGAGAATATAGAATCTCCTCAAGAAATGAAGAATAACCACAAATGACGAATTTGAAAAGTTTGACGAAAAATTGCAAATGATGAAAAACTCAAATTGAAGCAAGTCATAAAGTGGTGGTGGCGTTACCCACCGTATAAGAACTATGATGATTTCAGACATCGCGTACAATTGTCGTAGGGTTCTGAGAATCAAGTTCTTCATTAATTTCTTCACACTTAGTGGGTTAGTCTTCATTGATTGAAGAAAAACGTTACTTCGTGTGTTGTGCATCAAAGTCATCAAGAATGCATAAGTGTTAGTATGTGTGTCCTTTTCAAAGGACATTCGAAGATTCTAGGATGTTTAGGTCACACCGCAACATGCAAAACCTTCTCTCATCCAAGGGCTTAGTGAAGATATCGGCAAGCTGGTCTTCTGTCTTCACATGGTCGATGAGGATGTCTCCCTTCAGCACATGATCACGAAGAAAATGCTGATGAATCTCAATGTGCTTCGTCCTTGAGTGTTGCACAGGGTTGTGAGCGATCTTAATGGCGCTCTCGTTGTCGCAGTAGAGTGGCACTTTCTTCACGTTGACGCCATAGTCCTTGAGGGTTTGCTTCATCCATAGTAACTGAGAGCAGCAGGCGCCAGCAGCAATGTATTCAGCCTCAGCTGTGGAAAGTGAGATGTTGTTCTGTTTCTTCGAGGACCAACAAACAAGAGATCATCCGAGGAAATGACATGTGCCTGATGTTGACTTGCGATCCACTCGATCTCCAGCATAATCAGAATCAGAATATCCAGCAAGATCAAATGATTAGCCCTTGGGATACCATAATCCAAGTGTTGGTGTGTGAGCTAAATATTGAAGAATTCGTTTCACAGCCTGATGGTGTGACTCCTTTGGTGATGCTTGAAAATAGGCACACATGCAAATGCTAAGCATAATATCTGGCCTAGATCCACATAGGTAAAGCAGCGAACCAATGATGGAGCGATATACCTTCTGATCAAAATCTTTACCATTTTCGTCAGTGCAGAGTTGACCATTTGTTGGCATTGGTATCTTGTGGCCTTTGCAATCTTGCATGCCGAATTTCTTCAGGCAATCCTTGAGATATTTTTCCTGAGATATGAAGATGCCATTTCGTTGTTGACGAATTTGAAGTCCGAGGAAGAATTTCAACTCCCCCATCATAGACATCTGATATTCTTCTTGCATCATATATGCAAATTCTTCACTGTATTTCTTGTTAGTGCAACCAAAGATAATATCATCAACATATATTTGGCATATGAACAGTTCACCATCATAAGATTTTGTGAAAAGAGTAGGATCAAGTGAACCGGGTTTGAAACCCTTTTTCTTCAGGAGCTCCTTCAATGTATCATACCAAGCCCTAGGGGCTTGCTTGAGGCCATAGAGAGCTTTACCGAGTCTGAAGACTTTGTCAGGATGCTTTGGGTCTTCAAAACCCGGTGGTTGAGCAACATATACTTCTTCCTCAAGCTTACCATTGAGGAATGCACTTTTCACATCCATTTGATATAAGAGGATATCATGATGGTTAGCATATGCAAGCAGTATATGAATGGCTTCAAGCCTAGCAACAGGTGCAAATGTTTCATCGAAATCAATACCCTCAACCTGTGTGTAGCCTTGAGCTACAAGACGGGCCTTATTCCTCACCACTTGGCCATTTTCATCTTGTTTGTTGCGGTAGATCCATTTGGTGTCGATGACATTGTGCTTGCGTGGATCGGGATGCTTGACAAGCCCCCACACATTGTTGAGCTCGAACTGATGCAATTCATCTTGCATTGCTTGAATCCATTCAGGTTCTAGAAAGGCTTCATCAACTTTGGTGGGCTCTGAAATAGAGGCAAAAGCGTAACACCCACAAAAGTTAGCTAAATGTGAAGCTCTTGAGTGAGTGAGGGGACCAGGTGCATTGATGTTGTCGAGGATCTTCTCAATCTGCACTTCATTTGCCACTCGAGGATGTGCTGGACGAAAGCCTTGCTGTTGTGGTTGCTGTGTAGATTCCTCAACATCATTTTCGTCAGGATGTTCATTTTCTTCACGACGAGGAACAACCACTTCTTCATCAACATCTATTTCTTCATTGGGCACAATTTCACCAGTGCCCATCAGCTTGATAGATTCCCCAGGAGGCATTTCATCTACCACAGGAGGCAGGTGCTCTCTTTGCGAGCCGTCAGTTTCATCGAACCGCACATCTACAGTTTCAACAACCGTGTGGTGGAAGGAGTTGAAGACTCTGTAGGTGTGCGAGTCCTTTCCGTAACCAAGCATAAAACCTTCATGTGCTTTCGGTGCAAATTTAGAACTGTGATGAGGATCTCTAATCCAACATTTAGCACCAAAGACTTTGAAATAACTCACATTGGGTTTCTTGTCAGTGAGGAGCTCATATGAGGTCTTCTTGAGGAATTTGTGAAGATATACCCGATTGATGATGTGACATGCAGTATCAATTGCTTCAGGCCAGAAATGATGAGGTGTCTTGTATTCATCAAGCAAAGTACGCGCCATCTCGATGAGGGTTTTGTTCTTGCGCTCCAGGACTCCATTCTGCTGAGGCATGTAGGGAGCAGAGAGCTCATGAGTGATACCAAGTTTGTCAAGATAGTCGTCGAGGCTTGTGTTCTTGAACTCAGTGCCATTGTCACTCCTGATGTGCTTGATCTTGAGACCGTAATTCGTCATGGCCCGATTGGAGAATTGTCTGAAGACATCCTGAACTTCAGTCTTGTAGGAAATGATGTGCACCCAGGTGTAACGAGAGTAGTCATCAACAATGACGAATCCGTAGAGAGATGCTGCATTGGTTAGTGTAGCATAATGTGTGGGACCAAACAAATCCATATGAAGTAATTCAAAGGGACGAGTAGTGGTCATGATTGTCTTAGCCATATGCTTAGATCTGGTCATCTTTCCAGACTCACAAGCACCACACAAATGATCTTTGACGAATTTGACGCCTTCGACACCAATGATGTGCTTCTTCTTGACGAGTGTGCTCAAATTCCTCATGCCAGCGTGTCCAAGACGTCGATGCCATAGCCATTACTTTGAAGCTTTTGCCAGTAGACACGTGGTAGGTTGAGGACCTAGAGAGAAATCTACAATGTACAAATCACCTTTCCTAAAGCCTTCGAAGACTTTGGATTTGTCAGATTCCAATAGCACAATGCGTCTATATTTGCCAAAGATGACAATCATATCAAGATCACAAAGCATTGAGACAGACATGAGGTTGTATCCAAGGGACTCGACAAGCATCACCTTTTCCATGTGTCGATCCTTTGAGATAGCAACCTTACCCAGACCCAATACCTTGCTTTTTTCCTTTGTCAGCGTATGTGATATGCTTCAGATGAGACGGAGTAAGGGGAGCATCAGTGAGGAGATTCCTGTCTCCAGTCATATGATTCGTGCAGCCACTATCCAAGACCCATTCGATGGCTAAAGGTGTATCATCCTGTAGAAGCATTAGTCTGACTTACAAATTCATATACTTTGCACCTCGTGCCATGAAGCAGTAGGTGGGAGTGAAGTCATCAGCACAGTCATCATTGTTGGTGGAGATACCATTATCCTCAAAGTTGAAGATGGACTTGCTGACATACTCAGTAGCGAGTGCAAGGCTCGCCACACCTGAGTCTGACTCCTCCTCAGATTCCTCAGCTTGCTGATCAACAGATTCTTCTTCAGAATCCATTTCCTTCCCAATGAATGCACGAGCTCTGCTAGAACTGGTTTTCTTGTGAGATGAGAACTTTGAGGACTTCTTCTTTTTGCCATTAGATTCATCATCATCCCTGCTCTTCTTCTTCTTTAGCCAGAGAGGGCAATCGGCAATGTAGTGACCAGGCTTCTTGCATTTGTGACAAGTTCTCTTGTTGTAGTCTCGAGCAAACGCTTCTCCAGTGTTCTTCGAGTCATACTTTGAAGATTTTCCAAAGCGGTTCTTTTTGGAAAACCTCTGGAACTTCTTCACCAGCATAGCCAGTTATGTGCCAATTTCCTCAGCACCATCAGAACTGCTCTCATATTCCTCTTCTTCTTCAGATGAAGAAATAGCCTTGGCTTTTGCTTTTGCCTTCAGAGCAAGAGGACAACCATAGCTGGATCCATACATATTTCTCTTCTCTGCTTGCGGAAATTCATGTGTGTTGAGCCTCTCAAGAATGTCAGCAGGATCTAGTGACTTGTAGTCAGGGCGCTCTTGTATCATCAGTGCCAAAGTGTCGAAGGAACTGTCCAGAGACCTCAGCAATTTCTTCACCACCTCATGATCGGTGATGTCAGCAGCACCAAGAGCCTGAAGCTCATTGGAGATATCAGTGAGGCGGTCGAAGCTTTGTTGCACGTTCTCATTGTCAAGTCTCTTGAAGCGATTGAAGAGATTGCGAAGGACGTCAACTCGAGAGTCACGTTGAGTGGAAACACCTTCATTCACTTTTGAAAGCCGGTCCCAGATGAGCTTCGAGGTAATCTCTTCACATCAGCAGCGTTGATGCTTGGTGCAATGGTGGGGACGCCATTCTGGACAACAAACCAGAGATCATTGTCGATAGCCTCAAGATGCATGCGCATCTTGTTCTTCCAATAGGGATAGTCTGTGCCATCGAAGATGGGGCATGCAGCGGAGACCTTGATCATTCCTGCGATTGACATAACTAAAACTCCAGGTGGTTAAACCAAAATCACACAGAACAAGGGAGTACCTTGCTCTGATACCAATTGAAAGCACAGGATAACTCCCAGAGGGGGGGGTGAATGGGAGATTTTTAGAAATTCGTCAAACTCCGAAGACTTTGACGAAAATCAGAGTGAAGAAATAGAAACAGAATTGAAACTAAGTCTACACAGATATGGAAAGCATGAATACGAAGTATAAGCAAGTGAAGAACATGCAATCATACACACAGATAAGCATGAGGAAGATGAACTGAAGAAACTGAGATAGCATGATGAAAGTCTTCAGTTCAAATTCTTCAGAAAGGAAAGACACAAGTTCTTCAGCAGCGGAATAGTAGTAAAGTAAAGAGGTGAGGAATTTGAAACCAGTTGAGCTTGACGAAGACACAACAATTTGGTAGACCAGTTCCAGTTGCTATATCAACTGTACATCTGGTTGAGGCGGCTGAGTTTTACCTCAAAGGACACTTAGTCCTCACCGTATTCCTCTTGAGCTAAGGTCACTTAGTCCTCGCCCAATCACTCGTGGTAAGTCTTCAAGGTAGACTTCTGAAACCTTCACAGACTTGTTCACCGGCACGCCACAATTACTCTTGGGTGCTCAGAACATGACGCCTAACCGTTTGGAGGAATGACAGTCCTCAAAGGTAACAAGCGTCGGATCACACAGATCAACTTCTTCAGTGATTCTCAGTCACTTAGGCTCTGGTTGGGTTTTTCCTCACTTAGGTTCTCACAAAGTCGTCAGAGGAAGGGTTGCTGTCAAATGACAAGTGTCAAGTTCTCTCTAGAACAGCCAACCAACTAGTGGTTGTAGGGGGCGGCTATTTATAGCCAGGAGGCAACCCGACATGAAATGTCATAAATGCCCTTCTCAGACAAGACCGTTGTTAGGATAAGGATCCACTCGACAGCTGGCACGCGGCGCAGCAACGGTCGGAATTGAACTTTCAATTTCGTCGGGGCACTCAATTTCCTCACGATAGGCAGATCGCACTGGCGAAATCCTAACTCCTCAGCCTGACCAAATTCGTTAGAGACCAGAAGAACTTCGTCACTGTCACTGTCTAATTCGTCAGCTGTTTCGGAGATTTCCAAAGGCTTCACTCGAAGCGGCTTGTGTATGTATAGGTTTGAGCATCACTTTGGAAATGTGATAAATGTTTCACCTTGACCCCCTTTGACAGTACGGTTTTTCCTATGACTCAAATAAGAAGAAAAAGAAACTATGAAAATAAAGTCTTCAAGCTTCAATGTCTTCACATCAATTTCCTCAAGGGCCGCACCAAATTCTTCACTTGAAGAAATGCATTTTTAGGGGCCGTCTTTCGTGGTTAAACCAAGTCTTCGGGGACTATATTCTCCTGTGTACACTCACAATCACATTAGTCCCTTAACCTATTTGTCTTCAACACTCCAAAACCACTAAGGGGGCACTTGATGCACTTACAATTTGGTCCTAATATGATAGGTATTCAAGAGGAATATAATTAAAACTTTCATGTAGACCACTGAATATGATAAGTTTGATTCCTTGCAATAGTTTTGCGATATTAAGATGGTAATATGTGGGAGGTGCTAGTAGATAATTGTGGTTTAGTAAGAATATTGGTGTTAAGGTTTGTGATTCCCGAAGCATGCACGTATGATCTGTCGTTATGCTAAGAAGTTGGAGCATGATTTATTATTGATTGTCTACCTTATGAGTGGCGGTCGGGGACGAGCGATGGTATTTTCCTACCAATCTATCCCTAGGGGCATGCGTACTAGTACTTTGCTCCGAGGGCTAATAAACTTTCACAATAAGTATGTGAGTTATTTATGACTAATGTGAGTCCATGGATTATACGCACTCTCACCTTTCCGCAATCTGCTAGCCTCTTCGGTACCGTGCATTGCCCTTTCTCACATCGAGGGTTGGTGCAAACTTTGCTGGTGTGTCGGTGTATAAAACATGGGTATTTTATACCCTGACTTATGCATAGACAGTAGAAGCCTCCTTGCCGGCCAAGACCTTGCCAGGAACTGCCAAGGCCAAGACTCCAAGCCCAGTTGAAGGAGCTACCAGAGAGAAGCTCAAGGCTCGGCACTCAACCAGTACCAAAGGTGAAGACACTCCTTGCCGGCAAGCATAAACCGGTAAGGTGAAGACCCGGCAAGCTCCATACCGGCAAGCTTATGCCACCCCTCCAGCGCTCCACCTCGCCGCACAGGTGTTCGCTGTTGCGTGAGGTGTCGACCGTGCAGGTTGGTTGGTGAGGCTTGTCGGGCACGTGTCAGCTCGCTGGGACAAGATTTGCCTCCAATGACACCCGTCCAAGAGGCGTGTCAAGATAATACGAGGTAGCTAGGCAAGCGGTGCAGAAACCTTGCCGGGACTGCCTCTCCACGCGACACCTAAGCGCTGCATTTAATGCCTTTGTCCTAAACTGGCAGAGTTAGGTATGATAGCACTGTTCACTATCTAGTCACGCTGTAATTACTGTTTTGCCACTATGGTAACCCCTTGGACTATAAAAGGAGGGCCAAGGCAATAGTTTAGAGGATTCGGACCCCTTTTCAAACACAAGCACCTCTCGCGTAGCTGCTCTCTCCGCACCTTGCCAGGAGAAGCGCTCCTTGTACTGTGCTTCCACACCACTAATACACCAAAAGCAGGAGTAGGGTTTTACGCTTCTCAGCGGCCCGATCCTGGGTAAAATCCCTCGCGTTCCGTTGTTCATGCTCTTTGTGCGCGCCGATCCTCCCCGCCGAACCACAAAGGGGCTGCATGGCCCCATAGATGGTCGTACCCCGACATCTTTGGCGCGCCAGGTAGGGGCGGAGAGGCGTTTGTGCGAACCTTGATCAACGGACTGCGCGTCTTCTTCATCAACTTCACCACCGTCCTCCTCGTCATCGATGGCGCCCAAGAAGAAGGGCATCACGATGGCGGCCACCTCGCACGCGTCCACGGGCGGCGCGGGCGGCACAGACAATGCGGGCGGCGCGGGCGCTGCGGTCGGCACGACCAGCGCGGGCGGCGCGGTCATTACACCCACCGTGACCGGCACAAGGGACGGGCACCACGGAGCCGGTCGACCTCCTCGGTCCTCTAGCAAATGAGGCCACGACGGCACAGGCGGAGCAGACGGACCCCTTTCTCCTCCTCCTCCCCGCCGCGACGACGAACGCAGCCACCGGAGTGGCAACGCCCGAGCTGGCGTGAGCCGAGACCCCGCTGCGGCGACGTCCAAGGACGCTGCTTCAGGACGAACGCCACGCCCCTCACACGACGGGCGCGGTACGACCCCGAGCGGCACCAACGACTCTGGGCAGCGACGACCTCACGGCAAGACGCCCGTGGAACAAGCCCCAGGTCCTCAGGCACCGCCTCCGCCACGGCGACCCACTGCTGATCATGTGCCGCAGCAACAGAGCCACGATGGCGCTCCTACTGGCTCTGCCAGGAGTAGAGCGATGTCACGCTCTTCGCTCCCAGCCATGCCAGCCACAGTGGCAGAAGCAATGGCGCGGGCTCAGATGCTACTGAACTTCCCTCCGGCAGCAGAGAAGATGGACGAGTGGAGAGCCACCATCCAGAGCTTGATTGGATTTGCCGAAGCCAGTAAATCACAGCAAGCAGAGCCTTCACGACGTCCGCGACCGGCGCCGGCATCTCCAGCTGGTGGCCGCGCTGATGGAACTACACTAACGGTGCAGTCTCCGCCACGGCAACAGCTACAACAGCAACAACACCAACAGCCGCGACAAGCCCAACAATCTTTTGGGCCCGACGAGATGTAGATCGCGTCTTCGGATCCACGAGCGTGGCGAGATCAGCGACAAGTACTGCAAGACAGGCGAGCTGAGGACGCCCGCACCACCATCGAACGGCGCCACGAGGCACAACGTCAATCCGACGCGTGTAACGGCCCCGTCGCTGATGAGGGTGGGTGTCCTGCCTTCACCCATGAGCTGCGGCAAGTCCGGTGGCCGTCCGTTCGAGCCTTCAAGCCAGAAGTGCCGGAAAAATACGACGACAAGCTAAACCCGGCAGAGTTTCTGGGCATCTATACGATTGCCGTACAAGCTGCCGGAGGAAGAGATGAGAAAATCCTCGCCAACTACTTTCCGTTGGCACTGAAACCCAACGTGAGGTCTTGGCTGATGAACTTGCCGGAGAACTCCATCTCTTCGTGGTCAGACCTCTGCAACGAGTTCGTTGGTGCCTTTACCGGAGGCCACACGATTCCTGGACAGCCCAGCGACCTGCAGGTGATCCCACAAAGGGACAGTGAAACCTTGCGCAAGTACATCCAAAGATTCAGCCGTGTGCACCGCAACATTCCAGACGTGCACCCCGCAGCCGTGATTGCCGCCTTTCACATGAATGTGCGCAATCGAAGGATGCGGGAGAAAATGAACGTCAAGTTGCCCAAGACTGTCAACGAGCTCTACACGATGGCGGATAAGTGTGCGTGTGCCGAGGAAGGGAGAAGGCTTCCCGGGGAGGACGCTGGCGCCGAGGTAGATTCTGAGGACGATGATGCTGCCACCCCGGGAAGAAGGGCCGAAAGCGCAACAGGAAGCGCAAGGGAAAAACTGTGATGGCCGTCGAAGGTTCCGGCAACTCTGAGCCCGCCAAGAAAGCCAAAACAGAGAGTCCCGGCAAGGAGGCAGCTACGTGCGCTGCTTGTCGGGAGGCGGCGGCAAATGAGAAGGCCGGCAGACCCGATGGACCGTACTGCAAGATCCACCGCACCAAGGGCCATGATCTCCAAGAGTGCCGACAAGTCGACCACCTTGTCAAGAAGCAGAAGGCTGAATACGAGAAGCGCGACAAAGAAAAGGGTCAAGATGGTGCTGATGGGTCCGGCAAGAAGGGCCACGGTGGTCGAGGGGGCCGCCGCGGCAAGGCCAAGCAGCCGAAGGAGAAGCCTGCTAGGGGCCGTGAAAAGAAAGAGGGAGATGATGGAAGTGAAGAAGAAGAGGATGACGATGGGACCAGCGAGCAAGAATTCCAGAAGGCGACTGACGCCATGTGCGTTGACGAAGGCACATCTTTGCACTCATCCCACCGCCAACTTAAGCGGTGGGCTCGTGAAGTTAACGCGGCAGAGCCGGCAATGGGCTCTCAAAAGCCACTCAAATGGTCGCGCACGCCTATCATCTTTGATGCTGAGGACCACCCTGATCGCATAACCGCGGTCGGGTGCTTGCCATTGTTGGTCTCGCCAACAATTCGCAACCTCCAGGTAACAAAGATGTTAGTTGACGGTGGGGCCGGCCTGAACCTGATCTCTCCAGAAGTTATCAAGAGGCTGCAGATCCTCGATGAGGAACTCGAGAAAACGGGCACGTTTCAGGGAGTAAACCCGGGAAGAAGCCAGCCCAAGGGAAAGATCACGTTACCGGTGACGTTTGGCGGGGAACTGAATTACAGGACGGAAAAGATTGTCTTTGATGTCGTCAGGACCCCCCTGCCGTATAATGGAATTCTTGGCCGCCCAGCCTTGGCAAAATTCATGGCGGCGTCTCACTACGCTTATAACTCACTAAAGATGCCAGGGCCGATGGGTGTCATTTCCATCAACTCCAACAAGAAAGATGCAGTCATTTGCGTCGACAAGATGTACAGGGATGCGGTTGCAGCAGAGGCGGCCAAGGCGCCAGCTCTTGCCAAGAAGAACTCCGGCAAGACCTCTAGCAAGGATTCCGGGAAGCGCACCTCTTCGGAGTGCTGCGCACCCGAAGACTTGCCGGAATGCTCTGCCGGTAAGAGATCCAAGGCCACTGCACCGGCAACCAAGAAGGTGCCGGCGAGGGAGGACGGCGCTGACGGTACCTTCACCATCAGTGCCACTCTTGACAGCAAATAGGAAAGCGCGCTCGTTGCCTTCCTGTGGGCGAATGTCGATGTGTTCGCGTGACGACCGTCTGACATCCCCGGCGTTCCCAGGGAGGTAATTGAGCACCACCTTGCCGTTTGTCCCCACGCTCGGCCCGTCAAACAGAAAGTCCGGAAGCAAGCTTTGGAGCGGCAGCAGTTCATTGCCGAAGAAATCAAGAAACTCGAAGCGGCAGGCCTGGTCAGAGGAGTGTTACATCCCACGTGGTTGGCGAATCCAGTGGTGGTGCGCAAGGCAAACGATAAGTGGAGACTTTGCATAGACTACACTGATATCAACAAAGCTTGTGCAAAAGATCCTTTCCCTTTGCCGCGCATCGATCAAATTGTGGACTCCACCTCTGGCTGCGATCTGCTTTCCTTCCTTGATGCATATTCCGGATACCATCAGATATTCATGGCCAAGGAGGACGAGGAGAAAACCGCATTCATTACTCCATGTGGCACGTACTGCTTCGTGCGTATGCCTTTCGGATTAAAGAGTGCCGGTTCCACATCTGCAAGAGCAGTCCAGATTGGTTTTGAGCCCCAGCTGCACAGGAATGTAGAAGCCTACATGGATGATATAGTGGTCAAAACCAAGGACAAATCAACCCTCATTCAAGACTTGGAAGAGACATTTGCAAACCTGCGCAAGATTAACCTGAAGCTCAACCCCGAGAAGTGTGTGTTTGGCGTCCCGTCCGGCAAGCTTCTCGGGTTCTTTGTATCTCAGCGGGGAATTGAGGCGAATCCCTACAAGATCAAGGCAATTGAGCAGATTCAAGCACCAAAAAGCGTCAAGGATGTGCGGCGTCTTGCCGGTTGTGTTGCTGCTTTGAGTAGGTTCATTTCAAAATCTGCTGAGCGCGCCTTGCCATTCTTCAAAATTTTGAAAAAGGCAGGTCCAATGAAATGGACTCCGGAAGCGGAGGCCGCGCTGCAAGACTTGAAGGGATACCTCTCCTCTGCGCCAACACTAGTTGTGCCTAGACCACAAGAGCCATTGCTGCTATACATCGCGGCAATGAATCAAGTGGCCAGTGCTGCATTAGTGGCACAGAGGGAAATCAATGACGAAGGAGAAATCGAGGCAAACCCATCCGACAACAAGCCAGAATCTTCACCGGCAAGATCTGACACCGACAAGACAGATACAGCGCAGGTAGATGGAGCCGATCAGCAGGTGGTGCCGAAGAAGAAAATGGTGCAGCGACCGGTGTATTTCGTTAGTTCCCTCCTACAGGGGGCTAGATCGAGATACTCTGGAGTGCAGAAGTTGCTTTTCGGCCTCCTTATGGCCTCAAGGAAGCTGCGCCACTACTTCCAAGCACACGAGATCACCGTTGTCACTCGCTTCCCGCTGTAACGCATCTTGAGAAATCCAGAGGCAACCGGCAGGGTAGTGGAGTGGGCGTTGGAGTTATCAAGCTTTGCACTCAAGTTCGAAAGCACTTCAACAATCCAGAGCAGAGCCTTGGCAGAGTTCATTGCTGAATGGACACCAACACAAGACGAAGAGATTCAAGAAACGGCTCTCCCCGGCAAAGAAACAGCGAAAGAATGGGTCATGTACTTCGATGGTGCCTTTTCGCTGCAAGGCGCCGGTGCCGGAGTGCTGCTTGTCGCACCCACCGGGGAGCACCTCAAGTATGTGGTCCAAATGCACTTTCCTAGGGAACAAGCTACAAACAACACTGCTGAGTACGAAGGGCTCCTTGTCGGTCTTCGGATCGCAGTGGACCTTGGAATCAAGAAATTGATCATCCGCGGTGACTCGCAGCTTGTTGTGAAGCAAGTGAATAAGGATTACCAAAGCCCATTGATGTGAGCATATGTGGAAGAAGTGAGGAAATTGGAGGAACACTTTGACGGACTGCTAACAGAACACGTCCCTCGTGCGGAAAACAGCATTGCTGATAGCCTGTCAAAGTGTGCTGCGCGAAAGCTTCCCGTGGAACCGGGAACCTTTGTGCTCCATTTGAATCAACCCACAGTTCCTCCATCAACGCAGGCCAGTAAGAGAAGAAAGTTGAGTACCGGCAAGTACTTTCCGGCGGAGCTCCCAGAAGCCACCGGCAACGACGCTGCCGGGAACAACGACACGGCTGGTGGTGAGCAGCGGCTTAGCGCGGGACCACAGGTTCTTGCCGTGGAAGCAAGCGCTCCCATGACCGAAGAGAAGCCTTTGGCCCTTGTCGTCGAGCCACAGGCTCCGGCATGGGCACAGCAGATAGTCCGTTTCCTTCAAACAGGAGAACTTCCCGATGAGCAAGAGGAAGCTGAGAAAGTAGCCCGCCAGTCAAGTATGTATCAGTTTGTGGATAGCATCCTATACAGAAAACGACCAAACGGTGTGAAATTGAAGTGTATCTGCAGGGAAGACGGGCTAGAACTGTTGGTGGAGATACATGGAGGCATATGTGGCTCTCACATAGGATCAAGGGCACTTGCCGGCAAAGCTTTCCGGCAAGGCTTCTATTGGCCCACCACCCTCCAGGATGCGACTGAGCTAGTAACCAAGTGTGAAGCGTGCCAGTTCCATTCGAAGAATGTACATCAACCAGCTCAAGCTCTCCAAACAATCCCTCTCTCCTGGCCCTTTTTGGTCTGGGGGCTCGATATCTTGGACCCTTTCCCCCGCGCTGCCGGGGGCTTCGAGTACTTGTACGTCGCTGTCGACAAGTTCATGAAGTGGCCAGAAGTGGAGCCAGTGAGGAAGGTGACAGCGCAATCAGCCGTCAAGTTCTTCAAAGGATTAGTTTGCCGTTTCGGGGTTCCTAACAGGATCATCACCGACAATGACACGCAATTCACGAACCGCACCTTCATGCAGTACGTTCAAGACCTTGGCAGCAAAATCTGTTTTGCGTCTGTCGCTCACCCGAGAAGCAACGACCAAGCAGAAAGAATGAATGCTGAAGTGCTGCGTGGTCTCAAGACAAGAACTTTCGACAAGCTGCGCAAGTGCGGAAAGCGCTGGGTTGATGAGTTGCCGGCGGTTCTTTGGTCAGTCAGGACGACACCAAATCGAGCTACCGGCCAGGCACCCTTCTCCCTAATCTATGGTGCAGAGGCGGTGCTTCCCTCGGAACTCAAATACGGGTCACCTCGAGTACTCGCTTATGATGAAGCTGAGCAAGGGCAACTGCGGCAAGCCGACGTGTTGCTCCTTGAGGAAGATCGTCTTCGGGCGGCTGTGCGAGCTGCACGCTACCAGCAAGCCTTGCGCCGCTACCATAGCCGCAAAGTGCGCGCCCGGAGCCTTGAGGAAGGCGACCTTGTTCTTCGGCGCGCCCAGTCCGCCAAAGGATCAAACAGGTTGACGCCAAAGTGGGAAGGCCCTTACCGGGTAGTACAAGTCACCAGGCCTGGCGCAGTCCGGCTGGAGACCAAAGATGGCACCCCAGTGCAAAACTCATGGAATATTGAGCATCTTCGCAAGTTCTACCCGTGAGGCGCAGTTGTCGGGACATCTCCCGGCAACCTCTTTTGTACAAGCCTTGTCGGCAAGACATGTAACCCTTCGTACAAAGCCAGGCGCAGAACCTGTGCATAATAAAGCTAAGTGCTTCGCGACTCCTCAGACATGTTCATTTACATATCGATGCGTATGATGTTGTGATGTACACTTTGGTTTGTATGAAATAGCTAACGAGCCGTCAAGGTTCCCAAAACTCTCTTTTCTCTTCTGCCTTTTTCTTAAAAGGACAAGGGAATCCCTCGCGCGCAAGTTTCCCGGGGGGAGTGGAGATGGGTACCATTTCTAAATGACGTTCAAGTGATCATTTCATGCAACAAGAAAAACGACGCAGAGAAAAGCTAAGTTGGAAGATTTTACAAATTTTCCTTAGTTACATTCGCATTCTCCCTTGAACGATTTTGCACTTTGTATGAGAAACCTACACGCGAGAGGAACCTTGTCGCGATCGGTCTGCGCTCTAGCTTGCCTCGAGTCCGCTCGGCAAGCCTAGCAGCTGCGTCTTGTCCCGGCAAGTCGCCTTACCGGCAGCAGCACTTCCAGCAGGTTGCTAAGGACCCGTTCCTCAAAGCGCTCGCGGCAAGTATGCGCACCGGCAAGCTTCCAACAAGCGTAGGGAACACAATCATGCAAAGACAAATGAAACAAGGGAAAACGATGCACGCTTATTTAAACCCGGCAAACACCCGATGTTCATTAAGAAAGTACTCGATTACATATTCATCGGCCCTTTGCCAGGGTTTATCTCAAGTGCAATACAAGGGCAAAAGGGGCGCCTAGGCGGATCGCTCCCGGAGAGCCAGATGATGGTGCTGCCGGCGATCAATACGAGACGAAGGAGTCGGAGCCGTCGTCCTCGACCTTCATGCCTGGAGCGCCGCCGTCGTCATCGCCATCATCGTCATCGTCCTCAGTCTCGCTGGAGGAAGCGGTGTCAGAGTCGCTCGAGCTTTCCGCGCAGCACTCCAGACGAGCGCCTGAAGCCCCGAAGAACTTCACGACGAGTGTGTCGGCCCCGTCCAACCTGAAGTGGAGGAGATGCCCCTGCCCCAGGCAGCGAGCACGGATGAAGGACTTCCACCCTCGCGTGAAGTACAAGATGCCATTGGCGGAAGCTTCGACGGCCAGCCGGACCGAGCCATTGCAGCAGCCGTCAACATGCAGCCACAAGCCGCGCAAATCGACGCCCTCCATCTCCCTGGCGAAAGGGCGAGGAAGCCGCAGCCGGCTCCGTGGCTGGTCGCGCAGCTCCACGACGAACTCGCGCGCCGTGTCCTCCGTGTGGCCTTCTGCCAAGGACTGGTTGGCCGGGGGCGGAGTAACGAGCGCACCGCCACGGCCACCTTGTCCCCGGGCGACGCGTCTTCCACAACCACGGCCCGCGGTTCCACCCCGAGCACTGGGGCCGGCCTCCGCTGCCGCAGCAGAAGCGCCAGCACGATCTTGAAGAGAAGCCCGTGTGGCGGTGGCAGGCCCACGAGCCCGGCCTTTCCCCCTCACCATGGTGCCCACAGAAGCGGGAGGAAGAGGAAGGAGGCGAGGGTAGTAGTCGCCGGAAGGATGGGGCGAAGGAAGTGGATGAGCATCGCATCCCGCAGACCCCTCTTTATAGGGAGGATGTGGGGGCTGGCTCTTCACCGTCCTCGGGCGGCCGCCCAAACTCCCCAATCCTGCACCCTGCATTCATGAGCAGGCGCGCCACTCCGGCGACCGTCCAAGTTCGCCAATCCCGCGTTCTACGCCCATTGACAGGCGCACCACTCCAACGACCGCCCCTCTTCGCCAATCCACTGCCTTGCATGTATGCAGACGCGTGTGATGGAGGGGCGCAGAAAAAGGAGGAGTAAAGACAGATATGGCAGTTACCCCTTGCCACGCGTAGCCGCGCGCCGGTTCACGACTAGCCCGACGGCAGGAGTTGCCGGAAGACGGCCGAGGACGCACCCAAGTCCAGATTAGTGAGGAAGCAAAAAAGATCTCAGGGAATGGAGATCATCATGGCCAAAATTGTAACGACAGTTTCCCGCGTGTCTATGCATTACTTGGGCCTAGCCCAACGACGCTTCGGACGCGCGTATGGCCCAGGCCCGGGGGCTCCTGTCGGTGTATAAAACATGGGTATTTTATACCCTCACTTATGCACAGACAGTAGCAGCCTCCTTGCCGGCCAAGACCTTGCCAGGAACTGCCAAGGCCAAGACTCTAAGCCCAGCTGAAGGAGCTACCAGAGAGAAGCTCAAGGCTCGGCACTCAACCAGTACCAAAGGTGAAGACACTCCTTGCCGGCAAGCATAAACCGGCAAGGTGAAGACCCGTCAAGCTCCATGCTGGCAAGCATATGCTAGCCCTCCAGCGCTCCACCTCGCCGCACAGGTGTTCGCTGTTGCGTGAGGTGTCGACCGCGCAGGTTGGTTGGTGAGGCTTGTCGGGCACGTGTCAGCTCGCTGGGACAAGATTTGCCTCCAATGACACCCATCCAGGAGGCGTGTCAAGATAATACGAGGTAGTTGGGCAAGCGGTGCAGAAACCTTGCCGGGACTGCCTCTCCACGCGACACCTAAGCGCTGCATTTAATGCCTTTGTCCTAAACTGGCAGAGTTAGGTATGATAGCACTGTTCACTATCTAGTCACGCTGTAATTACTGTTTTGCCACTGTGGTAACCCCTTGGACTATAAAAGGAGGGCCAAGGCAACAATTTAGAGGATTCGGACCCCTTTTCAAACACAAGCACCTCTCGCGTAGCTGCTCTCTCCGCACCTTGCCGGGAGAAGAGCTCCTTGTACTGTGCTTCCACACCACTAATACACCAAAAGTAGGAGTAGGGTTTTACGCTTCTTAGCGGCCCAAACCTGGGTAAAATCCCTCGCGTTCCGTTGTTCATGCTCTTTGTGTGTGCCGATCCTCCCTGCCGAACCACAAAGGGGCTGCATGGCCCCATAGATGGTCGTACCCCGACACGGTGCATCCAAACCTCGTGATATGATACACTCTATCACACATAAGCCTCCTTATATCTTCCTCAAAACAGCCACCATACCTACCTATCATGGCATTTCCATAGCCATTCCGAGATATATTGCCATGCAAGTTCCACTGTTCCATTTTTATGACACACATCATTATTATCATATTGCTTTGCATGATCATATAGCTGACATAGTATTTGTGGCTCAACCACCATTCATCATTTTTTATACATGTTATGCTAGTATCATTGCACATCCTGGTACACCGCCAGAGGCATTCATATAGAGTCATATTTTTGTTCTAGTTTCGAGTTGTAATTTTCTTTTGAGTTGTAAGTAAATAGAAGTATGATGATCATCATTATTAGAGCATTGTCCCAGTGAGGAAATAAAAAAAAGCCAAAAAGTGCCCACGAAAAAAGAAAAAAAAAGAGAAGAAATAAAAATATGACTTTCAGGATGAAGCGCCGCCGTCTCGAGGCTATATAAGGTCTTTTGCCCTAAAAAAATTAATGAGAAGACTTTCAGGATGAAGCGCCGCCGTCTCGAGGCGGAACCTATGTGCCACTTGTGAGTTGCGTTGGGATTTCCCCGAAGAGGAGAGGATGCTGCAGTACAGTAGAGATAAGTATTTCCCTCAGTTATGAAACCAAGGTTATCAATCCAGTAGGAGAATCACGCAACAACTCGTTAGCAGTACCTGCACACAAAACAACAAATCCTCGCACCCAACGCAAACAAGGGGTTGTCAATCCCTTGGCGGTCAATTGCAAGATTAAATTGTATGGTGATAGATAAATAGATCAAAGAAAAATAAAAAATAAAATAAATAAAGTAAAAGTGCAGCAAGGCATTTTTAGGATTTTCAATATATAATTAAGATAGACCCGGGGGCCATAGTTTTCACTAGAGGCTTCTCTCTTGAAAACAGCATACGGTGGGTGAACAAATTACTGTTGGGCAACTGATAGAAAAGCAAATAATCATGACGATATCCAAGGCAATGATCATGTATATAGGCATCACGTCCGAGACAAGTAGACCGACTCCTGCCTGCATCTACTACTATTACTCCACACATCGACCGCTATCCAGCATGCATCTAGTGTATTAAGTCCATGAAGAACGGAGTAACGCCTTAAGCAAGATGACATGATGTAGACAAAGTAAACTCACGCATGAATAAACCCCATCTTTTTACCCTTAATAGCAATGATACATACGTGTCATGTCCCTTTCTGTCACTGGGATTGAGCACCGCAAGATCGAACCCATTACAAAGCACCTCTCCCATTGCAAGATAAATCAATCTAGTTGGCCAAACCAAATCAATAGATCAGGGAGAAATACGAAGATATAATAATCATGCATAAAAGAGTTCAGAGAAAACTCAAATAATATTCATGGATAATCTGATCATAAACTCACAATTCATCGGATCCCAACAAACACACCGCAAAAAATGATTACATCGAATAGAACTCCAAGAACATCGAGGAGAACATTGTTTGAAGATCAAAAAGAGAGAAGAAGAAGCCATCTCGCTACTAACTATGGACCCGAAGGTCTGTGGTAAACTACCCACGCATCATCGGAAGGGCAGCAAGGTTGATGTAGAGCCCCTCCGTGATCGATTCCCCCTCCGGCGGAGTACCGGAAAAGGCCTCCAGATGGGATCTCTCGAGAACAGAAACTTGCGGTGGTGGAAAAAGTATTTCGTGGACTCCTCTGGTGGTTTCCCGATTTTAGAGAATTTATAGAGGTGGAATTAGGTCAAACAGAGCCGTGTGGGCCCCACGAGGTACCAGGGAGCCCCCTCCCTGGGGCGCGCCGTGGTACCTCGTGGGCCACCGCTTCATCTTCTCGTCCCCTCCTGAAGCTTCTAGTGTTTGTTATGTCCAAAAAAAATCTCCAAAAAGTTTCGTGGCATTTGGACTTTGTTTGGTACTGATATTCTGGAAAACCAAAAACAGGCAAAAAACAACAACTGGCACTGGGCACTAAGTTAATAGGTTAGTCCCAAAAATTGATATATAATTGCTGTAAATGTATATAAAAACATCCAAGATTGATACTATAATAGCATGGAACAATCAAAAATTATAGATACGTTGGAGACGTATCAAGCATCCCCAAGCTTAATTCCTGCTCGTCCTCGAGTAGGTAAATGATAAAAACAGAATTTTTGGTGTGGAATGCTACCTATCATATTCATCGTATATTCTTTTCTTTATAACATTGACATTTGGACTTGAATGATTCAAAGCAATAGTCTATAGTTTGACATGAAGATATAAATACTCATGCATACTAACAAGCAACCATGCCTTTTAGAATATCAATGCTAAAGAAAGTTATCCCTAGCCCATTATGCTCAATCATTGATCCATTCATGAAACACACTCAATATTAGCTACACACAATGCACAAGTATGACAATAGTGCTCTCTAGTTGGTGCTTTGTAAGAGAAGATGGAGACTCAAAATAAAAATAAAAATTGTATAAAAGTAAATACATAAGCCCTTCACAGAGGGAAGCAGAGACTTGCAGATGTGCCAGAGCTCAAGGCTTAAATTAGAGAGATAAAATTATCTTGAGAGGCATGCTTTTCCTGTCAACGAAAACGACCGAGAATTCCCAATATCTTCCATGCTAGACACATCATAGGCGGTTCCCAAACAAAAAATAAAGTTTATTTCCTTTCCACCATTCTTTCACAATCCATGGCTAGCCGTATCCACGGGTTCCCTCCATACCAACATTTTCCAAGGAATTTATTATTATCATCATATTAAATTTTTTTCATTTTATTTCGGGACTAAGCATCCCTATTACCTGCCACTCTCTCGTGCAATGACAAGTGAATAAACACTCATCGTGAGAATAACACACCTAGCATGGAAAATATTGGCCACCCCCTACCGCTTCATGAGCGGTACGGGCACACAAAATGGAAAATTATTTTGAAAATTTAGAGTTGGCACATGCAAATTTACTTGGAACGGCATGGAAATACCGCATATAGGTAGGTATGGTGGACTCATTTGGCACAACTTGGGTTTAAGGAGTTGGATGCACAAGCAGTATTCCCGCTTAGTACAAATGAAGGCTAGCAAATAGATTGAGAAGCGACCGACCAAAAAGCGAAAACGGTCATAAACATGCATTGAACATAACTAACACCGAATAATGCACCATAAGTAGGATATAATTTCTTTGCATAACCATTGACTTTATGTGCATGCATAGGGAATCACAAACCTTAACACCAATATTCTTACTAAATCATAATTACTCACTAACATGACTCACATATTATCATCTCCATATCGCAAAACTATTGCAAGGAACCAAACTTATCATATCCAATGATCTTTCATGAAAGTTTTTATTATATCCCTCTTGAATATTCATCACTTTGGGACCAAACTCATATCTTGTGCAAATTACCATTACTATTATCAACTCTCAAAAAGATATAAGTGAAGCATGAGAGTGCACATATTTCTTCAAAATTTATCAACTCTCAAAATAATATAAGTGAAGCATGGGAGTTCAAATATTTCTTCAAAATTTCAATCTTATCAACTCTCAAAATAATATAAGTGAAGCATGATAGTTTAAATATTTCTTCAAAACTTAGCCACCACCGTGCTCAAAAAGATTTAAGTGAAGCACTAGAGCAACTGCCTAGCTCAAAAAATTTAAGTGAAGCACATAGAGTATTCTAACAAATCATGATTAACGTGTGGCTCTCTCAAATAGGTGTGTCCAGCAAAGATGATTGTGACAAAATAAAAAGCAAACAAAGCAAAGACTCATATAATACACGACGCTCCAAGTAAAACACATATCATGTGATGAATAAAAATATAGCTCCAAGTAAAATTACCGATAGTTGGTAGAAGAAAGAGGGGATGCCTTCCGGGGCATCCCCAAGCTTAGACGCTTGAGTCTTCCTTGAATATTACCTTGGGGTGCCTTGGGCATCCCCAAGCTTAGGCTCTTGCCACTCCTTGTTCCTTCATCTATCGTGATCTCACCCAAAACTTGAAAACTTCAATCACACAAAACTCAACAAAACCTTCGTGAGATCCGTTAGTATAACAAACAAATCCTTAACTCTAAGTACTGTTGTAAATTGATTCATATTTAATATTGGCATAATGCTACTTGATAACCCACAAGTATAGGGGATCAATTGTAGCTTTTTCGATAAATAAGAGTGTCGAACACAACGAGGAGCTAAAGGTAGAATTAATATTCCCTTCAAGTTCTATCGACCACCGATACAACCCTATGCGCACTTAACGTTCGCTTTACCTAGAACAAGTATGAAACTATTTTGTAGGTGATAGGATAGGTTTGCAAAAATAAAACTAGAAGTACTTTGCGAGAATAAAACTACGAATAATTTGCAAGATAATAAAAGTTAGTTGTTTAGTAGAAAGCTTTTGTAAACAAGAGAATGATTTGTCCCTAGGCAATCGATAACTAGACCGGTAATCATTGTTGCAATTTTATATGAGGGAGAGCCATGAGCTAACATACTTTCCGTACTTGGATCATATGCACTTATAATTGGAACTCTAGCAAGCATCTGCAACTACCAAATATCATTAAGGTAAAACCCAACCATAGCATTAAGTATCAAGTCCCCTTTACTCCCATACGCAACAACCCCCTTACTCGGGTGTAAGCTTATGTCACTCTAGCCGCCCACCATAAGAGAATTATGAACGTATTGCAAACCCTACAGTGGGAATCCCTCATGCTTGCGCGACACGGAGGGCACCATAGGACAGCACCAAAATAAAACATACAACTCAAACCAATCACGATCATCAATCAACCCATAGGACAAAACGAATCTACTCAAACATCATAGAATGGCAACACATCATTGGATAATAATATGTAGCATTAAGCACCATGTTTAAGTAGAGATTACAGCGGGGAGAAGAGGTGTTACACAGCTGCATAGAGGGGGAGAGAGTTGGTGTTGACGGCGGCGAAGTTGTTGGTGTAGATCGCCGTCACGATGGTTCCCCCGGTGGCGTTCCGGCGCCACCGGGAGAGAGGGGAGAGAGCCCCCCTCCTTCTTCTTCTTCCTTGGCCTCCCCCCTAGATGGGAGGAGAGTTTCCCCTCTGGTCCATGGCTGCCATGGCGGCGGAGGGGTAGGAGCCCCTCCTAGATTGGATCTCTCTCTCTGTTCTCTTCTGTTTCGCGTTCCTGATTTCTGGCCTTTCACCGTTTCTTAAATTCCCGGAGATCCGTAACTCCGAAGATCCGTAACTCCGATTGCGCTGAAATTTTAACACGATTTTTCTGGATATTAGCTTCCTTGCGGCCGAAGAAGAGCCCCAACCGACTTACGGTGTGCTCACGAGGCACCACCACGCGCCAGGGGGGGACCCGCGCCCAGGTGGTTTGTGGAGGCTGTGGGCCTCCGTTTGCATTGATTCCACCTCCCAAAAATCACATATATTCCAAAATAATTCTCTGTAAAATTTGATTGCATTTGGACTTCATTTGATATGGATTTTCTGTGAAACAAAAAACAAGCAGAAAACAGGAACTGGCACTAGGCACTGGATCACTATGTTAGTCCCAAAAATAATATAAAATGTTGCCAAAAATATGTGAAAGTTGTAGAATATTGGCATGAAACAATCAAAAATTATAGATACGACGGAGACGTATCAGCATCCCCAAGCTTAATTTCTGCTCGTCCTCGAGTAGGTAAATGATAAAAAAAGATAATTTTTGATGTGGAATGCTACCTAGCATAATCTTGATCATATAATCTAATCATGGCATGAATATTAAGACACGAGTGATTCAAAGCAATAGTCTATAATTTGATATGAAGACATCAATACTCAGGCATCCCAACAAACAATCATGCCTTTCAGAATAAAAATGCTAAAGAACATTATCCCTACAAAATCATATAGCCTTATCATGCTCCATCTTCTTAACACAAAGTATTTATCATGTACTACCCTGGTGTCAGCCAAGCAATTGGTTCATACTTTTTAACGCGCTTCAGCTTTTTCAACCCCCACGCAATACATGAGCGCAAGCCATGGATATAGCACTATGGGTGGAATAGAATGCGGTGGTAGAGATTAATATGGAGAAGACAAAAAAGGAAGAAAGTCTCACATCAACGCGACTAATCAACGGGCTATGGAGATGCCCATCAATTGATGTCAATGCGAGGAGTAGGGTTTGCCATGCAACGGATGCACTAAGAGCTATAAGTGTATGAAAGATCAAACTTAAAACTAAGTGGGTGTGCATCCAACTTGCTTGCTCAAGACCTCGGGCAATTGAGGAAGCCCATCATCGGAATATACAAGCCAAGTTCTATAATGAAAATTCCCACTAGTGTATGAAAATGAAAGCATAGGAGACTCTCTATATGAAAAACATGGTGCTACTCTGAAGCACAAGTGTGGTAAAGGATAGTAACATTGCCCCTTCACTCTTTTTCTCTCATTTCATATTTTTTTTGTTTTCTCTTTTTTTTTCTTTTTTTTCTTGGGCTCTTTTTGGCCTCTTTTTTATTTATTTTTTATTTTGTCCAAAGTCTCATCCCGACTTGTGGGTGAATCATAGTCTCCATCATCCTTTCCTCACTAGGACAATGCTCTAATAATGAATAATGATGATCATCACACTTCTATTTACTTACAACTCAAAAAATTATAACTCGATACTAGAACAAAGTATGACTCTATATGAATACCTCTGGCAGTGTACCAGGATGTGCAATGATCTAGCGTAGCAAAGATATCAAAAAACGGACAGGCCATGAAAATATCATGCTAGCTATCTTACGATCATGCAAAGCAATATGACAATGAATGCTCAAGTCATGTATATGATGATGCTGGAAGTTGCATGGCAATATATCTCGGAATGGCTATGGAAATGCCATAATAGGTAGGTATGGTGGCTGTTTTGAGGAAGATATAAGGAGGCTTATGTGTGATAGAGCGTATCATATCACGGGGTTTGGATGCACCGGCGAAGTTTGCACCAACTCTCGAGGTGAGAAAGGGCAATGCACGGTACCGAAGAGGCTAGCAAATTGCGGGAGGGTGAGAGTGCATATAATCCATGGACTCACATTAGTCATAAAGAACTCACATACTTATTGCGAAAGTTTATTAGCCCTCGAAGCAAAGTACTACTATGCATGCTCCTAGGGGGGAGGTTGGTAGGATTTAACCATCGCGCGCCCCTAACCTCCACGCAAAGGAAGACAATCAATAATAAATCATGCTCCAACTTCTTAGCATAACAAGAGACTATACGTGCATGCTTCAGGAATCGCAAAACTTAACACCAATATTCTTACTAAACCACAATCATTCACTGGTACTACCCACATATTATCATCTCAATATCGCAAAACTATTGCAAGGAATCAAACATATCATATTCAGTGATCTACAAGTTTTATGTAGGATTTTATGACTAACCATGTGAATGACCAATTCCTGTTGACTCTCTAAACAGATATAAGTGAAGCAAGAGAGTTTAATTCTTTCTACAAAAGACCATGCTCTAATAAATATAAGTGAAGCAAAAGAGCGTTCTACAAATAACGGTTTTCTATATGAAGAGAAACAGGCATCCAAACTTCAAATGATATAAGTGAAGCACATGAAGCATTCTATAAAGCCATACTCAAAAGATATAAGTTAAGTGCATGAAGCATTCTATAAATCAACCAAGGACTATCTCATACCAGCATGGTGCATAAAAGAAACGGGAAAAATAAACACAAAAGATGCTCCAAGAATTTACGCATATCATGTGAACAAAACAAAAACCGAGACATACCGATAATGTTCGAATAAAGATGGGATGCCTTCCGGGGCATCCCCAATCTTAAACGCTTGAGTCTCCTTGAATATTTACTTGGGGTGCCTTGGGCATCCCCAAGCTTGAGCTCTTGCCTCTCCTCATTTTTCTCATATCAATACCTCCTCGATCTTCGAACACTTCATCCACACAAAACTTAACCGAACTTTTTATTAGAAGGGTTAGTACATATAACATCAAATCCCATCATGTCCTGCTCTAACATTATTGTATAATTATAATAAAACATTACCCACTGTATGCTATCACAATTCTATGCCTCCCAAGTCAATGGGGCTCAACAAGATTTCAAACATAAGCAAATAACGAAACTATAACAGCAATCTGTGAAAATAGGACAGTCTGTAAAGATACAAATATTACATATACTTCTGTAACTAAAAAAATTCTGAAAAATTAGGAAAAAATAAATAATTTGCATAGCAGTATTGTGTAAAAATTTCAGAATTTTTGCATGTTCCAGTAAAAAATGTAAATTCACGCACTACAGCAAAAGTTTCTGTTTTTGCACTGCACATACCAAACAAGCAATTTAAACATCCTAACGGTAAGTCTTGGCACATTATTTTTATAATACAATGGATTTGTACAAGGGGATAATTATTTTTGTTGAAAAGTTTCTGTAATTCAAGATTCACAAAGTTTCCATGGGCATGAACAAAGTTCAAGGAGCTCCCCCACTTCAACGGTGCTCACCTTTCTTACTTTCACTTTCCTTTTTGAAAAGTTTTAGGTTCCCCTCTATATTTTTTTGTTTTTAAACTTTATAAAAGCACTCAACAGAAATAAATGACTCTCTAAAACTTCCGGGTTGTCTCCCTGGCAACGCTTTCTTTAAAGCCATTAAGCTAGGCATAAAGTGCTCAAGTAATCGATCCACCCGGATCCCAAGGTATATCAAAGCCAATTTTAATTAACAATGATTTGTAATTTAGTAGTGAGCACAAAGTAATATAAATCGTATAACAACAAAGTCTAACTCTCTTCCTATGCATCGGCATGTCATAAAAGAACAATTCATGCACATCAAATAAAGGCCAATGCATAGCATAAGTAGTTTCTTGCAATTTTATCGTATTGGAAACATAGAGAGGTAGAGATGTAGTTCCTCTCTCATAATAATTGCAAGTAGGAGCAGCAAGCACATGCATATTATATTCATCAAAATTATCATGTGTAGTAGTAAAATGCAACCCATCAATATAATCCTTAATAAGAGCAAACTTCTCCGATATAGTGTAGTTGGGAGAATTCAAAAAGATAATAGGACTATCATGTGTGGGTGCAATAGCAACAATTTCATTATTAACATAAGGAACTATAGCAAGTTCATCTCCATAAGCATAATTCATATTGGCATCATGGCCATAATCATAGCAAGCATCAATTTCATCGAAAAGGGATATTTCAAACGAATCAAAGGGATCATAGCAATCATCATAGCATTCATCCTTCGGTAAGCACGAAGGGAATTTAAACAATGTATGAGATAAAGAGTTACTCTCATCAGAAGGTGGGCACGGGTGATCAATCCGCTCTTCCTCCTTTTGTTCTTCGCTCTCCTCATCATCTTTTTCATCTAATGAGCTCACAGTTTCATCAATTTCTTCTTCCATAGGTTCCTGTAAAATATTAGTCTCTTCTTGGAGAGCGGAAGTGTCCTCAATATATTCTTTCACATAAGCATTAGAAGCATAGTTTTCATGGCAATATTTAAGTATGGCAAAAATTTCAGATTTGTAAAGAGTAGCATCATACTTTTCAATCAAAGAAGCAATTTCATAAGCACCCTTAAAAGCAACAAATTCTTCAATTTGTTCAATATCATAGTAACTATAAACACCTTTAGCATAAGAAGATATGATTCCATTATCACTAAACTCACATTGGTAGGGAAGGTGTTTCTTTGGGTCTTCAGAACAACAAGTAAAATCTTGTATTTCGCACAAATTCCAAGCATAGCAATTCAAAGTATTAATATGATGCCATAAGAGTTTCCCTTTTTGAGACAAGTGGTGTCGCACAAAATAAGCATGCTCATTTAATGATTTTCCCCTGGGGTGTGCCGTGGTGCCTCGTGGGCCTCTGCTTCATCTTCTCGTCCCCTCCCAAAGCTTCTAGTGTTTGTTATGTCCAGAAAAAAATCTCCAAAAAGTTTCATGGCATTTGGACTTCGTTTGGTACTGATATTCTGGAAAACCAAAAACAGGCAAAAAACAGCAACTGGCACTGGGCACTAAGTTAATAGGTTAGTCCCAAAAAATGATATATAATTGCTGTAAATGTATATAAAAACATCCAAGATTGATACTATAATAGCATGGAACAATAAAAAATTATAGATACGTTGGAGACGTATCACCAGGCAGGAGCTATTTTGCTCTCCGGCGGAGCGATTCCGCCGGGGATACTTCCCTCCGGGAGGGGGAAATCGAAGCCATCGACATCACCAACGATCCTCTCATCGCGGGAGGACCAATCTTCATCAACATCTTCACCAGCACCATCTCATCTCAAACCCTAGTTCATCTCTTGTATTCAATCTTTGTCCAAAAACCTCAAATTGGTACCTGTGGGTTGCTAGTAGTGTTGATTACATCTTGTAGTTGATGCTAGTTGGTTTATTTGGTGGAAGATTATATGTTCAGATCCTTAATGATATTCAATACCCCTTTGATCTTAAACATGAATATGATTTGTGAGTAGTTACTTTTGTTCTTGAGGACATGGGAGAAGTCTTGTCATAAGTAATCATGTGAATTTGGTATTCGTTCGATATTTTGATGATATGTATGTTGTTGCTTCCTTTAGAGGTGTCGTGTAAATGTCGACTACATGACACTTCACCATCTTTGGGCATAAGGGAAGGCATTGTGGAGTAGTAATTAGATGATGGGTTTCTAGAGTGATAGAAGCTTAAACCCTAGTTTATGCGCTATTCCGTAAGGGGCTGATTTGGATCCATATGTTTCATGCTATGGTTAGAGTTATCTTAATTCTTCTTTCATAGTTGCGGATGCTTGCGAGAGGGGGTAATCATAAGTGGGAAGCTTGTTCAAGTAAGAACAGCACCCAAGCACCGGTCCACCCACATATCAAATTATCAAAGTAGCGAACGTGAATCAAACAAACATAATGAAAGTGACTAGATGAAATTCCCATGTGTCCTCGAGAACGCTTTGCTTATTATACGAGTTCGTTCCGGCTTGTCCTTTGCTATAAAAAGGATTGGGCCACCTTGCTGCACTTTTGTTACCGTTATTACTTGTTACTTGTTATGAATTACATTGCTACCAAACTATTTGTTACCTACAATTTCAGTGCTTGTAGAGAATACCTTGCTGAAAACCGCTTGTCATTTCCTTCTGCTCCTCGTTGGGTTTGACACTCTTACTTTTCGAAAGGACTACGGTTGATCCCCTATACTTGTGGGTCATCCAGACTCTTTTCTGGCGCCGTTGCCGGGGAGTGAAGCGCCTTTGGTGAGTGGAATTTGGTAAGGAAACATTTATATTGCGTGCTGAAATTTACTGTCACTTGTCATTATGGACAGTAATCCTTTGAGGGGCTTGTTCGGGGTATCTTCACCTCGAACGGAAGCAATGAAAGTTGCCCCTCAACCTACTGAAGCTACTGAAAATATTTATTATGAAATTCCTTCGGGTATGGTAGAGAAACTGCTAGCTAATCCTTATGCAGGAGATGGAACGGTGCACCCTGATATGCACTTGATATATGTGGATGAAATTTGTGGATTGTTTAAGCTTGCAGGTCTATCCGGAGATGGAGTTAAGAAGAAAGTATTCCCTTTATCTTTGGAGTGAAAGGCATTGACATGGTACAGGCTATATGATGATACTGAAACATGGGACTGGAACCGGTTGAAGCTGGAATTTCACCAGAAATTTTATCCTATGCACTTGGTTCATCGTGATCGGAATTATATATATAATTTTTGGCCTCGTGAAGGAGAAAGTATCACTCAAGCTTGGGGGAGGCTTAAGTATATGTTCCATACATGCCTCAATCATGAGCTCTCAAGAGAAATAATTATTCAAAACTTTTATGCTCGGCTTTCTCATAATGATCGATCCATGCTCGATACTTCTTCTAATGGTTCCTTTATGAAGAGGACTATTGAATTCAAATGGGATCTTCTGGAAAGAATTAAACGCAAGTCTGAAGATTGGGAAATCGGCAAAGGTAAAGAGTCAGGTATAAATCTTGAGTTTGATTGTGTCAAATCTTTTATGGAAACTGATGCTTTTCATAAGTTTAGTACTAAATATGGACTTGACTCTGAGATTGTAGCTACCTTTTGTGAATCTTTTGCTGCTCATGTTGATCTCCCTAAGGAGAAATAGTTTAAATATCATCCACCTATTGAATTAAATGAAGAATACATTATTGTTAAAGAAGAAACAATTGTTTACAATGTTGATCCAGTTGTGCCCACTGCTTATATTGAGAAACCTCCTTTCCCTGTTAGGATTAAGGAACATGCTAAAGCTTCAACTGTGGTTAACAAAATTAATATAAGAACACCTAGACCTTCTGAACAAATTAAAGTTGAACCTAATATTGCAATGGTTAAAGATCTTTTGGTTGATGATATTGATGGGCATGTTATATATTTTTGTGATGAGGCTGCTAGAATTGCTAAACCTGTTAGAAATAAACGAGATATGCTAGATAAGAATAAGCTTGTAGTTGGCATGCCTGTTGTTTCTGTTAAGATTGGAGATCATTGCTATCATGGTTTATGTGATATGGGTGCTAGTGTGAGTGCTATTCCGTTCTCTTTATATCAAGAAGTAATTCATGATATTGCACCTGTTGAGATAGAAGATATTGATGTTACTATTAAGCTTGCGAATAGAGATACTATTACACCACTTGGGATTGTTAGAGATGTTGAAGTCTTGTGTGGTAAGATCAAATACCCTACTGATTTCTTAGTACTTGGTTCACAACAAGATAATTTTTGTCCCATTATATTCGGTAGACCTTTCTTGAATACCGTTAATGCTGAAATTGATTGTGTTAAAGAGAAGGTTAGAGTTAAGTTTGGTGATATATCTCATGAATTTAATTTCTCTAAGTTTAGTAGACAACCTCATGATAAGGAATTACCCAATAAAGATGAAATTATAGGTCTTGCTTCTATTGTTGTGCCTCCTACTGATCCTTTAGAACAATATTTGCTAGACCATGAAAATGATATGCACATGAATGAAAGAAATGAAATAGATGAGTTGTTCTTTAAGCAAGCACCTATCCTTAAACATAATTTGCCTGTTGAAACTTTAGGAGATCCTCCTCCACCGAAGGGTGATCTCGTGTTTGAATTAAAGCAATTACCTGATACACGTAAATATGCTTATCTGGATGAAAAGAAGATATATCATGTTATTATTAGTGCTAACCTTTCAGAGCATGAAGAAAAGAGATTACTTAAAACTCTAAAGAAGCACCGTGCCGCTATTGGATATACTCTCAATGATCTTAAGGGCATTAGTCCCACTTTATATCAGCATAAAATTCATATGGAGCCAGACGCTAAACCCGTTGTTGATCATCAAAGAAGGCTGAATCCTAAAATGAAGGATGTGGTAAGAACTGAAATATTAAAGCTTCTGGAGGCAGGTATAATTTATCCCATAGCTGATAGTAGATGGGTAAGTCATGTTCATTATGTCCCTAAGAAAGGAGGTATTACTGTTGTTCCTAATGATAAAAATGAACTTATTCCACAAAGAATTGTAACTAGCTATAGGATGGTAATTGATTTCAGAAAATTAAATAAAGCTACTAGGAAAGATCATTACCCTTGGCCTTTTATTGATCAAATGTTAGAAATAGTATCTAAGCAAACACACTTTTGCTTCCTAGATGGTTATTCTGGTTTCTCTCAAATACCTGTTTCACCTGAAGATCAAGAGAAAACCACATTTATTTGTCCTTTTGGAACTTATGCTTATCGTCGTATGCCTTTTGGTTTATGTAATGCACCTGCTACCTTTCAAAGATGTATGACTGCTATATTCTCTGACTTTTGTGAAAAGATTGTTGAGGTTTTCATGGATGATTTCTTCATTTACGGAACTTCTTTTGATGATTGCTTGAGCAACCTTGATCGAGTTTTGCAGAGATGTGAAGAAACTAATCTTGTCTTGAACTGGGAGAAGTGCCACTTTATGGTGAATGAAGGTATAGTCCTTGGGCATAAAAATTTTGAAAGAGGTATTGAAGTTGATAAAGTTAAAGTTGATGCAATTGAGAAAATGCCATGTCCTAAAGATATCAAAAGTATAAGAAGTTTCCTCGGTCATGCTAGTTTCTATAGAAGGTTTATAAAAGACTTCTCTAAAATTTCTAGGCCTCTTACTAATCTCTTGCAAAAAGATGTGCCATTTGTTTTTGATGATGATTGTGTAGAAGCCTTTGAAATACTTAAGAAAGCCTTAATTTCTGCACCTATTGTTCAACCACCTGATTGGAACCTACCCTTTGAAATTATGTGTGATGCTAGTGATTATGCTATTGGTGCTGTTCTAGGACAAAGAGTTGATAAGAAATTGAATGTTATTCATTATGCTAGTAAAACTCTAGATAGTGCTCAAAGAAATTATGCTACTACTGAAAAAGAATTTTTAGTAGTTGTGTTTGCATGTGATAAATTCAGATCTTACACTGTTGACTCCAAAGTTACTATTCATACTGATCATGCTGCTATTAAATACCTTATGGAAAAGAAAGATGCTAAACCTAGACTTACTAGGTGGGTTCTGTTGCTACAAGAGTTTGATTTGAATATTATTGATAGAAAGGGAGCTGAGAATCCCGTAGCTGATAATTTGTCTAGAATGGAGAATGTTCTTCATGACCCACTTCCTATTAATGATGATTTCCCTGATGAACAACTAGCTGTGATAAATAATTCTCGTAATACTCCTTGGTATGCAGACTATGCTAATTACATTGTTGCTAAATATATATACCACCTAGTTTCACATACCAACAAAAGAAAAAGTTCTTCTTTGATTTAAGACATTACTTTTGGGATGACCCACATTTATATAAAGGAGTAGATGGTGTTATTAGACATTGTGTACCCGAGCATGAACAGGAACAAATCCTACGAAAGTGTCACTCCGAGGCATATGGAGGACACCATGCGGGAGACAGAACTGGACACAAGGTATTACAATCTGGTTTTATTGGCCTACTCTCTTCAAAGATGCACGTAAGTTTGTCCTCTCTTGTGATGAATGTCAAAGAATTGGTAATGTTGGTAGACGTCAGGAAATGCCTATGAAGTATTCACTTGTTATTGAACCATTCGATGTGTGGGGTTTTGATTATATGGGACCTTTTCCTAAATCCAATGGATACACTCATATTTTAGTTGTTGTTGATTACGTTACTAAGTGGATAGAAGCTATTCCAACTAGTAGTGCTGATCATAACACTTCTATTAAAATGCTTAAAGAAGTTATATTTCCGAGGTTTGGAGTCCCTAGATATTTAATGACTGATGGTGGTTCACATTTTATTCATGGTGCTTTCCATAAATTGCTTACTAAATATGATGTTAACCATAGAATTGCATCTCCTTATCATCCTCAGTCTAGTGGTCAAGTTGAATTAACTAATAGAGAAATAAAATTAATTTTGCAAAAGACCGTTAATAGATCTAGAAAGAATTGGTCTAAGAAACTTGATGATGCACTATGGGCTTACATAACTGCTTATAAAAATCCTATGGGTATGTCTCCATATAAAATGGTCTATGGAAAAGCATGTCATTTACCTCTTGAGTTAGAACATAAAGCATATCGGGCAATTAAAGAACTTAACTATGATTTCAAACTTGCAGTGAAAAGAGGTTATTTGATATTAGCTCCCTAGATGAATGGAGAACCCAAGCCTATGAAAATGCCAAGTTATTTAAAGAAAAGGTCAAAAGATGGCATGATAAAAGAATCCAAAAATGGGAATTCAAAGCAGGTGATCATGTTTTATTATACAATTCTCGTTTAAGATTTTTTGCAAGAAAACTTCTCTCTAAATGGGAAGGACCGTATATCATCGAAGAAGTTTATCGCTCCGGAGCCATCAAAATAAACAACTCCGAAGGCAATAATCCGAGAGTGGTGAATGGACAAAGAATTAAGCATTATATCTCAGGTACTCCCATTAATGTTGAAACTAATATTATTCAGACAATGACACCGGAGGAACACATCAAAGAGTCCTTCCGGAACGCTCCAGAACCCTGAAAAGAGGTAGGTATGTGATACGGTAAGTAAACCGACTCCAAAAGTTCCATAAAAATTATTTCTGTTCGTTTTGGAATATTAGAAAAATTACAAAAATAAGAAACAGCCGAGGGGACCCACGAGTCGCCCACAAGGCAACAGGGCGCGACCCCCCTGGGGCACGCCGTGATGCCTTGTGGGCCCCTCGTGTTCCCTCCCGACTCTGTTTTCCTCTCGTATGCTTGTTTTACAAGATAAAAATTCTTTATATATACTCACGGGTGTTTTGACCACCGCATTGCAAGTTTCTCCTCTGTTCTTGTTTCGTGTTGTTTTTTGTCAGATTTTCAAGGCTGGGCATCAAGTCCTCCGCTTCCTCTAACAACGTGGGAGACGGCGCTTGGTTGTTACAGATGGAACTCAGGAGAGAGGAGGAGGAATAGGTTACCATGGAAGAAGATGATGGAGATTCACTGGAGGTTCACCCTCCGGCTTCCGAGAGGGGTACCCTTGCCGGCATCTCCATGACTCCAAATCCTCATCAAGCCATAAGAAGCGCTACAAGCCATGGGAGTCTAGAGGTACAAGAAGGGCTTCCTCCTAGGAGACCCTTGCACAGGTTACATTGGAACAATTTTCATAATTTGGCCCACAATTATGGGATTGAAAACACTCCTCGTATGCACATACCTTCCAATTGGGATATTTCCCATCCAAGTGAGAACGATGCAGGAAAGGGATCATGGTGGCCGGAAAATAAACATATTATGGTGGAAGTGCAAAAGAACGCCACCGCGATTCAGCAGTTGCTTTGGGAGGTCGAGAGTTTGAAGGATATCTTATTAAATATTTTAAAGGACAAGCCTATCACCTCATCACCACCATCACCGAAGAAGGAGACTTGAGTACATGGGTATGGGCACCACCCTTGGCTTGTGCTAAGCTTGGGGGAGGTGCCCCAGTATCGTATCACCATCACTTTTATCATCATTATCTATCTTAGTTTGATCCGTAGTTATTTCATGATTTAGAAGAATAAAGTTTTAGTATGATCCAGTTTTGAGTGCTTGCTTTGTGGTCTATCTATCTATGTAATCATGTGTGGAAGTTATATAATAACGAGTAGTTTGAGTTGAGTGTTTTGCTTTTGTTGATCCAATCTTGAAAATAAAATAAAAAGAATAAAAAGTAAGATCATATGCTAATCCCATGGGGAGTGATGACTTCACATAAAAGAAGTATAATTGATAAAACTTGTTGGAAGTTGACAAGCATAGTATTGGTCATTGTTGCAATTCATGAAAAAGTAATAAAAAAAGAGAGGTCTCACATATAAATATACTATCTTGGACATCTTTTATGATTGTGAGCCCCCATTAAATATTCTATGTCAATTAGTCGACGTTGGACAAGGAAGACAACGTAATGAGTTATGTTTGCTTTTATTCACATAGAAGTTATATTGTTTTGGATCCTCTAACATGTGGTGCTTGCCCCCTACCTTTTGCTAGCCAAAATTCTTTACTAAGTAGAGATACTACTTGTGCATCCAAAACCCTTAAACCCAGTTTCATGCCATGAGAGTCCACCATATCTACCTATGGATTGAATAAGATCCTTCAAGTAAGTTGTCATCGGTGCAAAAGCAATAAAAATTGCTCCTAAATATGTATGAACTTTTATTGCAAGGGAAAATAAGCTTTGTACGATCTTGTGATGGTGGAGAAATAAAAGCGACAGACTGCATAATAAAGGCCGCTATCACAAGGGGCAATATAAAGTGACGTTTTTTTGCATTAAGAGTTTGCACATCCAAAAACAAAAAGCGCATGACAACCTCTGCTTCCCTCTGCGAAGGGCCTATCTTTTACTTTATGTATTTACTTTTATGCAAGAGTCAATAGTGTTCTCCTCTATTCTGTTTTTTTCTCTCTTGGCAAGCATCATGTGGTGGGGATAGATCCAGGCATATATATCCAGTTGGATGTAGGTGATCATGAGTTATTATTGTTGACATTACCCTTGAGGTAAATACGCTGGGTGGCAAAATTATAAGCCCCTATCTTTCTATGTGTCTGACTGAAACTTTTGCTCCATAAGTATATCGTGAGTGTCAGCAATCATAGAAGACTAAATGATAGTTGAGTATGTGAACTTGCTAAACAAAGCTCTTACATAGACTCTTTCTGATAATATGATGAATTGCAATTGCTTCAATGACTAAGATCATAGTTTGTTAGTTTTCAATATGGTTTATGGTTCATACTTTAACTTGTGATTGAATTGTTACTTTTTCATGAGAAGTTTTATGATGATATATTGTTGTTATAATAAAGATCATGATGCCTTCATGTCCGTATTTTATTTTTATCGACACCTCTCTCTCTCTAAACATGTGGTCATGATTATCGATTTCGGCTTTCGCTTGAGGACAAGCGAGGTCTAAGCTTGGGGGGGGGGGGGTTGATACGTCCAATTTGAATCATGATTACCTACTATTATTTATAATGTATTTGATCATTATTTCACTTTATGATGCAACTCTTATTCCTCTTCTCTCTTAATTTGCAAGATTTATATGAGGAGGGAGAATACCGCCAGCTGGAATTCTGGACTTGAAATAGCTACAGTAGAGATACCTATCCTACAGAGCTCCAATTGACTTGAAATTTCACGGAGATTTTTTATTAAATATATCAAAAATACTGGAGAAAAGAGATACTGGAGGGGACCCACCAGTTGCCCACAAGGCAACAGGGCGCGCCCCCTTGTGGGGCACCTGCTGGCCTCTGGCCCCCTTCTTCTGCTATATAAGGTCTTTTGCCCTAAAAAAATTAACGAGAAGACTTTCGGGACGAAGCGCCGCCGTCTCGAGGTGGAACCTAGGCAGGAGCTATTTTGCTCTCCGGCGTACCGATTCCGCCGGGGATACTTCCCTCCGGGAGGGGGAAATCCAAGCCATCGACATCACCAACGATCCTCTCATCGTGGGAGGACCAATCTTCATCAACATCTTCACCAGCACCATCTCATCTCAAACCCTAGTTCATCTCTTGTATTCAATCTTTGTCTCAAAACCTCAGATTGGTACCTGTGGGTTGCTAGTAGTGTTGATTACATCTTGTAGTTGATGCTAGTTGGTTTATTTGGTGGAAGATTATATGTTCAGATCCGTAATGATATTCAATACCCCTCTGATCTTGAACATGAATATGATTTGTGAGTATTTACTTTTGTTCTTGAGGACATGGGAGAAGTCTTGTCATAAGTAATCATGTGAATTTGGTATTCATTCGATATTTTGATGATATGTATGTTGTTGCTTCCTTTAGTGGTGTCGTGTGAACGTCGACTACATGACACTTCACCATATTTGGGCCTAAGGGAAGGCATTGTGGAGTAGTAATTAGATGATGGGTTGCTAGAGTGACAGAAGCTTAAACCCTAGTTTATGCGCTATTCCATAAGGGGCTGATTTGGATCCATATGTTTCATGCTATGGTTAGATTTATCTTAATTCTTCTTTCGTAGTTGCGGATGCTTGCGAGAGGGGGTAATCATAAGTGGGAAGCTTGTTCAAGTAAGAACATCACCTAAGCACCGGTCCACCCACATATCAAATTATCAAAGTAGCGAACGTGAATCAAACAAACATGATGAAAGTGACTAGATGAAATTCCCATGTGTCCTCGAGAACACTTTGCTTATTATACGAGTTCGCTCCAGCTTGTCCTTTGCTATAAAAAGGATTGGGCCACCTTGCTGCACTTTTGTTACCGTTATTACTTGTTACTTGTTACGAATTACATTGCTACCAAACTATATGTTACCTACAATTTCAGTGCTTGCAGAGAATACCTTGCTGAAAACCGCTTGTCATTTCCTTCTACTCCTCGTTGGGTTCGACACTCTACTTATCGAAAGGACTACGGTTGATCCCCTATACTTGTGGGTCATCAGTCATCGGGGTAGTGCATGATAAATACTTTGTGTTAAGAAGATGGAGCATGACAGGATTATATGATTTTGTAGGGATAACTTTCTTTAGCATTTTTATTTTAAAAGTAATGATTGTTTATTAGTATGCCTGAGTATTGATGTCTTTATGTCAAACTATAGACTATTGCTTTGAATCATTTGGATCTTATTATTCATACCGTAAGAGAGATATTACATGATGAAACATGTTAGGTAGCATTCCACATCAAAAAATCTGTTTTTATCATTTACCTACTCGAGGATGAGCAGGAATTAAGCTTGGGGATGCTTGATACGTCTCCAACATATCTATAATTTTCTATTGTTCCATTCTATTATAGTATCAATCTTGGATGTTTTTATATGCAATTATATATCATTTTTTGGGACTAACCTATTAACCTAGTGCCCAGTGCCAGTTGCTGTTTTCTGCTTGTTTTTGGTTTTTCAGGAAATCAGTACCAAACCAAGTCCAAATGCCACGAAACTTTTTGGAGATTTTTTTATGGACAAAAGAGACCCTGGAGACTTGGAGAGGAGGCCATAAGGTTCACGAAGCCTCCACAAGGCAACAGGGCGTGGCCCCAGGGGGGCACCTGGGGCCGCGTCCTGATGCCTTGTGGGGCCCTCGTGGCTCCGTTTGACCTAATTCCACTTCTATAAATTCTCAAATATTCGGAAACCAACAGAGAGCCACCCCAAATAACTTTTACGCCACCGCAAGCCTCTGTTCTGCCGCGATCCCATCTGGAGGCCTTTTCCGGTACTCTGCTGGAGGGGGAATCGATCACGGAGGACTTCTACATCAACCTTGCTGCCCTTCCGAATACCATGTTCTCCTCGATGTTCTTGGAGTTCTATCCGATGTAATCTTCTTTTGCGGTGTGTTTGTTGGGATCCGATGAATTGTGAGTTTATGATCAGATTATTCATGAGAAATATTTGAGTCTTCTCTGAACTCTTTTATGCATGATTATTATAGCTTTGTATGTCTCTCCGATCTATCGATTTGGTTTGGCCTACTAGATTGGTTTATCTTGCAATGTGAGAGGTGCTTTGTGATGGGTTCAATCTTGCGGTGCTCAATCCCAGTGACAGAAAGGGACATGACACGTATTTGTATTGTTGCCATTAAGGATAAAAAGATGGGGTTTAATCATATTGCTTGAGTTTACTTTGTCTACATCATGTCATCTTGCTTAAGGCGTTACTCTGTTTAATACTTAATACCCTAGATGCATGCTGGATAGCGGTCGATGAGTGGAGTAATAGTAGTAGATGCAGGCAGGAGTCGGTCTAATTGTCTCGGACGTGATGCCTATATACATGATCATTGCCATGAATCTGTCATAATTATTTGCTTGTCTATTAATTGCCCAACAGTAATTTGTTTACCCACTATATGTTCTGCGCTCGAGAGAGAAGCCTCTAGTGAAAACTATGCCCCCCGGGTCTACTTTTATCATATATTAAAATCCAAAAATACCTTGCTGCAATTTATTTACTTTTATTTTATTTAGTATTTTAGTTTATCTATCTATCACTATCAGAATTAATCCTTGCAAATAACCGCTAAGAGGATTGACAACCCTCTTATTTGCGTTGGGTGCAAGTGTTTGATTTTGTGTGTGCAGGTGCTGCTAACGGGATTTGGCGTGGCTCTCCTACTGGATTGATAACCTTGGTTCTTAACTGAGGGAAATACTTATCTCTACTATACTGCATCATCCTCTCCTCTTTGGGGAAATACCAACGCAGTCTACAAGTAGCATACCCCCAAGCCTAACTTGGGAGTTTTTCTTATGCATCACCTTGGTAGGTAGCACAAGCAGTCGAGGGGGACTATTGTTGTGGGAGGCGTAGTGACTCGGCTTGCCGAGCACTTTGGCCTCGATCTTGAGGAGGTGCAGCACGTGCCAGGCTGATACGTCTCCAACGTATCTATAATTTATGAAGTATTAATGCCATGTTTATTATAGTTTTGTATGATTTTGGTGCACTTTTATATGGCTTTTATATGATTTTTATGGACTAACATATTGACCTAGTGCCCAGTGCCAGTTGCTGTTTTCTGCTTGTTTTTGGTTTTCCAGAAAATCCGTATCAAATGAAGTCCAAATGAAGCGAAACTTTTTGACAATTTTTTCTGGAAGGAAACAGACCAAGGAAGCTTCGGGGGAGTAGCAGAAGACCCACAGGGGCCCCACAAGCCTCCAGGGCGCGCCACCCCCCCAGGCGCGCCCTGGTGCCTCGTGGGCCCCCTGTGGCACCTCTTTGCGTGATTCCAACGCTGAAAAATCATATATATTCAGAAACCCCCGAAAGTTAACCTAGATGAGTTTTTACGCCGCCGCAAGCCTCTGTACCTCCACGATCTCATCTACAACCCTTTTTCGGCACCCTGCCGGAGGGGGGAATCATCACCGGAGGCCATCTTCATCATCCCGATGGTCTCCATGACGAGGAGGGAGTAGTTCACCCTCGGCGCTGAGGCTATGTACTAGTAGCTATGTGTTTGATCTCTCTCTCTCGTGTTCTTGATTTGGTATGATCTTGATGAACCGCGAGCTTTGTTAATATAGTTGGATCATATGGTGTTTTCCCCCTCTCTATCTCGTTGTGATGAATTGAGTTTTTACGTTTGAGGTTTCACTATTATCGGATTGAATACTTTTATGGATTTCAGAACACTTGATGTATGTCTTGCATATGAATACGCGTGGTGACAATGGGGTATTATATTGGTTCACTTGATGTATGTTTTAGCAATCAACTCGCGGATTCCTGAGGTGACATGGGGGTAATCTATGCATAGGGGTTGATGCACGTTTTCATCCTACTTTCTCCGGTAGAAATCTTGGGGCACTCTTTGAAGTTCTTTGTGTTGGATTGAATATTATGAATCTGAAGTTGTTTGATGCGTATCGTATAATTGACTCATGGATACTTGTGGTGACATTGGAGTATCTAGATGACCTTAGAGTTGGTTGATGCGTATCATATGGTGTTATTTTAGTATGAACTCTAGGGCTGTTCGTGACACTTATAGGGATGGCTCAATAGATTGATCGGAAAAGATAACTTTGAGGTGGTTTCGTACCCTACAACAATTTCTATCTTATGTTCTCCGCGAATAGGAACTTTGGAGTGATTCTTTATCGCACGTTGAGGGATTATTATATGATCTAATTATGTTAGCATTATTGAGAGATTGCACTAGTGAAAGTATGAACCCTAGGCCTTGTTTCTAAGCATTGCAATACCGTTTGTGCTCTGTTTTATCACTTGCTACCTTGCTGTTTTTTTATTTTCAGATTATAAAAACCTATATCTACTATCCATACTACACTTGTATCACCATCTCTTCGCCGAACTAGTGCACCTATACAATTTACCATTGTATTGGGTGTGTTGGGGACACAAGAGATTTCTTGTATTTGATTGCAGGGTTGTTTGAGAGAGACCATCTTCATCCTACGCCTCCCACGGATTGATAAACCTTAGGTCATCCACTTGAGCGAAAATTGCTACTGTCCTACAAAACTCTGCGCTTGGAGGCCCAACACGAGTCTACAAGAATAAGTTGTGCAGTAGACATCAAGCTCTTTTCTGGCACCGTTGCCGGGGAGGTGAATGCTTGAAGGTATATCTTTAGATCTTGCACTCGAATCTTTTAGTTTCTTGTTTTATCACTAGTTTGATTTATAAAAGAAAACTACAAAAAAATGGAATTGAGGTTGCCTCATATTATTCATCTTTATAATGTCTTTCTTGAAAATGATGGATCGGAAAATTGTGCTCAATTGTTAGAAGAAGAATTCAATAAAATGTTTGGCATAAATGATAATCATGATTGCAATGCTGTTAGTATGAATTCTTTGAATATCCATGATGCTAATGATATGCAAAGCCATAAGCTTGGGGATGCTATGTTTGATGAAGATGATATTTTTAGTCCCCCAAGTTTTGATGTGCAAATTTGTTATGATGATTGCATGCCTCCTATTTATGATGATTATATTGATGAAAGTGGATTTGGAGAGGTCATGAATTTATTTAGTGATGATTCCACTATTTTGGAAGAGGTTTCAATTGACTATGATAACAAAGTTGCTATCTATGATCATTATTGTGATGACATGTATGCTATAAAGAATAATGATAACCATGAAACTTGTCATCATGATTTTAATTTTCAATTAGATTATGCCAATCAAGTATCACATGATAGTTATTTTGTTGAGTTTGCTCCCACTACTATTGTTGAGAATAAATTTGCTTATGTGGAGAGTAATAAAATTTCTATGCTTGTATATCATGAAAAGAATGCTTTGTGTGATGGATATATTGTTGAATTTCTTCATGATGCTACTGAAAATTATTATGAGAGAGGATCATATGCTTCTACATATCTCAATAATATCAAGTTTCCTCTCTTTATGTTGAAAGTTTCGAAGTTATACTTATTTTGCCTTCCTATGCTAGTTGATTCTTGCTCCCACAAATTGTTTGCTCACAAAATCCCTATGCATAGGAAGTGGGTTAGGCTTAAATGTGCTAGTCATATGTGTGACGCCCCCGGCCCGACCGTGCACTAATCATACACGCAAATGCGCACGATCAAGCCCAGGGACTCACGGGAAGATATCACAACACAACTCTAGACACAAAATAAAATAATACAAGCTTTATATTACAAGCCAGGGGCCTCGAGGGCTCGAATACATAAGCTCGAGTTACACAAGAGTCAGCGGAAGTATTAGTATCTGAGTACAGATATAAATAGACAAGGATGCCTTAAGAAGGCAGAGCAAAACAACAACAACTAGATCGAAAAGGCGCAGGCCTCCTGCCTGGGAGCCTCCTATCTACTCCTGGACGTCGGTCTCCACGTAGTAGTAGGCACCATCAGGGTAGTAGTAGACGTCGACGGGGTCAGCTGGCTCCGAGGCTCCGTCATCTGGTCGCAGCAATCGGATATGGGGGAAAAAGGGGAAGCAAAGCAACCGTGAGTACTCATCCAAAGTACTCGCAAGACTTACATCAGAACTAGTCTAGATATGCAACATTTTCAAGGAAGGCTGTATATGTGGACTTGACTGCAGAAATCCAGAATAGAGGGAGAGGCCTAGCCTATCGAAGACTAGCATCTTCAGTGTCTTGTGGCATTAGAAGAGTGCAGATTAGCACATAATTAAAGTAGCAAGCATGTTGTGACAAAGCCTAGAGATCCTTTCTCGACTCCCTGCGAGAAAGCGATCCCGTAGCTTAAATTAATTAACAAGTATCCAGTTCAAGTGTAGCAGATCGGGATACAACACTGAGCGTCCTGTTACTGTGGACACATCTATTCGAATAGATAATCTTCCCTGCAGGGGTGCACTACTGTTACCCAACACGCTCGATTAACTCTGGCCGGACACACTTTCCTGGGTCATGCCCGGCCTCGGCTGATCGACACACCGTAGGCCTACCTAGAGCTCAGCAGAGAGGTCCTCGCCGGTCTACATCCTAAGTGCTCAGGGGTCTTGGGCCCATCGCCCCTCGCACTCCGGGTCGTTGTGTGCAGGGTGGATACCAGCGCCAACGGCATGATCCGACCCGGCCACAATGCTGAACTGGACGTCTGACAGAACTTTCGGCTGATACATACGGCGCCGAGGGCCCCATTAAACTATAATCCCGCGTAGTGGTAGTGCGTATAGGCCAGTGGCCAACTCAGATCAATACCCAAATCCGTTAGTACATTATTAGGAACTCGCGGTGACGATCAGTACTCCTGTCGCCCCGTCTCGAGGAAGTGCAACAAGGGTGAAGGCCCATCCCTCTCTAGGGCGGTCTCTGCCTACCCGGCCGCACCTCCTAATTATCTTGCGGGTACCCTCCAGGTCAACCCGACTTCACATCTCTCGCGGGTACCCCTCGGGGTCGACCCGACTTTACCCAGTAACTGTAGTAAAATCCCGATAACTGTGTGTTCAGAACATCAAGAAGGAATCCGAGGAATCACCCTCATTGGATTCCTACTGTACCCATCAAGGTGAACCCGGAGGAATCACCCTCGATGGTATTCACACTTACGGGATTGCACGACAGAAGCTTCATCGGAGGTGGTGAAAGAGGAATCACCCTCGGTAACCCACGTCCAACTAGCTGTACTACAGAGGCAATATCGGGAGTGGGATAAGAGGTATCACCCTCGGCACTCGATATTAGCTCTGCAGAGTCGAGCAACTTAGGGGGGTGTGCGTAGTGCTGTGCTGGTCTCAGCCCGACGATCACATCGATCGGGGCACTAGTAGCTAAGTGGGGCAACTAGGACAAAGAAGAGGGGCCACAGATGGATTACCAACCAAACTATACTTAGTATCTTGGATAGCAGGCAGGTATCAATAACAGTTACAAAAACAGGCTATGCAGCAGATTAGGATAAAACAGAGCAGTACCAATTCTAATGCAAGCAGGAGGGGGGGGAAAGAATAGGTGATATAGGCATGCTCAAGGGGGTATGCTTGCCTAGTTGCTCTGCGGCAAAGGAGGGATCATCAGGGATGTAGTCGGTCTCCTGGGCAGCGTCGGTCTCGGTGTCTAACGGTAGAGAAGAGGGGGAAGAAGCGATAAATAAGAGCAATCAAATGCAACACAGTGCATGGCATGGCAAAATGCAGTGCCGGTGTGACCTAATGCAATGCTACACGCATCAGACGAAGCGGGAAAATATCTGGGATATTTTCCCGGACTTAGGCTGTTTTCGGTATACTAAACCGGAGGGGAAGGTTCCATGTTCAGATTGTTAGGAGTGATGGTCAAGCATTTTGACCACATATTTGGATTCGTCTCGTTTTTCTGATCAACTTTCATGTAGAAAGTTTTTCGATCCGAGCTACGGTTTATTTTCTATGATTTTTCAAAGATTTAAACTATTTTCTAAAATTCTAGAATTTATTTAATTAATTAAACCGTATTATCCAGAATAGTGATTGATGACGTTAGCATGACGTCATAGTGACGTCGGCGGGTCAATCCAGCCGTTCCAGGTCAAACCTAACGGCTGGGACCCACCTGTCATACACAGTGGGTTTAACAGTGTTAATTTAAACTAATCCGGAGTTAATTAGGGAACGGGCCCCACATGTCAGTGACTAAATAGTCTAACAAATTAAGTTTTAATTAAAAACGGGTTAATTAGTTAGTTAATAGTGGGGGCCCCACATGTCAGTGGCAGTAGCTGCCACGTCAGCTACGTTGACCTGGTCAACTGGGCCCGCGGGACCCAGCTGCCAGCGACCCAGGCACGGCCACGTGGGCGCCACGTCGGCGCCGGCACCAGAACGGCTCCGGCGAGGCCATTCGCGGCAGCCGAACGCCGGCGAGCCGCGGATTTCGCGTACGGTGCATCAAAACGAGTGCCACGACCTTCGTTCGAACGGCCGAAGCACGCCGCGTCGATTTGGGGTAGTCTCAGGTGCGGGGGTGGCCGGAGTGGAGCTGGGCGTCGACGGCGGCGGCGGTGACTTTCGGGCGGAATCGTGCACGCGGCTACGGGGCACTAACGAGCTAACTGAGCTCAACGGCGAGCTCTACTGAGCACCCGGTACACGCCTAGCATCGTGGAACAGCTCGGGCGGCTCTGCTTCGAGCAGTTCGCCGGCAATGGCGCCGCCGAGCTCGGGCAACGCAGGAACGATGACGGAGCGAGCAGGAGCGGGAAGTAGAGGAGGGGGTAGATGGTGTGGCTCACCGAGAGGCGCAAGAAAGGCCGGTGTAAGCTTAGGAGCGCGGAGCGGCGCCGGAGACGTTGGGGATCGCCGGCGACAGAGAGGATGACGACGGGCTCGATCCGCTCCACGAAGGGCTCCCCGGCTCCCATAGATGGACGAGGTGGTCGTAGCGGTGGACGGCGCACCTCCTAGACACGGCTGCCAGGCTCGAAGACGTCGGTGGCCGCGAGACCGCACGGGCGCGGCGGTGGCTGCGCTCGGGTGAGGTAGAGGGAGAGCGCGCGAGCGAGGGAGAGGAGAGGGGAGAATGGCGAGGCGTCCAGGGTGAAGGGAGGAGGGCTCAGCCTTATCCACGGCCACCTGCCTCGTCGCGGTGGCGGCTGGAGACGGCGTGCCGCGCGCGCCGGATGCGGCCGAGGTGACACGGCAGAGGGGAGCAGGTGGGAGAAGGTGGAGATGGGCTGGGCCGGCGGTGGGCCGCAGGTGAGTGACAGATAAGCCTCTGTTCTTTTCCTTTTTCCCTGTTTTCTCTTTTATTTAATATACAGAGGGGGGAAGGAAATATTTAGGCTACCCAATGGCTAAGGAAAAATATGGATCTAGTCCACATAAATCCCTGGCCTTTTTAGGCATTGCCACAAAAAGTTTGGGACTGAATTGAATCCATTTGGAATTTTCATAAATGAATTTGCATTTTAAATTGCTGGAATAGCACTGTTTTAAGTGCTAATGCTCATTTTAGCAACATGGTGATGTTGTTTTTCTTAACAACAAATAGTTTTGAAATATTTGCTAAATGATGAACATTTTTCCAGCAACTTTTGTGCAACTTCAAATTTCACTTGCATTTCAAATTTTAAATTGAAATGGAATTTGAAATGAGATATGAAACTAATGATGATCCAACATTGCAAATCAAGGTGATTTGGCATTAACATGGTGGATCACTGTAGCTTAATACTCAGGGGTGTTACAATATGCTTCATGATGCTCCCATTGTGTTTCAATTCTTTACTTTTATGTGAGCATCATTGAAACCATCATGCCTAGCTAAAAAGGCATTAAAGAAAAGCGCTTGTTGGGAGACAACCCAATACTTACCCCTACTTTTTTTGTGTTCACATGGTTAAGCTACTGTATTAATCATGTTTTATATGTTTTCTTTCAATAATGTGCCAAGTAAAGCCTTTGGGATAGTGTGGATACTTGTTGATTTGATTCTGTGCAAAAACAGAAACTTTTGTGTCCAGTGCTAGAATTTCTATTCTGTACTGGAGCGTGAGAAAATTCTGAAATTTTTACACAGTATTGGTTTACCAATGTTTTACGTTGTCCTAATTTTTCAGGATTTTTGGAGGTACGCAAGTATGGTTTTTAAATCGCTCACTACATGCTGTTCTGTTTTTGACAGATTCTGTCTTCGGTGCATAGTTTGCTTGTTTTAGTGTTTTCATAGCTTATATTGAGTAATATAAATTGTGGAAATGATAGAATACAGTAGGCATTATGTGATAACAATTATTAATCTTGTCTTTATAGTACCTAAGTGGATGGTTTATTTTTATCATACTAACCTATCTCACAAGTTCCGTTAAGTTTTGTGTGATTGAAGTTTTCAAGTTTTGGGTGAGATATCGATATGAGGAGAATAAGGAGTGGAAATACCATAAGCTTGGGAATTCCCAAGGCACCCCAAGGTAATATTCAAGGAAGACTCAAGCGTCTAAGCTTGGGGATGCCCCGGAAGGCATCCCCTCTTTCGTCTTCAACATTATCGGTAACCTTACTTGGAGCTATATTTTTATTCGTCACATGATATGTGTTTTGCTTAGAGCGTCATTTTATTTTGTTGAGATTTTATTTCTGTTATTTAGAATAATTTTTTGTATCTTTTATTTCAATAAAATGCCAAGTATAGCCTTTACCATGCTCAGTTTGCAAGTTTATATGTTGCTGTTTGAAAACAGAAAGTTTTCTGTAATGTCTAGAATATTCGTGAATAGTCAGAACATGATAAAAATCTGAAATTTTTACACAGTAAGCATGCATGAGTTCTCTGTCACGTGGTAATTTTTCAGAATTTTTGGAGTTAGGGATGTATGAATTCTTATTCACCCTTTACAGACTGTTCTGTTTTGGCAGATTTCGGTTATAGTTGCATTGTTTGCATATGTTGCTTGTTTAATGTTTCTATTTGTGGATAGGAGTATTAAATATGCAGAGGCATTTAGTATGCAATGTTTAATTATAATTTTAGTGATTTTCTACAGTAGAGAATGATAAGGTTTTTGCATTGATTTATACTAACTTATCTCACGAGTTCTTGTTGAGTTTTGTGTGGATGAAGTTCTTAAGATTTAAGGAAACCGTGATATGAGAGGAATTAAGGAGACACAAGAGCTCAAGCTTGGGGATGCCCAAGGCATCCCAAGATAATATTCCAATAAGTCTCAAGCATCTAAGCTTGGGGATGCCCCAGTAGGCATCCCACCTTTCTTCTTCAACAATTATCGGTCAGTCTTGGTTGAGCCTAAGTTTTTGCTTCTTCACATGAGATGTGCTATTCTTGGAATTTCATTTTATTTTGTTTTCTTTGCTGTTTGAATAAAATACTTAATATCTGAAATCTTTAAATGAGAGAGAGTCCTCACATAGCTACCTATTCACTCAACTACTCATTTGATCTTCACTTATATCTTTTTGGAGTAGTTTGTTATTTACTCTTGTTCTTCACATATATCCTACGAGTAAATTGTTGAATGAATTGAATATCATAAAGTTGAAATTATATGTGCTTCATATGCTTGTATCATGTCTTGTAGTAGTTTCACATTTGTGTTAGAAAGTGAAATCTATTGAAGCTTGACAATCACAATATTGGTCATACAAGCAATTCATGAATGATTAGTATAAGAAAGAGAACTTTCACATATAAATATATTATCTTGGACATCTTTTATGATTGTGAATATCCATTAATTATTTTCAAACTTGAGCAAATTAGTTGAAGTTGGACAAGGAAGACAATGTAATGAGTTATGTTTGGGTATATTTGCATAGAAGTTATATTGTTATGGATCCTCCCACATGTGGTGCTTGCTTAGGATCTTTTGCTAGCCAAAAATTCGTACTAAGTAGAGATACTACTTGTGCATCCAAAAACCATTAAACCCAGTTTCTTGCCATGAGTGTCCACCATATCTACCTATGGATTGAATAAGATCCTTCAAGTAAGTTGTCATCGGTGCAAAAAGCAAGAAAAATTGCTCCTAAAATATGTATGATCTTTTATTGCAAGGGAAAATAAGCGTTGTACGAACTTGTGATGGTAAAGAAATAAAAGCGACGGACTGCATAATAAAGGTTGCTATCACAAGGGGCAATATAACGTGACGTTCCTTTGCATTAAGGGCTTGACATCCAAAAATAAAAAGCGCATGACAACCTCTGCTTCCCTCTGCGAAGGGCCTATCTTTTACTTTATGTATTTACTTTTATGCAAGAGTCAGTAGTATTACTTCTCATTTCAACCTTAATTATTCTCTAGTTGGCAAGCATCATGTGGTGGGGAAAGATCCAGGCACATATGGCCAGTCAAATATATTTGATCATGAATTATTATTGTTGACAATTATCTCTATGATAAATGAGTTGGGAGGCGAAACATTAAGCCCCTATCTTTCTCTGTGTTCGATGGATGCCATTTGTTCTAAAAATATGCTTTGAGTACTAGCAATCATAAAAGACTAAATGATAATTGAGTATGTGGAGCTCTTACTTAGACTTTGTTGAAATTAAGTTGAATTGCAATTGTTTGGTGACTAAGAACATAGGTTGTTAAGTTTCAAGAGAATGCATTGTTTGAACCATAACATGTGAATTTATTGCTACTTTATCATGATGAGTTTTATGAGAAAGAGTTGCTATTATGATGCTAGATAAAGTGATTGAAATTATCATTGATCAAACTTATGCACTATGCTAGCATTCACACTTCATAAATTATTTCTTTTATCATTTACCTACTCGAGGATGAGCAGGAATTAAGCTTGGGGATGCTGATACGTCTCCAACGTATCTATAATTTATGAAGTATTCATGCCATGTTTATTATAGTTTTGTATGATTTTGGTGCACTTTTATATGGCTTTTATATGATTTTTATGGACTAAAATATTGACCTAGCGCCCAGTGCTAGTTGTTGTTTTCTGCTTGTTTTTGGTTTTCCAGAAAATCCATATCAAATGAAGTCCAAATGCAGCGAAACTTTTTGACGATTTTTTCTGGAAGGAAATAGACCCAGGAAGCTTGAGGGGAGCAGCAGAAGACCCACAGGGGCCCCACAAGCCACCAGGGCGCGCCACCCCCCCAGGCGCGCCCTGGTGCCTCGTGGGCCCCCTGTGGCACCTCTTTGCATGATTCCAACGCTGAAAAATCATATATATTCATAAACCCCCGAAAGTTAACCTACATGAGTTTTTAAACCGCCGCAAGCCTCTGTACCTCCACAATCTCATCTACAGCCCTTTTCCGGCACCCTGCCGGAGGGGGGAATCATCATCGGAGGCCATCTTCATCATCCCGGTGGTCTCCATGACGAGGAGGGAGTAGTTCACCCTCGGGGCTGAGGGTATGTACTAGTAGCTATGTGTTTGATCTCTCTCTCGTGTTCTTGATTTGGCACGATCTTGATGAACCGCGAGCTTTGTTAACATAGTTGGATCATATGGTGTTTTTCCCCTCTCTATCTCGCTGTGATGAATTGAGTTTTTACCTTTGAGGTTTCACTATTATCGGATTGAATACTTTTATGGATTTGAGAACACTTGATGTATGTCTTGCATATGAATACCCGTGGTGACAATGGGGTATTATATTGATTCACTTGATGTATGTTTTGGCACTCAACTCGCGGATTCCCGAGGTGACATCGGGGTAATCTATGCATAGGGGTTGATGCACGTTTTCATCCTACTTTCTCCGGTAGAAATCTTGGGGCACTCTTTGAAGTTCTTTGTGTTGGATTGAATATTATGAATCTGAAGTTGTTTGATGCGTATCGTATAATTGACTCATGGATAATTGTGGTGACATTGGAGTATCTCGGTGACATTAGAGTTGGTTGATGCGTATCATATGGTGTTATTTTAGTACGAACTCTAGGGCTGTTCGTGACAGTTATAGGGATGGCTCAATAGATTGATCGAAAAAGGTATCTTTGAGGTGGTTTTGTACCCTACAACAATTTCTATCTTATGTTCTCCGCGAATAGGAACTTTGGAGTGATTCTTTATCGCACGTTGAGGGATTATTATATGATCCAATTATGTTAGCATTGTTGAGAGATTGCACTAGTGAAAGTATGAACCCTAGGCCTTGTTTCTAAGCATTGCAATACCGTTTGTGCTCCGTTTTATCACTTGCTACCTTGCTGTTTTTTTATTTTCAGATTATAAAAACCTATATCTACTATCCATACTACACTTGTATCACCATCTCTTCGCCGAACTAGTGCACCTATACAATTTACCATTGTATTGGGTGTGTTGGGGACACAAGAGATTTCTTGTATTTGATTGCAAGGTTGTTTGAGAGAGACCATCTTCATCCTACGCCTCCCACGGATTGATAAACCTTAGGTCATCCACTTGAGGGAAAATTGCTACTGTCCTACAAAACTCTACGCTTGGAAGTCCAACACGAGTCTACAAGAATAAGTTGTGTAGTAGACATCACAGGCCCTACGGTGCTCAACCATAGAATTATGATCAATACTCATTTCATTGGGCCCGTGCAAGGGGAGCATTGCTACAAGTGCCCCCTACCTAACACGCACTCTGTTGATGTTCGCTTGCCTTTACCGCAAGCATTTACTGTTTCTATGCGTGATATGTGGGTACTCTCTATTTATGAGATCAACGAGTACCACCACGAGACTGGTTTCGGGAACATTGCTCAACCCGAACCTGCTCCAGAGTGGGAGGCTGCAGCAGCAGGTCCTGCCCACGGTTGGGATGCACTGGTGCAGAGACGTCCTATACAAATAGTTTTTACCCCCTTTCCGTGACGGAGTTTTAAACCGCCGCCTTGCCTGTGTGTGCGATTAGGGGGTCCAACCCACACGACCCAAAAATCGTCGGTGATGGAGGCTCCGATCACACACGCGGGGCAAAAAGAGCTCGTGTGTGATCGGGCAAGCCACCGCAGACAATTATACAGGCCCAATCGTTTCCGTTCGTATGTACATCTCACACGGTGAGTCCCAGACAAACGTTTCCGTTCGTATGTACATCACACACAATTTTTATGTGGAAACGTTTGTGTAAGGTGGCCTAACGCAAACATTTGTCGGGCGGAAGTCGTGCGTGGTTGTTCATTGATCCAACACGCCTACTTTCTAGAAAATGTGTGGGTTGTTTGAGTTCATCGCCCACGGTGTTGTCTGAGAAACCGTCTGCAATAGAAAAACCTAATAAGTAGGCTAATTCGCCAATTATTGATAATCCATTTAGTAATCAAATTGACATTTCATATCAAACACACCATATATTTCATATCTGTATTACGGCAACCAGGATTTCATAATTGAATTACATCAGATAGCTTCAGCACTCAGTTACACCATATAGGCATGTAGCTACCTACGGCATTAGACAACAGCACCAAGTTTCACATGCAACATCTAAAACCTTTCGATAGTAGCAGCATACATGGTAAATAGACAGATGAATCTCATCTGGAAAGCTGTTGAAGCAGAAGGCGAATATTGAGCCTTTAGTGATGTTGAATCTCCTTGCAACTTTAGGCCAGTGGCTGTGGATAATTGCCCGCCCAACCTTCGTCCTCTTGAGGAAGACTTCAATATTGTACTGTGAGTGTTGAATGAATACCTTCCTCGCCTCTTGACCATGCAGGTGGTCTGAGAGGTAATCATCGGTGAACTGCTTTGGAAAGGCCTGGAAACAAAGATATGCATAAATATTTGTTCTAAATTTTGAAATGGCACAAAGGAAAAAAACAAGGTAAAAGAGTTAGTACCATCCTATAGTTGACTGATGTCTTCTTCATTGTGCAAACAAAGATCTTGCTGTTATTCATCACTAGTTTCTTTATCCTAACAATCTTTCTGAGTTTCTTGACTTGACTGATATTCATGGACATCTCATTTCCCCATATGCAAAATGGGTCGAACAGTGGGTCTAAACCTCTGACAGCAGGACCTACATATGCAAGACCAAATTGTTAAAAACCTAAATATTAGAATGGTTCCTGCAATTGCACAATAATATGCTATTAGACAAATGACCATGCATGTGTGAACCTCGATGGTAAACCTCAGTGCCTCCCATTGTTTCCCTGCAACACATATAAAGCATTTATTGATCAGGTCAAGTGAGAGTTGGCATACTATCAGTAGAATATGTTAATAAAAAATAAACAAATTGCAGATCCAGTAGATTAATTCGAGCCACGTGGAAAAGCTAGTTAACCAAACCAAGCATGCTTAAGAACTAGGAAATATGGCAAATGTATATGTTTCTCATGTACTACGTATTTTGTATAGCCAAATTCGATGTATTTCTCACATGCATAACAATACAAAATTGTACCCACAACAAATGAACATCACATTGCAGAATTGAACCAAACAGTTAACTGGACATCACAACAAATGAACCAAACAGTTAACTGAGCACCGTATTGCAGAATAGAACGTATACTAGAAGTCAGACAGTTAACCAAACCAAGCATGCTTAAGAACTATTGGGAAATATAGCAATTGTTGAACAAAACTGTTAACTGAACATCACATTTCAGTAGATCAGATTGCATATTAACATTATAGAGGACAATTCACTAGAAGGCACCGGCGGTGGCCTTGAGAAAACACCAAGAACTGTCATTTAAAGCAGCCAACCGCGTGGTGGCGTCCGCGCGCGAGGCGTCGACGGTGGCCTCGACGGCGAGGTGCTCCTCCAAGATCTGGCAGTCGGCACGCATGGCAGCCATCGCAACCTCATCCGCGCGTGCGGCCGCGATTTGCTTCTCCGCTGCCAGATGCTCCTTGAGCTCCTGGCTATACTGCGTGCAAAATGGCTATGGGCGGCGCTTATTTGGAGGATGGGGTAGTGATTTGGGTGGAAGGTGTCGCGCCGGCAGTCGGGGCATGTGAGATGGAGAAGGAGGAGGATGGGGGTGGGGTGTGGATTACCTGACTATATCGACGAGGCCGCGCAGCAGGAAGGAGCGTCGTCGGCGAGCAGGCGGCGCTGCAAGCAAGCAGTGAAGATTTGAACTTGGAAAGGAAGGAGGAAAAAGTGGAAATGTGGCTTTTGGTCGGGGGCGGGAGGCGGGGAGCTAGATATTTCCGCGGTTGCCAAATTTTTGCTCGGTCCAGCGAAAAACTGGCGCCCAAGTGTGGTTGCCGCGCTGGCGGTGGACTGTAGCCGACAAAACTTCTGGCGTAAGCCATACATGAGGGTGCCCCGAGATATTTTATACTCCATCGCACACGATTTTTCTAATAAACTGTTTGTGGTATACTTTATTTTTTCATTGTGATTTGAAAAACAAAATGGGGTTACGGCGGGAACGGACGAGGTTTGAATTGCTAGACCATTTATCTACAGTGAACATGCAACTATAGGAGTTTCGTGTTACAACTTGGAATTATTTCGGGTTCGTTTGGCCTTTGTTATACATTAATTGAGTTTCTAGGCATTTAATGTGCATAATTCAAATTTGAACTACAGGCACATGCTCCAGTGCACCAAAATGGATTGAAAAATCATATATGTGTCCTTGGGTGAATGTTTAGGTCCCATGCAAGAAATGGGAATGAATTTCAAACATCTGGGCATCGTGGCTCGTGCGAAAACATTGAGAAACTTGGTTTTAAAATTCCTGTAAATCCAAAACTCGCCTGAGAATCATTAAACTTGGCTTGGTGTCATGACATGGCACCAACATGCCGTTTTAGAAAAATTGGCCGATTTGGGACAACTTTTGGTATAAGCTTCTTACAAACCGTAGCTTCTCTCGAGAAGCCTCATGGTTCCGAGAGGGAACGTGTCACCTCTATGTGCGAAATGACATACGCTGCCTCTTCCCGTGTTGATTTATTTTACAGAGGCAACATGCAACTATAGGAGTTTTGTGTTACAACTTGGAATTATTCCGGGTTCGTTTGGCCTTTTTTATACATTAATTGAGTTTCTAGGCATTTAATGTGCATAATTCAAAGTTGAACTGTAGGCACATGCTCCAGTGCACCAAAATGGGTTGAAAAATCATATATGTGTCCTTGGGTGAATGTTTAGGTCCCATGCAAGAAATGGGAATGAATTTCAAACATCTGGGCATCGTGGCTCGTGCGGAAACATTGAGAAACTTGGTTTTAAAATTCCTGTAAATCCAAAACTCGCCTGAAAATCATGAAACATGGCATGGTGTCATGACATGGCACCAACATGCTGTGGTAAAAAAAATTGGCCGATTTGGGACAACTTTTAGTATAAGCTTCTTACAAACCGTAGCTTCTCTCGAGAAGCCTCATGGTTCCGAGAAGGAACGTGTCACCTCTGTGTGCGAAACGGCATACGCTGCCTCTTCCCGCGTTGATTTATTTTACAGAGGCATGATATGTCTCCAACGTATCTATAATTTTTGATTGTTCCATGCTATTATAGTATCAATCTTGGATGTTTTATATGCAATTATATGCCATTATATATCATTTTTTGGGACTAACCTATTAACCCAGTGCTAGTGCCAGTTGCTGTTTTTTGCTTGTTTTTGTCTTTTCAAAAAATCATTATCAAAAAGAGTCCAAACAAGAAAAAAAACTTTGGATTAATTTTTTCTGGACCAGAAGAGACCCACGATGCTTCGGGAGAAGACCAGAGGAGCCACGAGGGAGCCACAAGCTCGGAGGGCACGTCCCCCAGGCTTGTCGGCCCCTCATAGCCCCTCCTGACCTAATTCCAGCGCTATAAATTCCCAAATATTCCCAATATACCAGAGGGACAGAAGAGAAAACCTTTCCGCCGCCGCAAGCCTTTGTTCTTCCGCGATCCAACCTGGAGGCCTTTTTCGGTACTCTGCCGGAGGGGGAATCGATCATGGAGGGCTTCTTCATCAACCTTGCTACCCCTCCGATGATGTGTGAGTAGTTTACCACAGGCCTATGGGTCCATAGCTAGTAGCTAGATGGCTTATTCTTTCTCTTTGATCTTCAATACCATGTTCTCCTCGATGTTCTTGGAGTTCTATCCGATGTAATCTTCTTTTGCGGTGTGTTTGTTGGGATCCGATGAATTGTGAGTTTATGATCAGATTATTCATGAGAAATATTTGAGTCTTCTCTGAACTCTTTTATGCATGATTATTATAGCTTTGTATTTCTCTCCGATCTATCGATTTGGTTTGGCCAACTAGATTGGTTTATCTTGCAATGGGAGAGGTGCATTGTGATGGGTTCAATCTTGCGGTGCTCAATCCCAGTGACAGAAAGGGACATGACACGTATTTGTATTGTTGCCATTAAGGATAAAAAGATGGGGTTTAATCATATTGCCTGAGTTTACTTTGTCTACATCATGTCATCTTGCTTAAGGCGTTACTCTGTTTCATATTTAATACCCTAGATGCATGTTGGATAGCGGTCGATGGGTGGAGTAACAGTAGTAGATGTAGGCAGGAGTCGGTCTACTTGTCTCGGATGTGATGCCTATATACATGATCATTGCCATGAATCCGTCATAATTATTTGCTTTTCTATCAATTGCCCAACAGTAATTTGTTTACCCACCGTATGCTATGTGTTCGAGGGAGAAGCCTCTAGTGAAAACTATGGCCCCCGGGTCTACTTTTATCATATATTCAAACCAAAAATACTTTGCTGCAATTTATTTACTTTTATTTTATTTAGTATTTTAGTTTATCTATCTATCACTATCAGAATTAATCCTTGCAAATAACCGCTAAGAGGATTGACAACCCTCTTATTTGCATTGGGTGCAAGTGTTTGCTTTTGTGTGTGCAGGTGCTGCTAAAGTGATTTTGCTTGGTTCTCCTACTGGATTGATAACCTTGGTTCTTAACTGAGGGAAATACTTATCTCTACTATACTGCATCATCCGCTCCTCTTCGGGGAAATACCAACGCAGTCTACAAGTAGCAGGAAGAATTTCTAGCGCCGTTGCCGGGGAGACATCATCAAAATTACCAAGTACCTTCAGACATACTATCATCCACTTGCATTTATTTTATTTGCCTTTTTATTTGCATTTGCCTCTCGTTTTCATCTCCCCCACTTCTAATTTTTTTTTTACAAAAATATTTTTATTTGCTTGTTTGCTAGTTTGCTTGCTTCATTGCGATGTCTCAAGAAAACACAAAATTGTGTGACTTTTCCAATACTAATAATAATGATTTTATTAGTACTCCTATTGCTCCTCCCGCCACTAGTGCAGAGTCGTGTGACATTAATGCTGCTTTGCTTAATTTTGTTATGAAAGAACAATTTTTCTGGTAGTCCTAATGAAGATGTTGCATCCCATCTAAATACTTTTGTTGAGCTTTGTGATATGCAAAATAAAAAGATGTGGATATTGATATTGTCAAATTAAAACTATTTCCGTTCTCACTACGTTATCGTGCAAAAACTTGGTTTTCATCTTTGCCTAGAAATAGTATTGATTCTTGGGATAAGTGTAAGGATGCTTTTATTGCCAAGTATTTTCCTCCCGCTAAGATTATTTCTTTAAGAAATCAAATTATGAATTTTAAGCAACTTGAACATGAGCATGTTGCACAATCTTGGGAGAGAATGAAATTAATGATAAGAAATTGCCCAACACATGGTTTAAGCTTATGGATGATCATACAAATATTTTATGCGGGACTAAACTTTGTTTCTAGAAATTTGCTAGACTCTACCGCAGGTGGTACTTTTATGGAAATTACATTGGGAGAAGCTACAAAACTTCTTGACAATATTATGACAAATTATTCTCAATGGCACACTGAACGAACTCCAACTGGTAAGAAGGTAAATTCTGTTGAAGAAATTAATACATTGAGTGATAAGATGGATGCTCTTATGAAATTGGTTGCTAATAAAAGTGCTCATATTGATCCTAATTATGTGCCATTGTCTACCTTGATTGAGCAAAATAATGATGCTATTGATGTGAATTTTGTCTCTAGAAATAATTTCAACAACAATGCTTATAGGGGTAATTTCAATCCTAGACCGTTTCCTGGAAATTCCTCTAATAATTATGGTAATTCCTATGGCAATCCACATAATAATAATAATAGGATACCCTCTGATATTGAAAGTAATACTAAAGAATTTATTAATTCACAAAATAATTTCAATGCTATGATAGAAGAAAAATTGAATAGAGTTGATGAATTGGCTAGGAACATGGATAGAATTGCTCATGATGTGGAAAATCTCAAAATTAAAATTTTGCCACCCAAGCATGACATAAATGAGTCTATTAAAGCTATCTATGTCTCCATTAATGAAAGTAAAGAAAGGACCGCTAGGTTGAGAGCTAAGCGAGAATTTCTAGAAAAAACTATTCCACCCGGTTTCTATTGTAGTAATGATGAAGATATTAAAATGATTGGTGTCACTCCTATTGAATCATTATTTAGTAATATAAAACTTGATGAAAAAGGGACTAAAGAAGAGTCAACTTTAGATAGAAGGAGTCCCAATTGCTTGGAGGGTGATAATCTTAATGATAAAATGAAAAAAGTGGGTTTGGAGAGGTCAAAACTTTAAATAGTAATGCACCCACTACTTTGGATTACAAGGACTTTAATTATGATAGTTGTTCTTTAATTGAGTGTATTTCCTTGTTACAATCCATGATTAATTCACCAAATGCATATGAACAAAATAAAGCTTTTACTGAACATATTGTAGAAGCTATGATGAAAGCTCATGAAGAAAAACTTGAGTTGGAAGTTTCAATTCCTAGAAAATTACAAGATGAATGGGAACCTACTATTAAAGTCAAAATTAAAGATTATGAATGTAATGCTCTTTGTGATCTTGGTGCTAGCGTTTCCACTATACCAAAGTCTTTGTGTGACGTGCTAGGTCTCACCAATATGGATCCTTGTTCCCTTAATTTGCATCTTGCGGATTCCACTATTAAAAAACATTGGGTAGAATAAATGATGTGATTATTCTTGCAAATAGAAATTATGTGCCCGTGGATTTTATTGTTCTTGATATTGAATGCAATCCTTCTTGTCCTATAATACTTGGTAGGCCTATCCTACGAACCATAGGTGCTATTATTGATATGAAAGAAGGTAATATAAGATTTCAATTTCCATTAAGGAAAGGGATGGAACACTTCCCTAGAAATATAATTAAGTCACCTTATTAATCTATTATGAGGGCCACCTATGGAATTAACTTGAAGGATGGCAACACTTGAAACTATGCATTATGCCTAGCTAGGGGCATAAAACAATAGCGCTTGTTGGGAGGCAACCCAATGAATAAAATAATTTTTGTTTTACCTTCTGTTTTTGTGTGTTTAAACAATTGTAGCCTCTGTTAAGATTTTTTTATCTTTTAATTAGTGTTTGTGTCAAGTAATGCCTTTGGAATGATTTGGAAGATAGTACGATTGATGTTGTTGGAAAACAGAAACTTTTGCGTCCAGTGCTGGAATTTTAATTTTTTTGCTGGAGCATCATAAAAATCTGAAATTTTTACACAGTATTGGTATATATTAATTTACCACGTTGTCCAAATTTTTAAGAATTTTTGGAGTTACAGAAGTATGGCTTTTAAATAGATATTTATAGACTGTTCTGTTTTAGACAGATTCTGTTTTGTTGCATAGTTTGCTTATTTTGATGAATCTATGGATCGTATCGGGGGGTATGAGTCATGGAGAAGTTGGAGTACAGTAGCATTATGCCAATATTAAATATGAATCAATTTACAACAGTACCTAAAGTTTAAGATTTGTTTGCTATACCAACGGATCTCACAAGGTTTCTGTTGAGTTTTGTGTGCTGAAGTTTTCAAGTTTTGGGTGAGACTACGATGGATAAAGGAATAAGGAGCGGCAAGAGACTACGATTGGGGATACCCAAGGCACCCCAAGGTAATATTCATGGAAGACTCAAGCGTCTAAGCTTGGGGATGCCCCAGAAGGCATCCCCTCTTTCGTCTACAATCTATCGGTAACTCACTTGGAGCTATATTTTTATTCATCACATGATATGTGTTTTACTTGGAGCGTCTTGTGATATAGTTTGTTTGCTTTTGTTTGCCTTTTAGTTTGTCACAATCATCTTTGCTGAACACACCTTTTTGAGAGGGACACACATTATTGGTGATTTGTTAGAATACTCTATGTGCTTCACTTATATCTTTTGAGCTAGGCAGTTGCTCTAGTGCTTCACTTATATTTTTTAGAGCACGGCGGTGGTTATATTTTAAAGAAATTGTTTCACACTCATGCTTCACTTATATATTTTTGAGAGTCAAATGAATAGCAATGGTAATATGCACGAGTTATGAATTTGGTCCTAATATGATAGGTATTCAAGAGGGATATAATAAAAACTTTCATGTTGATCACTGAATAGGATAAGTTTGATTCCTTGCAATAGTTTTGAGATATTAAGATGGTAATATGTGGGAGGTGCTAGTAGATAATTGTGGTTTAGTAAGAATATTGGTGTTAAGGTTTGTGATTCCCGAAGCATGCACGTATGATCTGTCGTTATGCTAAGAAGTTGGAGCATGATTTATTCTTGATTGTCTACCTTATCAGTGGCGGTCGGGGACGAGCGATGGTCTTTTCCTACCAATCTATCCCCCTAGGGGCATGCATAGTAGTACTTTGCTTCGAGGGCTAATAAACTTTCGCAATAAGTATGTGAGTTCTTTATGACTAATGTGAGTCCATGGATTATACGCACTCTCACCTTTCCGCAATTTGCTAGCCTCTTCGGTATCGTGCATTGCCCTTTCTCACATCGAGAGTTGGTGCAAACTTCGCCGGTGCATCCAAACCCCGTGATATGATACGCTCTATCACACATAAGCCTCTTTATATCTTCCTCAAAACAGCCACCATACCTACCTATCATGGCATTTCCATAGCCATTCTGAGATATATTGCCATGCAACTTCCACCGTTCCGTTTTTATGACACACATCATCATTGTCATATTGCTTTGCATGATCATATAGATGACATAGTATTTGTGGCTCAGCCACCGTTCATCATTTTTTATACATGTTACGCTAGTATCATTGCACATCCTGGTACACCGCCAGAGGCATTCATATAGAGTCATATTTTGTTCTAGTTTCGAGTTGTAATTTTTTGAGTTGTAAGTAAATAGAAGTATGATGATCATAATTATTAGAGAATTGTCCCAGTGAGGATTAAAAAAAGCCAAAAAGAGCCCACGAAAAAAAAATTAGAGATAAAGAGAGAAGGGGCAGTGTTACTATCCTTTTCCATACTTGTGCTTCAAAGTAGCACCATGTTTTTCATATAGAGAGTCTCATATTTTGTCACTTTCATATACTAGTGGGAATTTTTCATTATAGAACTTGGCTTGTATATTCCGATGATGGACTTCCTCAAATGCCTGAGGTCTTCATGAGCAAGCAAGTTGGATGCACACCCACTTAGTTTTCATATTTAGCTTTCATACACTTATAGCTCTTAGTGCATTCGTTGCATGGTAATCCCTACTCCTCGCATTGACATCAATTGATGGGCATCTCCATAGCCCGTTGATTAGCCTCGTCGATATGAGACTATCTTCTTATTTTTGACTTCCCCTTATTAATCTCTACCACCATACAATATTCCACCCATAGTGCTATATCCATGGCTTGCGCTCATGTATTGCGTGGGGGTTGAGAAAGCTAAAGTGCGTTAAAAAGTATGAACCAATTTCTCGGCTTGTCATCGGGGTAGTGCATGATAAATATTTTGTGTTAAGAAGATGGAGCATGACAGGATTATATGATTTTGTAGGGATAACTTTCTTTAGCATTTTTATTTTGAAAGACATGATTGTTTGTTAGTATGCCTGAGTATTGATGTCTTTATATCAAACTATAAACTATTGCTTTGAATCATTCGGATCTTATTATTCATATCGTAAGAGAGTTTACATGATGGAACATGATAGGTAGCATTCCACATCAAAAATTCTGTTTTTATCATTTACCTACTCGAGGACGAGTAGGAATTAAGCTTGGGGATACTTGATACGTCTCCAACGTATCTATAATTTTTGATTGTTCCATGCTATTATAGTATCAATCTTGGATGTTTTATATGCAATTATATGCCATTATATATCATTTTTTGGGACTAACCTATTAACCCAGTGCCCAGTGCGAGTTGCTGTTTTTTGCTTGTTTTTGTCTTTTCAGAAAATCATTATCAAAAAGAGTCCAAACGAGAAAAAAACTTTGGATTAATTTTTTCTGGACTAGAAGAGACCCACGAAGCTTCGGGAGAAGACCAGAGGAGCCACGAGGGAGGTAGGGCGCGCTCCCAGGCTTGTGGGCCCCTCATAGCCCCTCCTGGCCTAATTCCAGCGCTATAAATTCCCAAATATTCCCAATATACCAGAGGGACAGAAGAGAAAACCTTTCCGCCGCCGCAAGCCTCTGTTCTTCCGGGATCGCATCTGGAGGCCTTTTCCGGTACTCTGTTGGAGGGGGAATCGATCATGGAGGGCTTCTTCATCAACCTTGTTGCCCCTCTGATGATGTGTGAGTAGTTTACCACAGACCTATGGGTCCATAGCTAGTAGCTAGATGGCTTTTTCTCTCTCTTTGATCTTCAATACCATGTTCTCCTCGATGTTCTTGGAGTTCTATCCGATGTAATCTTCTTTTGCGGTGTGTTTGTTGGGATCCGATGAATTGTGAGTTTATGATCAAATTATTCATGAGAAATATTTGAGTTTTCTCTGAACTCTTTTATGCATGATTATTATAGCTTTGTATTTCTCTCATCTATCAATTTGGTTTGGCCAACTAGATTGGTTTATCTTGCAATGGGAGAGGTGATTTGTGATGGGTTCAATCTTGCGGTGCTCAATCCCAGTGACAGAAAGGGACATGACACGTATTTGTATTGTTGCCATTAAGGATAAAAAGATGGGGTTTAATCATATTGCTTGAGTTTACTTTGTCTACATCATGTCATCTTGCTTAAGGCGTTACTCTGTTTCATACTAAATACCCTAGATGCATGCTGGATAGCGGTCGATGGGTGGAGTAATAGTAGTAGATGCAGGCAGGAGTCGGTCTACTTGTCTCGGACGTGATGCCTATATACATGATCATTGCCATGAATCCGTCATAATTATTTGCTTTTCTATCAATTGCCAAACAATAATTTGTTTACCCACCGTATGCTATGTGTTCGAGAGAGAAGCCTCTAGTGAAAACTATGGCCCCCGGGTCTAGTTTTATCATATTTTAAAAGCAAAAATACTTTGCTGCAATTTATTTAATTTTATTTTATTTAGTATTTTAGTTTATCTATCTATCACTATCAGAATTAATCCTTGCAAATAATCGCTAAGAGGATTGACAACACTCTTATTTGCGTTGGGTGCAAGTGTTTGCTTTTGTGTGTGCAGGTGCTGCTAAAGTGATTTTGCTTGGTTCTCCTACTGGAATGATAACCTTGGTTCTTAACTGAGGGAAATACTTATCTCTACTATACTGCATCATCCGCTCCTCTTCGGGGAAATACCAACACAGTCTACAAGTAGCAAGGCAACATGCAACTATAGGAGTTTCGTGTTACAACTTGGAATTATTCCGGGTTCGTTTGGCCTTTTTTATACATTAATTGAGTTTCTCAGGCATTTAATGTGCATAATTCAAATTTGAACTACAGGCACATGCTCCGGTGCACCAAAATGGGTTGAAAAATCATATATGTGTCCTTGGGTGAATGTTTAGGTGCCATGCAAGAAATGAGAATGAATTTCAAACATCTGGGCAGCGTGGCTCGGCCGGAAACATTGAGAAACTTGGTTTTAAAATTCCTGTAAATCCAAAACTCGCCTGAAAATCATGAAACTTGGCATGGTGTCTTGACATGGCACCAACATGTTGTGGTAATTTTTTTCTTCAATTTGGGGACACGTTTTGGTATAAGCTTCTTACAAACCGTAGCTTCTCTCAAGAAGCCTCATGGTTCCGAGAAGGAATGTGTCACCTCTGTGTCTGAAATGACATACGGTGACTCTTCCCACCTTGATTTATTTTACAGAGGCAACATGCAACTATAGGAGTGCCATGCTAAAATATGAAATTATTCAGCGTTTGTTTTGCCTTCCTTTTACATTATTTGAGTTTTCTAGGCATTTTGGAACAAATAGTTGCCACGTTATTATCGCAAACGGTTGCATTCTTCCAACCGTGGGCGTTCCACTAACCATTTACTACCGCGGGCAGCTGTTTGATTAGACGGGACGCGTGTGAGCTGTCCGCCGTGCAGGCTCGACGGGACGCGTGCGAGCAGTTCGCCACGCAGGCTCACCATGAAGCGAGCCCTTTGACCTGCCAGTGAGCAAAATTTATTGATGGCCTTGGTTTCGTCTGCCTCGGGAAGGTATGTAGAAAAGTCTCCAGTGCTCCTCCTACTCCTCCGTTCTTATCTATAAGCGCCACCGCAGAGGATCGCCGCCTGCTTCGATGGAGGACGAGCCGGCCAACAAGCGGGGGCGGGTTGAGCCGCAACCGCAAGAGCCTCCGGCGAGCATGGACTTCATCAGCAGCCTCCCCGACGAGATGTTGGTAACCATCATATCCCTCCTCCCCATCAAATCTGGCATGCGGACCACTGTCCTCTCCCGGAGGTGGCGCCCCCTCTGGCTCTCCACCCCCCTGGACCTCATCGAGGACGACGAGCTCTGTAGAAGGGAGCGCAAACTCTTGGACACATTGTCCCACATCCTCGCCACGCACCCTGGGCCGGTCAGACGCCTTGTCATCGGCAAGTTCCGTTCCAACTACAAGGCCAAACGCAAGTTTCACGAGTGGTTCCTATCCCCCGCCCTAGATCGGCTAGAGGAGCTCAGCTTTAATGCTGAACATCCGCGTTCACTGCCGCCGTCCGCTCTCCGCCTCGCGCCCACGCTGCGTCGCGCTACGTTCAGGCAGTGCCTTTTCCCCCAGATTGATGCCGCGCCCGCTCTTCATCTCCCTAAACTGAAGCACCTAAAGCTCACGGGCGTCTGCATCTTGAGGGAGGATTTGGAGCGCCTGCTCGGCGGCTGAACAGCGCTCGAGTACCTTCGTCTTCAGGTGATGGATGGGTTCGGTAGCCTCCGCATCGCCTCAACAAATGTCCGTATGATTTATGTGCATTGCTGGTGCCGTAATAGGCTGTCATTTGAGGTGTTTCACGAAATGGTCATTGAGAATGTGCCTTTCCTTGAGAGATTGATTGTATTTGATAAAGGTCCAACAAGAATCAGGGTCAATGACGCACCAAAATTGACAGTGTTGGGCTATTCGTGTGCTGAATTCTCCGGACTTGTTACTGGATCATTACCCACTCAAGTACAAGAGTCTTATTCTTCTCATTCTTCTTATTGGACATCACATTTTATCTAAGTTTTGTTGATCTATGTTCGGCTGTCATCCAGAAAATGATTCCCACAAGCTTGACCCCGTCTCCGCGCACAGTGAAGATCTTGGCACTACAATCTATCGGCCCCGATCTGGATGAAGTTGTTAGATTCCGTAGATGCTTTCTGTGCACGGAGAAGCTATACATCGAGGTGATGCTCCTTTCCTGTTAATTGTTAACCACAACGGAGTTCAATTTGTTGTTACTTTTACTCATGATTACAATGACAAATGTAGTATGATTTCTAAAGGAAATTTGGAGGATTTCAATACATATATTTTTTGAGATGTTAATCATGAATGATTGAAGATATCATGTCACTCTATTCGTGTATTTTAGAAATCCTACAAATCAAAGAGGCCCGACGTTTTGAAAATTGCAGCTAGGCACTAATATGTTGTCTTCGTTTGCAGATAGAAGCAGGCCCAAAAGTGGAAAATGTGGCGCAATATAACAATCCCATTGAATGCCTTGATCTTCATCTCACGGAAATTACTTTGAACCACTACCGAGGCACCACACCAGAGATTAAATTCGCCAGGTTCTTTGTTCAGAGAGCAAGTGTGCTCAAGGTAATGAGGTTTGCACTATATTTAGTGCGCAGAAGTGAATGGTTTGCTGATCAGCGCAGGCGTCTACAACTGAATGGAAAAGTCTCTGCAGAAGCTGAATTTCAGTTTGGAACTACAAATGACAGATTATTGGGAGGTCACACTATCAAACCGATATATGACATCTCGGTGACTGATCCATTCACACAAATAGTGCATGGCTCAGATTCTGAAGAAGATGAATCTGATTTGTAAGAACAGTTTGAAACTTGTAATCTTCGAATTTGGGCCTTGTAATGCTGGAATTTGAACCTTGCAATTTTTCTGTCTGTGATATAACGTCATTGGATGTTAAATTTGGTTATGCAATCATGTCCTTATAAGTATATATGTTGTTGTTCTGTAGACAGAGCATAGATGTTGTGCAGACTGAGCAAATCACATCACAGACGGACTAAAGTAGGGAACCCGTTGGTGATGATTTTCATCAATGGCTGACAATTGTATACCAGCAAGCATTTGCCCACAACACACACGGCTTATTAGCAGGAATCATCCGTGTTGTTATCCGTCTTTCCACACATTTTGGATTATTGACCTGTTTGCCGTGTATCACACACATCTTGTTAAGTTGAACCGTTTCTGTTGTGTTGGGTAATCACAAATAGTTCATCCTAGTGAACTGTATGCCGTGTATCGCACACACCATACAGTGTCCGACCGTTTCTGTTGTGTTGGGTAAACACAAACAGTTCATCCGAGTGAACTGTATGCCGTGTATCGCACACACCTCGAATTGGCTGCTCATTTTTGTTGTTCGGCTTATCGCAAACAATTCGTATGGATCAATTGTATGCCACGTATCGCACATGCGTCTCTAATCTGAATCATGCTTGATGTCTCTGCCATCGCACACAGTTCGTCTTATTGGCGATGGTTTTATTACGACACAGTTTGCGATGCATGCATCGCACGCAGTTTGGTCGCAGGGTCTCTGATTCATGTGTTGCGTTAGCGGTCGCCTGCAGTAGTGATGCATGGGGTGATGCCCCTCAGTATGCACCCAACTATCCACCACAGCCTGCACCGTGATACGCACCGCAGGTTAACTTTGGGGAACCTCACGACTATGTGCCTAGGGTAGAGTTCCAGCAGCTGCAGCAGCAGGTAGGAGGGATCCGCACGAACCTCCGTGGGGCCAACAACAACATTAATCTGCTGAGTGGGAACATGCAGTCCCTCTTTTCTTTTTGGCAGCCACACCCTGGCACTGGAGGCCAGTCTTCTAGTGGCCCCTCTCAGATGCAGTGGCCACACTTTGGCCAGAGGGGCAACGATGACGAGGACATGGACTAGAGAGTAGGCCAAGAGCCTAAGCTTGGGGGAGCTAATCCCCTAGTTATCCATGCATGCATATTTATTTTTCTTCTTTTTCTTTTTTTAGCTTGTTTATTTTCAGTTTGCATAATAAAGTGAGGGGCACTTTGATCTTGCCTTGTTGCAATTCTCTTTGGTTGTTTTGTTTAAGCCTACAGGTTTGTTCTCCACTAGCAAAAAGAGATGGAGAAAATGAATTGGGACTTGATAGAGGGGAAGAATGAGTCATCGCGAGAAGGTATAACATATACATAATCCCTTGTCTCGCAATATTATCCGAGGAAGAATTTTCAGTTGACTGGCTGCACTTGAATTAGTTCCCCACGATAGTTGAATATCATCTAGTCATAACTCCCAATTTCAGATTTTGCTAGTCAAACCTCGTGGATAAGCATGTTTATGTTTTAATGAAAATCTGAAAAATTTAGAGGTTAAGAACTTTTGAAGAGAACGAGTACTTAAGCAATTCAACTCCACATGCTAATTTTGATTGACTTGATGACACCTATTGATGGAGTTGTTTAGAGGGATGAAAATTTGGAGTGGTTGAGGTTATGCCAAAATTTATTCGTAATACCTAAATCGTGGAGCTCCAGCCCTAGGCTGGCTTTACGTCTTGTTGATATATGTTGAGATAATTCACGTAGCTGCAACTCCATCACGAACTTGGGGATTGTGTAGTAAATGATCGACCTTCCCCAAGGGAGTGTGCAAGTGGTAAATAAAAGCACTGATCGCTGAGCTGGAAAGAGACAACCATCCTTGATCCATAGTGCATGAAATTAAGCCACAACGGAACCCAATTGCATATAGTGAATTTTGGCATAACCCCGTCACCGAGAGTTGAAATCCCGAAGAACAATGACTGAGAGAAGAGTTTGAGAGCCATGACTAGGAGGCATTAGTGGGTGTTAATGAAAAGCTTGAGTACTTTGTTGTCTTTGATCTCAAAACCTTCTAAATGCATTTTGAAGATTGAGCTTACATTGAATATCCATCTAATAAATGAACACCTTCATTTGCCTAAATGCTTGGTTAGCGAAGAAAATTTGTTTTGAGAAATTATAACTAATGGTACAAAACTATATATGGTTAGGCAACGAGTTTAGGTGCAGCTATTCAATTGCAAATACTTTCTTGAATGATCTTGCAGGATAAGAGAAGATGGATATGATGTATTCTCTCAAGCCAGTAAAATTCTTTCCATTCAATCAAGCTCCTTTCCACTCTCTTGATTTCTTATTTGCTCGAGGACGAGCAAATCTTAAGCTTGGGGGAGTTGATGGCTCAAGAATTTGTGATGTTTTTCATAGTGATTTCTATTTGGTTTCATTGGATTTTTGCTATTCTTCGGATATTTCTAACGCTAATCCAACAAAAGAGAGGAAAATCTACTTTGTTCTTTGGATGGCAGGAAATATCATATATGGAAGGAAACCAAGGGAGATTACTACAAATCAAGCCAATTGGAGCAACTTTCCTGAAGAGAGCACTGTGATCAAGCGCGCCAGAGTGAAAGACGGCGTTCCAAACGACCACACGTGCTCGTTTGAGTGGTCGTTTGGAGTGCCTACAGCCCCTCCTCATCTATACAAGCAAGTTTCGTGAAGGGACCCAGGGAAGAAGAGAACCCTAGCTGCCACCACACCATCCAGAGGAGGAGAAGAGAGGATCCGAAGAACTCCGAAGAATCATCGCAGTTTTTGGTCCTTTCATCTCCATCATCATCATCATCTCATTCACTATTGTAGGAGGGATTGGAATTTGTAATCTCAACTCCATCTCATTTGAGATCAAGACTATTTGGGCACCATTTCAGCTCATTGTGGATCCCCTCAATATTATCGATATGGTTTTCATGGTTCTTCTCTTTGATGTGATTGATTTCCCTCTTATGATGTGTGAGTAATTCCCCTAGGTGTGGGAGATGTAGGTAAGTGGTAAGATTGATATGTGCCTATCCTATATGTCGCCATTTGAATTAGTAGTAGTATGATCTATTTATTATGTTGTTATGCTGTGGTGAACTCTATGGGTAATTTAAGGGCCCAGGCAACATGATCTCAAAACCTACACAGGTAACACATATTGTTTAGGAACTCTGTGACCTCTGATGTGATAGGTGGAGATATCTATGAGAATCGAAGACAATATGAGATAACGGTAATCCAATAAACTTAATGCTTGGTTCCGGTCTTATGACCTTAATTGTGGAAACGACCACTCTGTGGCAACGGAGAAACAGGACCATAGAATGAAATGTAACCCCTAGTGGAGGAGTTTCATTACCCCAGGGAGAACTGCCTATAGAAAGTTTATATCAAATACTACGAGTACAATACAAGGTAACTGGTATTACCGTCGCACTGGCACAATTCATATATTCTTACCATGAACTGAAATCTCTTTGCACCTAATCTCTTCATTGCAGGCAACACCATTTACATTTCCGTACTTGTTACTTACTTTCAGCAAGCTATTTAGTAGATACCTTTAAATCCTCTTTACATATTAGTATATTTTATTTTATCTTTTACCCAGGACAGTAACAGTATTTGCAGAAGCTCAAGCAGTACTTCACACAAGAACTGTGACACCTTGTGTGTGACAGAAACGCCTCCATAAATACTCTCCTCCGCTCTTTGTTGGGACGATTACTCATTGGGATACTTCCGCGAAAGTGCTACACTACCCTATTTGGTCTGCAGGTACCAGCGGCCACCAGTGTCCACATCAAGGCTCGGGGGCTACTGGGTTTCGTGATGGATCCAAACAGTAAAATATATTACGTCAATCCATTCGTCGGATTTTCATCTGACAAGTGGCTTAGGGGCTACTGCCATACATGGCAGATACCTACCTCTTTAAAGAGTTCTCGGAAAAATGTCAAGTTTTTTCATTATGATTCAAAGGGATAATAATCGATTCATCCCGGATGTCGGTGTAAAAACCGACAGACCTCGGGGTAGGGGGTCCCGAGCTGCGGATTTGGGATCGATGGTAACAGAGACAATGGAGATGATGTTTACCCAAGTTCGGGCCCTCTTGATGGAGGTAAAACCCTACGTCCTGCTCTTATTTATATTAATGGAGATGTATCGAGTACAGAGTTGATCTACCTCGAGATCGTAATATGTGTCTAACTTCTAAGGCTAGGTGTTTGATATTGCGTGTATGTCCCTATTACGGGCTAAACCCTATGGCTTATATACATGCCAGGGAGGGTATCTAGGGTTACAAAGTCGGTATGCTAGGAGAGAGGCGGCAAGAAAGATCTTGGAGTATACGTCAAGCCTTCGGTAGAAACATCCTTGATCACGCCTCCCACGTACAGTCTCCGGAGTCCATCTTGGTTACGTGCGGGGGTATATCGGCCCAACCGAGGAGACAGGTCGGCCCGGTTAGTACCCCCTCATCCAGGACACCGTCACTAGCCCCTGAACTGGTCTTCGATGCCGAAGTCGTCGTCCTTCACAATCCGGAGTCTTGGCTCGACAGACAAGTTCCCGTGCTTTTATTTTCCGAACAGAGTTAAAGACCTCGGCCGGCCTTTAGAATTCGCCGAGAGCTCAACATCAGATGTTGAAACTCGTGCCACTTAGGGAATTGGGCCCCTTTATGGGAAAAATGTCGAAGCGTCAGCCCTCTCTACCCTTACTTAATAGACGATCGACCCTTGCTTGTGGCTGTGCGCCCTTGCAACCGCAGCGAGAAATTCCCCCTCCCTCAAGCCCCAGCTTAGGAGCCCAAAAAATGGCGAGCGGCGAGGGATCGTCAAGGCGTCCTCACGGCCCGGATAGGGGGGACTGAGGGAGCTGTTCCGTCGCGCGGCTTCAACTGGAGCGTTTGGCGACGCAGGGATACCTGCCGGATGCGGATCTAGCCGCTACCCGCCCCGGACTAACATCCATCGAGGGTCAAGCCCACGCCGAAAATTATCCCTCGCCACAGGGGGATGAGCGAGTATGCTTCGTACCTTTCCTCCTCTGCGGTTTGGGGTTTCCAATCCACCCATTCCTCCGTGGCTTGCTGGAGTTCTACGGGTTACAGCTACATCATCTCTCTCCGAATTCGGTGCTACATATTGCGGGGTTTGTCGCGCTCTGCGAGCTACACCTCGGCTGCCAGGCGCACTTCGGGTGATGGCGGAAGTTCTTCTGCATCGTGCCCCGCTCTTCGACCGACAAATTATTCGAGGTCGGAGGAGCCGAAGTCTGCCGAATTGACAAGACTGGCTATCCAGCGGGGACACCTCGGGAGGAGGCCGATTACTGGCCTTCCGAGTGGTTCTATATCACCGACGTCCTATTGTACGAGCCAGTCCGACCAGGCCTTCCACCCTTCTCCTTAGATCCACCGAGGAAGCGTTACAGCTGGAGGCCACTGAGTTCGGCTCAAGAGGAAGACGAAGCCGTGACTAGGCTATCAGCCAAGGTGAAGATCCTGTCAAGCGCAGGTCTCACCATCATCAATGTGATGGCGGTGGCTCTAGACCGGAGAGTCCAGCCTCTTCGGCAGCGCCAGCATTTATTGTGCGAGTATAACGGGTCCGCAGACGCCTCTCGATCCATCAAGGGGACTTTTATGGACCAAATGACCCTCGGGGCTGTGCTAGCCAGCATGTACCAAGGGTTAGCCGAGGAGTTTGCTAAGCGCCAATTCCAGGACGGGTTGTCGTACTACAACCCTACCGATATTGTAAGTCTTCATTTCGGGTTTTCCTGATTTACCTCGGGATTTTTATTATTAATCCGTTATATATCGGTTGAATAGAGGTGGAGACGTTGGCTCGAAGGGGTAAGCAGTCCGGCTCCAGAGCCGGAGTTGCACAGCCGTGCAGAAGATCCTCTCTACCATGAGGACGAAGTCCTGGGGCTTATCTATGAAGGGAGGAGTTTTTTCCTGGAGAGCCTTGATGGCTCAAAGGTAGCGGTCGTCCCTGATACACCGGGGACAAGACCAGCCTCATCGGTAACTCTCCCTTCCTCTAAACGAAAGAGAGCCCCTCGTCCCCCGGTCTCCAATCTTCTGACTTCTCCTCCAAAGGGGCGGCGATCCCAATGCCTCCGCAGAGAGGCGGCTCCACCGGAAAGGGCACGGCCAGAGGTTCAAGAAGCTCCGTCCGAGGTTGCGAGAGGAAACGAGAGTGCTCCATCCGTAATTAGGTAATATTTTTTTAGCTCTATGTCATAGAAAAGACACTTCGGGTTCTAACACCGCCAATTATGTGCAGACAGCCTCCACCTTCCACCGCACACGCGGAGGCCGGGGAAGGTACGGTCCCGCCCGAGGGAGTAGAGGTCCGAAATCCTTCAAGGGTTGACTCCGGAACCGCCCAGCCCGAGGATTCAGCGACATCGGCTACCCCGTCCGAAATTCAATGCACCGCGAATTATCGTCGGCGAAAGGCTTCCTTGAATAATCCAGCCTTTTCAGACAGGGAGCTGAAGGCTCTCAGCGCAGTGGACGCATACCTCGGGGCGACCTGAGGCGCTTTTGACGAGTCGCTGGATATACTGGCGCGAGGGCTGCAGGTAAGGTTTTCAAAGACGAATATGACTGCCAAGTATAGTAGTAGCCCCTAAGGCTTGATACGAGCCCCTGGGGTCGAATCAAGACTTGAATGCTAACACGCAATCGTTGTCTTAACAGGAAGCTCGCTTGAAGAACGAGCAATTGACCTCGGCGTTAGACCAAACAAAGTTGCAGCTTGACGCGGCATTATCCGAGGTTGAGCAGGTGAAGAAATTCACCAGAGAGGCGCATGGTAAGAGCTTACTCCTTGAAGTGGGTAACGTCAAAAAAGCAGAGCTGACGCCTAGCATTGCTTGTAGCAGCGGAGGCCCTGGGCCATCTCAAAAGAGATCTAAAGCAGGCCCGTGAAGAGCTGGCGTATGCTGAAGTGCAACGCCAGGCAAGTCAACATGTGGGCAACGCGAATGCAATTAGGGCGGAAAACGCCCGGCAAACCCAGGAAAGTGAGAGCTTAAAAACTCGCCTGGCTGCTGCAGAGGCCAAGAATCGGCGAGCGGACGATATGATTCATGGTAAGTTTAGAAATTACGAGAGACATTTGTCATGCAAGTTTGTCCAAGAAAATATGTCATTCAAAATGTGTTGATGTTTGCTAGTGTGCTTGACTGGCCTTCTTCCGGAGTCGCGGGGTCCCATGTCCGAAGACATGAGCAGGCGCCTATCCGAGGTGCATGAAGGAGCTCGGCAAGCGATGAAGGATGTGCACCAGGCATTATGGCCCGAGGTGACGCCAGTTCCTGAGGACATGGCTGCGCTGGCCGAACGTCTTAAGGGAGCTCGGCACCGGATCCAAGCGTGGAAAGTATCAGCTTGCCGAGAAGGTGCCAGAGAGGCCTGGGCCATGGTGAAGACCCATTACAACGGTGTGAGGACAACGGAATTAGCAGAGGTAGGACCCCTTGGGCCGGATGGGGAAGAGATCCCGACCAGCCAGGCATATGATAGTGTAATGCCCGCCGCACGATTCTTGCAAAAAGATTGCACACTAGACACCTTAATAGACGGGTTAGACCGTGCTTGAAAAGTGTGGTATGACTTTATGTACCGAGGTATTCTATGTCAAATATTTCCGCCCGTGTAACCGAACTCTGTCAACCAGCCGTCGGCTTCCGCCTCCTCGGACAAAGTCCGAGGAGTGTCCCATACTACTGGCCGAAGTGATCGAACCAGATACGTCGAGGGACCAGGCAATCGGGCTATGCGGCTCGAAAGACGAGAGGGTAACGGAAGGTTATGTTATATTACTGTTTAACGTAAGAAACATCTTCCGAGGAAAATAGTTCTTCCAACAGTTCATTTCCGCAGGGAATGCGTCGAACACGCCTGTCCGAAGACGGATGACCTCGGGGGTAAAGCCCCTGGTCAGGGTTTGAAAATACCCTTGCCACGTTAGTCCTATGTCATAGCCGACCAATCCGCATTATAAGACTGCTAGCTTTCGGCTTTATCCGTCTGAGGTACTACACCGGTTAACCCGGGAGTAACAATCACAGCGGTGCTCCCTTTGCCCCCTAGCCAAAATATCGGGAACGTAAGGGGCAAGCACAGGAGCCGGGCAACCCAGCTTGGCCAAATCTTAAAGCGAATTGATGCATATAGTTGCTCGAAAGACAATAGTACATAAGGGGCAGAATAGCTATTGTTTTGAAAACAACTAGCTAGATTGTCCTCGGGGTCATAAAAGAACTTTCCGAGGGGAGAAGATAAGAAAGAAAAAGGGTTAAATCGAAAGAAAATGCACAAGTTATTTACACAGACCGTATACTGGAAGTTATGCATAGAAGCGTCGGAGTAGCGCCGTGTTCCATGGGTGGGGCTCTAATCGGCCGTCCTCTGGATCTCGGATTCGATAAGCTCCTCCGATGAGCACTTGGTCAATGATGAACGGTTCGTCCCATTTAGGGGAGAGCTTGTGTTTTTGTTTTTCGGGGTGCAGTCTCATTACGAGATCCCCGACGTTGAATTCTTTAGCACGGACCTCTCTACCGTGGTAGCGTCGTGCCTGCTGTTGATAAATAGCAGAACGAGCCCGTGCGATGTTGCGCTCTTCCTCGAGAGCGTGTAAGGCATCTTGCCGATCAAGTTCGGCCTCCGATTCCTCGTACATGCGCACCCGAGGTGCGTCGTGTATGATGTCGCAAGGGAGGACCGCTTCGGCACCATACACCATAAAAAACGAGGTATACCCGGTGTACCGATTGGGTGTTGTACGCAAGCCCAATAAGACGGAATCAAGTTCCTCAACCCATTTGCAATCGGCCTTTTTAAGGGAGCGAACTAGCCGTGGTTTAATTCCACTAAGGATAAGTCCATTGGCTTGCTCCACCTGCCCATTAGACTGTGGGTGATAGACGGATGCGTAGTCGAGCTTAATGCCCATTTTCTTACACCATGCCTTAACCTCTTTAGCCGTGAAGTTGGTTACATTGTCTGTTATCAGACTGTGGGGGACACCGTAACGATGGACTACCCCCGAAATGAATCCGATGACCTGGATGGCCTCGGCCGAGGTGACCGGCTTTGCTTCGATCCACTTGGTAAATTTGTCTACCATAACGAGTAGGTACTTATTTTTGTTTGATCCACCCTTGAGTGGCCCAACCATATCGAGCCCCCAGACCGCAAAGGGCCATGTAATGGGAATGGTGCGCAGAGCCGTGGGGGGCATATGGCTCTGTTTTGCAAATACCTGGCAGCCTGGGCAACGTTGTACCAATGCCGAGGCATCGGCGCTTGCTGTTGGCCAATAAAAACCGACACAAAAAACCTTGCTGACCAGGGTTCGAGCAGCGGCGTGATGTCCGCTCATGCCGGAGTGTATCTCCTGAAGTACAAGTTGTCCTTCTTCCTCAGATATGCATCTCTGGAGGACGCCCGTTGTACTCATTTTATAAAGTTTCCCTTCATGAACCTTGTAGGCCTTAGACTGCCTTACGATCCGACGTGAGTCGGCTTGGTTATCAGGGAGTTCTTTTCGGAGTAGGTATGCAAGGAGCGGCTCAGTCCATGGTGCGATCACTGCCATGACGGCATGCGCTGAATCCGTTTTCCGGATCATGGACCCGCCTATGATACCATCATCCTTTTCGGGTGGGGGCTGTTTCCCGACATCGTTTGAGTCCGATGTTCCTGTGCTGTCTTGCCAGACTACGGATGGCTTGAAAAGCTGCTCGAGGAAGGTGTTTTCGGGAACCTTGTCTCGCTTCGCGCCCAACCGAGCGAGAATGTCCACGGCCTGATTGCTATCTCGGGGTATATGGTGAAATTCCAACCCCTCGAATCTGGCCGAGATCTTTAGGACGGCATTTCGGTAGGCCGTCATCTTGGGGTCTTTGGCGTCAAACTCGCCGTTGATTTGTGAAATGGCGAGGTTCGAATCACCTTGGACCTCGAGGCGTTTGACGCCCATGGAGACCGCTATCCGAAGTCCGTGTAAGAGGGCTTCGTATCCGGCTGCGTTATTGGAGTCTGTGTACATGATTTGCAGTACGTATCGAATGTTATCTCCCGTGGGGGACGTGAGTACCACGCCAGCCCCTAGGCCAGCAAGCATTTTGGAGCCATCAAAATACATTGTCCAATGCGAGTAGGTACTGTACTCACGGGGGAGTTCGGCTTCGGTCCATTCGGCCACGAAGTCTGCCAGCACCTGGGATTTAATTGCCCGGCGTGGTTTGTAGATAATTTCGAAAGGCAGGAGCTCTATAGCCCATTTGGCGATGCGCCCAGTCGCATCTCTATTATTGATTATGTCACTTAACGGGACGTCGGAGGCCACGGTTACCGCGCACTCTTGAAAGTAGTGTCGAAGCTTTCGTGATGCCATGAAAACTGCATACGCTATCTTTTGATAGTGAGGGTAACGTGTCTTACAGGGGGTTAAGACCACGGACACGTAGTATACGGGTTTCTGGACTTGGAACTTATGACCTTCCATGTCTCGTTCGACCACGAGGACTGCGCTAACCACCTGGTTTGTGGCCGAGATGTATAATATCATTGGTTCGCAAACGCCTGGTGCTGCCAGGATTGGGTTGGTGGCGAGGAGGGCCTTGATGTCTTCAAGGGCCGCCGCAGCCTCCTTGGTCCATTTGAACGTTTTAGTCTGCTTTAACTGCCTGTACAATGGTAAAGCTTTTTCGCCAAGCCATGATATAAAACGACTTAGGGCTGCTACGCAGCCGGCTAGCTTTTGTACATCTTTGAGCTCTGTAGGGACCTCTAAGCGATCCAGGGCTCGAATTTTGTCCGGATTGGCCTCAATACCTCGGCTAGATACAATGAAGCCGAGGAGTTTGCCAGCCGGGACCCCAAAGACGCATTTTTCGGGGTTGACTCTTATTTGATATTCCCGTAGGCTGGTAAATGTATCACGGAGGTTGTCCACCAGTTGGTCGACGCGTTTAGTTTTGACAACCACGTCATCTACATAGGCCTCCACGGTTTTTCCGATGTGTTCTTTCAGGCATGTTTGAATCATACGCTGGTACATAGCGCCGGCGTTCTTTAGCCCGAAGGGCATCGTATTGAAGCAAAACGGTCCGTAGGGCGTAATAAATGTTGTTGCTGCCTGGTCCGATTCCTTCATTTTTATTTGATGATACCCTGAATAGGCATCTAGGAAGCACAATGCGTCGTGGCCCGCAGTGGCGTCCACAATTTGGTCAATACGGGGTAGGGGAAAGGGGTCTTTAGGGCAAGCTTTGTTGAGGTCTTTAAAATCGACGCACAACCGCCAGGACCTATCCTTCTTCGGTACCATGATCAAATTGGCTAGCCAGTCGGGGTGTTTTATATCCTTGATGAATCCTGCCTCCAGTAGCTTTGCCAGTTCCTCGCCCATCACTTGACGCTTGGGCTCGGAAAAACGCCAAAGTGTTTGTTTAACGGGCTTATAGCCTGCCAGTATGTTTAGGCTGTGCTCTGCGAGCCTACGGGGTATCCCAGGCATGTCGGAGGGGTGCCAGGCAAATATGTCCCAGTTTTCCCTAAGGAAAGCGCGTAGGGCTTCGGCAACCTCTGGGTCGAGGTTAGCCCCTATGGACGCCGTTTTAGCGGCGTCCGTGGGGTGAACTTGGAATTTAATAATCTCGTCGGCCGGCTTGAAGGAGGTAGGTTTTGATCTTTTGTCGAGGATGACATCGTCCCGATCGACTTCGGCGCATAGTGCGGTTAATTCTTCGGCCGCGAAGGCTTCGGCCAGGGTCTCGAGGGCAAGGGACGCCGTTTTATTCTCGGCTTTGAGCGCCCTGTCAGGATCACTCGAAATGGTAATGATCCCTTTTGGGCCCGGCATCTTGAGCTTCATGTATCCATAGTGCGGTACCGCTTGAAATCTTGAAAAGGCGTCCCGTCCGAGGATGGCGTGGTATCCGCTTTTGAAAGGCGCAATGTGGAATGTAATCTCCTCGGAGCGATAATTGTCCGAGGTCCCGAAGACTACATCTAGAGTTATCTTTCCACTGCAGCGTGCCTCTCTCCCGGGCACTATTCCTTTAAAGGTAGTGGTGCTCGGTTCTACGCGTGTTTCGGCGATGTGCATTTTATCCAGAGTGTCTTCATATATCAAATTCAGGCTGCTGCCTCCGTCCATTAGGACCTTATGGAGGCGGCAGCGGTCCACGATGGGATCGAGGACTAGCGCGGCGGGGCACCTGTCCAGGGTAGACTTCGGCTGATCATCCTGAGTGAAGGAGATCGGCGTGTCTATCCACGCGTCCCGAGGCGATACCCGCCGGACGGCGTTAACTTCCCGTAGGGCCCGTTTGCGCTGGTTTTTAGACGTAAATGTCTCATAAATCATTAAGACCTCGTCTTCGTCCGAGGTCCGTCCAGAGTGGCTGGAGGTGCCCGCCAAGAGGGCGGGCCCCCCTTTGGCCACCTGCCTTAGCACCCAACAGTCTCGAAGGCTATGGGTTGGGTAGGAGTTAATTAATACGGCGTGGATCGGGCATGGTTTACCCAGAAAGCCGTCCAGGGCCGTTCCGGGGTGATCGGAGGTTCTCTTCTTCTTCCGGGGTCGATCACCCGAGGTGTTCCGTTTGTGATTTTTGCGCCGAGGCGACGACCGGTCGCGTTCCGGGTAGTCCTCACAGATTGAGTCTGTATTCCCCTTGGTTCGCCAGGTGTCTTCAATGGCGCAAAATCATGCTACCAAGTTGGTTAATTCAGGGAGTGTTTGGACGCAACGACGGGTGAGGGCATTCAAGACGCCTTTACCCTCGCATCCGCGCTCGAAAGCGGCGATTATATCAGAGTCTTGATAATCTAGTATTTTACTCTTGACGATCAAGAACCTGGCCCAGTATTGCCGGATCGGCTCCCCAGAGAGCTGCCGTACGTAAGCTAAGTCCCAGATGTCGGATGGGCCGGAGACGTCGGGACGATATTCCATACAAGAGGTGATCGAACCAGATCCGATCTATAAAGACCGCGGGCTTGAGACCTCATCACGCTCACCCGACGGTGGATCCGTAGTTATCGGTTTAGCCAATTCGATTTGAGAGTCGGTCGTCATTGAGTTGCCGTCCGATCCGTTCTCCAGGAAGCATCTTACCCCCACGTCAGTGAGGGGGGCCTTCGTTGGAGCCGAAGAGGGGTCATGGTTCGCTCCCACGTTACGTGGAGGTGTCTGCGAGACCCAAGCTTCGGAAGTGGAGACGCGCTCCGCAGGTTTGAAGCCATTGACCGGCGATCCCATCGATCCCTCTGGCGATCTCACAGCGGAACTCTCAATGAAAGCACCAGTGTCGGTGTAAAAACCGGCAGACCTCGGGGTAGGGGGTCCCGAGCTGCGGATCTGGGATCGATGGTAACAGAGACAATGGAGATGATGTGTACCCAGGTTCGGGCCCTCTTGATGGAGGTAAAACCCTACATCCTGCTCTTGTTTATATTAATGGAGATGTATCGAGTACAGAGTTGATCTACCTCGAGATCGTAATATGTGTCTAACTTCTAAGGCTAGGTGTTTGATATTGCGTGTATGCCCCTATTACGGGCTAAACCCTATGGCTTATATACACGCCAGGGAGGGTATCTAGGGTTACAAAGTCGGTATGCTAGGAGAGAGGCAGCAAGAAATATCTTGGAGTATACGTCAAGCCTTCGGTAGAAACATCCTTGATCACGCCTCCCACGTACAGTCTCCGGAGTCCATCTTGGTTACGTGCGGGGGTATATCGGCCCAACCGAGGAGACAGGTCAGCCCGGTTAGTACCCCCTCATCCAGGACACCGTCACCGGATAATGTTTATATGTTGTTAAAGTAATCAGAGTAACAGAGGATTATTTACCTGCAAGCCCTTGGACAAAACTTGCACCGCTTCCTCAAAAGTGGATCGGGTCGCACCAAGGTAAGCATCCACCGAACTGAGCGCATTGAATTCCTGACTAGAGAAGACATGATTCCTTAAAGATGTCTTTCTCTGATGATGATTCATGGCGCTGTCGATTTCGGACGGGGTGGCCGAACAAGTCTCCGAAGTTTCCGGTTGAGGTACTTCGGGAGCATCCCCCGGGGTTGGCCCCGGCTCGGCAGATGACTTTGGCTCTGAAACACCCGCGGTGTCTACCCCCTCGGGCAGTGGCATACGAGCTTGTCGCCTACATCGGGGCTTAAGCGACAAATACACAAGCACCAGCCAAGAAAATGACTGTGGATAGAGCTTACCTGTCTGAGGGCGGAACGACGCATTTGGTCTTTACGGTGCTCGGCTGCAGAGCGCCACCTCGGGCGCTCGTCGGTTGGCCCTCTTGTGGGGCCAGACCAGCTCGCTTGCATTTAGAGCGGTGACCCTTAGGAGAGGAAGTCAGGACACTCGGGGCCTGGCGGGTAGAAGATCTCTTTCGAGAGCGCGGAGAAGACCTTACCGCAGTAGACGACAGGGTCCCTGGTGCATCAGGAATGATGGCGACCTCAGAACCATCGAGGCTCTCTAGATAGAAGACCCCCTCCGAAAAGAGGATGGACAGCTCCTCGTCCTCGTGGAAGCCAGGATCATCGTCACGAGAATACGTCCCCGGCTCTGGCGCCAGGCAGCTCAGCGTCTCCACCCAGCTCTTCCACCTCTTTTCGAATATGTTGAAAAGCTGGTCAGTGGTATAAAGGCAATGCTCGGCTGGACGAAGTGTTTTTGAAAAGTCCTTACTGCTTCATGGGTCTGTGGTAAGAGAAGCCGTCCGTAAACTTCTGCTTGGCGAAGGCTGATGACCCCCCTTTATATATGCCGGCTAGGGCGGCTCCAAAGGCTGTTCGGTCTTCAAACTCTTCCCAAATTGATCAGGTTGCGTCACTGGTGCCATTGTACCACCATAATGGATGCATGCGTTGCCGAAGAGGTTGTACCTATCGGGTGATTGTTGTTGCCATCACGTCGATGATGGTGAGACCGCTGTTCGTCAGGCACCTCACCTGGGCCGCAAGGCGGGCCACCGTGGGGTCATTCCTTTGTAAAGAACTCCTCGGTCTCCAGTTGAAGCTCTTCCTTGGGGGATCTGGAGAAAGGGGGGAGCCCGGGGCGAGCCGGGTCGTGCAGCGGGACATCGGCCATGTAGAACCATTCTGAGGCCCAGATGTCGGTATCCACTCTGGGGGTACCGGTTGGGTACCCGGTCCCGGCAATACGACACACCTCGGCTGCTCCCACCTCATGAAGTTTCCCATCGCGGGAACGAGGCATCAGGCAAAAATACTTCCTCCATAGCCTGAAGTGCACCTCGCATCCAAGGTACATCTCGCAGAGGGCGACGAATCCAGCAATGTGCAGGATGGAGTTGGGCGTGAGATGGTGGAGTTGGATCCCGTAGAGCTCAAGTAAGCCCCGGAGGAAGGGATGAATGGGAAACCCAAGGCCTCATAATAGAAAGGGAACGAAACATACCCTCTCTTCTCCGTGCGGAATGGGGTGGCTATCCGCATGCGCTTGCCCATCTACGGACATTAAGCCGGGGCGGGTGGTAGTTAAATCGGAATCTGGCAAGTAGCCTTGGGTGGCAAGCTGATTCAATCGAAGGTGAGAGACAGAGCAGCTCCCCCAGTCCCCTTTGAGGTGGCCATGGGGAAGCATCGATGAACCTGCGTCGTTCGCCATTGAAAGGGCTCTCAAGGCTGAAGCTTCAAGGAAGGGTTTCTTGTTTGCACGAGCAGGGGAAGATTTGGAATGTGCGTCTTCGCCACAACTCTGGGTCGTGCGCCTGTTAAATAAAGCAGAGTCAACGCTTCGACGCCTAGCCTTAAAGGGGCCAGTTCCCCAAATGGCTCGCAAATCCAGATGGAATTATTTTTACCAAAGGGAACCGCACGTGGTGGGACCAGATCACCGGAAAGATGTTTGAATTATGAAGGACCTCGGGCCAGGGGCGAATCATAGGACCTAGCGTTGGAAAGGAACTCGCCTGCCGAAGCCGAAGACACCAAGCCGAAGTTATCCGTCCGAGGAAAATTGTTGTCCTCGGCTCCGAAGACAAGTTCAGGAGCTACTGAAGGTGTTCTTGGACTAAGGGGTACCAACCTAGTTGGCCCATCATCCATGAGCCGGGCTTATGGCTGATACGTCTCCAACGTATCTATAATTTTTTATTGTTCCATGCTGTTATATTATCAATCTTGGATGTTTTTATATATATTTACAGCAATTATATATCATTTTTGGAGACTAACCTATTAACTTAGTGCCCAGTGCCAGTTCCTGTTTTCTGCCCTGTTTTTGTTTTACAGAATATCAATATCAAACGAAGTCCAAATGCCACGAAACTTTTTGGAGATTTTTTCTGGACATATACAACACTAGAAGTTTTGGGAGGAGGCCAGAAGCCCCAGGGGGTGCCCACGAGGCACCAGGGAGCGCCTGGGGGGCAGGCGCGCCCTGGTACCTCGTGGGGCCCACAGAGCTCCGTTTGACCTAATTCCTCCACTATAAATTCCCAAAAAATCAGAAACCCTCAGGGGAGTCCACGAAATACTTTTTCCGCCGCTACAAGTTTATGTTCTCGAGAGATCCCATCTGGAGGCCTTCTCCGGTACTCCGCCGGAGGGGGAATCGATCACGAAGGGGCTCTACATCAACCTTGCTGCCCTTTCGATGATGCGTGAGTAGTTTACCACAGACCTTTGGGTCCATAGTTAGTAGCTAGATGGCTTCTTCTCTCTTTTTGATCTTCAATACAATGTTCTCCTCGATGTTCTTGGAGTTCTATCCGATGTAATCACTTTTTGCGGTGTGTTTGTTGGGATCCGGTGAATTGTGAGTTTATGATCAGATTATCCATGAATATTATTTGAGTCTTCTCTGATCTCTTTTATGCATGATTATTATAGCCTCGTATTTCTTCTCCGATCTATTGATTTGGTTTGGCCAACTAGATTGATTTATCTTGCCATGGGAAGAGGTGCTTTGTAATGGGTTCGATCTTGCGGTGCTCAATCCCAGTGACAGAAAGGGACATGACACGTATGTATCATTGCTATTAAGGGTAAAAAGATGGGGTTTATTCATACGCGAGTTTATCTTGTCCACATCATGTCATTGTTCTTAAGGCGTTACTCCGTTCTTTATGGACTTAATACACTAGATGCATGCTGGATAGCGGTCGATGTGTGGAGTAATAGTAGTAGATGCAGGCAGGAGTCGGTCTACTTGTCTCGGACGTGATGCCTATAAACATGATCATTGCCTTGGATATCGTCATGATTATTTGCTTTTCTATCAATTGCCCAACAGTAATTTGTCTACCCACCGTATGCTATTTTCTTGAGAGAAGCCTCTAGTGAAAACTATGGCCCCCGGGTCTATCTAAATCATATACTAAAACCCTAAAAATACTTGCTGCAATTTTATCTTATTTATTTTATTTTGTATTTTTGTTTCAATCTATCTATCTATCATATACAATTTAATCTTGCAACTTACCGCCGAGGGATTGACAACCCCTTGATTGCGTTGGGTGCAAGGATTTGTTGTTTGTGTGCAGGTGCTGCTAACGAGGTGTTGTGTGATTCTCCTACTGGATTGCTAACCTTGGTTTCATAACTGAGGGAAATACTTACTCTACTGTGCTGCATCATCCCTTCCTCTTCGGGGAAATACCAACGCAAGCTACAAGTAGCAGGAAGAATTTCTGGCGCCGTTGCCGGGGAGAATTTCTGGCGCCGTTGCCGGGGTGACGTCATCAACATCTATCATGTACCTTCGCATAAACTCTCATCTCCTTGCATTTACTTTATTTGCCTTTGCCTATTGTTTTCATCTCCCCCACTTCTAAAAAGGGTTTACAAAAATACAAAAAAAATTCGTTTGCCTTTTTGCTTGTTTGCTATCTTTGCTTGTGTTGCCATGTGCCTTCTATTTGCTTGCATCTTCGCTTGCTAAAAATCTATTGATATGGATCCTCATCCACTTGCTAATATTTTCAAAAGACCCAAGTATGATTAACCAATTGCTAGTGAGTTGAGTGCACTTGATTTCCTCTATGAAGTTTTGCTTGAAAATCATGAATCTGAAAATTGTGATGAAGTGCTGAAAGAAGAAATTTATAAAGTAATTCATGATAGCTCCTTCAATGAAAAGCATGATTGCAATAATGTTATTATAAATTCTATTAATGTCAATTGTGCTAATACTATGCAAAACTACGAGCTTGGGGATGATAATTTTGTTATATCCACTACTTATTGCAATGATCATGATTGGGGTGATAATGCTTCTTATGATCTTGAAAATTTATTTAAGCCTCATGATGAATATGTTATTGATAATAAAAATTTGCAACACTATTAAAAGTGGGTTTGGAAGAGCATCAACTTTAGGTAATAATGATCCCACTACTTTGGAAAATTATCAATCTTATGAATTTTTGGATAAAAGTGGGTTCGGAGAGGTCATGACTTTAGTTGATGTTAATCCCACTATCTTGGAAGACGATAAAAAAATTTATGCATGTGGATCATAGAGATAATATTGTTTATGATAGCTATATTGTTGAATTTGATTATGATCCTACATGTAATTATTATGAGAGAGGAAAATATGGTAATAAAAAATTTCATGTCACTAAATTACCTCTCTTTGTGTTGAAATTTGTAATGCTTCATTCTTCCTATTTGCATATGCTAGATATTGCTTGTCTTGATAATTTATTTGCTTATAAAATGCCTATGCATAGGAAGTATGTTAGACTTAAATGTGTTTGTCACATGTTTATGATGCTCTTTTTGTGCTTCAATTATTGTATTTCATGAGAGCATCATTGAAATCTCAAGCCTATCTTAATGGCTATAAAGAAAGAGCTTGTTGGGAGGCAACCCAATGAATAAAATAAATTTTTACATTTTGTTTCTGGTATTGTGTGTTTTCACATTTATGCTACTGCTATGATTGTGTTTTTATGTTTTTAATTAGTGTTTGTGCCAAGTAAAACCTTTAGGATGATATGGAAGATAGTATAATCGATGCTGTTTGGAAAACAGAAAGTTTTGCGTCCAGTGATGGAATTTTGGTTCTGTACTGGAGCGTCAGAAAAATCTGAAATTTTTACACAGTATTGGCATATGAATTTCCCGCGTATTACTAATTTTTCAGAATTTTTGGAGTTACAGAAGTATGGCTTTTAAATAGATTGCTACAGACTGTTCTGTTTTTGACAGATTCTGTTTTTGATGTGTTGCTTGCTTGTTTTGATGAAACTATGGATTGTATCGGGGGGTATAAGCCATGGAGAAGTTAGAATACAGTAGTTATAATGCAAAAATAAAATATGAATGGGTTTGCAATAGTACTTAAAGTGGTGATTTATTTTGTTATACTAACGGATCTCACGAAGGTTTTGTTGAGTTTTGTGTGATTGAAGTTTTCAAGTTTTGGGTGAGATCACGATGGATGAAGGAATAAGGAGTGGCAAGAGCCTAAGCTTGGGGATGCCCATGGCACCCCAAGGTAATATTCAAGGAAGACTCAAGCGTCTAAGCTTGGGGATGCCCCGGAAGGCATCCCCTCTTTCTTCTACCAACCATCGGTAATTTTACTTGGAGCTATGTTTTTATTCGTCACATGATATGTGTTTTTCTTGGAGCGTCGTGTATTATATGAGTCTTTGCTTTGTTTGATTTTTAGTTTGTCACAATCATCCTTTCTGAACACACCTATTTTGAGAGAGCCACACGTTCATCATAATTTGTTAGAATACTCTATGTGCTTCACTTAATTTTTTTGAGCTAGGCAGTTGCTCTAGTGCTTCACTTAAATATTTTTGAGCACGGTGGTGGCTATATTTTGAAGAAATAAACTCTCATGCTTCACTTATATTATTTTGAGAATTGATAAGATTAAAATTTTGAAGAAATATTGGCACTCTCATGCTTGACTTATATCTTTTTGAGAGTTGATGATAGTAACGGTAATTTGCACAAGATATGAATTTGGTCCCAAAGTGATGAATATTCAAGAGGGATATAATAAAAACTTTCATATATATCATTGGATATGATAAGTGTGATTCCTTGCAATAGTTTTGCGATATGGAAATGATAATATGTGAGTCATGTTAGTGAGTAATTGTAATTTAGTAAGAATATTAGTGTTAAGGTTTGTGATTCCCTATGCATGCACGTTAAGTGAAAGCACAGTTGCTCCCTTGGTGGTTTTGGTAATTCATAACAACATATATCTCATTGAACTAATGTCCATACAAGTTAAAGATTTTAGGATGTTCAATGATTGGCATGGCATGGACTAGAGACGTGGACCCCTCAAAATGCTAAGGACAAGGATTGGCAAAAGATCAAGACTCTACATTTTTGGTTTAGTGATCAAAGATCACATTGAGTCCATAGGAAAGCCAATACTATTAAAAGGGGATGAGGTGTTGCTTAATGGTCCTTTTGCTCAAGTGCTTAGTGACAGTACTCCTAAACCCTCAACCACTCTCTCTACCCAAATATGTCCAAAACCTACATTCCAACTCGGCCTCACCAAAATTTCCTATCCGGCCCCACCGAGTTCATCCAAGACATAGCCACTGCCAAAACCCTAACAAATCGGATCAACCAAAATGGATCTCGGTCTCACCGAGATGGCCTTGCCAACTCTCTGTAATCGTTTGCACTTACTTCGGTCTCACCGAGTTTGCAAATCGGTCTCACCGAGATGGCTTGCCAACTCTCTGTTGCCTTATTGCTTCACTTCGGTCCTACCGAGTTGATGCAATCGGTGCCACCGAGATGAGGTTTTCCCTAAGCCATTGCACTTCGGCCCATCCGAGTTGTTCGTATCGGTCCCACCGAGATTCCTAAAGTTCATATCTTTTACACAGTTCGGTGCTACCGAGATGATCGTTTCGGTGCCACCGAGTTGAGTCAAAAGTGTGTAACGGTTGGATTTTGTGTGGAGGCTATATATACCCCTCCACCACCTTCTTCTCTGCAAGGAGAGCCATCAGAACGTGCCTACACTTCCACCATACATTTTCTGAGAGAGAACCACCTACTCATGTGTTGAGATCAAGCTATTCCATTCCTACCATTTGAAACTTGATTTCTAGCCTATCCCAAGTTGCTTTCCACTCAAATCCCTCTTCCACCATAGCCAAATCTGTGAGGAGTTGTTTGAGTGTTGGGAAGACTATCATTTGAAGCACAAGAGCAAGGAGTTCATCAACAACACACCGTCTGTTATCTTTTGGAGAGTGGTGTCTCCTAGATTGGTTAGGTGTCACTTGGGAGCCTCCAACCTGATGTGGAGTTGAACCAAGGAGTTTGTAAGGGCAAGGAGATCGCCTACTTCATGAAGATCTACCCCGAGTGAGGCTAGTCCTTCGTGGACATAAGCCATGGTGGAATAGACAAGGTTGCTTCTTCGTGGACCCTTCGTGGGTGGAGCCCTCCGTGGATTCGCGCAGCCGTTACCCTTCGTGGGTTGAAGTCTCCATCAACGTGGACGTACGATAGCACCACCTATCGGAACCACGCCAAAAACCACCGAGTCTTCATTGCGTTTGAAATCTCCGATCCCCTCCTTTACATACATATGCAATTATCTACTTTCCGCTGCTATACTCTTAGAATTGCATGTGTAGGGTGAAGCTTGACATGTACTATTGTTAAAATCTGCCCACAATTAAAATCTGGGAAAAGGTTAGGTTTTATTTGGTCAAGTAGTCTAATCACCCCCCCTCTAGACATACTTTTGATCCTACAAGTGGTATCAAAGCTTTGGTCTCCTTCAGCCTTGATTTCCATTGCTTTGGTGATCATAGCCTTGGTTTCACAACCTAGGAGAGTATGGCGTCTAGTGAGGGTAACTATCACCGTAGAGGTCCATATTTTGATGGTACAAACTTTGCTAGTTGGAAACATAAGATGAAAATGCATATTATTGGTCATAACCCTGCCGTTTGGGCTGTTGTTCGTGTTGGCTTGCAAGGTGACTTCTTTGAGGATGGCAAGGAACCGGATCGTGAAGCAACCCCGGAAGAACTGAAGATGTTGCAATACAATGCTCAAGCTTGTGATATTCTATTCAACGGCTTATGTCCGGAAGAATTCAACAAAATTAGCCGCCTCGAGAATGCAAAGGAAATTTGGGATACTTTGGTTGATATGCATGAGGGTACCGAGTTCGTCAAGGAATCTAAGTTGGATGTGCTTCAAAGTCAACTTGACAAGTTCAAGATGAAGGATGGTGAAGGAGTCACTGAGATGTACTCTAGGCTTGCTCTCATCACAAATGAGATTGCCGGCTTAGGAAGTGAAGAGATGACCGACAAATTCATCATCAAGAAGATACTTAGAGCTTTGGATGGAAAATATGATACCGTCTGCACATTGATCCAAATGATGCCAAATTACAAAGATCTCAAGCCCACGGAAGTCATTGGACGGATTGTTGCTCATGAAATGTCACTCAAGGACAAAGAGGAGCTGCACAACAAATCAAGTGGTGCTTACAAGGCCTCAACCGATGCTCCAATAACTTCAAGTGACAAGCTAGTATCAAATGAAGAGATAAGCCTAATGGTGAAAAGGTTCAACAAGTTCTACAAGAACAAAGGCAAAGAAAGAAGCTCTAGCTCAAGACACTATGAGAGAAGATCATCAAGTCGTGACTGCAATTGCTACAATTGTGGGAAGCCCGGACACTACTCAAATGAGTGTACGGCTCCCTACAAGAAAAGAGATGAATCACCAAGAGGAAGACATAGAAGAGATGAATCACCGCATAAGGAGAGAAGGAGTAGAGATGATTGTTATGAACGAACACACTCTAGAAGAAGTAAGGATTCAGAGAGGAAGGACAAGTCATCCAAGAGCTATACAATAAGAAGACATCAAGCTCATGTTGGTGAATGGGTTTTCGGCTCCGACTCCGACAACCACTCCGAGAGAAGTTATCACTCCGACTCCGACTATAGTCAAGATGAAGGTGTTGCCGGACTTGCACTTGTGTCATCCAACTCCTATGATCTATTTGACTCACCAAATGAAGGAATTGGAAGATGCTTCATGGCAAAAGGCCCCAAGGTATCACACCCCGAGTATCTTGATTTCAATAGTGATGAAGATGATTTGCTTGGTGATGATGATTTACTTGTTGATAGGGCTAGTGATATGAGCTATAATGAAAATGCTAGTAATCATGATAGTCAAGAGGAAACGAGTGACAATGCTATGAAGGAGATTGAGCGTCTAACTAAAGAACTAAATGCTCTTAAGTTAGCTCATGAAACAACTCAAGAGGATCATAGAGAACTTCTAAGGACTCATGAGAAGCTACGCTTCGAGAAGCTAAATTTAGAGCAAGAGCATGAGTTTCTTAAAGCTATCAATGACGATCTTTGAAAGAAGAGTTCTTCATACCTTGCCAAGCATTTACTCTTGTCTACCTTTATGCCACAAGTTAAATCTAAGCAAACTAGCAACAAGGGTAAAAATGGTTCTACCTCTAGTAGTAACAATAACAATGCTAAATCCAATGTTGTTACTTCTAGTAGTTCTATTGATTCCACTAATGATTCTCTTAGCCAAGTTACACTTGAGCAAGAAAATATGCTATTGAAAGGAATTATAGAGAAAGGTGTCTACAAGAGTCTTGCCGGGAGTAAGCAATTTGAGGAAATTGTACGCAAGCAAGGAAGGCACCGGAAGAACCAAGGTGTTGGTTTTGAACGAAAGTTCAATGCAAATGGAGTTGAGTGGGAAGAAGATCAATACCCCAAGACGAAGTTTGTTCCTCAACAAGAGAAGTATGATCCTACTTCCTTCAAGGGAACAAAAGCTCAAGAAGATCTTCCACCACAAGACCACAAGCTAAAAGGCAAGGACAAGCTTCAAGAAGAGATTGATTCATTTGAAGAAGCTCCTCAAGCCATGGTCAAGTGGGTTCCCAAGACTTCATCAAGTTCTACTTCATCAAGTACTACTACAACTCCAAGGATTCCCATCAAGTTGATGTGGGTCCAAAAGAAGAAGAACTAGAGAGTTCTTGAGGGTGACTCCGCCAACAAACTTCACTCATATTCTTTATGGCAAGGACTTGTGCAACCAACTTCCACATTTTGCACTAGTTCATGGAGTCACAAACCCTCTTGTTGGTAAGGCAAGGGACAAGGTAGTCAATGCATTCATGGACATCATCATATGTGTATTTCACTCTATGTCTATGGATATCCTTGTATGTTCCTTGTGTGGGACTAACCCATGTAGGTATTGAAAGCACAAAACTCCAAAGGATTGCTCCCAACTCTTGATGGTCTACATCAACATTGAGCATCCACATCTTCAACATCTACATGAAGTCATCATCGACAAACCCAAGGTTAGTTCATCCCTCTTAGGGGGGATATCACATCTAGGGGGAGCTTTGCAGAAATTGAGCAAAAGCAACTCTAATGGTGTGAACACATTAATGCTTTATGTAAAAGTGGTAACCCCACTTGTGCTTAAACGATGAGTATGACCTATGATCAAATGTTCTCATTTGGCTCCTAAGTCAATATACTCATATATAGATGACCTAGTCATCGCCATTGCTTGATAGATGCTAGAATTGGTTGTGCATGTTTGACACATATTTCATTTGCTATCTTATTGTGTGAGCATGTTGGTTTGCATGTTTTCATCATTCGAGGACATCCATTTGTTGTTTTGATTGTCTTGGTTTTTCTGGCCACGTGGATGTACAAGAATGCCTAAGTACCTTCTCTAGCTATCTATGCTTTCTTGTCTCAAATTCTATTCTTGCTGCATCACAAAAATTGAACAAGTCATTTTCGGACCCTCCGGGTGAGGAGCACTCGGAGCCACCGATCTGAAAGGGCTGAACCTCCAAAACCTTCTAAATGATTTCGACCGAACCAATTCACTCAAACTCGGTCCAACCGAAATCACTTAGATTGATCTAGGTTTTCCATCTCGGTGCTACCGAAGTGAACCATTTCGGCGCCACCGATGTGCTATACTGCGTGCAATTACACATATTGGTGCCACCGAGTTGTTCAACTCGGCGCCACCGACAGCGTACGGGTATATATATCACGCGGACCGAACGGTTGAAAATTCTCGACCCCACTCGTTCCCGCTCCCCGTTGCTGCCGTCGCCCTCGTCTTCGGACTTCACCGTCGTCTCCAGCGAGCTCTCGCCGCCGGATTCCATCGCCGTCAACGGGAATCTCCTCCGCCGTTGCCGCCGTAGAGGATCTCCACCAAGTTAGGGTGAGATTCGATCCCTTTCGTGCTTCCCTTTTCCGATTCAATGCACGATTGGACTGCCTGAATTCTTGCCACGGATTGAGAACTCCTGTTACACTGCAAATTCCATAGATTAGATGCGAGTAAAAATTTTAGGTTTAAGTTTCCGCCGAATGCATCTCGGACCGACCGACTCGAAATTTTCGGTACCACCGATTTGGTCTCTGACCATAGCACTAGTACGTCTCGGTGCCACCGAGTTGTACGAATCGGTGAGACCGAAAGTAAAGTCTCAGGGAAACCCTAGCATCTCGGAGCCACCGAAACCCATATCGGTCTGACCGAAGTGGCGTGTAAGGTCTTTGTAGTGTGCTTCGGTATCACCGAGATGATCAACTCGGTCCATCCGATATGCATCCTGTGAAAACTTGAAACTAAGAGTTGAACTCAAATTTTATTAAAAATCTCTGCTTTTTGTGATGACTCATCTACTTTGCCTATACCCATCTATTCAAAGGGTCAGCTCAGCAAGATGTCTAGTGGTAGTGACAGTCAGAACAGACCAGAGCCGCATGCTGATATGAGTGAAGGGTCAAGCCCAGCTGAAAGTTTCTATGAGGGAGAGAGGAGCTCTCCAGATCTTCCAAAAGCTGCAACCAGAACAAGGAAGAAGAAAACCTCTGACAGTGAGGATGAGGACTTTGTTGCAAGTGAAGCTGCAACTAAGAAAAAGAGAGTAGTGCTTGCTAAGGAGTATAGCACCAAGCCTACTTCTACCAAAGAGAGGACTGCTGTGAGGAAAGTGCCTCAGCAGACTATGCAAAAGCCTAGTAACACAGAGGCAGCTGAAGGAGCTAAGAAGAAAAGAGTAAGGAAATCATTTGCCCGTGTGATTGGCAGACCCTCCATGATGATTGATGAGGAGGAAGAAGAAGAGGAAGAGCCAGTAGCCACTGCACCCCCTGCAAAAGCTCAAAAGCTTATGTCTGATGCAATTAAGACTGCTGCACCCCCAAAGTCCAAGCCAAAGGCACCTGCACCCAAGAGCTCTACAAGGAATATTTCAGCCACAGAGAAGAACAAGGCCCCAGTGCCTGAGCCAAATGTTGATGAAGAGCCACTAGTGCTCAGAAAATTGAAGCCTAAGATTCCAGAACATGACAATGCACACCCAGTCGCAGAGAACATGATGCTGAGGAAGGATAAAGGGCTGCCTCAGTGGAGATTGACAGATCCTTATGCTATCAGGAGGAAGACAGCATGTGACTATCGCTTTCACACCCGTGAACAACAGGACTTTTATGAGACAGTTTTGCTTGATAAGAAGCCCATAGTCAGTGACATGAAATGGGTGGATTGGGAATACATCGATGAGAATGAGGATTATTTCCCCCACGTCCATGAAAGCTTCAGGATTGCAGGAGTTGACGAGTTTGTCGGTAAGAAGTTGACCAAGTGGAATGATGAGATGGTCATGCAGTTTTACTCTACTGCACACTTCTATCCAGATGGCCGCATTATATGGATGACTGAGGGTATCAGATACCAGTCTACCATCTCTGAGTGGGCAAGTCTTCTTGGTGCTCCCAAGGAAGAGGATGATGACATTGATATCTATGCCAAGCTCAAGATGGATCACAACTCCATGGCCAACATGTATACTGCAATTCCTCAGAAGGACCTTGAAACTCATAAGCTTGGATCAGTGAACCATCTGCTACCAGGACTGGCCACCACGAACACTATACTGCGGTACACTTTGCTACCCAAGTTAGGAGATGACAAGATGATTCGTGGCCACTCCATCAATTTGCTGCATTTGTTTGATACACCTCAGAAGTTCAAGGTGATGAGCCTGATAGTAGAAACTATCAAGAGGATTGCAGCAGATCAGAAGAGATCGTGTGGATATGCCCCACATATTCAGATTTTGATCAATTCCAAAGTTGGAACTAGCATGTATCTTCTTGATCGAGAGCATTTGCCACTCCGTCCAGAGTTTGAGGACAATGTGATAGTCATGGATCCTTCGCATCCCACTTCAGCACAAGCCCAAGAGGAAATCTGCAAAGCAAAGGAAGCAAAATCAGCTCAGGAGGCATCAGCTCCAAATGCTCCTATTGCCAATCTAGAGATACCCAAGGATCAAATGACATATCTGCTTGAAGCCACTCTGAGGATTGAGCAAAGTTTGGCCAACCTCACCCAGACCCAGGCTAGTTTTGAGCGGATTATTGAGACCAAATTTCATGATTTGGATGTCAAGGTGACAGAGATTCAGACTACCGTAGAGCAGCTGCAGAATGATGTTGATGCTGTCAAGACAGCCCCATCTGATGACAGTGGAGATGACAGACCAACCACACAGCAATTTCAGACAGTGCCTAGGGCAGCCAGGTCAGCTGCAATACCAGTTGTGGATCCGAGGACCACAGTATCTACACCAGCTGCTACTGCCTCACTGCCACCACAGGTCTCCACTCCACCAGTCCAGCAGACATCTACAGAAGCCTTCGCGGATGCACTTCTCTCCCCGCCGTCTACGCACACCGGAGCAGCCAGCAGAAGATTGCCTTCAGGAGCTTCGGAGGATCGTGCCTAGAGTGCCGACTAGTCCTATACAGTTCGATCTTTTTGGTACTTGTTGCCAAAGGGGGAGAATTTGTATAGATCATAGGCTTCGAGAGAGAGTGTTTTGGTCGTTTGTTTTTCTCTCGATAGTTCTTTTGCTACTTCTTGCTTGGTCGTTGATACTTTGTTATGTGTGTGCTTGCTACAGTATCTGTGAGATATTCTGTCGTTTATGCCGGTGAGATACTATGATGTTTGATCATATTATGCTTATTGTGATGATCAATGCTTATCCTTATCATTATCTTGTATGATCACTCATTTGTGTTGGTGCTGCGTGCTTTCTATTTCAATCATATCATTTTGCGTGCTCCACCAAGATGTATGTGACATGGAAGAGTAACCCATACGCCTAATCGATTGTGCATTTGCATTCAAACGCAAATATTTAATAATGCACAAATTTAGGGGGGGGGCTCTTGCTTATCACATACTTCTCAAAGCGACGATGTATTTCATTCATTTAATCATTTGTCAAAGCTTTGATCTATATGTTGTCATCAATTACCAAAAAGGGGGAGATTGAAAGCACAGTTGCTCCTTTGGTGGTTTTGGTAATTCATAACAACATATACCCCTCCACCACCTCCTTCTCTGCAAGGAGAGCCATCAGAACGTGCCTACACTTCCACCATACATTTTCTGAGAGAGAACCACCTACTCATGTGTTGAGATCAAGCTATTCCATTACTACCATTTGAAACTTGATTTCTAGCCTATCCCAAGTTGCTTTCCACTCAAATCCCTCTTCCACCATAGCCAAATCTGTGAGGAGTTGTTTGTGCTGGGAAGACTATCATTTGAAGCACAAGAGCAAGGAGTTCATCAACAACACACCGTCTATTACCTTTTGGAGAGTGGTGTCTCCTAGATTGGTTAGGTGTCACTTGGGAGCCTCCAACCTGATGTGGAGTTGAACCAAGGAGTTTGTAAGGGCAAGGAGATCGCCTACTTCATGAAGATCTACCCCGAGTGAGGCTAGTCCTTCGTGGACGTAAGCCATGGTGGAATAGACAAGGTTGCTTCTTCGTGGACCCTTCGTGGGTGGAGCCCTCCGTGGACTCGCGCAGCCATTACCCTTCGTGGGTTGAAGTCTCCATCAACGTGGACGTACGATAGCACCACCTATCGGAACCACGCCAAAAACCACCGAGTCTTCATTGCGTTTGAAATCTCCGATCCCCTCCTTTACATACATATGCAATTATCTACTTTCCGCTGCTATACTCTTAGAATTGCATGTGTAGGGTGAAGCTTGACATGTACTATTGTTAAAATCTGCCCACAATTAAAATCTGGGAAAAGGTTAGGTTTTATTTGGTCAAGTAGTCTAATCACCCCCCCCTCTAGACATACTTTCGATCCTACATTAAGTCAATAGTTATGCAACGAAATTATATCCTACTTATGGTGCATTATTCGGTGTTAGTTATGTTCAATGCATGTTTATGACCATTTTTGTTTTTTGGTTGGTTGCTTCTCAATCTTTTGCTAGCCTTCATTTGTACTAAGCGGAAATACTGCTTGTGCATCCAAAATCCTTAAACCCAAGTTGTGCCAAATGAGTCCACTATATCTACCTATATGCGGTATTTCAATGTCGTTCCAAGTAAATTTGCGTGTGCCAACTCTAATTTTCAAAATAATTTTTCTGTTTTGTGTGCCCGTACCACTCATGAAGCGGCAGGGGGTGGCCAATATTTTCCATGCTAGGTGTGTTATTCTCACGATGAGTGTTTATTCACTTGTCATTGCACGAGAGAGTGGCTGGTAATAGGGATACCCAGTCCCATAATGAATCAAAAATTAATAACAACAAAATTCCTTGGAAAGTGATGGTATGGAGGGCACCCGTGGATACGGCTAGCCATGGATTGTGAAAAAATGGTGGAAAGGAAATAAACTTTACTTTCTGTTTGGGAACCGCCTATGATGTGTCTAGCATGGAAAATATTGGGAATTCTCAGTCGTTTTCGTTGACAGGAAAAGCATGCCTCTCAAAATATTTTTTATCTCTCTAATTTAAGCTTTGAGCTCTGGCACATTTGACAAATCTCTGCTTCCCTCTGTGAAGGGCCAATCTATTTACTTTTATGCAATTTTTATTTTCTTGAGTCTCCATCTTCTCTTATAAAGCACCAACTAGAGAGCACTATTGTCATACTTGTGCATTGTGTGTAGCTAATATTTGAGTGTGTTTCATGAATGGATCAATGATTGAGCATAATGGACTAGGGATAACTTTCTTTAGCGTTGATATTTTGAAAGACATGGTTGCTTGTTAATATGCTTGAGTATTTATATCTTCATGTCAAACTATAGACTATTGCTTTGAATCATTCAAGTCCAAATGTCCATGCTACAAAAGAAAAGAATATATGATGAATATGATAGGCAGCATTCCACATCAAAAATTCTGTTTTTATCATTTACCTACTCGAGGACGAGCAGGAATTAAGCTTGGGGATGCTGATACGTCTTCAACGTATCTATAATTTTTGATTGTTCCATGCTATTATATTATCAATCTTGGATGTTTTTATATACATTTACAGCAATTATATATCATTTTTGGAGACTAACCTATTAACTTAGTGCCCAGTGCCAGTTCCTGTTTTCTTCCCTGTTTTTGTTTTATAGAATATCAATATCAAACGAAGTCCAAATGCCACGAAACTTTTTGGAATATTTTTTCTGGACATATACAACACTAGAAGCTTCGGGAGGAGGCCAGAAGCCCCAGGGGGTGCCCACAAGGCACCAGGGCGCGCCTGGGGGGCAGGCGCGCCCTGGTACCTCGTGGGGCCCACAGAGCTCCGTTTGACCTAATTCCTCCACTATAAATTCCCAAAAAATCTGAAACCCTCAGGGGAGTCCACGAAATACTTTTTCCGCCGCTGCAAGTTTCTGTTCTCGAGAGATCCCATCTGGAGGCCTTCTCCGGTACTCCGCCGGAGGGGGAATCGATCACGGAGGGGCTCTACATCAACCTTGCTGCCCTTCAGATGATGCGTGAGTAGTTTACCACAGACCTTCGGGTCCATAGTTAGTAGCTAGATGGCTTCTTCTCTCTTTTTGATCTTCAATACAATGTTCTCCTCGATGTTCTTGGAGTTCTATCCGATGTAATCACTTTTTGCGGTGTGTTTGTTGGGATCCGATGAATTGTCAGTTTATGATCAGATTATCCATGAATATTATTTGAGTCTTCTCTGATCTCTTTTATGCATGATTATTATAGCCTCGTATTTCTTCTCCGATCTATTGATTTGGTTTGGCCAACTAGATTGATTTATCTTGCCATGGGAAGAGGTGCTTTGTAATGGGTTTGATCTTGCGGTGCTCAATCCCAGTGACAGAAAGGGACATGACACGTATGTATCGTTGCTATTAAGGGTAAAAAGATGGGGTTTATTCATACGTGAGTTTATCTTGTCTACATCATGTCATCGTTCTTAAGGCGTTACTCCGTTCTTTATGGACTTAATACACTAGATGCATGCTGGATAGCGGTCGATGTGTGGAGTAATAGTAGTAGATGCAGGCAGGAGTCGGTCTACTTGTCTCGGACGTGATGCCTATATACATGATCATTACCTTGGATATCGTCATGATTATTTGCTTTTCTATCAATTGCCTAACAGTAATTTGTCTACCCACCGTATGCTATTTTCTTGAGAAAAGCCTCTAGTGAAAACTATGGCCCCCGGGTCTATCTAAATCATATACTAAAACCCTAAAAATACTTGCTGCAATTTTATCTTATTTATTTTATTTTGTATTTTTGTTTCAATCTATCTATCTATCATATACAATTTAATCTTGCAACTTACCGCCGAGGGATTGACAACCCCTTGATTGCGTTGGGTGCAAGGATTTGTTGTTTGTGTGCAGGTGCTGCTAACGAGGTGTTGTGTGATTCTCCTACTGGATTGATAACCTTGGTTTCATAACTAAGGGAAATACTTACTCTACTGTGCTGCATCATCCCTTCCTCTTCGGGGAAATACCAACGCAAGCTACAAGTAGCAATGGCCCAACGATCTTATAAGGAAGGACTCCGGAGGCCTCGAACCTAGGCGTGGTGAAGATGGACTCTGCCGAAGACTTGGCGTGTACCCTTAGGATTGATCCGGCTATTGGCGTGTGTTTCTCCAGCTAGCAACCAACCATATGTAACCCTCGATACCCCAAGTGCCTATATAAGCTGAGGGGTTTTAGCTCGTAGGGGCAGATTCATCATCCTTAGGGTAGAACTCAACATACGATCTCATGGTAGATCAAGCCTGTACTCGATACTTCATCATCAATACAATCAAAGCAGGACATAGGGTTTTACCTCCTTGAGAGGGTCCGAACCTGGGTAAATACTGTCCCCTTCGTCTCCTGTTACCCATCGATCCAAGATCTATAGCTCGGGGCCCCCTACCCGAGGTCTGCCGGTTTTAGTACCGACACTATGCAACAAAAGGTCCCAATCTTTGCGCCACAAAATCACAAACACGGGTGTAGGGTCGAGTTATGGTAAAGAGGGGTGTTCTCTACCAGGTTGTCCAGGGGGAGCCTACACATGCACATTTACAACAAAATAAAGTGCGGAGCAAAACATTGTCCAGGGGGAGCCTACACATGCACATTTACAACAAAATAAACTGCGGAGCAAAACTTGCGATAAAGTAGGAGTAAGCGATAAAGTAGGAGTAAGAAAAGAGATTGTAAACACAACAAACACGATGACGTCTTCCCAAGGTTCGGATTATCGGCGCAATCCTACTTATTGGTGAAGGTTAGGACAAGTCGTAAGGTCACCAAGGCCTAGGTAAGGTCACCCACAAAGAGCCCACTAAGCATTTGTCCACCTATCTCGACATGGTTTGATACCGCAGAGGTCTAAGCCTCACTCGGGGATGATCTTCACGAAGAAGGTGATTACTAAGGCCTTGTACAGACTCTTGATTCCTTCACACCTTGAAGGCTCTCAATCACTTCCTAGCTCTCTAGGGGAGGCACACACCCTCCAAGAGTAATAAGAAGAGTAAAGTCACTTGAATGAACTCACCAATAGATCTTTAATCAACTCTTCAAGAAAATGGAGAATCTCTCTCTTACTAAGAATCGGAGGATGGAGCAAAGATAGATGGAGTATACTAAGAAAAGGTTCCGAGAGGGGAGTAGCTTGGCCTTCAAGTGCTCCAAAAAATTGTTTCAATATCTCTGTTGGTCGCTGATGACCCACAAGTATAGGGGATCAATCATAGTCATTTCGATAAGTAAGAGTGTCGAACCCAACGAGGAGCAGAAGGAAATGATAAGCGGTTTTCAGCGAGGTATTTTCGGCAAGTACTGAAAGTAGCGGTAACAGATAGTTTTGTAGCAAGGCAATTCGTAACAAGTAACAAGTAACAATAGTAACTAAGGTGCTGCAGGGTGGCCTAATCCTTTTTATAGCAAAGGACAAGCTGGAAAGTTCTCTTATATTAAGCAAAGCGTTCTCGAGGACACATGGGAATTGTCGTCTAGTCACGTTCATCATGTTTAGTTGATTCGCGTTCGCTACTTTGATAATTTGATATGTGGGTGGACCGGTGCTAGGGTGTTGTTCTTACTTGAACAAGCAACCCTCTTATGATTACCCCCTCTCGCAAGCATTCGCAACTACGAAAGAAAAATTAAGATAAATCTAACCATAGCATGAAACATATGGATCCAAATCAGCCCCTTACGGAATAACGCATAAACTAGCTAGGGTTTAAGCTTCTGTCACTCTCGCAACTCATCATCTACTTATTACTCCCCAATGCATTCTCCTAGGCCCAAATATGGTGAAGTGTCATGTAGTCGACGTTCACATGACACCACTAGAAGAAATACAACATACACATCATCAAAATATCGAACGAATACCAACTTCACATGATTACTTATAACAAGACTTCTCCCATGTCCTCAAGAACAAAAGTAACTACTCACAAATCATATTCATGTTCAAGATCAGAGGTGTATTGAATATGCTTAAGGATCTGAACATATAATCTTCCACCAAATAAACCAACTAGCATCAACTACAAGATGTAATCAACACTACTAGCAACCCACATGTACCAATCTGAGGTTTTGAGACAAAGATTGAATACAAGAGATGAACTAGGGTTTGAGATGAGATGGTGTTGGTGAAGATGTTGATGAAGATTGGTCCTCCCACGAGAGGATCATTGGTGATGTCGATGGCTTCGATTTCCCCCTCCCGGAGGGAAGTATCCCCGGCAGAATTGCTCCGCCGGAGAGCAAAAGTGCTCCTGCCCAGGTTCCGCCTTGAGACGGCGGCGCTTCGTCCCGAAAGTCTTCTTCTGATTTTTTTCTAGGGCAAATAGCATCTTATAGGAGAAGATGGGCCCCGGACGCCTACCAGGGGGCCCACAAGCTCACAGGGCGCGCCTAGAGGGGTAGGGCGCGCCCCCTGAGCTTGTCGCTCCCTGGTGGGTCCCCTCCTGGTATTTCTTCTGCCAATATTTTTTATATATTCCAAAATAATTCTCCGTAAATTTTCAGGTCATTTGGAGTTGTGGAGAATATCTATCTCTTCTATAGCCTTTTCGAGTCCAGAATTCCAGCTGCCGGCAATCTCCCTCTTGATGTGAAACTTGCAAAATAAGAGAGAAAAGGCATTAGGATTGCATCATAAAGTGAAATAATGACCCAAAAAATAATAAATAACAGTAGGAAAACATGATGCAAAATGGACGTATAAGTCGCTTGATGTGTCCAGGGTGCATCATGTTTTTTGGCTCATTTGTTGCATATCCTGACAATAAAATTCGTCATATCATGTTCCATTGAGCCCTTTTTATGTTTGTTTTGTAGAGTTACCCGATTTCGTACCTTTTAATCATGAGCATTGCATAATGATTATAGTTTTTTTGTAGGTTTTCTTAGTTTTTCGTTGTTTTGTTACTTTGGAACCCCATGGACCTAATGGATAGAGCCAAGTTGGGATTCATCTAAAGAAGTTACTAACACTAGATGCAAGGCCGATGGAGATTTTGACACATCAATTTCCCACAATATGCACAAATTGAAGATCTAATACTTAGATATTGTGTGTCCAGTCGATATGAATCCAGTGAGCTCAAGATCACCTCAATCGAAGCCGGAGTGAAGAAACGACGGTCAAAATACGAAACATTGCGTGAGACTAGAAGGATAGCCGACCATCAGTACGATCGCGTGTCATTGTATCGGTGCTTGTGTGATTTGGTCGCGAAAAGCGCTATAACTTTCTTGTTTTAACTCCGATTCATCCCTGGTTTGTTTCCTTCTTTCAGGAGAAGATAAGGAAGCTATTCAGAGGATATAATCCACCTTCTATCCCTTGGATGGAAGTGGGTGATCAATGAGGGAGAGGGCTTGCCATGAGCTATATATATGGATCCATCTTGAGTGAGCCATACCTAAGTCACCTAGCACGCAAGGAGGGGCAGCCTCCATTTCGCCCCACCTTGAAGAACACCTCAACTACGTCCAAGAGCAAGGGAAGAACACATCCATGTTGGGATCCAAGAAGGAAGAACAAGGGAGAAGCCTCCACCTCTGACGTGGCCTGGCGTTGGTGCACCTCCTCCCACTCCACGGTGACTCCACCACCTCCTCTCTTTAGTTGGGAACCAATGAATAAATCTATATAAATAACACCACTAGTCTCGGTCAAGCAATGCTACAAAACAAATTAAGAACACACTTGTACCTCATGCTATTCTACTGAGGTTGTCAATATCACTCTTGGGTAGACTCGGTTCGTGCACGCTCATAGGGTATACCCCTCCGATTGTATACCTATACTCACCAATGGGGTTGTCGGGTGTTTTATATATCCTTTGGTTGGGAGCTTAGAGCATCTCTAGCAGACCCCTTAAAACCGCGACCCTTAAACCGCGGATAAGGGCCAAGAAAAACGCGTTTTAAAGGCCCAAATCGGCTGCGGCGGAACAGAGCCCGATCTTCTCTTTTACCGCTCGGGTTTGCGGGCTCTGTTCCGCGCGTTGCCGATTTGGGCCCTCAAACCGTAAAACCACACAATGCAATTCACCGCGATTTTGACAAATAAAACACAAATTCCGACAATTCAAACACAGTTTTGATGACATTTGAACAAAGTTTTCGCGCCACAACCCAAAAGATGGCGCATCCATCATCACTCATCCATCATCATCATCATCAGAAGATCAAATCTTCACCGCCACCATTGTCACCACCACATGCCGAACCACCACCGAACCTTGGCACTACATGGCCTCTTGCGGCTACCCTCCTCCTCTCCAAGATCTCCAACCTTGCTATGTCATGCCATTCTTTGGTGAGCTCATCCATCTCATTTCTATTCATCATCATGATCTTGTTCTCCTCTTGAAGGAGCTTGGCCATGGCTTTGTTCTCCTCGGCCATGGCTCTTCTCTCCTCAATGGCGGCCTTGCGCATGGTCTCCTCCTTGAGTAATTGCCACTTCTCTTGCTTCTCTTGAGCCTTCTTCTCGGCCAACTCCTTCTTTGCCTCCAATGTCTTGATCACCAATTCCTCATTGGACTTGACCATGTGATCTAGCTTGTCCTGCAAGCTTGATGCCTCCGCTTCCCTCTTGATCTTGTCCTTGGCCTTTTTGTTTCCATCGGGCTTGTTCTTGTTTCTTGGGCCATCCTCATCTTCTTCATCATCATCATCCATCTTGGTGAGTGCACCTCTCTTCGGTGGGGATTCTTTGTCAATCAACTTCCACTTCTCACTTTCTTTAAGAAGTTCCCAACAATGCTCTAGTTGAAATGCCTTTTTACCGAAAGCTTCCATGTCCTTGTACCTTTCTTGCGCAATTTTCTCCTACAAAATGAAAACAATGTCAAATTATGCAACCACTCCGACAGCTACAAAAGATTTGCACACTTGGGACATGAAAACAAACTCACATAATCGGCTTCAACGGTACCACTTGGAGGTGCATTGCGGACTTGTTGCAAGCATGCAGCTCAACGGCTACAAATTGGCTTGATCACGTCCCAACGACCTTGGAGAGACCGAAAGGTGTGTGCCGTCCTGTTGGGGTACTTTGCCATCATGCGAAGGTATTGATCCTCTATACTTTGCCAATACCGCTTGGCGGTTTGGTCAGTGCCGGTGCACGCATCAAGAGGCACCGATTCCCAAGCCTTGATCAAGACTTTATCTTCCAATGGCGTGTAGTTCTTCGATCTTGCGCGTGATTTTGCTTGCGCTTCGTCGAACACCCCCTCCTGAACCTCCTCCACATCATCTTCTTCCTCACCGTGACCGTGCACGCCACCATCCATCTCATTGTAACCGAAATCGCCGATCGGGGCTTGATCGATGTCGACGGTGTTCTCGTCCAACATTTGCACGAAGTCAGCAGCCGCATCATGCAAACCGTCGCTATAATTTCACTCGACAAGTCACAAACACGCGCGATGGAGAAAAGTGAAAGAAACGCAAGCAATCGAAGCATCATACCTTGCGCCCATTCCGTCGAACACCTCGGGGGCGGAGACAGCAGTGTCGCCCGCCGGCATGCTCGGGGTAGCTCTTGCCGGGGCAATCGGAGGAGGTGTTGGCGGGGTAGCTCTTGCGGTGGGCCTCTTGCGTTTCACACCCGAAACCTTCCCCTTCTTCACCGGCACGGGGCGGACCAGATTGGCAGCGGCGGTGGCAGCGGCGGCGGGCGTGCGTGCGTTCCCGGCGGGGGCTGCGGGAGCGCCGCCCTAGACGACGACGTTGCCCTGCCGCTTGCGGGGTGGCGTGGTGGAGCTTTGAACGGCAGCGGCCGCGACATGGCCGGCGGCGAGATCTGCCGAAGGGGTTGGCGCATGGATGACATCCATGGTGCCGGCCGACGGCTGGGAGGCTTCCATGGCGGCGGAGGGAAGCCGGGGAAGGTGCTCCGGAGCGGGCGGAGGGAGGTGGTTGGCGGCGGAGGGAAGGGGAAGCGCGCGGAAATGTCCCTCCTGCCAAATCTCGCAGCCGATAGGGATCAAGCTCGGGTCGGCCTCCCACCCCGTGAATCTAAAGGTTGAAGGTGAAGTTTTTCCGCGCCCCGCAATTTTTTTTTTTACAGTTCGCGGGCCGATACGGTGTCTGATCGGGCCACTTTTTCCGCTCGAAACCGTAAACGGGTGGTTATTTTGCGGGTCGGCGCGTTTTAAGGGTCTGCTAGAGATACTCTTATAAGGGCATCTCTAGCAGAACCCCTATCCTAAAAGTCCAGAATCACTCCCTTGTCCCACCGGCTTCTTCACCCCCTTCGTTGTGCCTTCGTCAATGATGGTAAGCCCTTGTCCGCCTGATTTAGGAATCCATGTAGGCATCGATTCAGACTTGGAGGCTTCGATTTGGGCGTCGACTCGGGTTTAGGGTTTCGTACGACTCGACTAGGGTGTCAATTAAGGGTTCCTATAATGTAGTGTGAATGCTTGTTCAAAGTGCTATGTTGTGCCTATAAGTAGTGTCACGTCCATGCTGTCAGATCGTTGCAGCCACTTTGGCGGCGCAGCATCTTTGCGGCTGCAGCCGACCCATAACCACTTGTGTAACAGACCCACGCCACTGCAGGCAAGCCAAACAAGCACAACCTGAAATTCTCCACCCAGCGACACACGGTCACACTCCCTCGCGCTCACATCAAAACAGCCGAGCCGTTTACGGGCCGAGGATTCAGAGAACACGCCGCCGCCACGGACCACGCACCACTCGACAGACGAGAATGCTCCTCCTCTTCGCGCTCCTCGCCGGCGGCGGCGCCGCCGCCTTCCTCCTCTTCAAGTTCGCCACCGCCGATGGTAAGCAGCACCGCGTCTCCATTCCCTGCCCCCTTCCGCCCACCGATCGAACCTAGGCCTATTCAAGTATCCCCCTCTGTGCTTCGTTCCCCCCTCTATTCTTCTCTGCTGGCTGGGGGCTAATCGCTCTTGTTCTTGGCTGGGCGCAGGGGATTTCACCCTCTTGTCGTGCGGCCGGCCGCGGCGGGACAAAGTGGACGGCAAGGTTGGTGCTTGCTGCTCCCTTGCTTATCATCTCGTTGGATTCGTTGTCTGAATTCCGTGTGCTTGCGTTTTCCTTTCTTTGTTGTCCTTCAGGTTGTATGGATCACGGGAGCGAGCCGTGGGATTGGTGAGTTTACTTCTCTGTCTATTGAATTGGGTGAATTTCATTCTCCACAAGAAAAAGAAAGGAATTTGGTCATACTAAATTGGGTGTCATATGATTTCTTAGGTGCCAACCCTTTTGTTGTGGTTGTGATTTATGAGTGTGGGGCTGTTGAACTTGATCTTTGTTTTAAGCGCATGTCCTGATTGCTAAACTTTAGGTGTGTTGCTTCGGTTAGGGTGACGGTAACAAAATAAAGAATTGCATACCATGATGAGATCATACTATGGTACAATGGTACATATGTTTTATTTAGTATTAATGCTGTATAGATTGCATATTCTCTAGTAATAGACAGAGGAAGAATCGATAGAACTTACTTTTTGTGCTAGTTTGTTAAGGAGGATAGTGATTTTCACCATTAAACAGTGGTTAGAAGATTAATTTTTATATCCCTAACCTGGGCGTGTTTCCAATTTTATATGCCATGCTCATGCTTGTTTCGATAGGAACCTTATATCTGGAAAACCTTGTAATACAACTATCTTGCTCTGAGAACTTTGGGGCACATATCTGTAGATCTGTAATGACATTGGTCAATGGTCATAGAGGGGGTGTCTGCATCATAACTGATATTGTAAATATGCTAATCAGTGACCGGTAATACGGAAAGAGAATTATAGATTTTGTGATGAGCTGCTAAGCCGCTTAATGTAAGCAAAATTGCACTTCTCAAAGCTGATTGTATGATTTTTTTTAAGCCAGATGGAGGTATTACATGTTGTTCATTATTGAAAGGTATTTTGTAGGTTTAGTGTCTGCCTTATGTTTGTTGCAGTGTAGTTTTAAATGGTTAATTCACGTAGAACCTATTCATGGATCACTTTCAGTTTTGATAATTGGATATATGTTATTTACATGTCATCCTTTTGCTAAATTTCATGATATGTTTGCTAAATTTAGCATATTGTTCCACGATAACCAGAATGATTTCTTGTAATGCCAGGGGAGGTTCTTTCGATGCAGTTTGCGAGTTTAGGAGCAAAGCTCATACTATCTGCACGTAACAAGGAGGAGCTTGAGAGAGTGAAACATAACATCATCAGTAAGTTTGAAAAACTCATGTTGTCTTCTAGTAGGGTAGTGGAAATCTGAGTTCTGGACCAAGTTTGAATTTCATGTTTTTCTGTTCTCTTTATTCTTCAAAGGCAAGCATCCAGATAGCAAAGTTGAAGTGTTACCCATGGATTTATCATCTGATGAAGAATCTCTGAAAGAAGTTGTACATTCAGCGGAATCACTCTTTTCCAGTGCAGGCATTGACTATATGATGCACAATGCGGCCTTTGAGCGTCCAGTAAATATTATCATACATTTTCTATCAGCCTAAATCCCTTTTAGTCTAGCTACGCAACCACCACCAGTTTTTGCTTGCTAAATAAATCAATAAAATTGCAGAAAAGGGGGGCCCTGGAAGAAACTGAGGAAGGTCTTAAGGTATGTGAACCGTCTTTTACTTTGTTCTTTATATCGTTATCGATAATGTAACTTCCTGCTAATTATTTCTTGTTGCGCAGGCTACTTTTCATGTCAATGTCTTTGGAACAATTACTTTGACTCGCCTTCTTGCACCTTTCATGTTGGATAGAGGGATGGGTCATTTTGTTGTGGTGTGTCTGAACAAGTCTTGCCTGTAATGGAACTTATTGTCAACATGATTTCTATTAGGTTATTAGTGTAGCTAACTCGCTATTCACAGATGAGTAGTGCAGCTGGAAAGGTGCCCACACCTGGTCAGGCTCTTTACTCTGCTTCCAAACATGCTCTCAATGGCTACTTTACTTCTCTGCGTTCTGAGGTATTAAATATCGTACCTTTAGCTCATTAAGCTTGCAGCATAATGCATTCTGGGTATGCTAAATTTATATACATGTGAATTATCCACTTCTGTTATCGACAAGTATTCGTAGACAATCTTTCTTCTGTTATCAAGAGCATTGACTGTATTTTCTGTTCAAATGGAATTTCGTGGTTTGATGATTCTCTATAGATATTTGGTTGTTTCCCTGTATGTTTTGTTTGTTTGTTCGCGAGTATGTTGCTCAAGCTATATATGTTTATGTGATGTATCTAATATCTTCCATGCTGCAGTTATGTACGAAAGGCATTAAGGTCACTGTTGTCTGTCCTGGACCTATTGAAACACCAGAATCTTCTGGTGCAACTTCTTCATCACAAAGGCATTCATCCGAGGTTATCTTTTGTTTATTAGACTTCTCTTTATTTTTTTCGAACAAATGCAAGTAGTTTGCTAGACAAAGTCACACAAAGACCTCACCTCAGCTAGGCATAGTTTGCAGTGCTTATTTCCAAATCTTATGTGAAAATGAAGCTATGCAAAATTCTACTGTATTAGCTACCATCTTTTGTGTTCCATATTAAAGCTAGATAAATTCTTTTATCCACACATTTCATCCCACATGTGTTAGAACAAACCCAACAATTACAACTGCTGAATCAAACGAGGTTATCATATCCAGCAGTGTTCTAAAACGCATTTTGTTTGTGTCTAGATTTACTTTAATGTTTTTTTGTTGTACATACGTTGTCACATTCTGCTCATGTCCTAACATCTTGTATCCAACTACTTGCTTAACTGTTGAAAGTTGGTTCTCAGTCCCCTTCTCTAATCGTTGTTTTTTATATTTACTCATTCTTGTTAACCTATGCAGAAACGTGTTTCAGTGGAAAGATGTGCTGAACTGACAATAGTTGCCGCAACTCATGGACTAAAAGAAGCATGGATATCATATCAGGTATATTTCATTCTGAACATTACGCTTGGACCATTTAAGAAGCCTGAAGTCTTAATTTAGTATGATCACATATTATATATTATGCTAGAAACTTACTACCATGTGTGACTCATTTACACAATATAAGCTTTCCCTCATGGTTCCTCAAAACTTTGTGCCCACGTTTTTTCTGAGCAATAGCAGCAGTTAGCTAGTGCATGTACTAACATAAAAGCTTCTATAATATAATAATGTGTTAAGTACAATCACTATGTTGTAGTAACCTACAGGTTTGTAGCTTGTATCACTATGTTATAGTAGCAACTTGCATGTTGCTATGTCCACTCTATTAGCGAGACTGTATACTATTGATTCAAGTATCTATGACATTGAAGTTTCTATCTTATATTTGGCACTCTGCATATATTGTATTTTTCATTCTATATTTATTTTACATATTGAATCCGAATTTTCATGACTTCTTTTGCAGCCTGTGCTGGCTGTTATGTACGTGGTGCAATACATGCCAACAATTGGATACTGGCTTATGGACAAGGTAATCTTTTCTAGTTTAGTGGTTTTCTTTTCCTTACTACTGGTGAATTGTCTTTGCATCCTCCAGTCAGAACAAACTTGTCACAGGTAGAAATCGTGTGGACAAACTTGATGGGTGTATTTATCTTTAAAGCACTTTCATGATGTCACACTTATATGACTTAAAATAGAAAAGGTTTGTTTTTCATACTGCAACTACAGTCAGCCCATTTGGAACAATGATAGGAAAAATGCAAAAACATGGAAAATTCATGAATTAGAGCGGCATGGCTCAGAGTCTCACACATCCTGTATGGATTGAAAACACGTGAATAGAGAAGAGAAGCCAGTTGGAATATAGGGTAGATATAACATGGAAACTTGTGGATGGAAGAATCACTTGAAAGGAAACATGGGGGGACATTGCCTTGGATTTTGAAGTGGAAATTTTCCGTGTGTTTTGAACAATAGTTGATTTTCTCCAAAAATGTGTACGAAATAGTTTTGGGAGCCGTTCCTTTGTTCTGTATCATTTGAGTTCATTTTATCTTTGTTCGAAGTGGGGCCTTAGATTTCACCCCTCAACTTTCAAACAGGTAAGTCTAAGGGTGTCTGACCCTAAACTCTGGAAGCCCTTTTTTTGAGGAATTTTTCTTTGAGGAATAGGAGGCTCCTTTTTAATCCATGAGATGCAGCAAGGCTGTTTTTTATGATGTGCAGTGGTTTTGAAGGAATTTAAGATTCTGTCAAGTGGCAACTTTAGAAATACTCAGAGATTAAAGGGAAAATTGCTACAAATATTACTCTCTCTGCCCCAAAATAAGTGTCGCTGATTTAGTGCAACTTCTGATTTAGTACAACTTCAAAGTTGTACTAAATCGATTTAGTACAACTTTAAAGTTGTACTAAATCAGCGACACTTATTTTGAGACGGAGGGAGTATTATTTTTGGAAACTGGGAATTTGAAGAAAATAATTTACAAATACAGGCTGTAATGAATGCAACAATAAGGCTAAATAGAATGTTTCCACACACTTAAAAATTATTTTGGTTTTCTTACAAATGCGTATAAATCATTTGTGAGTTTTACTGTATTATTTTGTTTGTTCAGAATACTAATGATTTTTTCCTTCTAGTTTCTGCTGTTGTTACCATTTCTTAGAAAATTCCCCGTACTTCTCTTTGTTAATTTTGTAGAGTAATAATATTTTAGGTTTTTGTGATTTGTTCCTTGTCTCTTACAGTTTCTTCTATACTTTCTGACTTTTTTCTCTAAATTATTGGTGTTCCACCATTTTGTCCTTCTAAATTTCCTTTGTTTTCCAAGGTTTATTTGTTGAATATACTGACTGGGTTGTGCCTTGCTTTGCATCCATGGTAGTTCAAGAGTTGAGAAATAAATAAGGTTCAATGGCATGGTTAAAACTTGTTGGTCAAGCTGCTGCGTCTAGGGGACTGAAATCTGAGAAGTAAAAAACCTAGTCCTATTGTGCAATTTTGAGGACCGCGTTCAAAAAGATTGAAACAATTTTTGTACAGCTATTTTATTCTATCAACTACTACCTTGCATTGTCACCATAATCTGATGGTTATTTTGTTTTTACCCAGGTTGGTGCGAAGCGAGTGGATGCCGCTGCAAAGAAAGGCAACGCCTACAGTTGGAATCTCCTCTTTGGTGGCAAAAAGTCGGCCTGACGAAGAAGTTGCTCATTACGCCTACAGTTGTAATCTCCTCAGAGATTATGAACCTTGTTACCCTTTTTCATCTTTATGTGCGAAACGACCAACGGGAAGCAAGCACTCCTTGTAATGTCACCTAGTCAGCGAGTTGAAGTATTTTAGAACTCAGATACAAGCCAGCATTCCAGTTTCACATTTCCACAAAAGAATAAATCATGAAAGTTTTCCAGTGTAAATCTTGTTAATGTGCTACTATCTGGGTGCTTTCATGTTACAATTGTTGTGCCGACAGAATAAGCGATTGATGAACCTTGATTCTTCAAACAGAAAGCAGCTGCTATTAACCGTAATATAAGACACCTTACAAGTTACAACACAGAAATCTGTTCGATGCTTTCACAGTTGATGTGCACCAGAATTACAATGTTCGCCACAACGCAACGACATTGCCTATTCAAGACACACCGTAACCAGATTTTGAAGAAAAAAAAAACATTGGAAGTACTATAGCATCTTATAAGTTATAACCTACACCCTCAGGCCTTACAAAAGATATTCCCTTCGACCTTGAATAAGACATACAACATATCTTCAGACTTCAGTCCGCCATTCTACAGAACATTTGAACTAGTGTACATCACTCAGATCGCACTCTAGTGTTTCCAACCGTTGAGAAAGCCATCTGGAGTGTAAGGCTCCAAGAATCCAATGAACTGCAAATCATATGCCAAGGAATCAAGGAATAGTCAAATAACTGATTAACAAGAAACATGGCAAAGCTGGAGCACACATAATAAGACCTAGAAATCTTTTACTTCTCATGATCTTCTATCGAGTACTTCATTTCTCATCCTGTGATCCAAATTTGTATGTAACATCACAACGCCTACTCTACACTATAAATTGATTATAAAAATCAAATGTGTCATGCGCCTTCGTCCAAACTTTTACATGGTTTTCAAATTCAAGTTAAATTTGGTACCATTTTGATTTTCATATCCAGGCTCTGTAAAGTAGGGTCTAGTATATTGTCCTTGTACACGTATTTGTATACGTATGTAATTGTAGTTGTGATCATCTATATATTGAGACGTGAGGCTGGATGTCAACCACCCACGCAAAACCCTAAACCTTGTGTTTCAACTTGGTATCAGCCAGGTCGGGCCGCCGCCGCAAGTCCCTCGCGCCGCCGCCCGCTCCTCTCTCCGCGTAGCCGCCGCGCTTCCGATCGCTGCTGCTGCGCGTGCCATCTTCCGCGTCGCCGCCGCATCTTGCTACTTCACGTACGCGCATACGCAGGAATCCATCCAGCTGCTTGCTAGCTAGCTAGCTAGCTTTGCCCGTACGCTGCCGCCGCTTCCGATCGCTGCCGCCGCGCGTGCCATCTTCCGCCACCGCCACCGCGTTTTGCTCCGTTGCCGCCGCGCGCTGTCCCATCCGCGCCGCCGCTGCGATGTCGTCCGCCGCTATGTCCGTCGCCCAAACCGCCGGCGCCATCGTCTCTTCCCCCGTCGCCTCGATCCCCGCCGCGCTCGCCGTCCCGACGATCTCCGTCCGCCTCGGTCGCCACAACTTCATGCTCTGGGGGGGCATCACCAGCACCGTTCTTGCCGGTGCCAACCTCCACGGACACCTCGATGGCACCAAGGCGGCACCGGCCAAAACACTCGTTGTCGGCACCGGCGACGCTGCTACCACCGTCGCCAACCCGGAGTACCACCAATGGTGGGTTCAAGATCAGCGCGTCAAGGGGCTTCTTCTCACCTCCATGGATGAGGATATTGCATGCCAACTCATTGGCTGCGAGTCGGCGCATGCGGTATGGACAGCCGTCGCCGCCATGTTCGGCGCCCAGAGCCGCGCCAATGTCCGCCACATCCGGCGGCAACTTCAGTCGCTGAGGAAGGACGATATGTCTGCCGCGGAATACATGCACAAGATGAAGGCCCTGGCCGACACTATGGCCGCCGCCGGCTCTCCGATCCGCGATGATGAGCTTATCGATCACATCCTCACCGGCCTCGGCTCCGCCTACAACTCCATCGCCGCCTCCTTGGGCGTGAGTAACACACCCATGCCCTACTCCAGTTTTTACTCATTGGTTCTGTCCTTCGAGGCGCTGCAGGCACAGCAGAGTGCAGTGGAGGGGTGGTCTCCCTCCGCGAACGCCGTGTCCCGTTCGGGTTCGTACAGCACGGGCGGACGCGCGCCCTACTCCGATCCCTATCCCTCCCACGGTGGGGGGCGCCCGGCTGATGGACATGGCCAGCCAGGGCAGAACCGCCAGGGCGGTAATGGCGGCAACACCGGCGGCCGTGACCGCAACGCTGGTTATGCCGGCAATGGCCGGCAAGGTGGAGGGGGCAACGCCGGCAACAACGGCGGAGGAGGTGGGCGTCGCAACCGCTGGCATCCCCGGTGCCAAATTTGCAAGAACTGGGGCCATGAAGCCGACGACTGCCGCAAGCGCTATGATCAGGATCACAACTCCCGCTCCGCAAACTCGGCCTCCACCAACACCGTCGACTTCCCTTGGGTGCTGGATACCGGGGCTACGGATCACTTGACTAATGATCTTGAGCGCCTCCAGGTTCACGAGCGCTATGACGGCAAGGATCAAGTTCAGGTGGCCAATGGTGCAGGTTTGTCTATTTCACACATTGGTCATTCGCGTTTACCCGGTTCATCTCTTAAACTGCGTAACATCCTTCACGTTCCACACATCAGCCAGCATCTTCTCTCTGTTTATCGTCTTCTTTGTGATAATGACGTCTTTGTTGAATTTCACCGTTGTTTTTTCCTTGTTAAGGACAAAGCAACCAGGCGCGTCATCCTTCACGGTAGAAGTTACGGGGGGGTCTATCCGGTCCCCTTCGCTCGTGCGTCATCTTCATCGTCTCGCCGTGCCTCCTCCGGTGTTCGAGTTTCGTCGTCGCAATGGCATCAACGTCTTGGTCATCCTACAAATAATGTGGTCACTTCCATTGTTCGGAGTCATGAACTTCCGTGTTCTAGTTCCAATAATTCATCGTTAGTTTGTGAGGCCTGTCAGCGTGCTAAGAGTCATCAACTCCCTTATTCTACTTCGTTTCATATCACTACTGTACCTCTTGAATTAATACATTCAGATGTTTGGGGTCCCGCTCTTGCTTCGTCGGGAGGGTACAAGTATTATGTTAGTTTTATTGATGACTACACGCGCTTCACCTGGATTTATTTGCTTAAACACAAGTCTGATGTTGAGCAAGTTTTCTACAACTTTCAGGCTCATGTCGAACGCCTTCTGGATTATAAAATCAAGGCCGTTCAGTCCGACTGGGGTGGTGAATACCACAAACTCCATCGCTACTTTCAACGCACGGGCATCTCTCACAGAGTGTCATGTCCACATACCTCTCAGCAGAACGGTATTGCCGAGCGCAAACACCGACACTTGGTCGAGACCGGTCTTGCCTTGCTTGCGCACTCCTCCCTTCCCCTTCGATTTTGGGATGAGGCTTTTCTTACGGCATGTTACCTCATCAACCGTATGCCCACTCCGGTTCTCAACAAGGACACACCTCAGTTCCGTCTGTTTCATGTTCAGCCCAACTACTCCTCCCTTCGGATTTTTGGGTGTGCTTGCTGGCCTAGTCTCCGCAAGTACAATGCTCACAAGCTTGAGTTTCGGTCCAAGATGTGTGTTTTCCTTGGCTATAGTCCTTTGCATAAGGGCTATAAGTGTCTTGACCGTACTTCCGGTCGGATATACATCTCTCGTGATGTTGTTTTCGACGAGACTGTGTTCCCTTACTCTCAACCCGGCGTTTCGGTTGATCCTGCTTCTCTTGAACATGCACTCACTTTTCCCTCCGATGAACCGGTTCCGGATGTCCATGTGCGTAAATATGACCTGTCCTATTTGTCACCTAACTTGTCTTTTGCAGGTGATATTGCCTTGAGTTCCCCCCAGGTACATGTTGCTGCTCCGACGCCTCCTGATGCGCCCGACGTGCATGTCCCGCCGCCCGAGGCAGGCGCGGCGTCCGATGGCGTGACCGCGGACGCGGCTGGGTCGCCATCCTCGCCCGGCGCGGCTGGGTCGCCATCCTCGCCCGGCGCGGCTGGGTCGCCATCCTCGCCCGGTCCGTCGCCCGGGCCGCCACCCTCGCCTGGGCCGGTCCAGCACACCATCGTCTCTCGGCCCGTGTCGCCCCTTGCTGAGGTCCCCTCAGCCGCGACACCCTCGGCCGAGCCCTCGTCGCCGTCGTCTTCTCCTACCGGCGATGCAGCTCCGGCGCATGCTATGGTTACACGCCATCGTGATCATACGCGCAAGGAGAAGTCTTACACTGATGGCACGGTTCGGTATGACCCTCGCCGCCGTGCCTTCTTCGCCGCGCCGGTTTCCCATCGTGATGCTCTGGGTGAACCTGCCTGGCGTGCCGCCATGTCCGAGGAGTTTGCTGCTCTCCGTCACACTAACACCTGGGTGTTGGTGCCTCGGCCACCTGGTGTTAATATTGTGAGCTGCAAGTGGATTTTCAAAACCAAGCATCGTCCGGATGGGTCTGTTGATAAGCACAAGGCTCGTCTTGTTGCTCGCGGTTTCACTCAACAGCATGGGATTGACTACGGAGATACTTTTAGCCCGGTGGTGAAGCCTGCCACGGTTCGCTTGGTTCTGTCTCTTGCTGTGTCTCGTGGTTGGAGCCTCCGACAGGTTGATGTGAGCAATGCCTTTTTACATGGGTTCTTGGCCGAAGATGTGTACATGCAGCAGCCACCTGGGTTCGAGGATGCCACTTATCCCTCTCATGTCTGCAAACTTCAGCGGTCTATTTATGGTCTCAAGCAGTCGCCTCGTGCCTGATATGCTCGTTTGAGTCAGCGCCTTTCGCAGCTCGGTTTTGTTGCCTCCAGATCAGATGCATCTCTGTTCATCTTCTCCCAGGGTACTATACAGATATACATGCTGGTGTACGTTGATGATATTGTGATTGCTGGCTCTACCCCCGCCGTGGTGGATCGTCTTGTGCAATCGTTGTCTGCTAGCTTTCCCATCAAAGATTTGGGTCGCCTCGCGTACTTTCTTGGTTTGGAAGCGTCCTTTCATTCAGGGGGCATGACCTTGACGCAGAAAAAGTATGCTTTGGATCTTCTTCATCGCGTCAACATGGAGAACTGCAAGGCCACTTCCACTCCGCTTGCTACTTCCGAGAGTCTCTCACGTCATAGTGGTGCACTACTGGGTAGAGATGACTCCTTTCGGTATCGCAGTGTGGTTGGAGCACTTCAGTATTTGACCCTCACTCGTCCTGATATCTCCTTCGCAGTGAACAAAGTGTGTCAGTTCCTGTCTCAGCCAACGGAGGATCATTGGGAAGCAGTCAAGCGTATTCTGAGATATGTCAAAGGTACGCTAGACATGGGACTACGGATTCGTAAGTCCAGATTTACTGGAGTGAGTATATTCACCGATGCAGACTGGGCAGGCTGTGTTGATGATAGGCGCTCCACTGGTGGTTTTGCTATATTTGTTGGACCTAACCTTGTATCTTGGAGCTCGAAGAAGCAACCCACAGTCTCGAGATCAAGCACCGAGGCAGAGTATAAGGCATTGGCCAATGGCGCGGCTGAAGCCATTTGGATAGACTCAGTTATCACAAAACTTGGAGTCCCACGTCAACGCACTCCTATATTGTGGTGTGATAACTTAGGGGCAACTTACCTGACAGCGAATCCAGTGTTTCATGCTCGGACCAAACACATTGAGATTGATTTCCATTTTGTGAGAGAACGAGTAGCTGCTTGTGAACTGGAAGTCAGGTTTATTTCTACAGATGATCAGTTAGCGGATGTATTTACTAAACCCGCTACTAGACAGATGCTAGACCGTTTTAGAACCCTGTGTCTTGAATCTTGTATGTAGTTCAGATTGAGGGGGCATGTAAAGTAGGGTCTAGTATATTGTCCTTGTACACGTATTTGTATACGTATGTAATTGTAGTTGTGATCATCTATATATTGAGACGTGAGGCTGGATGTCAACCACCCACGCAAAACCCTAAACCCTGTGTTTCAACTGGCTCGCCCTGCAGGGTCCAGGCACTAATATTTTGTAACCCTGTCACAGGTGTCTTGCCCTTCTCGAGTCCAATCTCGAAGAGCCATTTGGGAAAGCTTTCCCTCAGCGGGCTAGTTTTCTTATATCTGATTTGTACATAAGACAGGGTAGGCAAACAATGAGTAATTTCTTTAGAAAAACAAGGATTGGCCAGTGGCCAACAATGTTGCTCGAGTGATAAAAACAATAATAGAAGAACTATCATGCGAGTTGATGTCCATCACTTTTTACATTAGAGGCAGAGCCCACCACAATCAACAAAAGAACAAGAAACTAATAGATGTACCTTCAAACCATCATGAGACCATCGGGCACCACAACCTTCATGCACACGAATTTCAAAAACAGGCCTATTGGGCTGTGTCAGATGAACATTTATCCAACAGCCCTCACGTAACAAACGGTCAATGACTTCGGACGAAAGTTGATTCTTCTTTGGATCTGTAGGTAAATAGTTTAACTAAATATACCATAATGCGAGTCTTCAACTTGATGATTGTTAAGCAGGAACACATCTTTACCACTTCCATGGAGGCTGCCCCACCACCCATCCCTACTCCTGTGAACATGTTTGGCCAATGACCTTGCAGCATCAGTTAAAGAACAACTTTTCACCTCCAGTACAATGCAACACCATCAATCTTAGTTACAAGAGAAATTTCACAAGGTGGAAGCTTGGTAATATTCAAGAACAGCAAAATGTTTGGATGGGACAGCATGGCAACAGAACTGAGAGGTGGTTGCTGAAGCTGAACTTACAGTTGGTTTGTGTAGTTTCATACAAGATGATATCAACACGGATTTTGGAGGAGGTAATCCATCTGGAACTGTTCCTGATGTGTTTGCCAGACCAAGGAGTCTACCTAATCCATCGTAACCCAATCCCTAGAAAATAACAAGAGATAAGTTCACGAAGCATAGAACCAGCTACATAACTAGTACAAGTGCCCATATATGATTATTCAACTTATAAAGCAACTAACGGATCTAAAACGGTACTCCCTCAGCCCCATATAAAAGCCCCCCTCGAAATCTGAGCTTAACTTGAACCACGAATTTGACTTATTAAATATGAGTCATATACAACAGATATTATTATAACATTGGAAACCCTTCGAATACGAATCCAATGGCATAATTTTGTGTCATGTGTATTATATTTTTTTAGTCGAATTTATAGTCAAAGTTGAGCTCAAATTTTGATGTGGCCTTTTAGATGTTGACAGAGGGAGTATTTATGAATTATGATAACCAGAACATGAATCAATACAAATATTACTGGTTAAAAAATGACCATTAAGATTTAACTAACATTCACTAAAACTCCAAGCTACAAAGCTTGCAATTGACATGCAAAGGCCAAAGGGGTAAGCGAGCTGGCTGTTTTGAGTGCATAAATAGTGACATTTAGTGTTATTCAATGTGTATTTACAAAGTACATACATAATGAATTTAGATATATCAGCCTTGTATGCCCTATAAAAGATATGTCGCTATAAATATGATTATAAATGATCTGGTAACATTACAAACAGAAGAAATGCGGAATGAAATGTTAAAGTGTGCCACTCACAGCAAGAAGCTCGGTCATGGTTATGTAAGGTTGGATTTGTGTTTTTGAGACAGATATTGCCAAGACTCCATAAGAGTTCTCCTTTTCCTCTGTGTAGAATTTTCTATAAACTTTGACACCTGTATATGCAGATAATTTAATCGATTGTCCAGGGGTCCTTTACAGCTGCATATAGAACCTTTTATATGAAAAAGATAATAATACTAGTGACAAAGAACATTATGTGATATCAACATGGGTATGGACTTGAGATGCTTCAGAAATGTGTACCCATCGACATATCAGTATATCACATGAGCCCAGTTGTGTTTTTTGTGGTACAATAAAGTCTGAAGATTAAAGAGGTAGCATGCCTAGCATGCACCCTTCGAGCTGAATTAAATTATCATCTAAGGTGCCTGCCAAACCAAGAACAATCAGGGCATCATGGATTCACAGCAAGCTGTCGAGGGTCCAGCAAGCTTTATAAGAAATATGTACAAGGTAGTACAGCTCTATATAAAAGTTACATTTACACTTATATTACTGTCAACTACGGCCTACACATGTTGCTATTACGGACTATATTGCAAATTTTGAACTTGAGAACTGGTTCGCGTTATGCTCAAACTCCAGTCAAGGACCTATATATTCTGTTATGTACCGGTCATTACAACAACAACAACAAAGCCTTAGTCCCAAACAAGTTGGGGTAGACTAGAGGTGAAACCCATAAGATCTCACGACCAACTCATGGTTCTAGCACATGGATAGCAAGCTTCCACGCACCCTGCCCATGGCTAGTTCTTTGGTGATACTCCAGTCCTTCAGATCTCTCTTTACAGACTCCTCCCATGTCAAGTTCGGTCTACCCCGACCTCTCTTGACATTATCAGCACACTTTAGCCGTCCGCTATGCACTAGAGCTTCTGGAGGCCTGCGCTGAATATGCCCAAACCATCTCAGACGATGTTGGACAAGCTTCTCTTCAATCGGTGCTACCCCAACTCTATCTCGTATATCATCATTCTGGACTCGGTCCTTTCTTGTGTGGCCACACATCCATCTCAACATGCGCATCTCCGCCACACCTAACTGATGAACATGTCGCCTTTTAGTCGGCCAAAACTCAGCGCCATACAACATTGCGGGTCGAATCGCCGTCCTACAGAACTTGCCTTTGAGCTTTTGTGGCACTCTCTTGTCACAGAGAATGCCAGAAGCTTGGCGCCACTTCATCCATCCGGCTTTGATTCGATGGTTCACATCTTCATTGATATCCCCATCCTTCTGCAGCATTGACCCCAAATATCAAAAGGTGTCCTTCTGAGGCACCACCTGCCCATCAAGGCTAACCTCCTCCTCGTGCCTAGAAGTACTGAAACCGCACTTCATGTACTCGGTTTTAGTTCTACTAAGTCTAAAACCTTTCGATTCCAAGGTTTGTCTCCATAGCTCTAACTTCCTATTGACCCTCGTCCGACTATCATCGACTAGCACCACATCATCCGCGCATACACCATGGGATATCTCCTTGTATATCCCTTGTGACCTTATACATCACCAAAGCAAAAAGATAAGGGCTCAAAGCTGACCCCTGGTGCAGTCCTATTTTAATCAGTGTCGCCATCACTTGTTCGAACACTTGTCACAACATTATCGTACATGTCCTTGATGAGGGTAATGTGCTTTGCTGGGACTTCGTGTTTCTCCAAAGCCCACCACATGACATTCCGTGGTATCTTATCATAGGCCTTCTCCAAGTCAATGAACACCATATGCAGGTCCTTCTTTTGCCCCCTGTATTTCTCCATAAGTTGTCGTACCAAGAAAATGGCTTCCATGGCCGACCCCCCAGACATGAAACCAAACTAATTTTTGGTCACGCTTGTCATTCTTCTTAAGTGGTGCTCAATGACTCTCTCCCATAGCTTCATTGTATGGCTCATCAGCTTAATTCCACAGTAATTAGTACAACTCTGAACATCCCCCTTGTTCTTGAAGATTGGTACTAATATACTCCGTCTCAATTCTTCTGGCATCTTGTTTGCCTGAAAAATGAGGTTGAAAAGCTTGGTTAGCCATACTGTCGCTATGTCCCCGAGGCCTCTCCACACCTCAATGGGGATACAATCAGGGCCCATCGCCTTGCCTCCTTTCATCCTTTTTAAAGCCTCCTTGACCTCAGACTCCTGGATTCGCCGCACAAAACGCCTGCTGGTATCATCAAAGGAGTCGTCCAGTTCAATGGTAGAGCACTCTCATTCTTCCCATTGAACAACTTGTCGAAGTACTCCCGCCATCTATGCTTAATCTCCTCATCCTTCACCAGGAGCTGGTCTGCTCCGTCCTTGATGCATTTGACTTGGTCAACACCCCTCATCTTCCTCTCTCGGATCTTGGCCATCTTATAGATGTTCCTTCTGCCTTCCTTCGTGTCTAACCGCTGGTAGAGGTCCTCATACGCCCGACCCCTTACTTCACTCACAGCTCGCTTTGTGGCCTTCTTTGCCATCTTGTACTTCTGTATATTGTCTGCACTCCTATCCAGGTATAGGCATCTGAAACAATCTTTCTTCTCCTTAATAGCCTTTTGGACATCATCATTCCACCACCGGGTATCTTTAGTTTCGCTTCTACTTCCCCTGGACACTCGAAACTCCTCTGAGGCCACCTTACGAATGCAAGTCGCCATCTTCATCCACATATTGTCTGCATCACCTCCTTCCTCCCAAGGGCCCTCCTTAATGACCCTCTCCTTGAACGCCTGAGCTCCCTCCCCCTTGAGCTTCCACCACTTCGTTCTAGCGACTTTGGCACGCTTATCCCGCTGGACACGAATCCGAAAGCGGAAATCAGCAACCACAAGCTTATGCTGAGGGACAACACTCTCTCCAGATATCACCTTACAATCTAGGCACACGCACCTGTCTTCTCTTCTCGAGAGGATGAAATCAATCTGGCTAGAGTGTTGACCACTACTAAAAGTCACTAGATGTGATTCTCTCTTTTTAGAGGGTGTTAGCTACGATCATGTCGTAGACTAGAGCAAAGCTTAGGACATCTTCTCCTTGATTCCTGATGCCATAGCCGAAGCCCCCATGCACCCCTTCAAAACCTGTGTTAGATGTACCCACCTGGCCATTGAGATCTCCTCCTATGAAGAGCTTCTCGCCAATCGGTACACTCCTAACCATGTCCTCCAGGCCTTCCCAGAACTCCCTCTTGGTGTTCTCATTGCGGCCTACTTGTGGGGCATATGCGCTGATAACATTGAGAACTAAGTCCCCAACTACCAGCTTGACTAGGTTAATCCGGACCCCACGTCTCTTGTCGTCTACCACTCCATACTTGAGGCTCTTGTTGATCAAGATGCCTACTCCATTTTTGTACCGGTCATTAATTTAGAAAAAATCATTGTAAGAAAGCCAAGGCATGACAAGTGCCAAAATAAGCTATGCACCATAACAAGTAAAGAATTACTCCCTCCGATCCAAAATATAAGTCGTTCTAGAGTTTTTCCGACCAGGTGAAAAGTGAAGGAAATGACATTTATACTCCTCATCTGAATCCCTGAGGCTCACCTCCCAGAGCTTCCGCGGCTAGTACACTTTGCTTTCTCCCCCCCCCCCCATCTCTCTCCGAGACCCGGTGGGCGGTTGCCGGAGCTCCTCGCCGCCGCCAAGATGCGGAAGCGCGACCTGGGCATCCTCCTCCTCGCCGCTTTCGCCGTCTTCTTCTCGCTCCAGGTTAGTCAGCCGGCTTTCTCACCTCCTCCTCTTCGATTCGAATTGAATCCTCTTCCAGTTCGTTTTAGAGGTCGCGGTCGAATTCAAACCCTAGCCGACCCATCCTCCTCCGCAGCACGAGGGCGACTTCTCCTTCCGGGAGGCGTGGTACCAACTGTCGGACGATGGGTATCCAATCAAACACGACGCGGACCGCCTCCCGCCGCCGCTCGTCGCTGACCTCAATGGCAACGGCCGGCACAAGGTGCTCCTGCCCACCCACGACGCCAAGATCTAGGTCCTCCAGTTCCCGACCCACGCCAGGCCGGCCGCCGGCAGCACGACCCTCGACGACTTCCACGAGGCGCGCGTCATGGCCGAGATCTCCCTGCTCCCCGCCAATGTCCGCGTCGCCGCCGGGCGGCGCCCCGTCGCCATGGCCGTCGGCACCGTCGACCGCTCCTACAAGCAGGACGACATCCGGAAGCAGCTGCTCTTGGTGGTCACCTCCGGTTGGGCCATCATGTGCTTCGACCACAACCTCAAGAAGCTCTAGGAGGTGAGCCTCGGGGACCTCAAGGATGAGAGCGAGTGGGTGGGAGGGCATTTTCGAAAACTCGGGAAATTTTGTAACGTGACGAGATTTACACATGGATCGCTAAAACGTCATATATTTCGTAACGGATGGAGTAGGTTCTTACAAGGATTAACTCATGGGTGACCAAAGGTGCAGACTTCATGAAAATTAATCCAGTTATGGAATACAGCACAAGCAACACTGCAATGATACGATCGTAAGAAACAAAGTACCTTCTTCAATTGATGAAATACCAGGAAGGACATTTGAGATCGTCTCTGTTTGCAGCATCTCAAAGAACGAACTGTACTTTCTAACTGCCTGAAAAATAAATAAGCAATGGGATTTACTACAACTCTAGAATAAAAGGCATATATGTGCAGGTCAAGAAGGATTATTTGCCCAGTTATGTATCATGAGTCATAAAATATAAGCACAACAGAATCAATTGTGGAATTTTTCTATTCGGTAAGTTTTATGCACCAACCAGTAGAACCAAAAGTCCAAACTGATGGAGAAGGTTGGGGAATCCATATATACTTCAACAAATACAAGTTTCTTTCTTAAAGAAGGAAAACTACTAATTTGAAGATAACAGTACACAGATATAAATATTATATCCAGAAAAGCTAGTTACATAGCAAAGAAAATTACCTCAACCTCAAGCAAGAGGCATTTATTGAAGATCAACAAAGAACCTTGTGTAATCCTGCGACAAAATGACAAAAAAAAAACATGATTACATGAATAGCATGCACGTTGAGTATGAAAAATAATGCGTAGCCATAAGAAAGCAAGCAGAAGTGATCAGAGAGTCAATAAGCTTGGGGGATAACTTTTACTGAAACAACAATATAAGGCTTCCAAGTAGTAGGCCTACACCTTACTGAATAATCCTTTTAGCGAATTTCAGAGTGCATATTGAAGTGGATACATTTAAGGATTTAATACATGTTACTTGAGCCCATAAATTATTGCAACTGTGTTGTATCCTGAAACTGTGAACTGAGAATGAGAATATGGAAGACCCTGTAATAGAGCAACCCGAATATACACTAACACCTAAACAAAACAATATGATGAGCTACAGAACTATAATTGTTGCCATTTTCATAATGTAAAATATACGCTACCACCTAAATAGAACAACATGATGAGCTACAGAACTAGAATTGTTGCCATTTTCATAATGTAACTCCAATAGATGTTTCCTAGTTGATAGACATTAAGGCTGTGATGGTTTCCACCATATATCTCAACTTAGCATTTCAGTCTTCAAAAATTTTAAACCAGCTGTGTGTACCTGTTGTAATTACCAGCTGCTAACCTCCCTTCAACGTTCTTGGATCCAGCTACAGAAGTACATGGTTCAAGTTAGAAAATGTGGCTGGCAAAAAAGATAAAAAAAATGCAGGTTACAAACTTTCTCGAAATACATCAATTAGTGCCCTTCAGCTTTATACTGAGCCGTTAAAACTGATCAAATGAAATTATTCATTTTAAGAATTAAATGCAGATCCTTGATGATGTATATTGCACACCAGAGAAAAACAACAAATATATATTAAAAAGAAGTAATATTGATATACATATAACTACAAGGAAATATGAATGTCAATTAGATGTTAAATGAACCACAAGAAAAAGATTCTGGAATTACCACTGAGTTGAGTGAAGTATGGTTCTTGAACATGCAGCACAAACTCCACTGCATCATAAATCTAGAGAATACAGATGACAACAATAAGCTATAGTCAAACAAATTGCGGGAAAGGATAACACTCGATAATGTGTTTTAACATTTCAAATAAGTCAGTAAAAAAATTACACATGTACATGTGATAGTACACTACTAACTTTCAAGAAAACACAAGAAACAAGAAAGACGGTTCAACAAAGCAATTATTTGTACACCCGGCTTGTTTTTGCATAGCTAAGAAAAATGCATAGGTTCTCTTGAATCCGCCTGACCACATAATATATCAATCTGTACATGCATTGTTTAATAAATGCCAAAAAAAAACATTGGCCCGGGTGTAGTAGTTTTTTTTTTTTTTTTGCGAGGGGCCCGGGTGTAGTAGTTCCGTAGTAGTTTCCGCTGCAAGGTATCCATATTACAGCAAATAGGGAATTTTGCAATACTTTCTTTTCACTAAATTTAGTACTCTGTCGAGGAACACTGCCCCCAAAGAGACACTGCTGGATATATACAAGTATCATTATAGTGCTCATGCTCATCCTTTATGATCATAATTCATATCACAAGTCCTAAAAGTCTAAACACTGTCGCAAATACAATTATACCCCGAAATTGATTGACAACAGCTTCAGCCATGATTCTGACTTCCTAGCTAGAAGATGATTATTGCCCTGAAAATCTTTTCCTTTTCCTCCAGTCTCATCGTCTGACGACAAACGCGCACCCATTCAGCTAGAATTCAAGGAAAAAAAGTAGTGTGCTATGACAAAATAGCGCAGCCCTTAAAATCTGCTATAGCGAAGCTATATCGGAAGCGCCGTTAGATGAGCCCGGGAGTGAACAGTAACGTCATTTAAAATACTAAACAAATTCAAAAAATTCCAAATTTTTTTGTGGTGAAAGATGCTTGAGTGCGTTATGTCCGTGCCAAATTTGGTGATATTTGAACATTCGAGGAGCTCGTGACAAAAAAAAACAAATTCGGGTCTGAGAGAAACATTTGAAAAACGGCACTGTTCATGCCTGGATTTGTCTTTTTTGCCGCGCGCTCCTGGAATGTCCAATTGCACGAGCATCCCGCACATGCACATCTTGCTTGCAAAAAAAAATCGGAATTCTTTCTATTTTTAATCGCGTTACTGTTCACCGGGCTCATCTGAGCCAGGGCACCGAATTGGATATTCGAGCTATATCGCACTATAGCCTACAATTGTACGCTGATTTCATTTAGCGAGACATTATAGCGTGCTATTTTTTCCAGTGGAATTCAAGCAAAGCCGATTAAAGAGAGAAAGAGGAAGAAAGCAAATCGGAGAAAGTTACCCGCTTTAACTCGCCGCCTTTCTCGCGCAGGACCGCCTCCCACTCCCCCTCCCTCTTACGCGAACCATTCTCCTCGGCAGGAGTTCCTACCGCCCCCGCTACCGCTGGGGGTCTCGGGATCCGCCCCTCCTCGGCGCACCCCGCAAGCTCCGTGGCCAGCTTATCGCACAGGTCGTCTTCGAGGAGGCGGGAGCAATAGGAGAGGGACAGAGGGAGGGCGGGGTCCGGGGCGGCGACGTGGGAGGAGAGGACGAAGCGGAGTAGTTCGCCGACGGCGGACGAGAGGGCGACGGCGCCGACGCCCGGCGACGCCGGCTGCGGCGGCGAGGAGAGGTGGTCGGTGGTCGCCATCTGTTGTGCTGAAGTGGCCGGATTCGTGCCCACGGTAGTGAGGGGCTGAGGGCATAGAAAGGGATTATACCATGTAAAATAAAATTAAAATTTGGCTTACAAATGTTTGGCAACGACACCCAAAAAACTCTTGGCAACCTTTTAAAAGGTTGTCAACTTTTGACAAGCTTTAACATTGCCAAATATTGGCTAGCCCAATTTTCGGTAATAAACCAAACCAAACCAAATACAAATAGGGTAACCCCTATGACTGCTACAACTATAAACTTCAACGCTTGGTAGCTTCGGCTTAAGAGCTTAGTGACTACAATTGTTTTTTTAAGAATGTATCTCCTTTTTAAAAAAGGAAATATTGTTTAGATTCCCCGCTTTAACTTTTATAGAAAGGACTGCTTTTTTTTTTTTTTTGAACATTTGCATATACACAACTGCATAGTTATGTGTTTAAATCCACAGTGCGTGGGTGGCAGTGAAAGGGGAACTATGACAGGATGAACCATTGATATACGTGGTAAGATTGGATTGGGGAGGTGAAGACAGTGGGTGAAAGGTATATGCGACACATGATGTGAACCACAAATACTCCCTCCGGTTTTTTTAGGCTGCATGTGAGTTTTGTCCGAAGTCAAAATATCTCTACTTTAACCAAACTTATAGAAAAAAAATCAACATTCACAATGCCAACTCAATATTGTTAGATTCATTATGAGATGTAGTTTCATATTATATATATTTGGTATTGTTGATGTAGATATCTTTTAATATAAATTTGGTCAAACATTGTAAAGTTTGACTTGACACAAATATAATACGCAGAGTAAAAAGGACCGGAGGGAATATATATATGCCCATGTTGCAACGCACGGGCAATTAGATAATACCTTATGCTAATTTCATGTAAGTATAATATCAACTTATTCTCCTTTTTAGCTAATTCGGGTCCAGTTATGTGTCAATTGCATATGGAGTGCGTGAATGCGTCTGTCTAAACTCTAAACCCTAAATTTACCATCCAATGGCTCAAACAAACAAATAACCGGTTGATGAGCTAAACACAAACTTGGCCATATAGGCCGGCTCGACTATAAAAAGGCTTGGCATGACACGTCTTGCGTCGGCCTGAAGGCCTAGCTTTGAGGATCAGTCTAGCACGCGAGTTAAAAGGGTCGGCCCGGCACGCCACGGCTGCGAGGCGGTCCGGCGTTAAAAAGGCCAAAATAGCCCTAAAGCAGCTCTAAAAAGGCCCCACAATTAAATGGGTCATGCTGTGCCCGGCCTTAAGGCCTGACCTTGGAGATCGGCCTTTTCCATGGTGGGCCGAAGGCCGGCCCGGCCCTTTTAATCGCGTGGCGTGCCAGGCCCATGCCAGGCCGAAAATCCATGCCCGGCCCATATGGCCAGCTTTAGCCCAGCACAGCAGGAGCGCCGGCGTCGCAGGAGAAAAACCCTCGCCCCCTCCCTCCCCACTAGGTAGGAAGTGCGGCTTGCCGCACCCGGCAGCACTCGGTAATACAGTCACTGAAGCATTGAAAATATAAAAAATAGCATAGCGTATAGACAGGCCATCAAATTTACAGTCGTTTAACATTGCACCTGATCCAGTCTTATGAAAATTTAGATGGTTAAAACTCTATTAGAGTTGCCATGTACATAAGTATTTGGTAGCAGCATTGATAAGCTCAATCAAACACAAATAGTGGATCATAAATCGAAGAGAGCATCAAAAGGCTCAACAGATTACACGGCAGGGGCCAGCTAACTATTTAAGAAACAGTCGCCAACAAATATATAGTTAAACAACATCCATACGGAGTAGAAATTACATAGTCCTCGACTTCCTTGTCATTACATAGCATATTATAGGTAAATAAAGTACGGACTGAATCCTGGGCATCATCATGAAATGTTAAACGACAAGTCCATCTAAAAAACCAAATACTGGCTCAAATGATACGTTTAAAACGTTACCAACCCAAACATATAACAATTCATTTCTGAGGAGCATTAAACATATAACTATATTTGCAGTTGCGGAATAATGGCTAGCATATCAATCAGACTTGCACATATGATTAAATCAAAGGTTCTTGAGAAGTATTGTTATCCAGTACATACCAAGATATAGAGCAAAATATAACATAAGCCAGAAGCATAACAATACTGGATTTTTTACAAAAAACAAAAGCATCAATGCTATGTAACGAAAAACAGAGTAAACAGATTAAGGTAGAGGCAGAGATCGCCTTTGGTAACTTTCACATGAGAGGAAGAGGCAGAGATGGCCTTTGGTTACCTTCACAGGAGAGGAAGAGACAGAGATGGCAATGTAATACATCACTCTACAATGCATAAAAACAATGAAATATGCGATGATACAACTGCCAAGTAATTTATCCAAAGAAAAAAGCTGATCCTAAACTCTCAAATGAGCTGCCTGTCAGATTGCACACATGAGCATAAACATCTGGCCCATGCATCTGTAGTAAACTCTTATCCATAGATAAATTGGAAATCGAACCAATGTAAGCTTAAATTCATGAAGCAAGTGACATAACATGAGTATTTGGAAGACAAGATCAAAAGTGAAAGCTCCACACGTAACAATTGGAACTGTAGTAACACACTGGCTTCGGCTATATATGCATCTTAATAGGTTAGAACACGTTAAGGAAAATAGTTTAGAATGACTACCGAATAGGGGGCTGTAGGAATGGTAATATGGTGTCATAATCGGAAATTTTGTATACTACCATCCGTTTCAGCAAATTTATTATTCAGGAATGGTGATAGGAAAGCACGGCTTGCCACGCGTTGCTTGCACAAACGGTGGGCAAATCGTAATGGAAAACCAACTTGGAAACCGCTAAAATTTCAACAATGTTTCCACATAGGTAATTAGTTATGCATATGTGTAGATAGATATAAGCAAGTAACATACATGTAAACATTAGAGTTTACAATAAGGTAAACTTTGTACATTCATAAGTAATTTAGCTAAATTTGAGTTGTCGCAACCCGTAACTTGAGAGAGAAGTTGGTGACATTACAAAGGTAGAAGTTCAAAATGCCATAGAACACAAATTAGACAATGTAACCGAGTCAACGGCAAGCTAAAATATTTGGAGAAGTACCTTTTTAACTCATCGGCTCCTCCGAGGTAGCACAAAAGTGTAAGCAACAGAGACAACAGACCCCAAAGAAACTTCGGATGTCGTAGAACACCTTGTCAGGAAACTGCCAAAAATAATACATTTCTTGAGTAAATAGTTTAATCTTGATACTGTGTTCTGGTTCCTTCCAGATGTAAATAATAATCAAGGATCAAGGACCATTGTTGTGCGACCTGTTCAGATACAGCGCCAGGTTAGGTACCAATGGGCTTTCTAACACGACAAATTTTGATAATACATCATAGTAGTCAGATTAGTTGTGTCTGCCAATGAATAGTAAAGTCAAATATAATGGCTTGCCATAGTTGTACAGAAAATATTGCCTCTTTAATTAGATTAGGACTCCAATTTCTGGATATAACCAAGAGCGACCCTCTTTCAACTATACACCCCAGAGTTCACAACTAATGACAGAAAATTAAGAAATTATACTACAGTCTTTGAGTAGATAACTGTACACTGTGTGGTACAACGCAATCATGTGTTCGTGTGACAGAATTTTATTCTTTCCATATCGGTTGAAGGGACAAAATATGGTGAACGATGCTTGTCCTTGGACTGCGCTATGTGATCTTAGGCCTAGCATTGAGAATCGGTGCCGCAACACTGACTTTCATTTTATTAACCTTGATACTGATATGGTGCCCATCTAAAGAACACCACATGATATAACCAGTTGCAGCAGCACATTTTCTGTAATGTTATCACCAGCAGCAGTACATTAATGACCAATTATGCTACAGATGATAGGCTCCTGAACCACACTTTCAGTAGTAAAGGTCCGCCTTTTGAAAATAAAAAGGAACACATAATCATGCGCACGCTGGTTCTAGTAAGATTAAAGATTCAGCACTTCAGCCTCTTAAAATTAAACTTGTACTCTGATCAGTTTAACCAAATTAATTGAATTCAAAGTTCCTGATATAGAAAATCATATGAATTGTGTCTCAACTTTCATCCTTTTTATAGTACTACGGCAAATACAAGCTATAAATTAGTAGATATATGAAATTCCATAGCCATGATCGAAAGCCCTAGAGAACCAAAGCAAAGCACAATACGTAGCACACATGCAACTTCTTATTAAGTATATGCAGAAATAGAAACCGGAACATGACTGGATGCTATATAGAAAGTTGTTTCCAACTGATTACTAAAGAGGAGTAAAAGATCTCGATTTGGACAATCAAGCAAATGCTCAAAATTAATTTTTGAATATAGGTTTTAAGTATTTTCCACGAAACAGATCTAATATAATCAATATTAAGCTCATATCTTTCACATAATTGTCATTTTTACAATATCATAGTATCATTATCAAGTACATCATCATAAATCATTGATCCTCTTATCACTACATAGTACACGACTGCATTTGCTGAAAGTATTACTTCAGTGTCAGCACCAAAAGGACGAAGAAAGTAACCATCCAAACATAAAAGATCATCAAAATTTATGAAAAAGTACCTTGAAGGATTCTGAAGCGACAATAAACTTCAAAGAGTACAATGCTATAATTAGGAGAAGGCTGGCGACAGCCCACTTATTTAATAACTATTCCATCCAAAATATTTGCAGCCAACATAGATAATGGCTAAAAAGCATGGACACGGGGACGGAAAGACGGGGATACGGGATACGGCATTTTCCAAAAACAGCCATTCGGGGATACGGCGAGTATATATAAAATAAAATAAAAATATGCCATGTAATATAGAGTTAAGACAGAAAATTAATGAGAAAGAGATCAGAATACTGCCCCATTTCTTGTCGAGTCCAGACCCATGCCATTGCAAATTGCAAAATGCATCAAATGCTTGTATTAGAAAATAGAAACTGCAGAAGTTAAGAGTGGAGTGGTACAGATCATGAAATTTTCCTTACCCAATGCAGTAGTGCAATGCAGTATGGTTTGGCAATCTCAACTCTCAGGATCTACAACACCAGGCTGCCCGTGCCCTTCAATCTTACCCACGGATGATTGGCTGCCGGCAGTCCCGCTCCCAGATGCCATGCTCCGGTGCTCCCTAACAGTCAGCAGCAACAAGTAACAACAGTCAACACTTAATCAGCATTCAGCAGCAGCTCAAGTGTTCAACAGCAAAAAAAAGTTAAGCAAGCAACAAAGAGAGGTCACAGCAGATCACCTTGCCGTCGGCAGCAGCAGCAGCGACATGGCCGCATGGGGAAGCAAGCAGCACTGCAGCAGCGCCTCAACAGCATGAAATCAGTCACAAAGAGAGGTCACAGCAGATCACCTTGCCGTCGCGGGAGAGCCGCTTGGGGGAAACGACGGCGGCGTGTCCAGGCAGTGGCGGCGGCAAGTCCCGACTGCGCCGGCGTTGAGTCCAGGCAGTGGTGGCCTCGAGTGCCGGCGGCGGCGCCGAGTCCTGGCGGCGGCGGAGTCGAGTCCAGGAGGCGGCGGCTCGGTCCCTGGAGGCTGGAGCAAAGTTCGTCTTCTGTATCGCTGGAGGGACGCTGGAACCCACGCGATCTTAGGTTTTCTATCGGGCCGTTACTGGGCTCCCGAGTTCCAGCCGTGTCCAAACCGTATCTGGCCGTATCCCGTATTTATTTTCTTTTTTTTAAATTGAAAAGAGTGGGATACTGCGGGATACGTGAATTTTGCCGTGTCCGGCCGTGTCCCCGTGTCCCACCGTACTAGGACGGCAATACGGCACTTCCAGCCGTGTCCATGCTTCACATAATGGCATTCAATTAAAACATGCTATTAACAGACATATGCTTGCACACTAACTTGAATTCAACCGTCAAACAGATTAAAGGGGCAGGGATCAATTGTTTTCCATTTATAGGCCAAGTAGGAAATAACACCCAAGGTACAATCATCCAACGGACCAACACAATCACCATTTCGATCATTTACCACTCTTCTAAGCCTAAAAAAGGTATCATGATTCTGATGATGTCGTCATATAAGCTATGCATATTAGTAAATAGAAAAGGCATTCCAAAGCAGAAAACACCAAGCTTTCTATGACAAGTGTCACTGCAGGCTTAAAATTTTCATGCAAAAGATATAAAGGTCCAATGTCCAATAATAACTCACCTTGATTTATTTTTCCAGAATTCTTTGATACACACTATAAGTTATTGACCAAAATCTTTGAGCGTGCACATCTGGCATTAGCAATATACCTTGTTCTAATCGACCTGCATATATAAGAAACATCATGATTCAAATGGTCTGACCCCAATGATACTAACTATAAGGGAGCCATAGCCCAGCTGCCAACCAATGAATCAAAGAGCAACAAGTAATGGCTTTATCAGAAACAGACTAAGAAACACATGTTGAAACTGGCGATGGCTCGCCATGGTTCACCCTCCTCGTCGATGTCTCCCTCTGCTAAGGTTTGGCTGTGTCTTACGCTCAGCTTGTTGAGCGCCGAAGCGGAGGAAGGGCAGAGCACTGGCCACCGCCTTCTGGTGGTATCAGGCGCTAGGGGTTAGAAACCATAGCACGACCACGCACCAAGTAAAATAAGAATGAAGGTGGCATTGGATAAGCAAAACATCATAGATGCAGGTAAATTATATTTAGGCAGCACAACACTAATAGAAGGTAGACACGTCATAACTCCATGTTTTCCAAAGAACGTATCGTGCCTGTGCAATTATTTCATGACTCAAATTAGTACTCATGATAGGAATGGAGGGATGAATAAACTATAACCACACATACCATACGAAAGAACCATCCCTAAGAGCATAGCCTAAACACATGCTGAAGCAAATACCGATTTGGTGAACAAACATCTCACTAAATATTTCTATCTAAATATAGAATAACCACATCGTAGAAAATCGTCATTTGGTAAACCAGTAACCATCATGGTGCTCCTGGAGTGGACCAGCCTAATGAACCATCGACCATCGGCAGGGATAAAAAAGCGTCTCGTATACCTAGGGTGGTACGGGTGATGTATAGACGGCTTAGCGTGACGCCTTCTTGATGTCGAGGCTGGCGGCAACACAGACACCGACAACGCTGATTTCCCACGTGCTCCTCTTCGTCGCCACCACCCTTTTTCATGTGCACATAAACAGACCTGACAAAGAAGTCAATGGCATATTTTTCAAATAACTACTAATATGGAGCACTGCATTTGATACTTCCAGATTTTGCTAAAAGAGCAGATCGTGTACAGCTACGCAGCTAATGATGATTGCTAAGAAGACAAAATCCAATCTAAAATATACTGGATAATCAATGGTGCAGCCCCTCACCTAAACTACAGAGGCACAACTACAAAGTTGTTCCCTGAACCAAGAGTTCAAAGAAGGATTTAAGAAATAAGTCGTAATGAACAGTGGTCATGCAACTTTGGAAGCAAGATTTAAGAAAGAATTTGACCCAGCCGTACCTGGATATGGTGTGGTCTGTCATCTCGAGAGACCTCCCGGACAGTGGTGGTGGTCAAACGTCAACATCTGCAAAGCAAGGTTCTCCTCATATGTTAGCAAACTTGCGTCGATTTGCTCTGAATCTCTGCAATTCCTGCGTTTAGTTCAGTTAACTCTAGTCAGTTCCTGGCAATGCCCTGCCTAGACCTACTGGTTTGAAAGCCTGAACTCAAGAATTCCCACCGCAATACATAACCAACACTGAAATGCCTTTTACTTAATCCATATAATCAGACTCACGAGGTAATGCAGAATAAAAATAGTAGCTCTATATCTTAACAAAACCACAATGCAGATATTTCCCACAAATCACAGTGAGCAGGATAAGAACAACATGATAAAAAAAAGCAGCTCTGCATCTTAATCGGCACTTCATCCCTACCTGTCTCCCCATCCGCCTCCTCCTTCTGGATCTCACCGTTGGTAGCACACTGCAGTCGGTCGGCCGGCAATCAACACCAAGGCAGTCGGGTCAGCATCTGAGCACCATGAAAGAGTGAGCCACATGATAAGGCATGTGCAAGAGGATGATTTGGCAAGGGGTGCTCACCTCGGCTCGACGTGCCAGTCATTTTTTGTGGCGGGGCAGGTCGAGCGGCCGATGTAGGGTGGTGCAGATCGAGCGGCCGATGTAGATGAGGAGGACGTTGTCGCAGCGGAGAAGCAGAGACAGGGGATCGAGGTCGTAGGGGGAACCGCTCACCCGAGGAGCAGGTCACGCCGGCAGCCGCGGTGGGTAGGTGGAAGCTCCTCAAAGGAGGCGCGTCGGGGAGACGATTCTTCCGGTGCGAGGACGACGGCAATGGCGACGAGGACAACTGTCTTGGCGGCCGACGCTCCTCCCGATGATGGCTACGTGCGGCCGTCGCCTTTCGCCTGGCGTCGGTGGTGACGATGGCGGCACACAGGTTCTCCCACGCGCAGAGCTGGCCGCCAGCCGAGAGGCAGCCGTGCTCCATGGCGTGCTCAGCGCGACCCTCGTACAGCAGCGCCCAGTCGCCAGTCGTGCTCCTCTCGCTGCTGCTCACGCTCACCGTGTCCAGGGAAGGAGGCCGGGGTGGCGGCGCGAGGGGGATGGGGCGAGCAGCGGCGGCGGCAAGCTCCGCGACGGGAAAGGAAGGGGGAGGAGAACCAGACGAAAGCGCGGCGGCTGCGGCAAGAGAGGGGCGCGCGGTGGGGATAGCGGCTAGGGTTTCACCCAATCGAGAGTGCTCTTCTCCATACGCATAGGCAAGCCACTCACGGAATGGCACGCAAGTGCCCTTACGTGAAATCCCGCAAATACCCTTGGCAAGCCATCGAAACTACAGGCGGTGGCACAACCTCTTGGCCCATTGAAACCAGCACCGGTCACAGCAACGTCCAAAGGGAATGACCGAAGCGGCCCACCCCGCCTGGACCCCGTCTGTCAGCGAGAGTTAGGATGGTAGAACGGGTGTAAACACGGCCAAAATCACTGTTCTGACCTTATACGTAAAGTTTTGCACAAAATAAACTCCACGGTAAAATATTTCACGATCTGATCCTTTTAGAAACACCACAGCCCGCGGCGTTGCTGATTTCCCTAGAAACGCCGAGGCAAGCTACGTTGCTGACCTGCTGACGTGGCAGGCCAGAAACGCCGAGGCAGACTGCGTTGCTGGAAACGCCAAGGTGCATTGGCGTTTCTGCCCACCATGGAAACGCCAATGGCTATGGCGTTGCTGGCCTGAATTAAGTAACAGGCGCGGGGCCGCGGGTGGGACCCAGCCCACTCGTAGCCCCGTCTTCCTCCAGCCGCCAGGACCCAGCCCACTCGCAGCCCCGTCTTCCTCCAGCCGCCAGCCCACATAAGGTGTTGATATTTCATAAGGAAAAGGAAGGAGGAAGAAGAAGAAGGGAAAGGGGCCTTTCTCTACACAATAGAGCAATGTGGTTCTTTATGGACTCCTCTATGTGTTAAATTGCTATGCACTCCTCTATGTGTACTCTTAATTGCTATGGACTCCTCTATGTGTACTCTTAATTGCTATGGACTCCTCTATGTGTTAAATTGCTATGGACTCCTCTATGTGTTAAATTGCTATGGACTCCTCTATGTGTTAAATTGCTTATGGACTCCTCTATGTATTAAATTGCTATGGACTCCTCTATGTGTTAAATTGCTATGGACTCCTCTATGTGTACTCTTAATTGCTACGAACTTCATTATGTGTATTGGTGTACTCATATATGCTCTGTGTAATTTCTAGTTGTGCTATAGCATGTGTTTTGTTATATCTTAATTATCATGCATCACTCTATCTCTTATTTTTTGTCTATCATCTTCTCATTCTTTCTTACGCGTTCTCAAGATTCTATTTTACTTCTAAATCTAAATCTTCTCTCTCTCAAATAATCATGCTTAGTGCTATTGCACTTATCTCTCTCAAATTATCTCACTTTCTATTATTTTCTCACTCTGGTTCTGTTCTGTGCCAAACGCCAAGCATCTTTGGCGTTTTGATGTTGTCTTGAAACGCCAAGGACTTCGGCGTTTCTATGTTTTCTGGAAACGCCAATGGCGTTGGCGTTTCTTCTCTATATAGAAACGCCAAATGTTGCCTTGGCGTTCCTTTAAGACAGTACCGTGCAAACACATGAAACTGGAACGTTTTCATGTGGGCTGGAAACGCCAGGGGTACTCGGCGTTTCTACCCTACTTAGAAACGCCAGGCGTACTCGGCGTTTCTACCCTGCATTGAAACGCCATTGTAGTTGGCGTTGTCACCTTACTATGGCAATCACAAAACAATTTCTGCCGGATGCAAATGTCACATATTTTGACAGCAAAATTATCAAATCCAGCACAGATAGCAATGACACATATTTTCACAACAAAATCAACATAATCCAACTGACATAATAATTAACAAGTCTAGGATCCACATAATACTTAATAAGTCAAGGAGACATAATAGTTAACAAGTCTAGGATCCACATAATGAAAAGTTCAGGACACATGAAAAGTTCAGGACACAAAGACACAGACGAATCAGTCATCACTTCACTTCTTTCCTCTTTTCGCAACCATCTTCCCCCTCCTCATGTAGCCCTCTGGAGTGTTCTGCCATCCTGGACGTCGGCTGATTCTTGAGCTAGCTCGGCGTGCTGCTTCTGACGGCTGAGAAAGTTGTGTTGGCTGCGGAGCATCTTCCATCTGCGAAGCCCGAAGCTCCATATAGTTCGGATCCGCTTCTTCGTCTGTCTCCTCTTCCTCTTCCTCTTCCTCAATCCGTGCTCGGCTCGAAGAAGCATGAGCTCCGCTCGAAGATGGACGAGCGGAAGAAGCACGTGCTCGGCTGGAAGATGGACGAGCGGAAGAAAGCACATCCATTGTATACTGAGCACGTGCCCGCACATCCGTGGATGAACCACCGTGGCAAGAAAGTAGAGCGGCTAGTGTGCGGCAACGATTCACGACCTTCTGCACAAGGAAAGACATTGACATGTTAATATGCAAAAAGAGTTACGATGAAAGAAAGCACATGTTCATATTACAAAGCGGCTAGTGTGTGGCAACGATTAACAAGGCCTCTAACCTGCAGAGTACTCCTAACAAACCCGTCCGTTTGTGGACAAGGGGCACGGCCAAGCACCACATTACTTTCATTGATACATCTCCAAAGCTCCGTGCCCTGAATAAAACATATGTCACACAGCACTCACGAAGAAATGAGACATGTTCATATTTGAAAAGAGAGACATACCACTCGGTCATGCAGAGGGCCATAATCTAGCTGCGCTCCAATGGTCTCCCTAATAGAGTTGTTGAATGCACCATCAGCAGCCTCACTTGGCAATACGTCCAAGCAGTCGGCACGAGTCCAAGCACCCTTGTGGATAACTCTATACTCTTTGCGAACCCACTCCAAATGCCTTAGATATGCCTCCTCGTCGTTGTCGGGAGTGTGATCAGTTTCAACTCGAGCATTCCTCTGAGCATTCCACATGTCCACCCACATAAGGTGGTGATCCTCCCAATTCGTGACATTCTTGTTGTTCTGTCGGCTCGTCCTACAAAGCATGAGAAGAATACATCAGGTTTAATTTTTCGTGTTAGACATTGATCAACATGTGGTACCAAAAACTCTCACCTATGTAGCTGCACACTTGTCTCAACGTAGTCTGGCGGGGTGCGTTGTTGTACTCCAAATTGCTTTGCAACACGATGTGGAAGGTGCCACTCGACTGCAAAAAAGCATATCAAGGGGCACCGCACACGCCAAAGATGTCTGTCATGAAGGCACATATTGCTCAAAGGGAACTGCCTAAGTACCATGTACGGCCTCCAATTGACCTACATCACAACATGTCACTCGCTCATGCACAAAAAAAATCAGGATTGATTGCAAAGCATTTGGATAATTACCTGATTATAACTCAGCATGTCAAGCTCGCTTATGTATGCCTTGTACCGCCCCATGGCGGCGATACTCGACACTTGGACATTAGCCCATGTGTGTGCGATAGTGGGGTACCGCTCCTCATCCCCGTCAAAAGCCCACTCCCAAGGTTCTTCCGGAGCAATGGTGATGTTACGGCCTACAGGGATACGCTCCCACATCCAAATCTGTAGGGCCCAAACGAAACCACCAAGACAAGATGTGGCCTTACTCCTCATACATGTTCCGTCCAACTGCACATTTGTACACACGTTAAACGATCACACGCAAACATCTATTTCATATAATGAAAATGCATCATATTAAGCATTACCTGACGGTACAAGAAGGCTAGTGCCGCGGACCCCCAACTCCACTTAACATAGCAGTTATGAAGAGGGTCCAAGAACATCCAGGAGGTTGTGTCCCCCGTGCCATCCGGAAACACCACTTGGGTCAACAGATTCCATAAGTAAGCCCTCGCGTGCTGCTCCACAACCGCCGGACTGGCATTCTTTGGGCACTCGTAAAAATGTTCTCGTATCCACGAGAACAACACACCGGATGGCCTAGGATCCTTCTTGCTTTCATTGAGCCACGGTGGTGGTTCAACACCAACCAATCCTGCAACCCGTTGTCGCCACCCCTCAGACTTCACCTTCCCGGTAAGAGCCCTGTCCTCGATCGGAAGCCCGGAGATCATCACAATATCCTCCAAAGTGATGGTCATCTCACCAAGAGGAAGGTGGAATGAGTGCGTCTCCGGCCTCCAACGGTCCGTAAGGGCGGTAATGGCTGTCGAGTTCAGCCATGGTGGTGTGCCTTTAAAGTTGAGCACAAACTGAAGAAGATCCATTCTTCTAAAATAAGGCTCGTAGCGAAGGTCATATTTGAGAGATTCGCGCGGGTTGTGGCCCCTCAACCGAAGCACTGGAGGAACCTAAAAAAACAAACGCACAATTTTGTTACTTCTCTCAACAAGTCACAATATGAAAATCAAACAATGTAGATACATAATTACCTCCCCTCTTTCCACTAGCACAGCACGATGCTTGCTCTCGTAATAATCATCAAGGCCGGGATATTTATCCGGCTCAAACATCCTACATGTTACATTATAGACTAGTTAATATGAATGCTTAAAACTTTCAACACGTTATAAAATACTCTCTAAATCCACTTGCATTTTACACAATGCTTAAAACTTTTCAACACATTCATATACATACATACACAAATCATACATACATAATACACATTTGAAATTCTATCTAAAGTCACAAGCATTTGAATACTTATATATAAAGTCACAAGCATATTATAAAAAAAAGACACTTTCAACCAAACATATCACAAAGAATTTATTCAAACTTATAAAAAAAAGACACTTTCAACTAAACTTATCACAAATAATCTTAGGATTCAACCTAATACTAATTTTTTCCCTATCTCTAAATTCAATACTACACAATAGCAAGTGCTTCAACACAACTACTATATCTTCCTTCTAAACGACTTGGCTAGGTTACTCCTTCCAAATTTAATCCAAACAATGTACAAATAAATCACAAAAAATGGATCTTAGGGTTCCACCATGTTTCAAATAATGCATCTAAAATATGCAATATTGACTGAAAAAAATTGGAGGAATAGGGGGAGAATACCTCAAGCAACTTGGGGATGATCCGATTCACGAGTTCTAATGGTGAAAAAAGAAGATTTGGGAGAGATTTGGAGGAGAGGAGAGAGGGGCGAAACGCCTCTGTTCGTCCTGGCGGCTGGAGGAAGACGGGGCTGCGAGTGGGCTGGGTCCCACCCGCGGCCCCGCGCCTGTTACTTAATTCAGGCCAGCAACGCCATAGCCATTGGCGTTTCCATGGTGGGCAGAAACGCCAATGGACCTTGGCGTTTCCAGCAACGCAGTCTGCCTCGGCGTTTCTGGCCTGCCACGTCAGCAGGTCAGCAACGCAGCTTGCCTCGGCGTTTCTAGGTAAATCAGCAACGCCGCGGGCTGTGGCGTTTCTAAAAGGGTCAGATCGTGAAATACTTTCCTGTGGAGTTCATTTTGTGCAAAACTTTACGTACAAGGTCAGAACAGTGATTTTGGCCTGGAAACACATGGGCACTATTCATTTGATGTCACATCAGAGCGGATCGGACGGCCAGGATCCACTCGCCCGAAGATCCGACGACCAGGATCAGTTTGGACACCTAATCCGACGGCCCAGAATCCAGACGTAACAGCCCCCAATCTAACAATGGGGATGGGGATTCGCCTGAGCTCTCCTGCTGCTTTGCACCTCCCTCTCTCCGAGAGGAATTCACTCTCGCCGTTGAATCCCCCCACCATGGACGACATTAGCTCAAGGTACGAGATCCCGCGGACGGCCGAGTTCCTATGGGGCCGCGCCTACACCAGGAAACGGTTGATAGTTAATAGAAGGTGTTCCCCGTTTATGTTCGGTCATGATGTCAGTGGGAGATGCTTATCATATCAATATTTCCTGTTTATGTGTTTAACTGTTTATACAATTGTAACATACAATAAATTCCAATCAATATGATGATTGTTTGTTGGAAGCCATTACCTTTTAGTTTCACATATCAAAACTGTGTGCTGACAAGAACAAATCTAAATGCAGAACATCGAATTTGCCAGCTTTCTTCGTATTTGGGAAGGCACCATTGGACATCAGTTCGTGTTGCCGCTCATTGCTGGATTGCTCAAGAGAAAGCAATAAACCCGTTCTTGTATGCTTCAACTATTTCTTATGCTGAAAGTTGTGCTTCGGTTTATGGAATAAGCACCAATTTGGTCCTTGCCATTGAATTCTGGAGTTCACATCTTTTCTGAACTACATAACGTCATCATACTGAAAATGTTTGCCTTTCCTACTGAAGTAAAATCACCCTTTCTAAGTATATTAAATAAAATAATAAGTACTAAAGCTGCGACGATTAATATGGATCGGAGGGAGTAGAAAAGATGACATTTTCGGATATAGGCATTTTCTTTGTAAGTTTAAATATTTATTATTGAGAATGATATACTTTACCTGTAAGCTTAAGTGTAATATCAATTAAGCCATATCCTTCGTAAGGAAGTACACACAATTGATTTAGGTCATGACTCTAAATTAGAGTAGTTAGAACAAAAACAGATTGAGTTGGCGTCATTCTGTTGTGTTGCCATTAATGGCTACATCTGCATGAAATTACCCTGTTTCCAGTAATAATTATGTGATGCCTGCATATAGTTTAATTTATCTGCTAATTATTTCTTTCTGTTGCTGCATGTTTCCAGCGTTGTTACTATTTGCTGATTCAATTTGTTGAGCTATCAATTGTTATATTCATCACTTATACTTGTAATAGTATTTTGCTGATCTGACTTATTAAATAGGTGTTATGCGGGTTAGAGTATGCACATGCTTTGGACGATCTTAAAAGAGCCACTGTGGAATTATGCAAATCAGATTGTCAAAATTCCGAAATCCATTACACAGAAGTTCTGTGTTCGGAAATGAGTCCGTCATCAAGTCCTACTGCAGAAGAGCAATATTCTCAATCCAATGGAAGCACTCATAATGATGGTTTGCCTGCACACAATGATGATTTGACAACACTTGTGAACAGTTGCTGTAATGTGGAGGGGTCCACGCGCAAGTATAATCTTGGAGGCCTTACATGGCGCATATCCACCGATGAGAAAATGGATGACTATTTGTTATATTGGATTGGACAAGATAACTCTGCTTTTGCCAACGTTGCCCTTACTTTCAATAAATGTGATATAGGTCTGTTTCCCTCTTCCTCATTTTATGGCTAGTTGGAGAATTACTTCAATTCATGCAAATCATGTTTTGCCTAATTTTCTAGTTTGGCTCTATAATATATCAGTGTACAATCCAGTTTGCTCCTCTTGACATATGTGTAAACAGTTATATGAGAAAACTACACTATGGAGACTTGGAGAACGTGCTCGTTTGACCTTTAGGACATGTATTAATGACTTCTGCTGAATGATTTGTATTGTTGACATATAGTAGCCAGTGGGTTCCTGCGTTTTATTATGGACCTGGCACCCTGGAATGCAGTACATGGTTATGCTATCATGTGGTAGCATTAATCCGAGCATCCTTTATTTAATGTTGCTCCTAAGAGAAAATATCTTTCTAATGAAATGTATTTGAATATTAATGAAATGTTTGTATGCAGTTAGATATGACACAGTAGCAAATCAATTCTCAAGGGATGTCTCTCATCTGATGAAAATTCTTAGGCGCAGGTACATTTTTGTGCAGCATATGTATGCTACTATTTTCCTTTGAAATGCATGTACGCATTATCTGTGTAGTATTAATAATAATACAAACTGTTTGTAGATATTACCTTGTGGAGAAGGCAAAGGATGCAAATATTGTTGGCATTTTGGTGGGAACTCTAGGCGTTGGTATGTACATTGCTACCTTTTTATATTTAAAATAGTTATGCCAATGAAAGGTAGGTGAGCTTGGAAATCTAAGCTAGCCTGGGCTTGGCTCTGTGATGTGTTGAGCATCAAATTGGGGAACTGTTTGAACTAGACTTAAGATTTTAGCACTGCTTTCCTCAGTGTTTCAGGGTAAACATGCCATATGTTGAGCATCAAATATATTGTGCATGGTTCGATTTGTTCCGGTCTGATTGGTTCAGACCAAGGCTTATTTGACTGGTTTGAAGCAGTTCAAAACGGACATATGCATGATTTTTTTTATTTCTTTGGTGGTTTGACCGGATCAGGACCTGATTATGTTTTTTCTTCCAGTTGAACTTCCTGTTTTTTCATGATTAGAGTCTTTCACTGAACTTGACTGCAACTTTCCCTTAGCTTATGCTATTTACTCTTATCACTTTGTACTGTTGTGGTGGACATATAATTATGGTTCTGTGGCACATTGATTGTTGATGCAGCTGGTTACCTTGACATAATCGAGCAAATGAAAAATCTGATCAAAGCTGCTGGAAAGAAATCCTATACACTGGTCATGGGACGGCCTAATTCTGCTAAGCTTGCCAATTTTCCTGAGGTGCTAGTGAATTCTCAATTGTTTATTCTGCTTCTCATATGTAGATTGACTGACAGATTTTTTCTGTGGCAGTGTGAAGTTTTTGTATATGTTTCTTGTGCCCAAACTGCTTTATTGGATAGCAAAGAATTTTTAGCCCCAGTTATCACACCATTTGAAGCTGTATTAGCTTTTAGCAGGTACATGGCATTGACACCTACACACTACTCTTGGATGAATTTATATGAAGTTGTGGTTGCGTGTGGCATTAAGTTTGAAGGACATCTTCTTTATCATTATTATTGAATCTTTGACACATTTTCAGAGGAAGAGAATGGACTGGAGAATATCTTTTGGATTTCAAGGATTTGATCAGTTCAGAGAAACCAGAAGTTGCAAGCAAAAGTGAAGAAGCACGTTTTTCTTTTATCAAAGGCGGCTATGTGGAAGATGATTGTCCTCAAGGTATTATGCACTTGGATCTATAAATCTGTCACTGTGTGCACTAGGTCTTTTACCTATTGAAGTTCCTGCAACATTAGTGTGTTTACCTATTGAGTTCCATCTTTCATGTGGAACCTTATCGAAAACTCCATCCATGTTAGTAGTCCTGGTCTCGTGATTCATGTTTTTTTTCTTCTTCTAAACCACACGTGTTTTCCCGCCATTTGGCCCCACAGAAAACGAGGAGCATTCAGAAACATCACTTGCACTGGCCGAGCTAACGGAGAAGGCCCTAAGCACCCGAAACCAAAATAGCGATGCAGTTCTTTACCAAGGAGGCGCGAAGTCTGCAATCGAATACCTCAAGGCCCGGTCCTACCGTGGTATGACTGGAGAATACGAGGGTCCAGCGCCAGACTCGGTCTTGATAGGCAGGACAGGGAGGGCTGCTGGTTACTCGGATGAGAAAACGAAGAGCCCGCAATGAAGGAATGCTGTGTGCATTTGCATACTGGATAGTTTTCAGGGGAAAGAAAGCCTGTTGGTCTTTTAGTGGGGAAAGCGACACTTTTGGATGGCGTTTTACTGGCTTAGGCCCAGTTTGGCTGTCCTTTGGGTTTTGTACACTAGAAACTGCTGTATTCGCAGGGTCAGTTTTGTTGTGAGCATGTGAAGAAACACTTGTACCTTGTGGAAATCTGTGTAAAACTGTGGCACTTGCCAAATTAAGTAAATTTTGGTGATCCTGGCTAACCAATTTTTGGCACGTTGATCGGGAATGATGCCTGCAGGTGGAGTATGTAGTTCATAGTGGAATCTCTAAAAGGTCTTATATTTAGGAACGGAGGGAGTACAAGATATACTGGGAATATGCATCAAGGGGGAGTGGAGTGCAGAACTTGGACCCAAGCCAAACATAGAGAATATAAATATCCTTTTTGAGTAGACTTTTCAGGAGTCCAGACTAGGATTAATGTTGTGAAAAAACTTGGTGTTTCTTTGACTCGAGATGTTCCATGCAGCCACCTTGAAGACCTGCGTGAAGAAGGAGTGGGAAAGGAGATCCTGGCGTCCCTATCCAGGTGGAGTAGGAGCTCCAGTGTAATATACACTTGCAGGTATCATTGGCCAGTAGTCAAGGTTGGGCAGATAATATAGTCGAGATGGCTTGGCTGCCAAGGCATCTTGACCAGCCAGCCGGCCGGCCAGCCGATTGCGAAGAAACTGATCAGCATTCCGGTGTGCCAACCACTCCACGGGTCCATGGGCAGGCAAGTGACGACGAACACAGAGTCAACTAGCATGGAAAGAAGCGGATCAAAATGAGTTTTGAATAGAGTTACCTTGACTTACTAGTCGGTAGCTAGCGACAATGAAGCCCTATAAAAACGAGAGAATCCATGGCCACTCAGGCTCGCCTCACCTCGTCGCCGACCGGTGGTCGCTGACCAGTTTTGCTTCAACGCACCGCCGCTGGCTCTCGCCACCGATACCGACCAAGCCAGCCGTAACCAAGCAAGTAAGCTTCACTTGCTTAAGCATCTGTTCGTTTTACTCATCTAGCTTTTGCTTCTCCTCACAAACTGCACACATCTTTCATGTTCTCCTCTTCTACTCTACATAGGGATGCAAAGAGAACTGTGCAGCAGCCAAGCCTTTCACCTATAGTCCTGCCCAAGAAACTTGAGAAAAGAGACAACTCTAAACAATTTTCCAGGTAAGCAACATACAAAAATTCATCCTCTAGTTGGAAGATGCGGCCAACGTTTCCTGACCATCTAAATTCATTCCCTCTGCTATGTAGATTCGGCCAGAGTATTAACACAATGAAGGATGCTGTGATTGGGCAGTTTCTCCTGGTGCTCATAGCAGCTTCCAGCGCTGCTGCACAAGCCGTCGCCACCTCCACTTACTACGGCAACGAAACGGACCAGCTCTCCCTGCTTGAGTTCAAGAAGGCCATCGTCCTTGACCCGCGGCGAGCCCTGGCGTCCTGGAACGAGAACACCCACCTCTGCGACTGGGAAGGCGTCTCCTGCAGGACCAGGGACCCGCGCCGCGTCGTCTCTCTTCGCCTAGCCAACCGGGGTTTAGCGGGGCACATCTCTTCTTGGCTTGGGAACCTGACGTTCCTGAGAAATCTTGCCATGTCGACGAACGGTTTCACGGGGGAGATACCTCCGTCCCTTGGCCGCCTTCGTCGCCTCCAGACCCTCTACCTTAGCAACAACACTCTGCAGGGGAGCATCCCCACAAGCCTTGCAAACTGTTCCAGCCTCAAGGTCCTGTGGCTCAACAACAATGGTCTGGATGGCCAAATTCCTGCGGATCTCCCTCCAAACCTCCAGCAGCTGCAGCTTTCAACTAATGAAATTGGTGGAACCATCCCTCCTTCCATTGCCAATGTCACAGCACTGAGGAAGCTCAGCTGTGCATTTAATCGTATCCAGGGCAGCATCCCTGACAGGCTTGCAGAGTTGGGTGGGCTGGAGATTCTTTATCTGGGTAGTAACCTGTTGGTAGGCAAGTTTCCACCAGCCATCCTCAATCTTTCTAGTCTCATCGGCCTCGGGCTTAACACGAATATGTTAAGTGGCGAGGTACCTCCAGATCTCGGTAACTCTCTGCCTAATCTCCAGATACTTTCGTTAGCCCAGAACTTTTTTCATGGGAATATCCCGCATTCATTCGTGAACGCATCCAGTCTACGTGTCTTGGACATATCGACGAATAATTTTACCGGGGTTGTGCCTAGCTCCATTGGTAGACTCTCCAAACTTGTCAAGTTAAATATTGAGACGAATAAGCTCCAAGCACACAACAAGCAAGAATGGGACTTTGTGAGTAGCTTAGCAAACTGTACTGAGCTACAAGGTCTCTCGTTAGCAAGTAATCTTCTAGAAGGTCAGGTGCCAAGTTCATTGAGTAACCTTTCCATTCATGTTCAGTATCTATTTTTGGGACAAAACCGGTTGGCAGGGAGCTTTCCTTCGGGCATAGCAAGCCTGCCCAACCTGATCATTTTAGGATTGGATTACAACTGATTTACAGGTGCGGCACCAGACTGGCTGGGAGCTTTCAAAATTTTGCAAAAACTAAGCTTATCCACCAACATGTTTACTGGCAACATTCCTTCTTCCCTTTCCAATTTATCCCAATTAATAGAACTCCTTCTAGACACAAACCAATTTATTGGGCAAATACCAACAAGCTTGGGAAACCTTCAATCACTTGAAACACTGAGCGTTTCCAATAATAATCTTCATGGTAAGGTACCAGAGAGGATCTTTAGCATTCCAACAATAAGGGAAATTGGATTATCATCCAACAACCTTCACGGACAACTTCCTGCAGAAGTAGGCAACGCCAAGCAGCTCGTGATTTTGTTGCTTTCAGCCAACAAGTTATCTGGAGATATTCCAAGCACTGTGGGTGCTTGCAAAAGTTTGGAAGACATTGAGTTGGACAATAATATTTTCAATGGCAACATCCCCGCTTCATTTGGCAACCTATTTGGCCTAAAAGTCCTCAACTTGTCTTACAATAACTTAACCGGATCAGTACCAGCGTCTCTTGGGAACCTTCAGCATCTTGAACAATTAGATTTGTCATTCAACCATCTTGAGGGCAAGGTTCCAGTACATGGAATATTCAAGAACGCAACTGCAACACATATTGATGGAAATCAGGGCCTTTGTGGTGGGGCATCGAATTTACACCTGCCTTCATGTTCTATTATGTCTTCAAATTTATCTAAACACAGGCTACCTGTAATACTCAAAGTAGTGATCCCACTCGCTTGCATGCTCTCACTGCTTGCTACGGTGATCTTTGTGCTGCTTTGGCAGAGGAAAAACCATATGAGAAGTTCTATGTCTTCGCTCTCATTTGATAGCAAATTCCCCAAAGTTTCTTACAAGGATCTTGCTAGAGCAACTGATGGATTCTCTGTATCCAATTTGATTGGCACCGGAAGATACAGTTCAGTATATAGAGGGAAGATACTTCACGAAGAATCTGTGGTTGCCGTGAAAGTATTTTGCTTAGAGACAACGGGAGCACAGAGGAGCTTCATTGCAGAGTGCAATGCTTTGCGAAATGTGCGACACCGCAATCTAGTCCGTATCTTAACTGCATGCTCTAGCATTGATTCTAGCGGAAATGATTTCAATGCGCTAGTGTATGAGTTCATGCCAGGAGGGGATTTGCATAACTTGCTTTACTCAACGGAAGACAATGGCAACTCTTTAAAACAGAGCTACATTTCACTTGCTCAAAGGTTAAGCATTGTGGTGGATATAGCAGATGCAATGGCGTACCTGCACCATAACCACCACGGAAGTATTGTTCATTGTGATCTCAAACCCAGCAACATTCTTCTGGACAATGAGATGGTAGCTCATGTTGGAGACTTTGGACTCGCACGGTTGCAAATGTATCCCATGTCATCATCCTTTGGTGGCTCGGCATCGGTTTCTTGGCTTGCAATCAGGGGAACCATAGGATATGTTGCTCCAGGTATTTTTCTATTTTTTTACGCTGTGTTTTTCTTCTTGTTTTACTTGTAAGTGTGAGATTGAACTGATCTGTCGATATGTGCAATCTACAGAATATGGAGGGGGTGGTCAAGTTTCTACTGCTACAGATGTTTACAACTTTGGGGTCATTCTCCTTGAAATATTCATACAAAAGAGCCCAACAGATGCCATGTTCAAGGACGGATTAAGCATTGCAAAGTTTGTAGAGGTCAACTTCCCTGACAAGATGTTGCAGATTGTCGATCCACAACTGGTACAAGAGTTGGACCTTTGCCAAGAAGCTCCATCCGCCGAGGATAATGGAGTACATTGTTTACTTCCTGTGCTGAATGTTGGCCTTTGCTGCACCAAGTCCTCTCCAAGTGATCGTGTCAGCATGGAGGAGGTGGCTGGCAGGCTGCATAGAATCAGGGATGCATATATTGGATGCTAAGACGAAGCTGAAGAATCAGTTCAATAATTGCAGATTGGACTTTTTTTTGGGTGCTATAGTATGGTCTTGCTTAACATTATTTTGTATTCAACAGACTCACCACTCCTTGGTCTAGAAAAGATGAGTGCTATAGGGGAAGAAAACAACGATGCCATACTTAATGTACAACTAGAGCTCCAAATGTACTCTCTTGCCATCAATCCGCTGGTGCCGGATCTGGTTTTACCACAGCTAAGAGCATATGCAAATGTGTAAAGTCATAATCCTAGTATGATGTAAAGGATGAGCAGCATGTGTGGGGAGGGCAATGAATCGTAGGATTTGTAGGGCCTTGCACATTTTCTTCTTTATTGTGATGAATTCACTATGAGCCAATGGTATTAAACACGAAGATTCATGGTTGGTGAGTCACCAGTATATAACAGACTTTGCATATGTTGCTAGTGACAATTTCTCATGCAAACTTACTCAACAATGGTAGGATTGAGAAGCATTCCGTGCCAGTCAAGGCGTTCCTCTAAATGCGACAATTTCTCATGCAAACTTACTCAACAATGGTAGGATTGAGAAGCATTCCGTGCCAGTCAAGGCGTTCCTCTAAATGCGTAGGATTAGGAGGAATCCGGAAGGGATGTAGAAATAGTCGGTCCTCGAGGCAAGGAATTACCTATGCTCTACCTTCCAGTGCCGAATCATCCTGGAGTACAGTGAAGGTCCATTGTGCATAAAGCTTCATAGTTTTAAGATTCCTAGAAATTCCACAAACAGGGTAGTAGCGCAAAACGTCTTCGACTTGTTCATGTCGAGTTTTTTCATAGAAAGCAAGGCTGGGCCCCTATGATAGTTTTGATCGGCTACTTCTCTCTGTATGTTTTATGCTTAGGGGTTGCTAGTGTGCAGTAGTTCTGGTGATGTTGTCGTGCTTTAAACTGCTGGCGACTTGCGGCACCTCATGTGCGAGGTTGTTCGGCTGATCCAGGTCGACGGCCGTCCACCTGTTGGGCATTTTGTATTAGCAATTTCATGCAATGAAGTTGGGAGCCTTGACTCCTTTTCTCAAACAAAAAACCTATAAACAGAATTGTGATTATAAATTTGTCAGCCATGCGACACAAGTCTTACTACTCTCCCACAGCTCAGTACCCTTCCACAAATGTCTGTGTTGATATTTTCACTTGTTTACTTTGGTTGAAAATATTGTAGATTACATTATTACTTTATTGCAGGAAATTTATTAGAAAAGAATTAAAAAAATTCTGGAAAATGAGAAACCCCTAAAAGAGTGTCCGGAGGGCCGCTTGTGTGGTTATGGTGTTTCGTATTGTGTGAGTTGTCCGTCTGTGGGTTGTTTGTATCGGTTTTCGCCCAGCTTTCCGTAACTATCTGGGCAACTCTCTTCTTCTTAATTAATCAATGAGGCAAATCTTTTGCCTCCATTTAAAAAAAAACTTTTTGTAAGGAATCTGAAATTTCATCATTATATTAGAAACTTGGCTAGGATTTGTGAGATCCAGTTTATAGAAGAGCAAGCAACATTATTTTTCATCGAAATCAAGTACCCGATAAAAAAAACAATCCACAGTAGTAAACAACACAAAGTGGAGAAGGGGAAAGAAATCAACAAATGACCAACATTTTCTTAAGCATCAAAACTGTTGAATGTCTCCAAGATCTGAACAGCTTCCTCCTCAAGTTGTTGAAGCTGCATGAGAACTTAGCTTGTGTTTGGTTTGAGCCCCAACTAGCTAATCAAAATTTTGGCATGACCAAAAAATTGATAAGCTTGTTCTAAAAAAAACCTAGTAAGTTGTTTTGTTTGGATTATAACAATTGCGTCTGCCAAAATATTGGCAAAATTGCGAGATCTTCATTTGGTTTGGACTTCGGAGCCAACTAGTTTGGCAACTTTGATTAGTTAGTGCTTGGTTTTATTCCGAGTCAATAAAAAATAAGACACGTATATTTTTTTTTCATTAGATGTCATAGAAGTCGTCAAAACAAACGAAATAAGCATGCAAAAGTTGAGCAAATAATACTCATCTCCTAGAAAGTTCCGTTTTTTCAATAGTAGTAGTATAAGTTAGGGCCTGTTATTGGGATGTCTGTGGTAAACAAAGTAAATTATAGAAAACCACCACATTTGAGGTTAGGGTTGCAAATTACTACCACTATTGAGAAACTTCTCAAAAAGCCACCACATTTTAGGCCGGTTGGTTAAAAACTGCACTGATCGACTGATTTGCTCGTTCTAAACCATTATCCAACAGGGCAGGCCCACCTGTCAAAAAATAGACAACATGTGACAGACGACCATTAGCCCACGCGGTTAAACAGGAGCTGACCCGTTTAGGCCACTCTCTCTTATACTCTTCCCCTCTTTCAGGTGCTCTTCCCTGCCTTGCCGTCATCATCACCACTGCATCTCTGCCATGGTTCTGTCGGGGATGGGACAGAATCGTGTGAAGACTTCAGCTCGTTTGATAGCGATGTGAGTACGACAACTCTGATTTCTAGGGTTAGGTTCTAATTGATTTGGGGATATTGGATTTGAGCTAGATTCCCTCTGACTCGTGACGTATATTTGATTTGTTAGGGCGGCGACACCATCTATAACTCCGATTTTTGTGGACTAGCCGATGACGAAGCATCTCTCTGTTGCCATCACCGAGCCATAGCAGCCAAATTTTAGCGTTTAAAGAATGGCACACATGCAGGGGGTTTTTGGGATGCGTAGGAGAGTTTAATGTGTAATTAGTTCATTTGTCCATACTTAGAGAGAAGGCAATTTAAATAAATATTGGGGCCACTGTCAGACAATGTGTTTAGTTAATTAGTGATTTTCAGTCAGGCAATGTAGTGTAGCTAGTAGGAATTTATGTAATCAATTGTACATCTTCTGTTGTTTTATGAATTGTGGCCACTGATAATTGAAAGTAGGCAATGTAGGCAATGTTGTTTCGAGGTTGTAGGAATTTACGTAATCAGTTGTGTGAACTATATGTTGTTTTTATGAATTTATAGGAAGGAGGAAATTGTGATTTTATTCAATGGATTGATTTAGAGTGGCCACCAACACTACCTTGGCAACTTTGATTGGTTAGTGCTTGGTAAACCAAAGTACTGCCTGGTTTTATTCTAAGCTGATAAAAAATAAGACACATTTTTTTTCATTAGATAGAATTCGTCAAAAAAATGAAGTAGACATGCAAAAGTTTAGCAAATAATACTCATCTCCTAAAAAGTTTATTTTTTACTCATCCTAAAAAGTTCTGTTTTAGTAGTAGTAGCAGTAGCAGTAGTAGCAGTAGTAGCAGTAGTAGCAGTAGCAGTAGCAGTAGCAGTGAAAGAACATGCGCTGCCCCCATGTTTGGTTTTGGTAATTGATGACAATCCCTATGGACTAATGGTTGCCTTGAGTTATATTTGAAGGATTTATCCATAGGCTTTGCTTGTAGACCATATGTTGGTCTCAAGGTGATTTGAAGAAGAATATGAGATGACCAAGGTGGTTATTCATGGAGTTATCCAAAGATTGGTCATGTAAGATGAGCCTATTGCAAGCATGTCTTGAAGAAGAAGATTGTGTGGACATTCATGTTTACCTTCAAGACATCATCTTAATGAAGAGAATTGGAAAGATTCAAGGTTGATCAAGACTAAATATGAAGAGTGATTCAAGTTGATCAACACACAAGGCGTAGAAGATGCACCGAGAGGGATCAAGTGATCCCATGGTATGGTAAGCATTGTCCAGTACGCTTTGTGTACTAACCCATTGTCTACGTGAGAGTTCTATGTGGGGTTAGGTATGTTTCCATGGGCTTGCGTCAAGAGGAAGATATCATACAACCCATGGAGGATGACATCAAGTGGTGATCGTCATCAAGATTGCGGTGTGCAAGTTCAAGTGGAGCATCACGAAGAGATCACATGCTTGAAGCTTGCCGTCCATTGTGGTGACAATGGACTTGTGAAGATGTGCCGAAGAGTGGCTCACCCATAGTGGAGTATGGGGGAGCAATCTACTAGTCTTCATCGAGCCGGCGCAATCAAGAAAGGTGGTCCAACTTGAGGAGGTCAAGATCGTCATCATCTAGCTCAAGTGGACTATGCGCAAGGCAAAGGTTTGCCCTTGATAGGTTTTCTATTTTACCGGTCTCATGGTGGTAGTTGGGAGACCGGGTTATAGGATCGATAGCCGTACTATCAAGGGGGGCTCTCAAGTGAGTAGCTTGATCGTATCGTTCGTAGAGAGCTCAAACCATTGCATCCTTGCATCATCTTTCTTGGTTCTTGTTTGGTGTTTCTCTTTGTGAGTTTTTGAGCTTGTGGTCATCTTCATGACAAGCTCGAGTTCATCGAAAACGGAGTTCATATATGCATCTTCTATGATGTTTTCGATGTTGGAGTTTATGCCGGTTCTTCATTCATAGAGGTTTCTCATCTCTATATCTTAGGCATTTCTCCCCTGCCACTTATTATTATAACCAACCGTTGTTGGATAGTATTTGTCGTCATCTATCCAACAAGCTTGAGTTTGCTCAATTCGGAGCTCATTTGCAGAAGTTATGGCAGCTCTGGTTTTATTTGTATCCTCTGTTTTCTGTGGATTTTCAGTGGCATGAAAGCGGTAGTACCGCTGGTTCCCATGGTAGTACCGCTGGGTACTTCCGTGGCACTGCCGCTTGGGGTTTCCCCGAGCGTTCAACTCTCTGTTGCCAGTTTGCCATTCACGGTAGTAGCACGATAGTACCGCTCTGGCGGTACTACCGCCCTTACTACCGCCGCCACTACCGCTTGCGGGGTTTCCTCAGTGCACGCTTTTGTTTCCATTTTCCCTTAAGCGGTAGTAGAGCGGTACTAGGACGGTAGTACCGCTTCGCACGGTACTGTCGCCCTGGCTGCCTCTACTACTGCTGCCTCTCCTGGTCTAAACCCCCTAAGCGGTAGTACCGCCAGGGGCAGCGGTAGTACCGCTCCGGCGGCACTACCGTGGTACACTTAGTGTGTTTCAGGCTAGTGCGAGGTTGTACCGCCTAAGCGGTAGTACCGCTCCTAGGAGCGGTAGTACCGCTTGGCTGCGGGCGCAGGGCAGATAACGGTTGGATTTTTCCCCTCCTATAAAAGGGGTCTTCTTCCCCATTGGACCTTATCCCTTCTAGCTCGTGTTTGCCCCCCATTGTTGACCTTCTTCGAGCTTGCTATCTCTCAATCCCTCCAATGATTCTTGCTAGTTCTTGAGGGAAAAGAGAGAGGAGATCTAGATCTACGTTTCCACCAATCACTTTATCCTCTAAGTGAGGGGAACCCCTTGGATCTAGATCTTGGAGTTCTTCGTGTTCTTCTTCGTTCTTCCTCTCATTTTCCTCCATAGCATTAGTTGCTTTGGTGGGATTTGGGAGAGAAGGACTTGGGCACTCCGTGTGCCCTTGCCATTGCATTTGGTGCATAGGTTTGAGTTCTCCACGGTGATACGTGGAAGTGAGAAGTTGAGAAGCTTATTACTCTTGGGTGTTTGAGCACCCTTGAGCTTGTTCCTCTTGGGTGCTTTGGCGCCCTAGACGGTTGGTGGTGCCTCGGAGCTCAATCATTGTGGTGCAAAGCTCCGGGCAAAAGTCGGGGTCTCCAATTAAGTTGTGGAGATTGCCCCGAGCATTTGAGGTCACCGCGGAAGCCATAGTCTATTGTGGTGAAGCTTCGTGGTGTTGTTGGGAGCCTCCAATTAAGTTGTGGAGTTTGTCCCAACCTTGTTTGTATGGGTTCGGTGACCGCCCTCAAGGGTCCCTTCGTGGAATCACGGCATCTTGCATTGTGCGAGGGCGTGAGGAGATTACGGTGGCCCTAGTGGCTTCTTGGGGAGCATTGTGCCTCCACACCGCTCCAAACGGAGATTAGCATCCGCAAGGGTGTGAACTTCGGGATACATCGTCGTCTCCGCGTGCCTCGGTTATCTCTTACCCGAGTCCTTTACTTATGCACTTTACTTTGTGATAGCCATATTGTTTCTTGTTATATATCTTGCTATCACATAGTTGTATATCTTGCTTAGCATAAGTTGTTGGTGCACATAGGTGAGCCTAGTCGATTTAGGTTTTGTGCTTGTCTAATTAAACGCTAGTTTTATTTCGCATTTGTTCAAGCCTAAACCGTAATTATTTTAAAGCGCCTATTCACCCCCCCTCTAGGCGACATCCACGATCTTTCAAGCAGTAGTAGTAGTTAGGACCTGCTATTGACATGTTTGTGGTAAACATAGTAAATTACATAAAACCACCACATTTGAGGCTAGGGTTGCAGATTATACCACTATTGAGGCTTTTTTATATAAAGAACCCACCACTTTTGAGGCCGGTTGGTTACAAATTGCACTGATCGGCTGATTTGCTCGTTCTAAACCATTTTCTAACAGGCCGGGTCCACCTGTCAAAAAAAATAGACGGTTTGCGGCAGACGACCATTGGCCCGAGGGTTAAACAGGTGCCACCCGGTTTCGGTCACTTTCTCTCTTGCTCTTCCACTCTCTCACGCGCTCTTCCATGCCTCGTCGTCGTCATCGCCGCCACATCTCTGCCATGGTTGTGTGTGTGTGGGGGGGGGGGGGGGGGAGGGGGACGGAATCGTGTGAAGACATCAACTCGTTTGGTAGCGATGTGAGTACCACAACTCTGATTTCTAGGGTTAGGGTTCTAATTGATTTGGGGATTTTGGATTTGAGCTAGATTCCCTCTGATTTGTCACCTATATTTGATTTGTTAGAGCGACGACACCATGTATGACTCCAATTTTTGTAGACTAGCCGATGGTGATGCACCTCCCGTTCCCATCACCGAGCCATAACACCCAAATTTGTAGCGTTTGAAGGATGGCACGCACGCAGGAGGTTTGTGGGATGCGTAGGAGAGGTTAGTGATGTGTAATTAGTTCAGTTGTTCATACTTAAAAATAAGGCAATTTAAATAATTATTGTGGCCACTGATTATTCTTCAGTCGGACTATATGTTTTATTAATTAGTGATTTTCAGTCAGGCAATGTAGTGTAGCTATTAGGAATTTATGTAATCAATTGTACATCTTCTATTGTTTTATGAATTGTGGCCACCGATTATTTAGAGTAGGCAATATAGGCAATGCTGTTATGAGGTTGTAGGAATTTAGGTAATCAATTGTGTGAACTAGATATTGTTTTATGAGTTTGTAGGGAGGAGTAAATTGTGATTTTATCCAATGGATTTATTTAGAGTGGCCACCAACACTAAAGAAAGCATTGACTAAACTATGGGACATATGTCGGAGGTTAGGAGGAGAATAAAGAATCAGTTCAATAAGTGAAGCCTGGACATTTGTTTTTTGCAAAATTGTGGCGTTGCATACATTTTTTTTTATTGAACTGACTTACTACTCCTTGTTCGAGAAAATATAAGTGATATATGTGGAAAAAAAACAATGATAAAATACCTAATGTACAACTACAGTTTGAAATGTACTCTCTTGTCATTCAATCGGCCAAGTGACAGATCTTATTGTACTATAGCTAAGAGCATCTGCCAATGTGTTGGGAACCAATTAATGAATCATAGTGTGCTTATGGTTGGTAGGGCCTTGCACATTTTGCTCTTTATTGTGATAACCTCATCATGCGCCAACGAAATTAAACACGAAGTTGCATAGTTGGTGAGTCACCAGTATATAGCAAACTTTGCATATGTTGCTAGTGACATTTTCTGTTGCAAATTTACTCGGCGATGGTAGGATTGAGAGGCATTCCGTGCTAGTGGAGGTATTCCATAAAAATAATAGGATTGAGAGGAATCAGAAATGGGCGTAGTCCGCGTAGAACCCGTCGGTCCTCAAGCCAAGGTTGTGCATCCCAGCTTTGAAGCATCTTGGAGTGAGTAGAAGGTCCCACGTGCATAAAGCTTCATAGTTTCAGAATTCCAAAAGGTTTCAAATAATGGGCAACACGGGTAAGAGTTCTACTAATGGCGGACGATCATTCTCAGAGAAAGCAAGGCTGGGGCCCTATGATAATTTTACTGATGGGGCGGCTGATGGAGGTTGAGAAGTTATTACTCTGTAAAGTTTCTAGGAGGAAAAAAAAGACATGGTCAAGTTTCTGGAAGTTCAAGTTTTTGTCGAATTTCATGTAGTGAAACTAGGTGCCCAAGCTCCTTCTGTCAAAAGAAAAAAAAATCCACAAGCATGATTGTGATTTTAAATTTGTCATCCATGAGGACACAGGTCTTACTCCTCTCATTCGTAGCTTCAAATCTTTACTACCCTTGTAGTGCGCGTAATATGTTGGACAATTGGTTGCAGGACATTGGCAAATAATTTTATGCACATATTTTTTATGGGGGTGGCAGCCTTATGTTGGATTCCGTGGCTTACCAAGAACGATGTGATTTAAAAAAAACAGTCTTGCTAAATCTTAGTCGACTAAAACTTTGTTATGTCTAAGTCGATGCTATATTCGTGAGATTTTACATTAGATCCGTGCAAATCAACTTTTCAGTTTTTCTTTTTTTCTTTCTTACATGTTATGTCACTCGACTGAAACTTGGTTAAGTCTTAGTTGACTAAGACCTAGCCACACCCCAAAAAAATATGTTTCATCTTCTATGCAGTTTATTCATGCATGTACGCGATGACTCTACTTCGTATATACTGCAGAGGCCAGAGGACAGTGACCTTTTTAAGATGGCGTCTGCCTGACTGGAGCCTACGACCATGGAGGTTAGGGAGGTTTTCTCACTTAGCCTGGACCTTTTCTATTATTATTGTTGTAAAACCATATTTTTCTTTACTCCCTTTTTGGTTGTGCGTCGTGCTATGCAGAGGATAGACATTCACTAAGTGTGGTTGCATTGATTGATGAAAATGCCCTTTATCAAAAAAGGGTCATACTCCTCTCCCACAACTCAGTTCCCTCCTCCACAAATGTTCATATAGATATTCTTATTTGTTTATGTTGGCTGAAAAAAAATGTATTTAAAATTAGTACTTTATTACAGGAAAGTTATCACAAAGGACACTGGAATTTGTTTTCAGAAAATGAGAAACCCCTAAAAGAAGTGGTAAAAATGGAGTACCCTTAAATAATTTTTTCGCGCAGAATCTAAAATTTCATCATTATATTTATTTTACAGAAGGGCAGGTGACATTGTTCTCGACAAAATCATGTTCATGGTGTTGCCACGCAAAATTGCAGCGCGGCACCACGATAACCGTCGTGCTTTCGTGACGACGAACGATTGCTTTACGAGCAAAGCAACAAAGATTCCTCGCTTTCGTAGAGGAGAGACGACCGTTTTTCAGCGCAAAACGGCAAAGATCAACCAAACCCTAGGGCTGCTAGGGCTCGACAGAGAAAACAAAAAGAAACGAGTGTAGATAAAAAAGTAGAGTGTTTTCGTGGAATAGATCGATTGTTGGGGGTTTTTCCAATCGGCCGTGGCCTTATATATAAGGCACGCTGGACTTTGACGTATACAGGGCAGGACTTGGCGTACAGAAATAGAACTCCAAAACTGAAACCGAACAGGACTTCTCCTTCTTATTCGGCTACCATGTATATGCCTACAGAATCTACATGCTAATCTGTAGTACGTATCTAGGCCATATCCACGTACAAGCACTCTTGCATATATGAATAAAATATTCCGGCAAGGTCCCTAATTACACTAGGTAATAAGGAATGATCATTCATGATGTGTTGCTGCACCTTTACTTACGTGACTTCATCAGCCATGCAAAAATCCTTCAGCTTTGCAGCCACGTTTAAGCCCATCATATCATAATCTGTCCAGAACTTGTCCTCGTTAGCCGCTAGTCCATGCAAAATCCCATTTATTTATCCTGGGTAAACAGCTTTGCTACGCTTGATCTGTTGCTATGGCATCTGTATTGATCTACAACCAAGCCTGCATTTTAAATTAAACAGCAAGGGCAAATATATATGTGAACCAATAATCTGACCACAATCATTTAAATTAATTTGGCCGATCATATAAACTATTAGCCAAATTACATCATGAACACATGGATTGGGAACGATCATGGTACAGGTAGCACCCCACAAAAAAACTACCATGGTAAAACAGTACAACTGGAGCAGTGGAAAGAAGTCAACAAATGGCGAACATTTTCTTAAGCATCAACAACTAGAATATCTCCAAGATCTGACCAGTTTCCAGATTTCCTCGAGCTGCTGAAGGTGCACGAGAACCTGCGGACAATACATAGGGAAATGAGATAGGTAAACTAGAAGAAAAAACATATAACAAGAAACCATTACTAAAGAAAAGAAAGAAAATAGAACAAAAAGGGAGTTGCTCAAAGCATTAGTTAGCACAACCTTGAAATTTCTTTTCCAAAACGTGTTCGGAAATTTCTCAAAACTAACCTCCTATTCTTTCGGATAGTCAACTTTCTGGATCGGGCACTCAAGAATTGGAAACATGAAAAAACCGAGAAGAAACGAAAAAAATGACTACAATACCCAGGGAACGTCAGATTTTTAGGGCTCCTAATGAACGCTCTCAAAGCTGTCAGATCACACGATGTCGAAATTCTAAAATTCCAAAACATTAGAAAATAGGAAACAAAAATGCTTTTACTACTGCATCCACTAAAAAGAGAAGCACACGATTTCTTTTTCCAGGGAAGAAATATTTTGTGCCAAAGTTTGACCCGATCATTATGTGCCCAGATCTCGTATAGTTTACACAACAGATATGGGCGCAGATTCTCTACCTTGCCGTGGCCAAGGCAGAGAGCTACAGTGCTCTACCTTTGCCGGAGAGCCGTTGGATTAGAAGACGACCGTCCAGATCGACCGAAGTCCTGTAGCATATGTACTGTTCGTGGTACTGTAGCACAGGTATTGTTTGTGTTCTGTTCATGGTACTGTTTGAGGTGCTGTTCCGTGGTACTGTTCCTTTAGATCTGGGCGGTCTGTTCTCGATCCAACGGCCGAAAGATGAGGAAAGGTAGATGTACTGTAGCTCTCTGCCTTGGACATGGCAAGGTAGAGAATCCACAGCCAACAGATATGACCCGGAAGAGACATCGAAAAGTTGCATGGGATCCACAAGGCAGTTCCCAGTGCCACAAAGTTTTGATGTTTAAAACTATCAACTTTTTAAAAAAAAAATTAATGCTTAAAACATTTACCTGACCAATCTATGACCGAGCTTCATACCACAAGATAGAAAATTCTAAAGACAACAATGATCCCAAAACTTGAGCGAGTACTTTGTACGCTCCACATTTGAGCTGGTCTGAACTGGGATTCCGCGGTCCAAAAGATGTGGTGTACTTCATCTGGTACAGGTCATGTTCATTTCACACCCCAACCTTCTTGGTTAATAGTAACCCATCTAGTACCATAGTTAATGTATTACAACAGTTCTGAATGTACTCTTTTGCCATTCAATCCGCTGGTGACGGATCTTGTTTGACAGTAACAACATGTGCATATGCGTAGAGAGCCATAATGCTAGTATACGATGCAAGGATGGTCATCATGTAAGTAGGGCGCAATGAATCCTAGTGTGCTTATGGTTGTTGGGGCCTTACACATTGTCTTCTTTTATTGTGATGAACTCATTGCGTACCAATGGAATTAAGCACGAAGATGCATAGTTGACAAGTCACAACTATATAGCATACTTTGGATATGTTGCCGGTGACAATATCTCCCGCAAACTTGCTTGGCAATTGTAGGATTGAGAGGCATTCCGTGCTAGTCGAGCCATTCCCCAGAATGCGTAGGATTGAGAGGAATCAGGAACGGATGTAGAACCCTTTGGTCTTCAAAGCAATGAATTACTTGTGCTCTACGTCCTAGCTTTAAAGCATCTTTGAGTGACTGCGGGGAACCTCGTGCATAAAGCTTCATAGTTTCGAAATTCCCAAAATTTCTACAAACAAGGTAGTCGGGCAAAACACTTTCGACTTGTGCCTGCTAAGTTTTTTCATAGAAAGCAAGGCTGGCCCCCTATGGTAGTTTTACTGTATGATCGGCTACTTCTTTCTGTATGTTTTATGCTGTTCCTAGGGGTTTCAACCAGTGTGCAGTAGATCAGGTCGACGGCCAGGTGACGCAATGCATTAAACGTTCGTCCTCCTGTTGGGCGTTTTATATTATTATTATCAATTTTATGCAATGAAATTGGGAGCCTAGGCTCCTTTTGTCAACCAAAAAAAACTCACAGACAGAATTGCGATTCTAAATTTGTCATTCGTGCGACACAGGTCTTACTGCTCTCCCACAGCTAACTTCCCTTTCACAAATGTCTCTGTGAAAATCTGTGAATGTCCTCACTTGTTTACTTTGGTTGAAAATGTTGAAGATGAAATTATTACTTTTTTTACAGGATTTTTTTTTTAAAATGTATTTTTTGGAAAACGAGAAATCCCTAAAAAGGTGGTAACAATGGAGTATCCTTACACAAGATTTTTGGAAAAGAATATAAAATTTCTTCATTATATTACAAACTTGGCTAGGATTTATGAGATTCAGTTTACAGAAGAGAAAGCATCATTATTCTCATCGAAATCAAGTACCCCACAAAAAAAATCCACTGCAGCAAACAGTACAAACTGGAGAAGTCAAAAGAAGCCAACAAATGACATGTGGAGTATCTTAGCTCGAGCTCAAATGACCTCGGGAAAACATTGATAAACGCTTTGAGTGCTTGCCAAGTTTCATCATGGAATAACATTCGTGGAAGTCGTGGCAAAGAAAACAAAACCGGAGGTCCAAAAATGCTATTTTCGAAAGCATTTTGAAGCATCGATTTTGCTTTTTTGGCACAACTTCCACAAATGTCGTTTTGTAATGAAACTTTGCAAGTACACGAAACATTCACCAATGTTTGCCACAAAAAAATTATAATTTTTTGTATTTGTTTACATTTTTTTTGAATTTACTGTTCACATCAGGTGCATATGAGCTTGAGCTAAGAAGTGGACTTTCCCAACAAGTAGAATGTCTCCAATATCCTTTTTCAAGAACAAGCAACAACCGTGTTGCCTATCATTTCCATTAAGAGAGAAAGGGGTTCAATTACAAGAGTTAAGTTGGGCAAGAACAAGCTCTTGAGCCCAACCAAAATACCACACCCGCCTCCCACAATTACCAAACACCTACTCCTCACGCACGCCTACCTTGCGTTTCCACGCCTTCCGCCAGCTGCAGTTCCTGCACTGCCAAGTTTACTACTGCTTGCACCGTTGAATGCTTATTGTCGAAGCGTTCCACCCACAGTTTGGGAAGTCCGACGATCAGAATTGTAGCTACACTACCGGAATCTCACCCTATGCGGAGTGCCAGAAACACTCGGCAAAGGGTTAAAAACCCTTGGCAAAGCCTTTGCCGAGAGTTAGGCCACCCGGCGTACACCTCTCAGACAAACAAAAATTTGCCGAGAGCCAGAACACGGGCACTCGGCAAACTCTTTACCGAGTGCCGAACAGTACGCATCGGCAAAAAAAAGGGACTCACGATCGACAGACGGAAACGGAGGTTGCCACGTGGCGTCTCTTTGCCGAGAGCCACGCTCGGCAAAGCCAGCCAACAGAAAACAACCATGTGTCAACCACCTGACAGGCGGGTCCCACAACATACGCCGAGTGCTCACTTTGCCGAGAGCCACGCTCGGCAAAGCCAGCCAACAGAAAACAGCCACGTGTCAACCACCTGACATGCGGGTCCCACAACATACGCCTGAACTAAAATGGAGTCCAATTAGTTGCTCAAAGCATTACTTAGCACAACCTTGAAGTTTCTTTTCCAAAACAATGATCCCAAAACTTGAGTGAGTACTCTGTACACTCCACATTTGAGCTGGTCTGAACTGGGGTTCCGCGGTCCAAAAGATGCAGTGTACTTCATCGGTACAGGTCATGTTCATCTCACACCCCAACCTTTTTTTTAGAAAAGAAGGATTGCCCACGGCCTCTGCATTATAATGATGCATGCGGCCCTTTTATTAAGCAAAGTATCAAAAAGGTCCACGGTCTAGTACAAACTCACTCGGAGCTAAAAAAAGAGGTAACAAAAGAGAAGTAAAAATTGCCACAACCGGCTAAAATAGGACGAGATGACTAAACACCTAGCCTATTATTGACCGCCATCTATACCGGTTGTAGATATCCCGAGCAACCATCTCCCATCGGGTAGACCCAGTAACCAAAGGCTCCCTGGCTTTCGCAAGAATGAGTAACGACCACGTACGGATCCAAGTAGTGGCCCTGTAGATAACCTGTAAAAAAATTGTACGAGTTTGTCTGTTAAAGACCATATCATTTTTGCAGTTCCATATAGCCCAAAGTAATGCGCATACTCCTATCCGAATATGCCTCACAATATTTGACTCAACTCCATTTAGCTACGTCCCAAATAACGTGTGAATACCATTTGAACGGGTGATATTAAAAGCTATATGAATTGAACGCCATAATAGTTTGGCCATCGAACAATCGAGAAAGAGGTGTTTAATAGTTTCATCTTGATCACAAAAGCAACATCGTTGACTACCTTCCCAACTGCGCTTTGCCAAGTTATTCTTAGTCAGAATCACCTCCTTGTGAACAAACCACATGAAGACTTTGATTCTTAACGGTACTTTAATCTTTCAAATATGTATCGATTTCGGGATCGGACCCGAGTCAATTAGATGTACATACATTGATTTCACTGAGAAGATTCCGTTCGTAGTTAATCTCCAGTGAATAGTATCGGGCTCATCAGAGAGGTGAACATCCATCAGCCTCCGCACCAGATGTAGCCATGCGTCCCATCGGTCTCCTACTAAGGATCGCCGGAATTGAAGGTTTAGAGGAGTAGACTGTAATACTGTAGCAACATAAGCCTCCTTACGCTGAACACCCCAACCTTTTGTTGGAACTAATCGTGTTACATCTTCTGTTTAGATTGTCTTTATCCTTTGCTTTCACGTTATATGTAATTCATCTAGAGTCCTAGTCACGTAGGGGTGGTTGCATGCATTGTTTGTTGTACTGCATGCGAACTACATGGGCCAGAAGTGTGCTAGTTCACGCTGCGGCCAGATAGTTTAGTTAGGATTCTACCGAGTCGTCCGGCACTTTCCATTGCATCGTGGGATGGCACGACGCTTTAAGTGGATCGTGGTGGACTTGCATCTTTACTGGATGGAATAAAAGGAAAGAGCGAAAAGGACGCAAAGATTACGCGTCGCAAAACCTCCTCTCTCTCGTGACTGCGTTGGGTCTTCGTCTACCTCTCTTCCGTGGTGTTCATCTGAGAAATTGTGAGAGAGAGTCTGTCCAGATCACCGCTGAAATCCATCAATTGGCATCAGAGCCACGGGGTGTAGGGCCTTGGGTGTTTTGGCGGCGGCGATCGGAGGAGTTCGGCAGCGGCGGTGATGGGTGACACATATTATATATTATGCTAGAAACTTACTACCATGTGTGACTCATTTACACAATATAAGCTTTCCCTCATGGTTCCTCAAAACTTTGTGCCCACGTTTTTTCTGAGCAATAGCAGCAGTTAGCTAGTGCATGTACTAACATAAAAGCTTCTATAATATAATAATGTGTTAAGTACAATCACTATGTTGTAGTAACCTACAGGTTTGTAGCTTGTATCACTATGTTATAGTAGCAACTTGCATGTTGCTATGTCCACTCTATTAGCGAGACTGTATACTATTGATTCAAGTATCTATGACATTGAAGTTTCTATCTTATATTTGGCACTCTGCATATATTGTATTTTTCATTCTATATTTATTTTACATATTGAATCCGAATTTTCATGACTTCTTTTGCAGCCTGTGCTGGCTGTTATGTACGTGGTGCAATACATGCCAACAATTGGATACTGGCTTATGGACAAGGTAATCTTTTCTAGTTTAGTGGTTTTCTTTTCCTTACTACTGGTGAATTGTCTTTGCATCCTCCAGTCAGAACAAACTTGTCACAGGTAGAAATCGTGTGGACAAACTTGATGGGTGTATTTATCTTTAAAGCACTTTCATGATGTCACACTTATATGACTTAAAATAGAAAAGGTTTGTTTTTCATACTGCAACTACAGTCAGCCCATTTGGAACAATGATAGGAAAAATGCAAAAACATGGAAAATTCATGAATTAGAGCGGCATGGCTCAGAGTCTCACACATCCTGTATGGATTGAAAACACGTGAATAGAGAAGAGAAGCCAGTTGGAATATAGGGTAGATATAACATGGAAACTTGTGGATGGAAGAATCACTTGAAAGGAAACATGGGGGGACATTGCCTTGGATTTTGAAGTGGAAATTTTCCGTGTGTTTTGAACAATAGTTGATTTTCTCCAAAAATGTGTACGAAATAGTTTTGGGAGCCGTTCCTTTGTTCTGTATCATTTGAGTTCATTTTATCTTTGTTCGAAGTGGGGCCTTAGATTTCACCCCTCAACTTTCAAACAGGTAAGTCTAAGGGTGTCTGACCCTAAACTCTGGAAGCCCTTTTTTTGAGGAATTTTTCTTTGAGGAATAGGAGGCTCCTTTTTAATCCATGAGATGCAGCAAGGCTGTTTTTTATGATGTGCAGTGGTTTTGAAGGAATTTAAGATTCTGTCAAGTGGCAACTTTAGAAATACTCAGAGATTAAAGGGAAAATTGCTACAAATATTACTCTCTCTGCCCCAAAATAAGTGTCGCTGATTTAGTGCAACTTCTGATTTAGTACAACTTCAAAGTTGTACTAAATCGATTTAGTACAACTTTAAAGTTGTACTAAATCAGCGACACTTATTTTGAGACGGAGGGAGTATTATTTTTGGAAACTGGGAATTTGAAGAAAATAATTTACAAATACAGGCTGTAATGAATGCAACAATAAGGCTAAATAGAATGTTTCCACACACTTAAAAATTATTTTGGTTTTCTTACAAATGCGTATAAATCATTTGTGAGTTTTACTGTATTATTTTGTTTGTTCAGAATACTAATGATTTTTTCCTTCTAGTTTCTGCTGTTGTTACCATTTCTTAGAAAATTCCCCGTACTTCTCTTTGTTAATTTTGTAGAGTAATAATATTTTAGGTTTTTGTGATTTGTTCCTTGTCTCTTACAGTTTCTTCTATACTTTCTGACTTTTTTCTCTAAATTATTGGTGTTCCACCATTTTGTCCTTCTAAATTTCCTTTGTTTTCCAAGGTTTATTTGTTGAATATACTGACTGGGTTGTGCCTTGCTTTGCATCCATGGTAGTTCAAGAGTTGAGAAATAAATAAGGTTCAATGGCATGGTTAAAACTTGTTGGTCAAGCTGCTGCGTCTAGGGGACTGAAATCTGAGAAGTAAAAAACCTAGTCCTATTGTGCAATTTTGAGGACCGCGTTCAAAAAGATTGAAACAATTTTTGTACAGCTATTTTATTCTATCAACTACTACCTTGCATTGTCACCATAATCTGATGGTTATTTTGTTTTTACCCAGGTTGGTGCGAAGCGAGTGGATGCCGCTGCAAAGAAAGGCAACGCCTACAGTTGGAATCTCCTCTTTGGTGGCAAAAAGTCGGCCTGACGAAGAAGTTGCTCATTACGCCTACAGTTGTAATCTCCTCAGAGATTATGAACCTTGTTACCCTTTTTCATCTTTATGTGCGAAACGACCAACGGGAAGCAAGCACTCCTTGTAATGTCACCTAGTCAGCGAGTTGAAGTATTTTAGAACTCAGATACAAGCCAGCATTCCAGTTTCACATTTCCACAAAAGAATAAATCATGAAAGTTTTCCAGTGTAAATCTTGTTAATGTGCTACTATCTGGGTGCTTTCATGTTACAATTGTTGTGCCGACAGAATAAGCGATTGATGAACCTTGATTCTTCAAACAGAAAGCAGCTGCTATTAACCGTAATATAAGACACCTTACAAGTTACAACACAGAAATCTGTTCGATGCTTTCACAGTTGATGTGCACCAGAATTACAATGTTCGCCACAACGCAACGACATTGCCTATTCAAGACACACCGTAACCAGATTTTGAAGAAAAAAAAAACATTGGAAGTACTATAGCATCTTATAAGTTATAACCTACACCCTCAGGCCTTACAAAAGATATTCCCTTCGACCTTGAATAAGACATACAACATATCTTCAGACTTCAGTCCGCCATTCTACAGAACATTTGAACTAGTGTACATCACTCAGATCGCACTCTAGTGTTTCCAACCGTTGAGAAAGCCATCTGGAGTGTAAGGCTCCAAGAATCCAATGAACTGCAAATCATATGCCAAGGAATCAAGGAATAGTCAAATAACTGATTAACAAGAAACATGGCAAAGCTGGAGCACACATAATAAGACCTAGAAATCTTTTACTTCTCATGATCTTCTATCGAGTACTTCATTTCTCATCCTGTGATCCAAATTTGTATGTAACATCACAACGCCTACTCTACACTATAAATTGATTATAAAAATCAAATGTGTCATGCGCCTTCGTCCAAACTTTTACATGGTTTTCAAATTCAAGTTAAATTTGGTACCATTTTGATTTTCATATCCAGGCTCGCCCTGCAGGGTCCAGGCACTAATATTTTGTAACCCTGTCACAGGTGTCTTGCCCTTCTCGAGTCCAATCTCGAAGAGCCATTTGGGAAAGCTTTCCCTCAGCGGGCTAGTTTTCTTATATCTGATTTGTACATAATACAGGGTAGGCAAACAATGAGTAATTTCTTTAGAAAAACAAGGATTGGCCAGTGGCCAACAATGTTGCTCGAGTGATAAAAACAATAATAGAAGAACTATCATGCGAGTTGATGTCCATCACTTTTTACATTAGAGGCCGAGCCCACCACAATCAACAAAAAAACAAGAAACTAATAGATGTACCTTCAAACCATCATGAGACCATCGGGCACCATAACCTTCATGCACACGAATTTCAAAAACAGGCCTATTGGGCTGTGTCAGATGAACATTTATCCAACAGCCCTCACGTAACAAACGGTCAATGACTTCGGACGAAAGTTGATTCTTCTTTGGATCTGTAGGTAAATAGTTTAACTAAATATACCATAATGCGAGTCTTCAACTTGATGATTGTTAAGCAGGAACACATCTTTACCACTTCCATGGAGGCTGCCCCACCACCCATCCCTACTCCTGTGAACATGTTTGGCCAATGCCCTTGCAGCATCAGTTAAAGAACAACTTTTCACCTCCAGTACAATGCAACACCATCAATCTTAGTTACAAGAGAAATTTCACAAGGTGGAAGCTTGGTAATATTCAAGAACAGCAAAATGTTTGGATGGGACAGCATGGCAACAGAACTGAGAGGTGGTTGCTGAAGCTGAACTTACAGTTGGTTTGTGTAGTTTCATACAAGATGATATCAACACGGATTTTGGAGGAGGTAGTCCATCTGGAACTGTTCCTGATGTGTTTGCCAGACCAAGGAGTCTACCTAATCCATCGTAACCCAATCCCTAGAAAATAACAAGAGATAAGTTCACGAAGCATAGAACCAGCTACATAACTAGTACAAGTGCCCATATATGATTATTCAACTTATAAAGCAACTAACGGATCTAAAACGGTACTCCCTCAGCCCCATATAAAAGGCCCCCTCGAAATCTGAGCTTAACTTGAACCACGAATTTGACTTATTAAATATGAGTCATATACAACAGATATTATTATAACATTGGAAACCCTTCGAATACGAATCCAATGGCATAATTTTGTGTCATGTGTATTATATTTTTTTAGTCGAATTTATAGTCAAAGTTGAGCTCAAATTTTGATGTGGCCTTTTAGATGTTGACAGAGGGAGTATTTATGAATTATGATAACCAGAACATGAATCAATACAAATATTACTGGTTAAAAAATGACCATTAAGATTTAACTAACATTCACTAAAACTCCAAGCTACAAAGCTTGCAATTGACATGCAAAGGCCAAAGGGGTAAGCGAGCTGGCTGTTTTGAGTGCATAAATAGTGACATTTAGTGTTATTCAATGTGTATTTACAAAGTACATACATAATGAATTTAGATATATCAGCCTTGTATGCCCTATAAAAGATATGTCGCTATAAATATGATTATAAATGATCTGGTAACATTACAAACAGAAGAAATGCAGAATGAAATGTTAAAGTGTGCCACTCACAGCAAGAAGCTCGGTCATGGTTATGTAAGGTTGGATTTGTGGCTTTGAGACAGATATTGCCAAGACTCCATAAGAGTTCTCCTTTTCCTCTGTGTAGAATTTTCTATAAACTTTGACACCTGTATATGCAGATAATTTAATCGATTGTCCAGGGGTCCTTTACAGCTGCATATAGAACCTTTTATATGAAAAAGATAATAATACTAGTGACAAAGAACATTATGTGATATCAACATGGGTATGGACTTGAGATGCTTCAGAAATGTGTACCCATCGACATATCAGTATATCACATGAGCCCAGTTGTGTTTTTTGTGGTACAATAAAGTCTGAAGATTAAAGAGGTAGCATGCCTAGCATGCACCCTTCGAGCTGAATTAAATTATCATCTAAGGTGCCTGCCAAACCAAGAACAATCAGGGCATCATGGATTCACAGCAAGCTGTCGAGGGTCCAGCAAGCTTTATAAGAAATATGTACAAGGTAGTACAGCTCTATATAAAAGTTACATTTACACTTATATTACTGTCAACTACGGCCTACACATGTTGCTATTACGGACTATATTGCAAATTTTGAACTTGAGAACTGGTTCGCGTTATGCTCAAACTCCAGTCAAGGACCTATATATTCTGTTATGTACCGGTCATTACAACAACAACAACAAAGCCTTTAGTCCCAAACAAGTTGGGGTAGACTAGAGGTGAAACCCATAAGATCTCACGACCAACTCATGGTTCTAGCACATGGATAGCAAGCTTCCACGCACCCTGCCCATGGCTAGTTCTTTGGTGATACTCCAGTCCTTCAGATCTCTCTTTACAGACTCCTCCCATGTCAAGTTCGGTCTACCCCGACCTCTCTTGACATTATCAGCACACTTTAGCCGTCCGCTATGCACTAGAGCTTCTGGAGGCCTGCGCTGAATATGCCCAAACCATCTCAGACGATGTTGGACAAGCTTCTCTTCAATCGGTGCTACCCCAACTCTATCTCGTATATCATCATTCTGGACTCGGTCCTTTCTTGTGTGGCCACACATCCATCTCAACATGCGCATCTCCGCCACACCTAACTTATGAACATGTCGCCTTTTAGTCGGCCAAAACTCAGCGCCATACAACATTGCGGGTCGAATCGCCGTCCTACAGAACTTGCCTTTGAGCTTTTGTGGCACTCTCTTGTCACAGAGAATGCCAGAAGCTTGGCGCCACTTCATCCATCCGGCTTTGATTCGATGGTTCACATCTTCATTGATATCCCCATCCTTCTGCAGCATTGACCCCAAATATCAAAAGGTGTCCTTCTGAGGCACCACCTGCCCATCAAGGCTAACCTCCTCCTCGTGCCTAGAAGTACTGAAACCGCACCTCATGTACTCGGTTTTAGTTCTACTAAGTCTAAAACCTTTCGATTCCAAGGTTTGTCTCCATAGCTCTAACTTCCTATTGACCCTCGTCCGACTATCATCGACTAGCACCACATCATCCGCGCATACACCATGGGATATCTCCTTGTATATCCCTTGTGACCTTATACATCACCAAAGCAAAAAGATAAGGGCTCAAAGCTGACCCCTGGTGCAGTCCTATTTTAATCAGTGTCGCCATCACTTGTTCGAACACTTGTCACAACATTATCGTACATGTCCTTGATGAGGGTAATGTGCTTTGCTGGGACTTCGTGTTTCTCCAAAGCCCACCACATGACATTCCGTGGTATCTTATCATAGGCCTTCTCCAAGTCAATGAACACCATATGCAGGTCCTTCTTTTGCCCCCTGTATTTCTCCATAAGTTGTCGTACCAAGAAAATGGCTTCCATGGCCGACCCCCCAGACATGAAACCAAACTAATTTTTGGTCACGCTTGTCATTCTTCTTAAGTGGTGCTCAATGACTCTCTCCCATAGCTTCATTGTATGGCTCATCAGCTTAATTCCACAGTAATTAGTACAACTCTGAACATCCCCCTTGTTCTTGAAGATTGGTACTAATATACTCCGTCTCAATTCTTCTGGCATCTTGTTTGCCTGAAAAATGAGGTTGAAAAGCTTGGTTAGCCATACTGTCGCTATGTCCCCGAGGCCTCTCCACACCTCAATGGGGATACAATCAGGGCCCATCGCCTTGCCTCCTTTCATCCTTTTTAAAGCCTCCTTGACCTCAGACTCCTGGATTCGCCGCACAAAACGCCTGCTGGTATCATCAAAGGAGTCGTCCAGTTCAATGGTAGAGCACTCTCATTCTTCCCATTGAACAACTTGTCGAAGTACTCCCGCCATCTATGCTTAATCTCCTCATCCTTCACCAGGAGCTGGTCTGCTCCGTCCTTGATGCATTTGACTTGGTCAACACCCCTCATCTTCCTCTCTCGGATCTTGGCCATCTTATAGATGTTCCTTCTGCCTTCCTTCGTGTCTAACCGCTGGTAGAGGTCCTCATACGCCCGACCCCTTACTTCACTCACAGCTCGCTTTGTGGCCTTCTTTGCCATCTTGTACTTCTGTATATTGTCTGCACTCCTATCCAGGTATAGGCATCTGAAACAATCTTTCTTCTCCTTAATAGCCTTTTGGACATCATCATTCCACCACCGGGTATCTTTAGTTTCGCTTCTACTTCCCCTGGACACTCGAAACTCCTCTGAGGCCACCTTACGAATGCAAGTCGCCATCTTCATCCACATATTGTCTGCATCACCTCCTTCCTCCCAAGGGCCCTCCTTAATGACCCTCTCCTTGAACGCCTGAGCTCCCTCCCCCTTGAGCTTCCACCACTTCGTTCTAGCGACTTTGGCACGCTTATCCCGCTGGACACGAATCCGAAAGCGGAAATCAGCAACCACAAGCTTATGCTGAGGGACAACACTCTCTCCAGATATCACCTTACAATCTAGGCACACGCACCTGTCTTCTCTTCTCGAGAGGATGAAATCAATCTGGCTAGAGTGTTGACCACTACTAAAAGTCACTAGATGTGATTCTCTCTTTTTAGAGGGTGTTAGCTACGATCATGTCGTAGACTAGAGCAAAGCTTAGGACATCTTCTCCTTGATTCCTGATGCCATAGCCGAAGCCCCCATGCACCCCTTCAAAACCTGTGTTAGATGTACCCACCTGGCCATTGAGATCTCCTCCTATGAAGAGCTTCTCGCCAATCGGTACACTCCTAACCATGTCCTCCAGGCCTTCCCAGAACTCCCTCTTGGTGTTCTCATTGCGGCCTACTTGTGGGGCATATGCGCTGATAACATTGAGAACTAAGTCCCCAACTACCAGCTTGACTAGGTTAATCCGGACCCCACGTCTCTTGTCGTCTACCACTCCATACTTGAGGCTCTTGTTGATCAAGATGCCTACTCCATTTTTGTACCGGTCATTAATTTAGAAAAAATCATTGTAAGAAAGCCAGGGTATGACAAGTGCCAAAATAAGCTATGCACCATAACAAGTAAAGAATTACTCCCTCCGATCCGAAATATAAGTCGTTCTAGAGTTTTTCCGACCAGGTGAAAAGTGAAGGAAATGACATTTATACTCCTCATCTGAATCCCTGAGGCTCACCTCCCAGAGCTTCCGCGGCTAGTACACTTTGCTTTCTCCCCCCCCCCCCCCCCCATCTCTCTCCGAGACCCGGTGGGCGGTTGCCGGAGCTCCTCGCCGCCGCCAAGATGCGGAAGCGCGACCTGGGCATCCTCCTCCTCGCCGCTTTCGCCGTCTTCTTCTCGCTCCAGGTTAGTCAGCCGGCTTTCTCACCTCCTCCTCTTCGATTCGAATTGAATCCTCTTCCAGTTCGTTCTAGACGTCGCGGTCGAATTCAAACCCTAGCTGACCCATCCTCCTCCGCAGCACGAGGGCGACTTCTCCTTCCGGGAGGCGTGGTACCAACTGTCGGGCGATGGGTATCCAATCAAACACGACGCGGACCGCCTCCCGCCGCCGCTCGTCGCTGACCTCAATGGCAACGGCCGGCACAAGGTGCTCCTGCCCACCCACGACGCCAAGATCTAGGTCCTCCAGTTCCCGATCCACGCCAGGCCGGCCGCCGGCAGCACGACCCTCGACGACTTCCACGAGGCGCGCGTCATGGCCGAGATCTCCCTGCTCCCCGCCAATGTCCGCGTCGCCGCCAGGCGGCGCCCCGTCGCCATGGCCGTCGGCACCGTCGACCGCTCCTACAAGCAGGCCGACATCCGGAAGCAGCTGCTCTTGGTGGTCACCTCCGGTTGGGCCGTCATGTGCTTCGACCACAACCTCAAGAAGCTCTAGGAGGTGAGCCTCGGGGACCTCAAGGATGAGAGCGAGTGGGTGGGAGGGCATTTTCGAAAACTCGGGAAATTTTGTAACGTGACGAGATTTACACATGGATCGCTAAAACGTCATATATTTCGTAACGGATGGAGTAGGTTCTTACAAGGATTAACTCATGGGTGACCAAAGGTGCAGACTTCATGAAAATTAATCCAGTTATGGAATACAGCACAAGCAACACTGCAATGATACGATCGTAAGAAACAAAGTACCTTCTTCAATTGATGAAATACCAGGAAGGACATTTGAGATCGTCTCTGTTTGCAGCATCTCAAAGAACGAACTGTACTTTCTAACTGCCTGAAAAATAAATAAGCAATGGGATTTACTACAACTCTAGAATAAAAGGCATATATGTGCAGGTCAAGAAGGATTATTTGCCCAGTTATGTATCATGAGTCATAAAATATAAGCACAACAGAATCAATTGTGGAATTTTTCTATTCGGTAAGTTTTATGCACCAACCAGTAGAACCAAAAGTCCAAACTGATGGAGAAGGTTGGGGAATCCATATATACTTCAACAAATACAAGTTTCTTTCTTAAAGAAGGAAAACTACTAATTTGAAGATAACAGTACACAGATATAAATATTATATCCAGAAAAGCTAGTTACATAGCAAAGAAAATTACCTCAACCTCAAGCAAGAGGCATTTATTGAAGATCAACAAAGAACCTTGTGTAATCCTGCGACAAAATGACAAAAAAAAAAACATGATTACATGAATAGCATGCACGTTGAGTATGAAAAATAATGCGTAGCCATAAGAAAGCAAGCAGAAGTGATCAGAGAGTCAATAAGCTTGGGGGATAACTTTTACTGAAACAACAATATAAGGCTTCCAAGTAGTAGGCCTACACCTTACTGAATAATCCTTTTAGCGAATTTCAGAGTGCAGATTGAAGTGGATACATTTAAGAATTTAATACATGTTACTTGAGCCCATAAATTATTGCAACTGTGTTGTATCCTGAAACTGTGAACTGAGAATGAGAATATGGAAGACCCTGTAATAGAGCAACCCGAATATACACTAACACCTAAACAAAACAATATGATGAGCTACAGAACTATAATTGTTGCCATTTTCATAATGTAAAATATACGCTACCACCTAAATAGAACAATATGATGAGCTACAGAACTAGAATTGTTGCCATTTTCATAATGTAACTCCAATAGATGTTCCTAGTTGATAGACATTAAGGCTGTGATGGTTTCCACCATATATCTCAACTTAGCATTTCAGTCTTCAAAATTTTTAAACCAGCTGTATGTACCTGTTGTAATTACCAGCTGCTAACCTCCCTTCAACGTTCTTGGATCCAGCTACAGAAGTACATGGTTCAAGTTAGAAAATGTGGTTGGCAAAAAAGATAAAAAAAATGCAGGTTACAAACTTTCTCGAAATACATCAATTAGTGCCCTTCAGCTTTATACTGAGCCGTTAAAACTGATCAAATGAAATTATTCATTTTAAGAATTAAATGCAGATCCTTGATGATGTATATTGCACACCGGAGAAAAATAACAAATATATATTAAAAAGAAGTAATATTGATATACATATAACTACAAGGAAATATGAATGTCAATTAGATGTTAAATGAACCACAAGAAAAAGATTCTGGAATTACCACTGAGTTGAGTGAAGTATGGTTCTTGAACATGCAGCACAAACTCCACTGCATCATAAATCTAGAGAATACAGATGACAACAATAAGCTATAGTCAAACAAATTGTGGGAAAGGATAACACTCGATAATGTGTTTTAACATTTCAAATAAGTCAGTAAAAAAATTACACATGTACATGTGATAGTACACTACTAACTTTCAAGAAAACACAAGAAACAAGAAGACGGTTCAACAAAGCAATTATTTGTACACCCGGCTTGTTTTTGCATAGCTAAGAAAAATGCATAGGTTCTCTTGAATCCGCCTGACCACATAATATATCAATCTGTACATGCATTGTTTAATAAATGCCAAAAAAAAACATTGGCCCGGGTGTAGTAGTTTTTTTTTTTTTTTTGCGAGGGGCCCGGGTGTAGTAGTTCCGTAGTAGTTTCCGCTGCAAGGTATCCATATTACAGCAAATAGGGAATTTTGCAATACTTTCTTTTCACTAAATTTAGTACTCTGTCGAGGAACACTGCCCCCAAAGAGACACTGCTGGATATATACAAGTATCATTATAGTGCTCATGCTCATCCTTTATGATCATAATTCATATCACAAGTCCTAAAAGTCTAAACACTGTCGCAAATACAATTATACCCCGAAATTGATTGACAACAGCTTCAGCCATGATTCTGACTTCCTAGCTAGAAGATGATTATTGCCCTGAAAATCTTTTCCTTTTCCTCCAGTCTCATCGTCTGACGACAAACGCGCACCCATTCAGCTAGAATTCAAGGAAAAAAAGTAGTGTGCTATGACAAAATAGCGCAGCCCTTAAAATCTGCTATAGCGAAGCTATATCGGAAGCGCCGTTTTGGCTCCCGGGCTCAGATGAGCCCGGGAGTGAACAGTAACGTCATTTAAAATACTAAACAAATTCAAAAAATTCCAAATTTTTTTGTGGTGAAAGATGCTTGAGTGCGTTATGTCCGTGCCAAATTTGGTGATATTTGAACATTCGAGGAGCTCGTGACAAAAAAAAACAAATTCGGGTCTGAGAGAAACATTTGAAAAACGGCACTGTTCATGCCTGGATTTGTCTTTTTTGCCGCGCGCTCCTGGAATGTCCAATTGCACGAGCATCCCGCACATGCACATCTTGCTTGCAAAAAAAAATCGGAATTCTTTCTATTTTTCTTTTCTATTTTTAATCGCGTTACTGTTCACCGGGCTCATCTGAGCCAGGGCACCGAATTGGATATTCGAGCTATATCGCACTATAGCCTACAATTGTACGCTGATTTCATTTAGCGAGACATTATAGCGTGCTATTTTTTCCAGTGGAATTCAAGCAAAGCCGATTAAAGAGAGAAAGAGGAAGAAAGCAAATCGGAGAAAGTTACCCGCTTTAACTCGCCGCCTTTCTCGCGCAGGACCGCCTCCCACTCCCCCTCCCTCTTACGCGAACCATTCTCCTCGGCAGGAGTTCCTACCGCCCCCGCTACCGCTGGGGGTCTCGGGATCCGCCCCTCCTCGGCGCACCCCGCAAGCTCCGTGGCCAGCTTATCGCACAGGTCGTCTTCGAGGAGGCGGGAGCAATAGGAGAGGGACAGAGGGAGGGCGGGGTCCGGGGCGGCGACGTGGGAGGAGAGGACGAAGCGGAGTAGTTCGCCGACGGCGGACGAGAGGGCGACGGCGCCGACGCCCGGCGACGCCGGCTGCGGCGGCGAGGAGAGGTGGTCGGTGGTCGCCATCTGTTGTGCTGAAGTGGCCGGATTCGTGCCCACGGTAGTGAGGGGCTGAGGGCATAGAAAGGGATTATACCATGTAAAATAAAATTAAAATTTGGCTTACAAATGTTTGGCAACGACACCCAAAAAACTCTTGGCAACCTTTTAAAAGGTTGTCAACTTTTGACAAGCTTTAACATTGCCAAATATTGGCTAGCCCAATTTTCGGTAATAAACCAAACCAAACCAAATACAAATAGGGTAACCCCTATGACTGCTACAACTATAAACTTCAACGCTTGGTAGCTTCGGCTTAAGAGCTTAGTGACTACAATTGTTTTTTTAAGAATGTATCTCCTTTTTAAAAAAGGAAATATTGTTTAGATTCCCCGCTTTAACTTTTATAGAAAGGACTGCTTTTTTTTTTTTTTTGAACATTTGCATATACACAACTGCATAGTTATGTGTTTAAATCCACAGTGCGTGGGTGGCAGTGAAAGGGGAACTATGACAGGATGAACCATTGATATACGTGGTAAGATTGGATTGGGGAGGTGAAGACAGTGGGTGAAAGGTATATGCGACACATGATGTGAACCACAAATACTCCCTCCGGTTTTTTTAGGCTGCATGTGAGTTTTGTCCGAAGTCAAAATATCTCTACTTTAACCAAACTTATAGAAAAAAAATCAACATTCACAATGCCAACTCAATATTGTTAGATTCATTATGAGATGTGGTTTCATATTATATATATTTGGTATTGTTGATGTAGATATCTTTTAATATAAATTTGGTCAAACATTGTAAAGTTTGACTTGACACAAATATAATACGCAGAGTAAAAAGGACCGGAGGGAATATATATATGCCCATGTTGCAACGCACGGGCAATTAGATAATACCTTATGCTAATTTCATGTAAGTATAATATCAACTTATTCTCCTTTTTAGCTAATTCGGGTCCAGTTATGTGTCAATTGCATATGGAGTGCGTGAATGCGTCTGTCTAAACTCTAAACCCTAAATTTACCATCCAATGGCTCAAACAAACAAATAACCGGTTGATGAGCTAAACACAAACTTGGCCATATAGGCCGGCTCGACTATAAAAAGGCTTGGCATGACACGTCTTGCGTCGGCCTGAAGGCCTAGCTTTGAGGATCAGTCTAGCACGCGAGTTAAAAGGGTCGGCCCGGCACGCCACGGCTGCGAGGCGGTCCGGCGTTAAAAAGGCCAAAATAGCCCTAAAGCAGCTCTAAAAAGGCCCCACAATTAAATGGGTCATGCTGTGCCCGGCCTTAAGGCCTGACCTTGGAGATCGGCCTTTTCCATGGTGGGCCGAAGGCCGGCCCGGCCCTTTTAATCGCGTGGCGTGCCAGGCCCATGCCAGGCCGAAAATCCATGCCCGGCCCATATGGCCAGCTTTAGCCCAGCACAGCAGGAGCGCCGGCGTCGCAGGAGAAAAACCCTCGCCCCCTCCCTCCCCACTAGGTAGGAAGTGCGGCTTGCCGCACCCGGCAGCACTCGGTAATACAGTCACTGAAGCATTGAAAATATAAAAAATAGCATAGCGTATAGACAGGCCATCAAATTTACAGTCGTTTAACATTGCACCTGATCCAGTCTTATGAAAATTTAGATGGTTAAAACTCTATTAGAGTTGCCATGTACATAAGTATTTGGTAGCAGCATTGATAAGCTCAATCAAACACAAATAGTGGATCATAAATCGAAGAGAGCATCAAAAGGCTCAACAGATTACACGGCAGGGGCCAGCTAACTATTTAAGAAACAGTCGCCAACAAATATATAGTTAAACAACATCCATACGGAGTAGAAATTACATAGTCCTCGACTTCCTTGTCATTACATAGCATATTATAGGTAAATAAAGTACGGACTGAATCCTGGGCATCATCATGAAATGTTAAACGACAAGTCCATCTAAAAAACCAAATACTGGCTCAAATGATACGTTTAAAACGTTACCAACCCAAACATATAACAATTCATTTCTGAGGAGCATTAAACATATAACTATATTTGCAGTTGCGGAATAATGGCTAGCATATCAATCAGACTTGCACATATGATTAAATCAAAGGTTCTTGAGAAGTATTGTTATCCAGTACATACCAAGATATAGAGCAAAATATAACATAAGCCAGAAGCATAACAATACTGGATTTTTTACAAAAAACAAAAGCATCAATGCTATGTAACGAAAAACAGAGTAAACAGATTAAGGTAGAGGCAGAGATCGCCTTTGGTAACTTTCACATGAGAGGAAGAGGCAGAGATGGCCTTTGGTTACCTTCACAGGAGAGGAAGAGACAGAGATGGCAATGTAATACATCACTCTACAATGCATAAAAACAATGAAATATGCGATGATACAACTGCCAAGTAATTTATCCAAAGAAAAAAGCTGATCCTAAACTCTCAAATGAGCTGCCTGTCAGATTGCACACATGAGCATAAACATCTGGCCCATGCATCTGTAGTAAACTCTTATCCATAGATAAATTGGAAATCGAACCAATGTAAGCTTAAATTCATGAAGCAAGTGACATAACATGAGTATTTGGAAGACAAGATCAAAAGTGAAAGCTCCACACGTAACAATTGGAACTGTAGTAACACACTGGCTTCGGCTATATATGCATCTTAATAGGTTAGAACACGTTAAGGAAAATAGTTTAGAATGACTACCGAATAGGGGGCTGTAGGAATGGTAATATGGTGTCATAATCGGAAATTTTGTATACTACCATCCGTTTCAGCAAATTTATTATTCAGGAATGGTGATAGGAAAGCACGGCTTGCCGCGCGTTGCTTGCACAAACGGTGGGCAAATCGTAATGGAAAACCAACTTGGAAACCGCTAAAATTTCAACAATGTTTCCACATAGGTAATTAGTTATGCATATGTGTAGATAGATATAAGCAAGTAACATACATGTAAACATTAGAGTTTACAATAAGGTAAACTTTGTACATTCATAAGTAATTTAGCTAAATTTGAGTTGTCGCAACCCGTAACTTGAGAGAGAAGTTGGTGACATTACAAAGGTAGAAGTTCAAAATGCCATAGAACACAAATTAGACAATGTAACCGAGTCAACGGCAAGCTAAAATATTTGGAGAAGTACCTTTTTAACTCATCGGCTCCTCCGAGGTAGCACAAAAGTGTAAGCAACAGAGACAACAGACCCCAAAGAAACTTCGGATGTCGTAGAACACCTTGTCAGGAAACTGCCAAAAATAATACATTTCTTGAGTAAATAGTTTAATCTTGATACTGTGTTCTGGTTCCTTCCAGATGTAAATAATAATCAAGGATCAAGGACCATTGTTGTGCGACCTGTTCAGATACAGCGCCAGGTTAGGTACCAATGGGCTTTCTAACACGACAAATTTTGATAATACATCATAGTAGTCAGATTAGTTGTGTCTGCCAATGAATAGTAAAGTCAAATATAATGGCTTGCCATAGTTGTACAGAAAATATTGCCTCTTTAATTAGATTAGGACTCCAATTTCTGGATATAACCAAGAGCGACCCTCTTTCAACTATACACCCCAGAGTTCACAACTAATGACAGAAAATTAAGAAATTATACTACAGTCTTTGAGTAGATAACTGTACACTGTGTGGTACAACGCAATCATGTGTTCGTGTGACAGAATTTTATTCTTTCCATATCGGTTGAAGGGACAAAATATGGTGAACGATGCTTGTCCTTGGACTGCGCTATGTGATCTTAGGCCTAGCATTGAGAATCGGTGCCGCAACACTGACTTTCATTTTATTAACCTTGATACTGATATGGTGCCCATCTAAAGAACACCACATGATATAACCAGTTGCAGCAGCACATTTTCTGTAATGTTATCACCAGCAGCAGTACATTAATGACCAATTATGCTACAGATGATAGGCTCCTGAACCACACTTTCAGTAGTAAAGGTCCGCCTTTTGAAAATAAAAAGGAACACATAATCATGCGCACGCTGGTTCTAGTAAGATTAAAGATTCAGCACTTCAGCCTCTTAAAATTAAACTTGTACTCTGATCAGTTTAACCAAATTAATTGAATTCAAAGTTCCTGATATAGAAAATCATATGAATTGTGTCTCAACTTTCATCCTTTTTATAGTACTACGGCAAATACAAGCTATAAATTAGTAGATATATGAAATTCCATAGCCATGATCGAAAGCCCTAGAGAACCAAAGCAAAGCACAATACGTAGCACACATGCAACTTCTTATTAAGTATATGCAGAAATAGAAACCGGAACATGACTGGATGCTATATAGAAAGTTGTTTCCAACTGATTACTAAAGAGGAGTAAAAGATCTCGATTTGGACAATCAAGCAAATGCTCAAAATTAATTTTTGAATATAGGTTTTAAGTATTTTCCACGAAACAGATCTAATATAATCAATATTAAGCTCATATCTTTCACATAATTGTCATTTTTACAATATCATAGTATCATTATCAAGTACATCATCATAAATCATTGATCCTCTTATCACTACATAGTACACGACTGCATTTGCTGAAAGTATTACTTCAGTGTCAGCACCAAAAGGACGAAGAAAGTAACCATCCAAACATAAAAGATCATCAAAATTTATGAAAAAGTACCTTGAAGGATTCTGAAGCGACAATAAACTTCAAAGAGTACAATGCTATAATTAGGAGAAGGCTGGCGACAGCCCACTTATTTAATAACTATTCCATCCAAAATATTTGCAGCCAACATAGATAATGGCTAAAAAGCATGGACACGGGGACGGAAAGACGGGGATACGGGATACGGCATTTTCCAAAAACAGCCATTCGGGGATACGGCGAGTATATATAAAATAAAATAAAAATATGCCATGTAATATAGAGTTAAGACAGAAAATTAATGAGAAAGAGATCAGAATACTGCCCCATTTCTTGTCGAGTCCAGACCCATGCCATTGCAAATTGCAAAATGCATCAAATGCTTGTATTAGAAAATAGAAACTGCAGAAGTTAAGAGTGGAGTGGTACAGATCATGAAATTTTCCTTACCCAATGCAGTAGTGCAATGCAGTATGGTTTGGCAATCTCAACTCTCAGGATCTACAACACCAGGCTGCCCGTGCCCTTCAATCTTACCCACGGATGATTGGCTGCCGGCAGTCCCGCTCCCAGATGCCATGCTCCGGTGCTCCCTAACAGTCAGCAGCAACAAGTAACAACAGTCAACACTTAATCAGCATTCAGCAGCAGCTCAAGTGTTCAACAGCAAAAAAAAGTTAAGCAAGCAACAAAGAGAGGTCACAGCAGATCACCTTGCCGTCGGCAGCAGCAGCAGCGACATGGCCGCATGGGGAAGCAAGCAGCACTGCAGCAGCGCCTCAACAGCATGAAATCAGTCACAAAGAGAGGTCACAGCAGATCACCTTGCCGTCGCGGGAGAGCCGCTTGGGGGAAACGACGGCGGCGTGTCCAGGCAGTGGCGGCGGCAAGTCCCGACTGCGCCGGCGTTGAGTCCAGGCAGTGGTGGCCTCGAGTGCCGGCGGCGGCGCCGAGTCCTGGCGGCGGCGGAGTCGAGTCCAGGAGGCGGCGGCTCGGTCCCTGGAGGCTGGAGCAAAGTTCGTCTTCTGTATCGCTGGAGGGACGCTGGAACCCACGCGATCTTAGGTTTTCTATCGGGCCGTTACTGGGCTCCCGAGTTCCAGCCGTGTCCAAACCGTATCTGGCCGTATCCCGTATTTATTTTCTTTTTTTTAAATTGAAAAGAGTGGGATACTGCGGGATACGTGAATTTTGCCGTGTCCGGCCGTGTCCCCGTGTCCCACCGTACTAGGACGGCAATACGGCACTTCCAGCCGTGTCCATGCTTCACATAATGGCATTCAATTAAAACATGCTATTAACAGACATATGCTTGCACACTAACTTGAATTCAACCGTCAAACAGATTAAAGGGGCAGGGATCAATTGTTTTCCATTTATAGGCCAAGTAGGAAATAACACCCAAGGTACAATCATCCAACGGACCAACACAATCACCATTTCGATCATTTACCACTCTTCTAAGCCTAAAAAAGGTATCATGATTCTGATGATGTCGTCATATAAGCTATGCATATTAGTAAATAGAAAAGGCATTCCAAAGCAGAAAACACCAAGCTTTCTATGACAAGTGTCACTGCAGGCTTAAAATTTTCATGCAAAAGATATAAAGGTCCAATGTCCAATAATAACTCACCTTGATTTATTTTTCCAGAATTCTTTGATACACACTATAAGTTATTGACCAAAATCTTTGAGCGTGCACATCTGGCATTAGCAATATACCTTGTTCTAATCGACCTGCATATATAAGAAACATCATGATTCAAATGGTCTGACCCCAATGATACTAACTATAAGGGAGCCATAGCCCAGCTGCCAACCAATGAATCAAAGAGCAACAAGTAATGGCTTTATCAGAAACAGACTAAGAAACACATGTTGAAACTGGCGATGGCTCGCCATGGTTCACCCTCCTCGTCGATGTCTCCCTCTGCTAAGGTTTGGCTGTGTCTTACGCTCAGCTTGTTGAGCGCCGAAGCGGAGGAAGGGCAGAGCACTGGCCACCGCCTTCTGGTGGTATCAGGCGCTAGGGGTTAGAAACCATAGCACGACCACGCACCAAGTAAAATAAGAATGAAGGTGGCATTGGATAAGCAAAACATCATAGATGCAGGTAAATTATATTTAGGCAGCACAACACTAATAGAAGGTAGACACGTCATAACTCCATGTTTTCCAAAGAACGTATCGTGCCTGTGCAATTATTTCATGACTCAAATTAGTACTCATGATAGGAATGGAGGGATGAATAAACTATAACCACACATACCATACGAAAGAACCATCCCTAAGAGCATAGCCTAAACACATGCTGAAGCAAATACCGATTTGGTGAACAAACATCTCACTAAATATTTCTATCTAAATATAGAATAACCACATCGTAGAAAATCGTCATTTGGTAAACCAGTAACCATCATGGTGCTCCTGGAGTGGACCAGCCTAATGAACCATCGACCATCGGCAGGGATAAAAAAGCGTCTCGTATACCTAGGGTGGTACGGGTGATGTATAGACGGCTTAGCGTGACGCCTTCTTGATGTCGAGGCTGGCGGCAACACAGACACCGACAACGCTGATTTCCCACGTGCTCCTCTTCGTCGCCACCACCCTTTTTCATGTGCACATAAACAGACCTGACAAAGAAGTCAATGGCATATTTTTCAAATAACTACTAATATGGAGCACTGCATTTGATACTTCCAGATTTTGCTAAAAGAGCAGATCGTGTACAGCTACGCAGCTAATGATGATTGCTAAGAAGACAAAATCCAATCTAAAATATACTGGATAATCAATGGTGCAGCCCCTCACCTAAACTACAGAGGCACAACTACAAAGTTGTTCCCTGAACCAAGAGTTCAAAGAAGGATTTAAGAAATAAGTCGTAATGAACAGTGGTCATGCAACTTTGGAAGCAAGATTTAAGAAAGAATTTGACCCAGCCGTACCTGGATATGGTGTGGTCTGTCATCTCGAGAGACCTCCCGGACAGTGGTGGTGGTCAAACGTCAACATCTGCAAAGCAAGGTTCTCCTCATATGTTAGCAAACTTGCGTCGATTTGCTCTGAATCTCTGCAATTCCTGCGTTTAGTTCAGTTAACTCTAGTCAGTTCCTGGCAATGCCCTGCCTAGACCTACTGGTTTGAAAGCCTGAACTCAAGAATTCCCACCGCAATACATAACCAACACTGAAATGCCTTTTACTTAATCCATATAATCAGACTCACGAGGTAATGCAGAATAAAAATAGTAGCTCTATATCTTAACAAAACCACAATGCAGATATTTCCCACAAATCACAGTGAGCAGGATAAGAACAACATGATAAAAAAAAGCAGCTCTGCATCTTAATCGGCACTTCATCCCTACCTGTCTCCCCATCCGCCTCCTCCTTCTGGATCTCACCGTTGGTAGCACACTGCAGTCGGTCGGCCGGCAATCAACACCAAGGCAGTCGGGTCAGCATCTGAGCACCATGAAAGAGTGAGCCACATGATAAGGCATGTGCAAGAGGATGATTTGGCAAGGGGTGCTCACCTCGGCTCGACGTGCCAGTCATTTTTTGTGGCGGGGCAGGTCGAGCGGCCGATGTAGGGTGGTGCAGATCGAGCGGCCGATGTAGATGAGGAGGACGTTGTCGCAGCGGAGAAGCAGAGACAGGGGATCGAGGTCGTAGGGGGAACCGCTCACCCGAGGAGCAGGTCACGCCGGCAGCCGCGGTGGGTAGGTGGAAGCTCCTCAAAGGAGGCGCGTCGGGGAGACGATTCTTCCGGTGCGAGGACGACGGCAATGGCGACGAGGACAACTGTCTTGGCGGCCGACGCTCCTCCCGATGATGGCTACGTGCGGCCGTCGCCTTTCGCCTGGCGTCGGTGGTGACGATGGCGGCACACAGGTTCTCCCACGCGCAGAGCTGGCCGCCAGCCGAGAGGCAGCCGTGCTCCATGGCGTGCTCAGCGCGACCCTCGTACAGCAGCGCCCAGTCGCCAGTCGTGCTCCTCTCGCTGCTGCTCACGCTCACCGTGTCCAGGGAAGGAGGCCGGGGTGGCGGCGCGAGGGGGATGGGGCGAGCAGCGGCGGCGGCAAGCTCCGCGACGGGAAAGGAAGGGGGAGGAGAACCAGACGAAAGCGCGGCGGCTGCGGCAAGAGAGGGGCGCGCGGTGGGGATAGCGGCTAGGGTTTCACCCAATCGAGAGTGCTCTTCTCCATACGCATAGGCAAGCCACTCACGGAATGGCACGCAAGTGCCCTTACGTGAAATCCCGCAAATACCCTTGGCAAGCCATCGAAACTACAGGCGGTGGCACAACCTCTTGGCCCATTGAAACCAGCACCGGTCACAGCAACGTCCAAAGGGAATGACCGAAGCGGCCCACCCCGCCTGGACCCCGTCTGTCAGCGAGAGTTAGGATGGTAGAACGGGTGTAAACACGGCCAAAATCACTGTTCTGACCTTATACGTAAAGTTTTGCACAAAATAAACTCCACAGTAAAATATTTCACGATCTGATCCTTTTAGAAACACCACAGCCCGCGGCGTTGCTGATTTCCCTAGAAACGCCGAGGCAAGCTACGTTGCTGACCTGCTGACGTGGCAGGCCAGAAACGCCGAGGTAGACTGCGTTGCTGGAAACGCCAAGGTGCATTGGCGTTTCTGCCCACCATGGAAACGCCAATGGCTATGGCGTTGCTGGCCTGAATTAAGTAACAGGCGCGGGGCCGCGGGTGGGACCCAGCCCACTCGTAGCCCCGTCTTCCTCCAGCCGCCAGGACCCAGCCCACTCGCAGCCCCGTCTTCCTCCAGCCGCCAGCCCACATAAGGTGTTGATATTTCATAAGGAAAAGGAAGGAGGAAGAAGAAGAAGGGAAAGGGGCCTTTCTCTACACAATAGAGCAATGTGGTTCTTTATGGACTCCTCTATGTGTTAAATTGCTATGCACTCCTCTATGTGTACTCTTAATTGCTATGGACTCCTCTATGTGTACTCTTAATTGCTATGGACTCCTCTATGTGTTAAATTGCTATGGACTCCTCTATGTGTTAAATTGCTATGGACTCCTCTATGTGTTAAATTGCTTATGGACTCCTCTATGTATTAAATTGCTATGGACTCCTCTATGTGTTAAATTGCTATGGACTCCTCTATGTGTACTCTTAATTGCTACGAACTTCATTATGTGTATTGGTGTACTCATATATGCTCTGTGTAATTTCTAGTTGTGCTATAGCATGTGTTTTGTTATATCTTAATTATCATGCATCACTCTATCTCTTATTTTTTGTCTATCATCTTCTCATTCTTTCTTACGCGTTCTCAAGATTCTATTTTACTTCTAAATCTAAATCTTCTCTCTCTCAAATAATCATGCTTAGTGCTATTGCACTTATCTCTCTCAAATTATCTCACTTTCTATTATTTTCTCACTCTGGTTCTGTTCTGTGCCAAACGCCAAGCATCTTTGGCGTTTTGATGTTGTCTTGAAACGCCAAGGACTTCGGCGTTTCTATGTTTTCTGGAAACGCCAATGGCGTTGGCGTTTCTTCTCTATATAGAAACGCCAAATGTTGCCTTGGCGTTCCTTTAAGACAGTACCGTGCAAACACATGAAACTGGAACGTTTTCATGTGGGCTGGAAACGCCAGGGGTACTCGGCGTTTCTACCCTACTTAGAAACGCCAGGCGTACTCGGCGTTTCTACCCTGCATTGAAACGCCATTGTAGTTGGCGTTGTCACCTTACTATGGCAATCACAAAACAATTTCTGCCGGATGCAAATGTCACATATTTTGACAACAAAATTATCAAATCCAGCACAGATAGCAATGACACATATTTTCACAACAAAATCAACATAATCCAACTGACATAATAATTAACAAGTCTAGGATCCACATAATACTTAATAAGTCAAGGAGACATAATAGTTAACAAGTCTAGGATCCACATAATGAAAAGTTCAGGACACATGAAAAGTTCAGGACACAAAGACACAGACGAATCAGTCATCACTTCACTTCTTTCCTCTTTTCGCAACCATCTTCCCCCTCCTCATGTAGCCCTCTGGAGTGTTCTGCCATCCTGGACGTCGGCTGATTCTTGAGCTAGCTCGGCGTGCTGCTTCTGACGGCTGAGAAAGTTGTGTTGGCTGCGGAGCATCTTCCATCTGCGAAGCCCGAAGCTCCATATAGTTCGGATCCGCTTCTTCGTCTGTCTCCTCTTCCTCTTCCTCTTCCTCAATCCGTGCTCGGCTCGAAGAAGCATGAGCTCCGCTCGAAGATGGACGAGCGGAAGAAGCACGTGCTCGGCTGGAAGATGGACGAGCGGAAGAAAGCACATCCATTGTATACTGAGCACGTGCCCGCACATCCGTGGATGAACCACCGTGGCAAGAAAGTAGAGCGGCTAGTGTGCGGCAACGATTCACGACCTTCTGCACAAGGAAAGACATTGACATGTTAATATGCAAAAAGAGTTACGATGAAAGAAAGCACATGTTCATATTACAAAGCGGCTAGTGTGTGGCAACGATTAACAAGGCCTCTAACCTGCAGAGTACTCCTAACAAACCCGTCCGTTTGTGGACAAGGGGCACGGCCAAGCACCACATTACTTTCATTGATACATCTCCAAAGCTCCGTGCCCTGAATAAAACATATGTCACACAGCACTCACGAAGAAATGAGACATGTTCATATTTGAAAAGAGAGACATACCACTCGATCATGCAGAGGGCCATAATCTAGCTGCGCTCCAATGGTCTCCCTAATAGAGTTGTTGAATGCACCATCAGCAGCCTCACTTGGCAATACGTCCAAGCAGTCGGCACGAGTCCAAGCACCCTTGTGGATAACTCTATACTCTTTGCGAACCCACTCCAAATGCCTTAGATATGCCTCCTCGTCGTTGTCGGGAGTGTGATCAGTTTCAACTCGAGCATTCCTCTGAGCATTCCACATGTCCACCCACATAAGGTGGTGATCCTCCCAATTCGTGACATTCTTGTTGTTCTGTCGGCTCGTCCTACAAAGCATGAGAAGAATACATCAGGTTTAATTTTTCGTGTTAGACATTGATCAACATGTGGTACCAAAAACTCTCACCTATGTAGCTGCACACTTGTCTCAACGTAGTCTGGCGGGGTGCGTTGTTGTACTCCAAATTGCTTTGCAACACGATGTGGAAGGTGCCACTCGACTGCAAAAAAGCATATCAAGGGGCACCGCACACGCCAAAGATGTCTGTCATGAAGGCACATATTGCTCAAAGGGAACTGCCTAAGTACCATGTACGGCCTCCAATTGACCTACATCACAACATGTCACTCGCTCATGCACAAAAAAAATCAGGATTGATTGCAAAGCATTTGGATAATTACCTGATTATAACTCAGCATGTCAAGCTCGCTTATGTATGCCTTGTACCGCCCCATGGCGGCGATACTCGACACTTGGACATTAGCCCATGTGTGTGCGATAGTGGGGTACCGCTCCTCATCCCCGTCAAAAGCCCACTCCCAAGGTTCTTCCGGAGCAATGGTGATGTTACGGCCTACAGGGATACGCTCCCACATCCAAATCTGTAGGGCCCAAACGAAACCACCAAGACAAGATGTGGCCTTACTCCTCATACATGTTCCGTCCAACTGCACATTTGTACACACGTTAAACGATCACACGCAAACATCTATTTCATATAATGAAAATGCATCATATTAAGCATTACCTGACGGTACAAGAAGGCTAGTGCCGCGGACCCCCAACTCCACTTAACATAGCAGTTACGAAGAGGGTCCAAGAACATCCAGGAGGTTGTGTCCCCCGTGCCATCCGGAAACACCACTTGGGTCAACAGATTCCATAAGTAAGCCCTCGCATGCTACTCCACAACCGCCGGACTGGCATTCTTTGGGCACTCGTAAAAATGTTCTCGTATCCACGAGAACAACACACCGGATGGCCTAGGATCCTTCTTGCTTTCATTGAGCCACGGTGGTGGTTCAACACCAACCAATCCTGCAACCCGTTGTCGCCACCCCTCAGACTTCACCTTCCCGGTAAGAGCCCTGTCCTCGATCGGAAGCCCGGAGATCATCACAATATCCTCCAAAGTGATGGTCATCTCACCAAGAGGAAGGTGGAATGAGTGCGTCTCCGGCCTCCAACGGTCCGTAAGGGCGGTAATGGCTGTCGAGTTCAGCCATGGTGGTGTGCCTTTAAAGTTGAGCACAAACTGAAGAAGATCCATTCTTCTAAAATAAGGCTCGTAGCGAAGGTCATATTTGAGAGATTCGCGCGGGTTGTGGCCCCTCAACCGAAGCACTGGAGGAACCTAAAAAAACAAACGCACAATTTTGTTACTTCTCTCAACAAGTCACAATATGAAAATCAAACAATGTAGATACATAATTACCTCCCCTCTTTCCACTAGCACAGCACGATGCTTGCTCTCGTAATAATCATCAAGGCCGGGATATTTATCCGGCTCAAACATCCTACATGTTACATTATAGACTAGTTAATATGAATGCTTAAAACTTTCAACACGTTATAAAATACTCTCTAAATCCACTTGCATTTTACACAATGCTTAAAACTTTTCAACACATTCATATACATACATACACAAATCATACATACATAATACACATTTGAAATTCTATCTAAAGTCACAAGCATTTGAATACTTATATATAAAGTCACAAGCATATTATAAAAAAAAGACACTTTCAACCAAACATATCACAAAGAATTTATTCAAACTTATAAAAAAAGACACTTTCAACTAAACTTATCACAAATAATCTTAGGATTCAACCTAATACTAATTTTTTCCCTATCTCTAAATTCAATACTACACAATAGCAAGTGCTTCAACACAACTACTATATCTTCCTTCTAAACGACTTGGCTAGGTTACTCCTTCCAAATTTAATCCAAACAATGTACAAATAAATCACAAAAAATGGATCTTAGGGTTCCACCATGTTTCAAATAATGCATCTAAAATATGCAATATTGACTGAAAAAAATTGGAGGAATAGGGGGAGAATACCTCAAGCAACTTGGGGATGATCCGATTCACGAGTTCTAATGGTGAAAAAAGAAGATTTGGGAGAGATTTGGAGGAGAGGAGAGAGGGGCGAAACGCCTCTGTTCGTCCTGGCGGCTGGAGGAAGACGGGGCTGCGAGTGGGCTGGGTCCCACCCGCGGCCCCGCGCCTGTTACTTAATTCAGGCCAGCAACGCCATAGCCATTGGCGTTTCCATGGTGGGCAGAAACGCCAATGGACCTTGGCGTTTCCAGCAACGCAGTCTGCCTCGGCGTTTCTGGCCTGCCACGTCAGCAGGTCAGCAACGCAGCTTGCCTCGGCGTTTCTAGGTAAATCAGCAACGCCGCGGGCTGTGGCGTTTCTAAAAGGGTCAGATCGTGAAATACTTTCCTGTGGAGTTCATTTTGTGCAAAACTTTACGTACAAGGTCAGAACAGTGATTTTGGCCTGGAAACACATGGGCACTATTCATTTGATGTCACATCAGAGCGGATCGGACGGCCAGGATCCACTCGCCCGAAGATCCGACGACCAGGATCAGTTTGGACACCTAATCCGACGGCCCAGAATCCAGACGTAACAGCCCCCAATCTAACAATGGGGATGGGGATTCGCCTGAGCTCTCCTGCTGCTTTGCACCTCCCTCTCTCCGAGAGGAATTCACTCTCGCCGTTGAATCCCCCCACCATGGACGACATTAGCTCAAGGTACGAGATCCCGCGGACGGCCGAGTTCCTATGGGGCCGCGCCTACACCAGGAAACGGTTGATAGTTAATAGAAGGTGTTCCCCGTTTATGTTCGGTCATGATGTCAGTGGGAGATGCTTATCATATCAATATTTCCTGTTTATGTGTTTAACTGTTTATACAATTGTAACATACAATAAATTCCAATCAATATGATGATTGTTTGTTGGAAGCCATTACCTTTTAGTTTCACATATCAAAACTGTGTGCTGACAAGAACAAATCTAAATGCAGAACATCGAATTTGCCAGCTTTCTTCGTATTTGGGAAGGCACCATTGGACATCAGTTCGTGTTGCCGCTCATTGCTGGATTGCTCAAGAGAAAGCAATAAACCCGTTCTTGTATGCTTCAACTATTTCTTATGCTGAAAGTTGTGCTTCGGTTTATGGAATAAGCACCAATTTGGTCCTTGCCATTGAATTCTGGAGTTCACATCTTTTCTGAACTACATAACGTCATCATACTGAAAATGTTTGCCTTTCCTACTGAAGTAAAATCACCCTTTCTAAGTATATTAAATAAAATAATAAGTACTAAAGCTGCGACGATTAATATGGATCGGAGGGAGTAGAAAAGATGACATTTTCGGATATAGGCATTTTCTTTGTAAGTTTAAATATTTATTATTGAGAATGATATACTTTACCTGTAAGCTTAAGTGTAATATCAATTAAGCCATATCCTTCGTAAGGAAGTACACACAATTGATTTAGGTCATGACTCTAAATTAGAGTAGTTAGAACAAAAACAGATTGAGTTGGCGTCATTCTGTTGTGTTGCCATTAATGGCTACATCTGCATGAAATTACCCTGTTTCCAGTAATAATTATGTGATGCCTGCATATAGTTTAATTTATCTGCTAATTATTTCTTTCTGTTGCTGCATGTTTCCAGCGTTGTTACTATTTGCTGATTCAATTTGTTGAGCTATCAATTGTTATATTCATCACTTATACTTGTAATAGTATTTTGCTGATCTGACTTATTAAATAGGTGTTATGCGGGTTAGAGTATGCACATGCTTTGGACGATCTTAAAAGAGCCACTGTGGAATTATGCAAATCAGATTGTCAAAATTCCGAAATCCATTACACAGAAGTTCTGTGTTCGGAAATGAGTCCGTCATCAAGTCCTACTGCAGAAGAGCAATATTCTCAATCCAATGGAAGCACTCATAATGATGGTTTGCCTGCACACAATGATGATTTGACAACACTTGTGAACAGTTGCTGTAATGTGGAGGGGTCCACGCGCAAGTATAATCTTGGAGGCCTTACATGGCGCATATCCACCGATGAGAAAATGGATGACTATTTGTTATATTGGATTGGACAAGATAACTCTGCTTTTGCCAACGTTGCCCTTACTTTCAATAAATGTGATATAGGTCTGTTTCCCTCTTCCTCATTTTATGGCTAGTTGGAGAATTACTTCAATTCATGCAAATCATGTTTTGCCTAATTTTCTAGTTTGGCTCTATAATATATCAGTGTACAATCCAGTTTGCTCCTCTTGACATATGTGTAAACAGTTATATGAGAAAACTACACTATGGAGACTTGGAGAACGTGCTCGTTTGACCTTTAGGACATGTATTAATGACTTCTGAATGATTTGTATTGTTGACATATAGTAGCCAGTGGGTTCCTGCGTTTTATTATGGACCTGGCACCCTGGAATGCAGTACATGGTTATGCTATCATGTGGTAGCATTAATCCGAGCATCCTTTATTTAATGTTGCTCCTAAGAGAAAATATCTTTCTAATGAAATGTATTTGAATATTAATGAAATGTTTGTATGCAGTTAGATATGACACAGTAGCAAATCAATTCTCAAGGGATGTCTCTCATCTGATGAAAATTCTTAGGCGCAGGTACATTTTTGTGCAGCATATGTATGCTACTATTTTCCTTTGAAATGCATGTACGCATTATCTGTGTAGTATTAATAATAATACAAACTGTTTGTAGATATTACCTTGTGGAGAAGGCAAAGGATGCAAATATTGTTGGCATTTTGGTGGGAACTCTAGGCGTTGGTATGTACATTGCTACCTTTTTATATTTAAAATAGTTATGCCAATGAAAGGTAGGTGAGCTTGGAAATCTAAGCTAGCCTGGGCTTGGCTCTGTGATGTGTTGAGCATCAAATTGGGGAACTGTTTGAACTAGACTTAAGATTTTAGCACTGCTTTCCTCAGTGTTTCAGGGTAAACATGCCATATGTTGAGCATCAAATATATTGTGCATGGTTCGATTTGTTCCGGTCTGATTGGTTCAGACCAAGGCTTATTTGACTGGTTTGAAGCAGTTCAAAACGGACATATGCATGATTTTTTTTATTTCTTTGGTGGTTTGACCGGATCAGGACCTGATTATGTTTTTTCTTCCAGTTGAACTTCCTGTTTTTTCATGATTAGAGTCTTTCACTGAACTTGACTGCAACTTTCCCTTAGCTTATGCTATTTACTCTTATCACTTTGTACTGTTGTGGTGGACATATAATTATGGTTCTGTGGCACATTGATTGTTGATGCAGCTGGTTACCTTGACATAATCGAGCAAATGAAAAATCTGATCAAAGCTGCTGGAAAGAAATCCTATACACTGGTCATGGGACGGCCTAATTCTGCTAAGCTTGCCAATTTTCCTGAGGTGCTAGTGAATTCTCAATTGTTTATTCTGCTTCTCATATGTAGATTGACTGACAGATTTTTTCTGTGGCAGTGTGAAGTTTTTGTATATGTTTCTTGTGCCCAAACTGCTTTATTGGATAGCAAAGAATTTTTAGCCCCAGTTATCACACCATTTGAAGCTGTATTAGCTTTTAGCAGGTACATGGCATTGACACCTACACACTACTCTTGGATGAATTTATATGAAGTTGTGGTTGCGTGTGGCATTAAGTTTGAAGGACATCTTCTTTATCATTATTATTGAATCTTTGACACATTTTCAGAGGAAGAGAATGGACTGGAGAATATCTTTTGGATTTCAAGGATTTGATCAGTTCAGAGAAACCAGAAGTTGCAAGCAAAAGTGAAGAAGCACGTTTTTCTTTTATCAAAGGCGGCTATGTGGAAGATGATTGTCCTCAAGGTATTATGCACTTGGATCTATAAATCTGTCACTGTGTGCACTAGGTCTTTTACCTATTGAAGTTCCTGCAACATTAGTGTGTTTACCTATTGAGTTCCATCTTTCATGTGGAACCTTATCGAAAACTCCATCCATGTTAGTAGTCCTGGTCTCGTGATTCATGTTTTTTTTCTTCTTCTAAACCACACGTGTTTTCCCGCCATTTGGCCCCACAGAAAACGAGGAGCATTCAGAAACATCACTTGCACTGGCCGAGCTAACGGAGAAGGCCCTAAGCACCCGAAACCAAAATAGCGATGCAGTTCTTTACCAAGGAGGCGCGAAGTCTGCAATCGAATACCTCAAGGCCCGGTCCTACCGTGGTATGACTGGAGAATACGAGGGTCCAGCGCCAGACTCGGTCTTGATAGGCAGGACAGGGAGGGCTGCTGGTTACTCGGATGAGAAAACGAAGAGCCCGCAATGAAGGAATGCTGTGTGCATTTGCATACTGGATAGTTTTCAGGGGAAAGAAAGCCTGTTGGTCTTTTAGTGGGGAAAGCGACACTTTTGGATGGCGTTTTACTGGCTTAGGCCCAGTTTGGCTGTCCTTTGGGTTTTGTACACTAGAAACTGCTGTATTCGCAGGGTCAGTTTTGTTGTGAGCATGTGAAGAAACACTTGTACCTTGTGGAAATCTGTGTAAAACTGTGGCACTTGCCAAATTAAGTAAATTTTGGTGATCCTGGCTAACCAATTTTTGGCACGTTGATCGGGAATGATGCCTGCAGGTGGAGTATGTAGTTCATAGTGGAATCTCTAAAAGGTCTTATATTTAGGAACGGAGGGAGTACAAGATATACTGGGAATATGCATCAAGGGGGAGTGGAGTGCAGAACTTGGACCCAAGCCAAACATAGAGAATATAAATATCCTTTTTGAGTAGACTTTTCAGGAGTCCAGACTAGGATTAATGTTGTGAAAAAACTTGGTGTTTCTTTGACTCGAGATGTTCCATGCAGCCACCTTGAAGACCTGCGTGAAGAAGGAGTGGGAAAGGAGATCCTGGCGTCCCTATCCAGGTGGAGTAGGAGCTCCAGTGTAATATACACTTGCAGGTATCATTGGCCAGTAGTCAAGGTTGGGCAGATAATATAGTCGAGATGGCTTGGCTGCCAAGGCATCTTGACCAGCCAGCCGGCCGGCCAGCCGATTGCGAAGAAACTGATCAGCATTCCGGTGTGCCAACCACTCCACGGGTCCATGGGCAGGCAAGTGACGACGAACACAGAGTCAACTAGCATGGAAAGAAGCGGATCAAAATGAGTTTTGAATAGAGTTACCTTGACTTACTAGTCGGTAGCTAGCGACAATGAAGCCCTATAAAAACGAGAGAATCCATGGCCACTCAGGCTCGCCTCACCTCGTCGCCGACCGGTGGTCGCTGACCAGTTTTGCTTCAACGCACCGCCGCTGGCTCTCGCCACCGATACCGACCAAGCCAGCCGTAACCAAGCAAGTAAGCTTCACTTGCTTAAGCATCTGTTCGTTTCACTCATCTAGCTTTTGCTTCTCCTCACAAACTGCACACATCTTTCATGTTCTCCTCTTCTACTCTACATAGGGATGCAAAGAGAACTGTGCAGCAGCCAAGCCTTTCACCTATAGTCCTGCCCAAGAAACTTGAGAAAAGAGACAACTCTAAACAATTTTCCAGGTAAGCAACATACAAAAATTCATCCTCTAGTTGGAAGATGCGGCCAACGTTTCCTGACCATCTAAATTCATTCCCTCTGCTATGTAGATTCGGCCAGAGTATTAACACAATGAAGGATGCTGTGATTGGGCAGTTTCTCCTGGTGCTCATAGCAGCTTCCAGCGCTGCTGCACAAGCCGTCGCCACCTCCACTTACTACGGCAACGAAACGGACCAGCTCTCCCTGCTTGAGTTCAAGAAGGCCATCGTCCTTGACCCGCGGCGAGCCCTGGCGTCCTGGAACGAGAACACCCACCTCCGCGACTGGGAAGGCGTCTCCTGCAGGACCAGGGACCCGCGCCGCGTCGTCTCTCTTCGCCTAGCCAACCGGGGTTTAGCGGGGCACATCTCTTCTTGGCTTGGGAACCTGACGTTCCTAAGAAATCTTGCCATGTCGACGAACGGTTTCACGGGGGAGATACCTCCGTCCCTTGGCCGCCTTCGTCGCCTCCAGACCCTCTACCTTAGCAACAACACTCTGCAGGGGAGCATCCCCACAAGCCTTGCAAACTGTTCCAGCCTCAAGGTCCTGTGGCTCAACAACAATGGTCTGGATGGCCAAATTCCTGCGGATCTCCCTCCAAACCTCCAGCAGCTGCAGCTTTCAACTAATGAAATTGGTGGAACCATCCCTCCTTCCATTGCCAATGTCACAGCACTGAGGAAGCTCAGCTGTGCATTTAATCGTATCCAGGGCAGCATCCCTGACAGGCTTGCAGAGTTGGGTGGGCTGGAGATTCTTTATCTGGGTAGTAACCTGTTGGTAGGCAAGTTTCCACCAGCCATCCTCAATCTTTCTAGTCTCATCGGCCTCGGGCTTAACACGAATATGTTAAGTGGCGAGGTACCTCCAGATCTCGGTAACTCTCTGCCTAATCTCCAGATACTTTCGTTAGCCCAGAACTTTTTTCATGGGAATATCCCGCATTCATTCGTGAACGCATCCAGTCTACGTGTCTTGGACATATCGACGAATAATTTTACCGGGGTTGTGCCTAGCTCCATTGGTAGACTCTCCAAACTTGTCAAGTTAAATATTGAGACGAATAAGCTCCAAGCACACAACAAGCAAGAATGGGACTTTGTGAGTAGCTTAGCAAACTGTACTGAGCTACAAGGTCTCTCGTTAGCAAGTAATCTTCTAGAAGGTCAGGTGCCAAGTTCATTGAGTAACCTTTCCATTCATGTTCAGTATCTATTTTTGGGACAAAACCGGTTGGCAGGGAGCTTTCCTTCGGGCATAGCAAGCCTGCCCAACCTGATCATTTTAGGATTGGATTACAACCGATTTACAGGTGCGGCACCAGACTGGCTGGGAGCTTTCAAAATTTTGCAAAAACTAAGCTTATCCACCAACATGTTTACTGGCAACATTCCTTCTTCCCTTTCCAATTTATCCCAATTAATAGAACTCCTTCTAGACACAAACCAATTTATTGGGCAAATACCAACAAGCTTGGGAAACCTTCAATCACTTGAAACACTGAGCGTTTCCAATAATAATCTTCATGGTAAGGTACCAGAGAGGATCTTTAGCATTCCAACAATAAGGGAAATTGGATTATCATCCAACAACCTTCACGGACAACTTCCTGCAGAAGTAGGCAACGCCAAGCAGCTCGTGATTTTGTTGCTTTCAGCCAACAAGTTATCTGGAGATATTCCAAGCACTGTGGGTGCTTGCAAAAGTTTGGAAGACATTGAGTTGGACAATAATATTTTCAATGGCAACATCCCCGCTTCATTTGGCAACCTATTTGGCCTAAAAGTCCTCAACTTGTCTTACAATAACTTAACCGGATCAGTACCAGCGTCTCTTGGGAACCTTCAGCATCTTGAACAATTAGATTTGTCATTCAACCATCTTGAGGGCAAGGTTCCAGTACATGGAATATTCAAGAACGCAACTGCAACACATATTGATGGAAATCAGGGCCTTAGTGGTGGGGCATCGAATTTACACCTGCCTTCATGTTCTATTATGTCTTCAAATTTATCTAAACACAGGCTACCTGTAATACTCAAAGTAGTGATCCCACTCGCTTGCATGCTCTCACTGCTTGCTACGGTGATCTTTGTGCTGCTTTGGCAGAGGAAAAACCATATGAGAAGTTCTATGTCTTCGCTCTCATTTGATAGCAAATTCCCCAAAGTTTCTTACAAGGATCTTGCTAGAGCAACTGATGGATTCTCTGTATCCAATTTGATTGGCACCGGAAGATACAGTTCAGTATATAGAGGGAAGATACTTCACGAAGAAACTGTGGTTGCCGTGAAAGTATTTTGCTTAGAGACAACGGGAGCACAGAGGAGCTTCATTGCAGAGTGCAATGCTTTGCGAAATGTGCGACACCGCAATCTAGTCCGTATCTTAACTGCATGCTCTAGCATTGATTCTAGCGGAAATGATTTCAATGCGCTAGTGTATGAGTTCATGCCAGGAGGGGATTTGCATAACTTGCTTTACTCAACGGAAGACAATGGCAACTCTTTAAAACAGAGCTACATTTCACTTGCTCAAAGGTTAAGCATTGTGGTGGATATAGCAGATGCAATGGCGTACCTGCACCATAACCACCACGGAAGTATTGTTCATTGTGATCTCAAACCCAGCAACATTCTTCTGGACAATGAGATGGTAGCTCATGTTGGAGACTTTGGACTCGCACGGTTGCAAATGTATCCCATGTCATCATCCTTTGGTGGCTCGGCATCGGTTTCTTGGCTTGCAATCAGGGGAACCATAGGATATGTTGCTCCAGGTATTTTTCTATTTTTTTACGCTGTGTTTTTCTTCTTGTTTTACTTGTAAGTGTGAGATTGAACTGATCTGTCGATATGTGCAATCTACAGAATATGGAGGGGGTGGTCAAGTTTCTACTGCTACAGATGTTTACAACTTTGGGGTCATTCTCCTTGAAATATTCATACAAAAGAGCCCAACAGATGCCATGTTCAAGGACGGATTAAGCATTGCAAAGTTTGTAGAGGTCAACTTCCCTGACAAGATGTTGCAGATTGTCGATCCACAACTGGTACAAGAGTTGGACCTTTGCCAAGAAGCTCCATCCGCCGAGGATAATGGAGTACATTGTTTACTTCCTGTGCTGAATGTTGGCCTTTGCTGCACCAAGTCCTCTCCAAGTGATCGTGTCAGCATGGAGGAGGTGGCTGGCAGGCTGCATAGAATCAGGGATGCATATATTGGATGCTAAGACGAAGCTGAAGAATCAGTTCAATAATTGCAGATTGGACTTTTTTTTGGGTGCTATAGTATGGTCTTGCTTAACATTATTTTGTATTCAACAGACTCACCACTCCTTGGTCTAGAAAAGATGAGTGCTATAGGGGAAGAAAACAACGATGCCATACTTAATGTACAACTAGAGCTCCAAATGTACTCTCTTGCCATCAATCCGCTGGTGCCGGATCTGGTTTTACCACAGCTAAGAGCATATGCAAATGTGTAAAGTCATAATCCTAGTATGATGTAAAGGATGAGCAGCATGTGTGGGGAGGGCAATGAATCGTAGGATTTGTAGGGCCTTGCACATTTTCTTCTTTATTGTGATGAATTCACTATGAGCCAATGGTATTAAACACGAAGATTCATGGTTGGTGAGTCACCAGTATATAACAGACTTTGCATATGTTGCTAGTGACAATTTCTCATGCAAACTTACTCAACAATGGTAGGATTGAGAAGCATTCCGTGCCAGTCAAGGCGTTCCTCTAAATGCGACAATTTCTCATGCAAACTTACTCAACAATGGTAGGATTGAGAAGCATTCCGTGCCAGTCAAGGCGTTCCTCTAAATGCGTAGGATTAGGAGGAATCCGGAAGGGATGTAGAAATAGTCGGTCCTCGAGGCAAGGAATTACCTATGCTCTACCTTCCAGTGCCGAATCATCCTGGAGTACAGTGAAGGTCCATTGTGCATAAAGCTTCATAGTTTTAAGATTCCTAGAAATTCCACAAACAGGGTAGTAGCGCAAAACGTCTTCGACTTGTTCATGTCGAGTTTTTTCATAGAAAGCAAGGCTGGGCCCCTATGATAGTTTTGATCGGCTACTTCTCTCTGTATGTTTTATGCTTAGGGGTTGCTAGTGTGCAGTAGTTCTGGTGATGTTGTCGTGCTTTAAACTGCTGGCGACTTGCGGCACCTCATGTGCGAGGTTGTTCGGCTGATCCAGGTCGACGGCCGTCCACCTGTTGGGCATTTTGTATTAGCAATTTCATGCAATGAAGTTGGGAGCCTTGACTCCTTTTCTCAAACAAAAAACCTATAAACAGAATTGTGATTATAAATTTGTCAGCCATGCGACACAAGTCTTACTACTCTCCCACAGCTCAGTACCCTTCCACAAATGTCTGTGTTGATATTTTCACTTGTTTACTTTGGTTGAAAATATTGTAGATTACATTATTACTTTATTGCAGGAAATTTATTAGAAAAGAATTAAAAAAATTCTGGAAAATGAGAAACCCCTAAAAGAGTGTCCGGAGGGCCGCTTGTGTGGTTATGGTGTTTCGTATTGTGTGAGTTGTCCGTCTGTGGGTTGTTTGTATCGGTTTTCGCCCAGCTTTCCGTAACTATCTGGGCAACTCTCTTCTTCTTAATTAATCAATGAGGCAAATCTTTTGCCTCCATTTAAAAAAAAACTTTTTGTAAGGAATCTGAAATTTCATCATTATATTAGAAACTTGGATAGGATTTGTGAGATCCAGTTTATAGAAGAGCAAGCAACATTATTTTTCATCGAAATCAAGTACCCGATAAAAAAAACAATCCACAGTAGTAAACAACACAAAGTGGAGAAGGGGAAAGAAATCAACAAATGACCAACATTTTCTTAAGCATCAAAACTGTTGAATGTCTCCAAGATCTGAACAGCTTCCTCCTCAAGTTGTTGAAGCTGCATGAGAACTTAGCTTGTGTTTGGTTTGAGCCCCAACTAGCTAATCAAAATTTTGGCATGACCAAAAAATTGATAAGCTTGTTCTAAAAAAAACCTAGTAAGTTGTTTTGTTTGGATTATAACAATTGCGTCTGCCAAAATATTGGCAAAATTGCGAGATCTTCATTTGGTTTGGACTTCGGAGCCAACTAGTTTGGCAACTTTGATTAGTTAGTGCTTGGTTTTATTCCGAGTCAATAAAAAATAAGACACGTATTTTTTTTTTCATTAGATGTCATAGAAGTCGTCAAAACAAACGAAATAAGCATGCAAAAGTTGAGCAAATAATACTCATCTCCTAGAAAGTTCTGTTTTTTCAATAGTAGTAGTATAAGTTAGGGCCTGTTATTGGGATGTCTGTGGTAAACAAAGTAAATTATAGAAAACCACCACATTTGAGGTTAGGGTTGCAAATTACTACCACTATTGAGAAACTTCTCAAAAAGCCACCACATTTTAGGCCGGTTGGTTAAAAACTGCACTGATCGACTGATTTGCTCGTTCTAAACCATTATCCAACAGGGCAGGCCCACCTGTCAAAAAATAGACAACATGTGACAGACGACCATTAGCCCACGCGGTTAAACAGGAGCTGACCCGTTTAGGCCACTCTCTCTTATACTCTTCCCCTCTTTCAGGTGCTCTTCCCTGCCTTGCCGTCATCATCACCACTGCATCTCTGCCATGGTTCTGTCGGGGATGGGACAGAATCGTGTGAAGACTTCAGCTCGTTTGATAGCGATGTGAGTACGACAACTCTGATTTCTAGGGTTAGGTTCTAATTGATTTGGGGATATTGGATTTGAGCTAGATTCCCTCTGACTCGTGACGTATATTTGATTTGTTAGGGCGGCGACACCATCTATAACTCCGATTTTTGTGGACTAGCCGATGACGAAGCATCTCTCTGTTGCCATCACCGAGCCATAGCAGCCAAATTTTAGCGTTTAAAGAATGGCACACATGCAGGGGGTTTTTGGGATGCGTAGGAGAGTTTAATGTGTAATTAGTTCATTTGTCCATACTTAGAGAGAAGGCAATTTAAATAAATATTGGGGCCACTGTCAGACAATGTGTTTAGTTAATTAGTGATTTTCAGTCAGGCAATGTAGTGTAGCTAGTAGGAATTTATGTAATCAATTGTACATCTTCTGTTGTTTTATGAATTGTGGCCACTGATAATTGAAAGTAGGCAATGTAGGCAATGTTGTTTCGAGGTTGTAGGAATTTACGTAATCAGTTGTGTGAACTATATGTTGTTTTTATGAATTTATAGGAAGGAGGAAATTGTGATTTTATTCAATGGATTGATTTAGAGTGGCCACCAACACTACCTTGGCAACTTTGATTGGTTAGTGCTTGGTAAACCAAAGTACTGCCTGGTTTTATTCTAAGCTGATAAAAAATAAGACACATTTTTTTTCATTAGATAGAATTCGTCAAAAAAATGAAGTAGACATGCAAAAGTTTAGCAAATAATACTCATCTCCTAAAAAGTTTATTTTTTACTCATCCTAAAAAGTTCTGTTTTAGTAGTAGTAGCAGTAGCAGTAGTAGCAGTAGTAGCAGTAGTAGCAGTAGCAGTAGCAGTAGCAGTGAAAGAACATGCGCTGCCCCCATGTTTGGTTTTGGTAATTGATGACAATCCCTATGGACTAATGGTTGCCTTGAGTTATATTTGAAGGATTTATCCATAGGCTTTGCTTGTAGACCATATGTTGGTCTCAAGGTGATTTGAAGAAGAATATGAGATGACCAAGGTGGTTATTCATGGAGTTATCCAAAGATTGGTCATGTAAGATGAGCCTATTGCAAGCATGTCTTGAAGAAGAAGATTGTGTGGACATTCATGTTTACCTTCAAGACATCATCTTAATGAAGAGAATTGGAAAGATTCAAGGTTGATCAAGACTAAATATGAAGAGTGATTCAAGTTGATCAACACACAAGGCGTAGAAGATGCACCGAGAGGGATCAAGTGATCCCATGGTATGGTAAGCATTGTCCAGTACGCTTTGTGTACTAACCCATTGTCTACGTGAGAGTTCTATGTGGGGTTAGGTATGTTTCCATGGGCTTGCGTCAAGAGGAAGATATCATACAACCCATGGAGGATGACATCAAGTGGTGATCGTCATCAAGATTGCGGTGTGCAAGTTCAAGTGGAGCATCACGAAGAGATCACATGCTTGAAGCTTGCCGTCCATTGTGGTGACAATGGACTTGTGAAGATGTGCCGAAGAGTGGCTCACCCATAGTGGAGTATGGGGGAGCAATCTACTAGTCTTCATCGAGCCGGCGCAATCAAGAAAGGTGGTCCAACTTGAGGAGGTCAAGATCGTCATCATCTAGCTCAAGTGGACTATGCGCAAGGCAAAGGTTTGCCCTTGATAGGTTTTCTATTTTACCGGTCTCATGGTGGTAGTTGGGAGACCGGGTTATAGGATCGATAGCCGTACTATCAAGGGGGGCTCTCAAGTGAGTAGCTTGATCGTATCGTTCGTAGAGAGCTCAAACCATTGCATCCTTGCATCATCTTTCTTGGTTCTTGTTTGGTGTTTCTCTTTGTGAGTTTTTGAGCTTGTGGTCATCTTCATGACAAGCTCGAGTTCATCGAAAACGGAGTTCATATATGCATCTTCTATGATGTTTTCGATGTTGGAGTTTATGCCGGTTCTTCATTCATAGAGGTTTCTCATCTCTATATCTTAGGCATTTCTCCCCTGCCACTTATTATTATAACCAACCGTTGTTGGATAGTATTTGTCGTCATCTATCCAACAAGCTTGAGTTTGCTCAATTCGGAGCTCATTTGCAGAAGTTATGGCAGTTCTGGTTTTATTTGTATCCTCTGTTTTCTGTGGATTTTCAGTGGCATGAAAGCGGTAGTACCGCTGGTTCCCATGGTAGTACCGCTGGGTACTTCCGTGGCACTGCCGCTTGGGGTTTCCCCGAGCGTTCAACTCTCTGTTGCCAGTTTGCCATTCACGGTAGTAGCACGATAGTACCGCTCTGGCGGTACTACCGCCCTTACTACCGCCGCCACTACCGCTTGCGGGGTTTCCTCAGTGCACGCTTTTGTTTCCATTTTCCCTTAAGCGGTAGTAGAGCGGTACTAGGACGGTAGTACCGCTTCGCACGGTACTGTCGCCCTGGCTGCCTCTACTACTGCTGCCTCTCCTGGTCTAAACCCCCTAAGCGGTAGTACCGCCAGGGGCAGCGGTAGTACCGCTCCGGCGGCACTACCGTGGTACACTTAGTGTGTTTCAGGCTAGTGCGAGGTTGTACCGCCTAAGCGGTAGTACCGCTCCTAGGAGCGGTAGTACCGCTTGGCTGCGGGCGCAGGGCAGATAACGGTTGGATTTTTCCCCTCCTATAAAAGGGGTCTTCTTCCCCATTGGACCTTATCCCTTCTAGCTCGTGTTTGCCCCCCATTGTTGACCTTCTTCGAGCTTGCTATCTCTCAATCCCTCCAATGATTCTTGCTAGTTCTTGAGGGAAAAGAGAGAGGAGATCTAGATCTACGTTTCCACCAATCACTTTATCCTCTAAGTGAGGGGAACCCCTTGGATCTAGATCTTGGAGTTCTTCGTGTTCTTCTTCGTTCTTCCTCTCATTTTCCTCCATAGCATTAGTTGCTTTGGTGGGATTTGGGAGAGAAGGACTTGGGCACTCCGTGTGCCCTTGCCATTGCATTTGGTGCATAGGTTTGAGTTCTCCACGGTGATACGTGGAAGTGAGAAGTTGAGAAGCTTATTACTCTTGGGTGTTTGAGCACCCTTGAGCTTGTTCCTCTTGGGTGCTTTGGCGCCCTAGACGGTTGGTGGTGCCTCGGAGCTCAATCATTGTGGTGCAAAGCTCCGGACAAAAGTCGGGGTCTCCAATTAAGTTGTGGAGATTGCCCCGAGCATTTGAGGTCACCGCGGAAGCCATAGTCTATTGTGGTGAAGCTTCGTGGTGTTGTTGGGAGCCTCCAATTAAGTTGTGGAGTTTGTCCCAACCTTGTTTGTATGGGTTCGGTGACCGCCCTCAAGGGTCCCTTCGTGGAATCACGGCATCTTGCATTGTGCGAGGGCGTGAGGAGATTACGGTGGCCCTAGTGGCTTCTTGGGGAGCATTGTGCCTCCACACCGCTCCAAACGGAGATTAGCATCCGCAAGGGTGTGAACTTCGGGATACATCGTCGTCTCCGCGTGCCTCGGTTATCTCTTACCCGAGTCCTTTACTTATGCACTTTACTTTGTGATAGCCATATTGTTTCTTGTTATATATCTTGCTATCACATAGTTGTATATCTTGCTTAGCATAAGTTGTTGGTGCACATAGGTGAGCCTAGTCGATTTAGGTTTTGTGCTTGTCTAATTAAACGCTAGTTTTATTCCGCATTTGTTCAAGCCTAAACCGTAATTATTTTAAAGCGCCTATTCACCCCCCCTCTAGGCGACATCCACGATCTTTCAAGCAGTAGTAGTAGTTAGGACCTGCTATTGACATGTTTGTGGTAAACATAGTAAATTACATAAAACCACCACATTTGAGGCTAGGGTTGCAGATTATACCACTATTGAGGCTTTTTTATATAAAGAACCCACCACTTTTGAGGCCGGTTGGTTACAAATTGCACTGATCGGCTGATTTGCTCGTTCTAAACCATTTTCTAACAGGCCGGGTCCACCTGTCAAAAAAAATAGACGGTTTGCGGCAGACGACCATTGGCCCGAGGGTTAAACAGGTGCCACCCGGTTTCGGTCACTTTCTCTCTTGCTCTTCCACTCTCTCACGCGCTCTTCCATGCCTCGTCGTCGTCATCGCCGCCACATCTCTGCCATGGTTGTGTGTGTGTGGGGGGGGGGGGGGGAGGGGGACGGAATCGTGTGAAGACATCAACTCGTTTGGTAGCGATGTGAGTACCACAACTCTGATTTCTAGGGTTAGGGTTCTAATTGATTTGGGGATTTTGGATTTGAGCTAGATTCCCTCTGATTTGTCACCTATATTTGATTTGTTAGAGCGACGACACCATGTATGACTCCAATTTTTGTAGACTAGCCGATGGTGATGCACCTCCCGTTCCCATCACCGAGCCATAACACCCAAATTTGTAGCGTTTGAAGGATGGCACGCACGCAGGAGGTTTGTGGGATGCGTAGGAGAGGTTAGTGATGTGTAATTAGTTCAGTTGTTCATACTTAAAAATAAGGCAATTTAAATAATTATTGTGGCCACTGATTATTCTTCAGTCGGACTATATGTTTTATTAATTAGTGATTTTCAGTCAGGCAATGTAGTGTAGCTATTAGGAATTTATGTAATCAATTGTACATCTTCTATTGTTTTATGAATTGTGGCCACCGATTATTTAGAGTAGGCAATATAGGCAATGCTGTTATGAGGTTGTAGGAATTTAGGTAATCAATTGTGTGAACTAGATATTGTTTTATGAGTTTGTAGGGAGGAGTAAATTGTGATTTTATCCAATGGATTTATTTAGAGTGGCCACCAACACTAAAGAAAGCATTGACTAAACTATGGGACATATGTCGGAGGTTAGGAGGAGAATAAAGAATCAGTTCAATAAGTGAAGCCTGGACATTTGTTTTTTGCAAAATTGTGGCGTTGCATACATTTTTTTTTATTGAACTGACTTACTACTCCTTGTTCGAGAAAATATAAGTGATATATGTGAAAAAAAAACAATGATAAAATACCTAATGTACAACTACAGTTTGAAATGTACTCTCTTGTCATTCAATCGGCCAAGTGACAGATCTTATTGTACTATAGCTAAGAGCATCTGCCAATGTGTTGGGAACCAATTAATGAATCATAGTGTGCTTATGGTTGGTAGGGCCTTGCACATTTTGCTCTTTATTGTGATAACCTCATCATGCGCCAACGAAATTAAACACGAAGTTGCATAGTTGGTGAGTCACCAGTATATAGCAAACTTTGCATATGTTGCTAGTGACATTTTCTGTTGCAAATTTACTCGGCGATGGTAGGATTGAGAGGCATTCCGTGCTAGTGGAGGTATTCCATAAAAATAATAGGATTGAGAGGAATCAGAAATGGGCGTAGTCCGCGTAGAACCCGTCGGTCCTCAAGCCAAGGTTGTGCATCCCAGCTTTGAAGCATCTTGGAGTGAGTAGAAGGTCCCACGTGCATAAAGCTTCATAGTTTCAGAATTCCAAAAGGTTTCAAATAATGGGCAACACGGGTAAGAGTTCTACTAATGGCGGACGATCATTCTCAGAGAAAGCAAGGCTGGGGCCCTATGATAATTTTACTGATGGGGCGGCTGATGGAGGTTGAGAAGTTATTACTCTGTAAAGTTTCTAGGAGGAAAAAAAAGACATGGTCAAGTTTCTGGAAGTTCAAGTTTTTGTCGAATTTCATGTAGTGAAACTAGGTGCCCAAGCTCCTTCTGTCAAAAGAAAAAAAAAATCCACAAGCATGATTGTGATTTTAAATTTGTCATCCATGAGGACACAGGTCTTACTCCTCTCATTCGTAGCTTCAAATCTTTACTACCCTTGTAGTGCGCGTAATATGTTGGACAATTGGTTGCAGGACATTGGCAAATAATTTTATGCACATATTTTTTATGGGGGTGGCAGCCTTATGTTGGATTCCGTGGCTTACCAAGAACGATGTGATTTAAAAAAAACAGTCTTGCTAAATCTTAGTCGACTAAAACTTTGTTATGTCTAAGTCGATGCTATATTCGTGAGATTTTACATTAGATCCGTGCAAATCAACTTTTCAGTTTTTCTTTTTTTCTTTCTTACATGTTATGTCACTCGACTGAAACTTGGTTAAGTCTTAGTTGACTAAGACCTAGCCACACCCCAAAAAAATATGTTTCATCTTCTATGCAGTTTATTCATGCATGTACGCGATGACTCTACTTCGTATATACTGCAGAGGCCAGAGGACAGTGACCTTTTTAAGATGGCGTCTGCCTGACTGGAGCCTACGACCATGGAGGTTAGGGAGGTTTTCTCACTTAGCCTGGACCTTTTCTATTATTATTGTTGTAAAACCATATTTTTCTTTACTCCCTTTTTGGTTGTGCGTCGTGCTATGCAGAGGATAGACATTCACTAAGTGTGGTTGCATTGATTGATGAAAATGCCCTTTATCAAAAAAGGGTCATACTCCTCTCCCACAACTCAGTTCCCTCCTCCACAAATGTTCATATAGATATTCTTATTTGTTTATGTTGGCTGAAAAAAAATGTATTTAAAATTAGTACTTTATTACAGGAAAGTTATCACAAAGGACACTGGAATTTGTTTTCAGAAAATGAGAAACCCCTAAAAGAAGTGGTAAAAATGGAGTACCCTTAAATAATTTTTTCGCGCAGAATCTAAAATTTCATCATTATATTTATTTTACAGAAGGGCAGGTGACATTGTTCTCGACAAAATCATGTTCATGGTGTTGCCACGCAAAATTGCAGCGCGGCACCACGATAACCGTCGTGCTTTCGTGACGACGAACGATTGCTTTACGAGCAAAGCAACAAAGATTCCTCGCTTTCGTAGAGGAGAGACGACCGTTTTTCAGCGCAAAACGGCAAAGATCAACCAAACCCTAGGGCTGCTAGGGCTCGACAGAGAAAACAAAAAGAAACGAGTGTAGATAAAAAAGTAGAGTGTTTTCGTGGAATAGATCGATTGTTGGGGGTTTTTCCAATCGGCCGTGGCCTTATATATAAGGCACGCTGGACTTTGACGTATACAGGGCAGGACTTGGCGTACAGAAATAGAACTCCAAAACTGAAACCGAACAGGACTTCTCCTTCTTATTCGGCTACCATGTATATGCCTACAGAATCTACATGCTAATCTGTAGTACGTATCTAGGCCATATCCACGTACAAGCACTCTTGCATATATGAATAAAATATTCCGGCAAGGTCCCTAATTACACTAGGTAATAAGGAATGATCATTCATGATGTGTTGCTGCACCTTTACTTACGTGACTTCATCAGCCATGCAAAAATCCTTCAGCTTTGCAGCCACGTTTAAGCCCATCATATCATAATCTGTCCAGAACTTGTCCTCGTTAGCCGCTAGTCCATGCAAAATCCCATTTATTTATCCTGGGTAAACAGCTTTGCTACGCTTGATCTGTTGCTATGGCATCTGTATTGATCTACAACCAAGCCTGCATTTTAAATTAAACAGCAAGGGCAAATATATATGTGAACCAATAATCTGACCACAATCATTTAAATTAATTTGGCCGATCATATAAACTATTAGCCAAATTACATCATGAACACATGGATTGGGAACGATCATGGTACAGGTAGCACCCCACAAAAAAACTACCATGGTAAAACAGTACAACTGGAGCAGTGGAAAGAAGTCAACAAATGGCGAACATTTTCTTAAGCATCAACAACTAGAATATCTCCAAGATCTGACCAGTTTCCAGATTTCCTCGAGCTGCTGAAGGTGCACGAGAACCTGCGGACAATACATAGGGAAATGAGATAGGTAAACTAGAAGAAAAAACATATAACAAGAAACCATTACTAAAGAAAAGAAAGAAAATAGAACAAAAAGGGAGTTGCTCAAAGCATTAGTTAGCACAACCTTGAAATTTCTTTTCCAAAACGTGTTCGGAAATTTCTCAAAACTAACCTCCTATTCTTTCGGATAGTCAACTTTCTGGATCGGGCACTCAAGAATTGGAAACATGAAAAAACCGAGAAGAAACGAAAAAAATGACTACAATACCCAGGGAACGTCAGATTTTTAGGGCTCCTAATGAACGCTCTCAAAGCTGTCAGATCACACGATGTCGAAATTCTAAAATTCCAAAACATTAGAAAATAGGAAACAAAAATGCTTTTACTACTGCATCCACTAAAAAGAGAAGCACACGATTTCTTTTTCCAGGGAAGAAATATTTTGTGCCAAAGTTTGACCCGATCATTATGTGCCCAGATCTCGTATAGTTTACACAACAGATATGGGCGCAGATTCTCTACCTTGCCGTGGCCAAGGCAGAGAGCTACAGTGCTCTACCTTTGCCGGAGAGCCGTTGGATTAGAAGACGACCGTCCAGATCGACCGAAGTCCTGTAGCATATGTACTGTTCGTGGTACTGTAGCACAGGTATTGTTTGTGTTCTGTTCATGGTACTGTTTGAGGTGCTGTTCCGTGGTACTGTTCCTTTAGATCTGGGCGGTCTGTTCTCGATCCAACGGCCGAAAGATGAGGAAAGGTAGATGTACTGTAGCTCTCTGCCTTGGACATGGCAAGGTAGAGAATCCACAGCCAACAGATATGACCCGGAAGAGACATCGAAAAGTTGCATGGGATCCACAAGGCAGTTCCCAGTGCCACAAAGTTTTGATGTTTAAAACTATCAACTTTTTAAAAAAAAAAATTAATGCTTAAAACATTTACCTGACCAATCTATGACCGAGCTTCATACCACAAGATAGAAAATTCTAAAGACAACAATGATCCCAAAACTTGAGCGAGTACTTTGTACGCTCCACATTTGAGCTGGTCTGAACTGGGATTCCGCGGTCCAAAAGATGTGGTGTACTTCATCTGGTACAGGTCATGTTCATTTCACACCCCAACCTTCTTGGTTAATAGTAACCCATCTAGTACCATAGTTAATGTATTACAACAGTTCTGAATGTACTCTTTTGCCATTCAATCCGCTGGTGACGGATCTTGTTTGACAGTAACAACATGTGCATATGCGTAGAGAGCCATAATGCTAGTATACGATGCAAGGATGGTCATCATGTAAGTAGGGCGCAATGAATCCTAGTGTGCTTATGGTTGTTGGGGCCTTACACATTGTCTTCTTTTATTGTGATGAACTCATTGCGTACCAATGGAATTAAGCACGAAGATGCATAGTTGACAAGTCACAACTATATAGCATACTTTGGATATGTTGCCGGTGACAATATCTCCCGCAAACTTGCTTGGCAATTGTAGGATTGAGAGGCATTCCGTGCTAGTCGAGCCATTCCCCAGAATGCGTAGGATTGAGAGGAATCAGGAACGGATGTAGAACCCTTTGGTCTTCAAAGCAATGAATTACTTGTGCTCTACGTCCTAGCTTTAAAGCATCTTTGAGTGACTGCGGGGAACCTCGTGCATAAAGCTTCATAGTTTCGAAATTCCCAAAATTTCTACAAACAAGGTAGTCGGGCAAAACACTTTCGACTTGTGCCTGCTAAGTTTTTTCATAGAAAGCAAGGCTGGCCCCCTATGGTAGTTTTACTGTATGATCGGCTACTTCTTTCTGTATGTTTTATGCTGTTCCTAGGGGTTTCAACCAGTGTGCAGTAGATCAGGTCGACGGCCAGGTGACGCAATGCATTAAACGTTCGTCCTCCTGTTGGGCGTTTTATATTATTATTATCAATTTTATGCAATGAAATTGGGAGCCTAGGCTCCTTTTGTCAACCAAAAAAAACTCACAGACAGAATTGCGATTCTAAATTTGTCATTCGTGCGACACAGGTCTTACTGCTCTCCCACAGCTAACTTCCCTTTCACAAATGTCTCTGTGAAAATCTGTGAATGTCCTCACTTGTTTACTTTGGTTGAAAATGTTGAAGATGAAATTATTACTTTTTTTACAGGATTTTTTTTTAAAATGTATTTTTTGGAAAACGAGAAATCCCTAAAAAGGTGGTAACAATGGAGTATCCTTACACAAGATTTTTGGAAAAGAATATAAAATTTCTTCATTATATTACAAACTTGGCTAGGATTTATGAGATTCAGTTTACAGAAGAGAAAGCATCATTATTCTCATCGAAATCAAGTACCCCACAAAAAAAATCCACTGCAGCAAACAGTACAAACTGGAGAAGTCAAAAGAAGCCAACAAATGACATGTGGAGTATCTTAGCTCGAGCTCAAATGACCTCGGGAAAACATTGATAAACGCTTTGAGTGCTTGCCAAGTTTCATCATGGAATAACATTCATGGAAGTCGTGGCAAAGAAAACAAAACCGGAGGTCCAAAAATGCTATTTTCGAAAGCATTTTGAAGCATCGATTTTGCTTTTTTGGCACAACTTCCACAAATGTCGTTTTGTAATGAAACTTTGCAAGTACACGAAACATTCACCAATGTTTGCCACAAAAAAATTATAATTTTTTGTATTTGTTTACATTTTTTTTGAATTTACTGTTCACATCAGGTGCATATGAGCTTGAGCTAAGAAGTGGACTTTCCCAACAAGTAGAATGTCTCCAATATCCTTTTTCAAGAACAAGCAACAACCGTGTTGCCTATCATTTCCATTAAGAGAGAAAGGGGTTCAATTACAAGAGTTAAGTTGGGCAAGAACAAGCTCTTGAGCCCAACCAAAATACCACACCCGCCTCCCACAATTACCAAACACCTACTCCTCACGCACGCCTACCTTGCGTTTCCACGCCTTCCGCCAGCTGCAGTTCCTGCACTGCCAAGTTTACTACTGCTTGCACCGTTGAATGCTTATTGTCGAAGCGTTCCACCCACAGTTTGGGAAGTCCGACGATCAGAATTGTAGCTACACTACCGGAATCTCACCCTATGCGGAGTGCCAGAAACACTCGGCAAAGGGTTAAAAACCCTTGGCAAAGCCTTTGCCGAGAGTTAGGCCACCCGGCGTACACCTCTCAGACAAACAAAAATTTGCCGAGAGCCAGAACACGGGCACTCGGCAAACTCTTTACCGAGTGCCGAACAGTACGCATCGGCAAAAAAAAGGGACTCACGATCGACAGACGGAAACGGAGGTTGCCACGTGGCGTCTCTTTGCCGAGAGCCACGCTCGGCAAAGCCAGCCAACAGAAAACAACCATGTGTCAACCACCTGACAGGCGGGTCCCACAACATACGCCGAGTGCTCACTTTGCCGAGAGCCACGCTCGGCAAAGCCAGCCAACAGAAAACAGCCACGTGTCAACCACCTGACATGCGGGTCCCACAACATACGCCTGAACTAAAATGGAGTCCAATTAGTTGCTCAAAGCATTACTTAGCACAACCTTGAAGTTTCTTTTCCAAAACAATGATCCCAAAACTTGAGTGAGTACTCTGTACACTCCACATTTGAGCTGGTCTGAACTGGGGTTCCGCGGTCCAAAAGATGCAGTGTACTTCATCGGTACAGGTCATGTTCATCTCACACCCCAACCTTTTTTTTAGAAAAGAAGGATTGCCCACGGCCTCTGCATTATAATGATGCATGCGGCCCTTTTATTAAGCAAAGTATCAAAAAGGTCCACGGTCTAGTACAAACTCACTCGGAGCTAAAAAAAGAGGTAACAAAAGAGAAGTAAAAATTGCCACAACCGGCTAAAATAGGACGAGATGACTAAACACCTAGCCTATTATTGACCGCCATCTATACCGGTTGTAGATATCCCGAGCAACCATCTCCCATCGGGTAGACCCAGTAACCAAAGGCTCCCTGGCTTTCGCAAGAATGAGTAACGACCACGTACGGATCCAAGTAGTGGCCCTGTAGATAACCTGTAAAAAAATTGTACGAGTTTGTCTGTTAAAGACCATATCATTTTTGCAGTTCCATATAGCCCAAAGTAATGCGCATACTCCTATCCGAATATGCCTCACAATATTTGACTCAACTCCATTTAGCTACGTCCCAAATAACGTGTGAATACCATTTGAACGGGTGATATTAAAAGCTATATGAATTGAACGCCATAATAGTTTGGCCATCGAACAATCGAGAAAGAGGTGTTTAATAGTTTCATCTTGATCACAAAAGCAACATCGTTGACTACCTTCCCAACTGCGCTTTGCCAAGTTATTCTTAGTCAGAATCACCTCCTTGTGAACAAACCACATGAAGACTTTGATTCTTAACGGTACTTTAATCTTTCAAATATGTATCGATTTCGGGATCGGACCCGAGTCAATTAGATGTACATACATTGATTTCACTGAGAAGATTCCGTTCGTAGTTAATCTCCAGTGAATAGTATCGGGCTCATCAGAGAGGTGAACATCCATCAGCCTCCGCACCAGATGTAGCCATGCGTCCCATCGGTCTCCTACTAAGGATCGCCGGAATTGAAGGTTTAGAGGAGTAGACTGTAATACTGTAGCAACATAAGCCTCCTTACGCTGAACACCCCAACCTTTTGTTGGAACTAATCGTGTTACATCTTCTGTTTAGATTGTCTTTATCCTTTGCTTTCACGTTATATGTAATTCATCTAGAGTCCTAGTCACGTAGGGGTGGTTGCATGCATTGTTTGTTGTACTGCATGCGAACTACATGGGCCAGAAGTGTGCTAGTTCACGCTGCGGCCAGATAGTTTAGTTAGGATTCTACCGAGTCGTCCGGCACTTTCCATTGCATCGTGGGATGGCACGACGCTTTAAGTGGATCGTGGTGGACTTGCATCTTTACTGGATGGAATAAAAGGAAAGAGCGAAAAGGACGCAAAGATTACGCGTCGCAAAACCTCCTCTCTCTCGTGACTGCGTTGGGTCTTCGTCTACCTCTCTTCCGTGGTGTTCATCTGAGAAATTGTGAGAGAGAGTCTGTCCAGATCACCGCTGAAATCCATCAATTGGCATCAGAGCCACGGGGTGTAGGGCCTTGGGTGTTTTGGCGGCGGCGATCGGAGGAGTTCGGCAGCGGCGGTGATGGGTGACACATATTATATATTATGCTAGAAACTTACTACCATGTGTGACTCATTTACACAATATAAGCTTTCCCTCATGGTTCCTCAAAACTTTGTGCCCACGTTTTTTCTGAGCAATAGCAGCAGTTAGCTAGTGCATGTACTAACATAAAAGCTTCTATAATATAATAATGTGTTAAGTACAATCACTATGTTGTAGTAACCTACAGGTTTGTAGCTTGTATCACTATGTTATAGTAGCAACTTGCATGTTGCTATGTCCACTCTATTAGCGAGACTGTATACTATTGATTCAAGTATCTATGACATTGAAGTTTCTATCTTATATTTGGCACTCTGCATATATTGTATTTTTCATTCTATATTTATTTTACATATTGAATCCGAATTTTCATGACTTCTTTTGCAGCCTGTGCTGGCTGTTATGTACGTGGTGCAATACATGCCAACAATTGGATACTGGCTTATGGACAAGGTAATCTTTTCTAGTTTAGTGGTTTTCTTTTCCTTACTACTGGTGAATTGTCTTTGCATCCTCCAGTCAGAACAAACTTGTCACAGGTAGAAATCGTGTGGACAAACTTGATGGGTGTATTTATCTTTAAAGCACTTTCATGATGTCACACTTATATGACTTAAAATAGAAAAGGTTTGTTTTTCATACTGCAACTACAGTCAGCCCATTTGGAACAATGATAGGAAAAATGCAAAAACATGGAAAATTCATGAATTAGAGCGGCATGGCTCAGAGTCTCACACATCCTGTATGGATTGAAAACACGTGAATAGAGAAGAGAAGCCAGTTGGAATATAGGGTAGATATAACATGGAAACTTGTGGATGGAAGAATCACTTGAAAGGAAACATGGGGGGACATTGCCTTGGATTTTGAAGTGGAAATTTTCCGTGTGTTTTGAACAATAGTTGATTTTCTCCAAAAATGTGTACGAAATAGTTTTGGGAGCCGTTCCTTTGTTCTGTATCATTTGAGTTCATTTTATCTTTGTTCGAAGTGGGGCCTTAGATTTCACCCCTCAACTTTCAAACAGGTAAGTCTAAGGGTGTCTGACCCTAAACTCTGGAAGCCCTTTTTTTGAGGAATTTTTCTTTGAGGAATAGGAGGCTCCTTTTTAATCCATGAGATGCAGCAAGGCTGTTTTTTATGATGTGCAGTGGTTTTGAAGGAATTTAAGATTCTGTCAAGTGGCAACTTTAGAAATACTCAGAGATTAAAGGGAAAATTGCTACAAATATTACTCTCTCTGCCCCAAAATAAGTGTCGCTGATTTAGTGCAACTTCTGATTTAGTACAACTTCAAAGTTGTACTAAATCGATTTAGTACAACTTTAAAGTTGTACTAAATCAGCGACACTTATTTTGAGACGGAGGGAGTATTATTTTTGGAAACTGGGAATTTGAAGAAAATAATTTACAAATACAGGCTGTAATGAATGCAACAATAAGGCTAAATAGAATGTTTCCACACACTTAAAAATTATTTTGGTTTTCTTACAAATGCGTATAAATCATTTGTGAGTTTTACTGTATTATTTTGTTTGTTCAGAATACTAATGATTTTTTCCTTCTAGTTTCTGCTGTTGTTACCATTTCTTAGAAAATTCCCCGTACTTCTCTTTGTTAATTTTGTAGAGTAATAATATTTTAGGTTTTTGTGATTTGTTCCTTGTCTCTTACAGTTTCTTCTATACTTTCTGACTTTTTTCTCTAAATTATTGGTGTTCCACCATTTTGTCCTTCTAAATTTCCTTTGTTTTCCAAGGTTTATTTGTTGAATATACTGACTGGGTTGTGCCTTGCTTTGCATCCATGGTAGTTCAAGAGTTGAGAAATAAATAAGGTTCAATGGCATGGTTAAAACTTGTTGGTCAAGCTGCTGCGTCTAGGGGACTGAAATCTGAGAAGTAAAAAACCTAGTCCTATTGTGCAATTTTGAGGACCGCGTTCAAAAAGATTGAAACAATTTTTGTACAGCTATTTTATTCTATCAACTACTACCTTGCATTGTCACCATAATCTGATGGTTATTTTGTTTTTACCCAGGTTGGTGCGAAGCGAGTGGATGCCGCTGCAAAGAAAGGCAACGCCTACAGTTGGAATCTCCTCTTTGGTGGCAAAAAGTCGGCCTGACGAAGAAGTTGCTCATTACGCCTACAGTTGTAATCTCCTCAGAGATTATGAACCTTGTTACCCTTTTTCATCTTTATGTGCGAAACGACCAACGGGAAGCAAGCACTCCTTGTAATGTCACCTAGTCAGCGAGTTGAAGTATTTTAGAACTCAGATACAAGCCAGCATTCCAGTTTCACATTTCCACAAAAGAATAAATCATGAAAGTTTTCCAGTGTAAATCTTGTTAATGTGCTACTATCTGGGTGCTTTCATGTTACAATTGTTGTGCCGACAGAATAAGCGATTGATGAACCTTGATTCTTCAAACAGAAAGCAGCTGCTATTAACCGTAATATAAGACACCTTACAAGTTACAACACAGAAATCTGTTCGATGCTTTCACAGTTGATGTGCACCAGAATTACAATGTTCGCCACAACGCAACGACATTGCCTATTCAAGACACACCGTAACCAGATTTTGAAGAAAAAAAAAACATTGGAAGTACTATAGCATCTTATAAGTTATAACCTACACCCTCAGGCCTTACAAAAGATATTCCCTTCGACCTTGAATAAGACATACAACATATCTTCAGACTTCAGTCCGCCATTCTACAGAACATTTGAACTAGTGTACATCACTCAGATCGCACTCTAGTGTTTCCAACCGTTGAGAAAGCCATCTGGAGTGTAAGGCTCCAAGAATCCAATGAACTGCAAATCATATGCCAAGGAATCAAGGAATAGTCAAATAACTGATTAACAAGAAACATGGCAAAGCTGGAGCACACATAATAAGACCTAGAAATCTTTTACTTCTCATGATCTTCTATCGAGTACTTCATTTCTCATCCTGTGATCCAAATTTGTATGTAACATCACAACGCCTACTCTACACTATAAATTGATTATAAAAATCAAATGTGTCATGCGCCTTCGTCCAAACTTTTACATGGTTTTCAAATTCAAGTTAAATTTGGTACCATTTTGATTTTCATATCCAGGCTCGCCCTGCAGGGTCCAGGCACTAATATTTTGTAACCCTGTCACAGGTGTCTTGCCCTTCTCGAGTCCAATCTCGAAGAGCCATTTGGGAAAGCTTTCCCTCAGCGGGCTAGTTTTCTTATATCTGATTTGTACATAATACAGGGTAGGCAAACAATGAGTAATTTCTTTAGAAAAACAAGGATTGGCCAGTGGCCAACAATGTTGCTCGAGTGATAAAAACAATAATAGAAGAACTATCATGCGAGTTGATGTCCATCACTTTTTACATTAGAGGCCGAGCCCACCACAATCAACAAAAAAACAAGAAACTAATAGATGTACCTTCAAACCATCATGAGACCATCGGGCACCATAACCTTCATGCACACGAATTTCAAAAACAGGCCTATTGGGCTGTGTCAGATGAACATTTATCCAACAGCCCTCACGTAACAAACGGTCAATGACTTCGGACGAAAGTTGATTCTTCTTTGGATCTGTAGGTAAATAGTTTAACTAAATATACCATAATGCGAGTCTTCAACTTGATGATTGTTAAGCAGGAACACATCTTTACCACTTCCATGGAGGCTGCCCCACCACCCATCCCTACTCCTGTGAACATGTTTGGCCAATGCCCTTGCAGCATCAGTTAAAGAACAACTTTTCACCTCCAGTACAATGCAACACCATCAATCTTAGTTACAAGAGAAATTTCACAAGGTGGAAGCTTGGTAATATTCAAGAACAGCAAAATGTTTGGATGGGACAGCATGGCAACAGAACTGAGAGGTGGTTGCTGAAGCTGAACTTACAGTTGGTTTGTGTAGTTTCATACAAGATGATATCAACACGGATTTTGGAGGAGGTAGTCCATCTGGAACTGTTCCTGATGTGTTTGCCAGACCAAGGAGTCTACCTAATCCATCGTAACCCAATCCCTAGAAAATAACAAGAGATAAGTTCACGAAGCATAGAACCAGCTACATAACTAGTACAAGTGCCCATATATGATTATTCAACTTATAAAGCAACTAACGGATCTAAAACGGTACTCCCTCAGCCCCATATAAAAGGCCCCCTCGAAATCTGAGCTTAACTTGAACCACGAATTTGACTTATTAAATATGAGTCATATACAACAGATATTATTATAACATTGGAAACCCTTCGAATACGAATCCAATGGCATAATTTTGTGTCATGTGTATTATATTTTTTTAGTCGAATTTATAGTCAAAGTTGAGCTCAAATTTTGATGTGGCCTTTTAGATGTTGACAGAGGGAGTATTTATGAATTATGATAACCAGAACATGAATCAATACAAATATTACTGGTTAAAAAATGACCATTAAGATTTAACTAACATTCACTAAAACTCCAAGCTACAAAGCTTGCAATTGACATGCAAAGGCCAAAGGGGTAAGCGAGCTGGCTGTTTTGAGTGCATAAATAGTGACATTTAGTGTTATTCAATGTGTATTTACAAAGTACATACATAATGAATTTAGATATATCAGCCTTGTATGCCCTATAAAAGATATGTCGCTATAAATATGATTATAAATGATCTGGTAACATTACAAACAGAAGAAATGCAGAATGAAATGTTAAAGTGTGCCACTCACAGCAAGAAGCTCGGTCATGGTTATGTAAGGTTGGATTTGTGGCTTTGAGACAGATATTGCCAAGACTCCATAAGAGTTCTCCTTTTCCTCTGTGTAGAATTTTCTATAAACTTTGACACCTGTATATGCAGATAATTTAATCGATTGTCCAGGGGTCCTTTACAGCTGCATATAGAACCTTTTATATGAAAAAGATAATAATACTAGTGACAAAGAACATTATGTGATATCAACATGGGTATGGACTTGAGATGCTTCAGAAATGTGTACCCATCGACATATCAGTATATCACATGAGCCCAGTTGTGTTTTTTGTGGTACAATAAAGTCTGAAGATTAAAGAGGTAGCATGCCTAGCATGCACCCTTCGAGCTGAATTAAATTATCATCTAAGGTGCCTGCCAAACCAAGAACAATCAGGGCATCATGGATTCACAGCAAGCTGTCGAGGGTCCAGCAAGCTTTATAAGAAATATGTACAAGGTAGTACAGCTCTATATAAAAGTTACATTTACACTTATATTACTGTCAACTACGGCCTACACATGTTGCTATTACGGACTATATTGCAAATTTTGAACTTGAGAACTGGTTCGCGTTATGCTCAAACTCCAGTCAAGGACCTATATATTCTGTTATGTACCGGTCATTACAACAACAACAACAAAGCCTTTAGTCCCAAACAAGTTGGGGTAGACTAGAGGTGAAACCCATAAGATCTCACGACCAACTCATGGTTCTAGCACATGGATAGCAAGCTTCCACGCACCCTGCCCATGGCTAGTTCTTTGGTGATACTCCAGTCCTTCAGATCTCTCTTTACAGACTCCTCCCATGTCAAGTTCGGTCTACCCCGACCTCTCTTGACATTATCAGCACACTTTAGCCGTCCGCTATGCACTAGAGCTTCTGGAGGCCTGCGCTGAATATGCCCAAACCATCTCAGACGATGTTGGACAAGCTTCTCTTCAATCGGTGCTACCCCAACTCTATCTCGTATATCATCATTCTGGACTCGGTCCTTTCTTGTGTGGCCACACATCCATCTCAACATGCGCATCTCCGCCACACCTAACTTATGAACATGTCGCCTTTTAGTCGGCCAAAACTCAGCGCCATACAACATTGCGGGTCGAATCGCCGTCCTACAGAACTTGCCTTTGAGCTTTTGTGGCACTCTCTTGTCACAGAGAATGCCAGAAGCTTGGCGCCACTTCATCCATCCGGCTTTGATTCGATGGTTCACATCTTCATTGATATCCCCATCCTTCTGCAGCATTGACCCCAAATATCAAAAGGTGTCCTTCTGAGGCACCACCTGCCCATCAAGGCTAACCTCCTCCTCGTGCCTAGAAGTACTGAAACCGCACCTCATGTACTCGGTTTTAGTTCTACTAAGTCTAAAACCTTTCGATTCCAAGGTTTGTCTCCATAGCTC